>JABSTQ010010026.1:0-600000 GCA_013358835.2 Ixodes persulcatus
GTCCTGGATCCACAGGGTTTTCCGCGTGGTCGCTTACAGCTGACAGGTCCCCCCCCCCTCACGCCTTGCATTGCGCTGTTTACTGCTCACTTACTGCTGTATCAGAAGACTAAACAAAACAAAATTGTTAAAAAGCAATTGAGAGAAAGGCACCAGTTCTTCATACCTCCAAGCCTTGGCTAGGTTGCACAGGCATAATCTCCTTAACAACACTTCATCTGGTCCTGCTGACTCTGGGAGCTGCAAGAAACCAAAAATTGCCAACGGTTCCAAAAACAAAAATAGGACTCCAGACCTCAAACACTTGGCTCAATTTCATAAGAAGAGACCTCTTCGCAAGCCTTCTGGTCCTGCTGCATCGAGAGCTGCAAGAACAAGAATTAACAAACTTTCAAAACAAATTAAATCAAAGACTCCAGACCTCGAAACCTTGGCTTAATTCCATAGATAGAGACTTATTTGGCAAGATTTCTTCTGGTCCTGCTGTATCTGGGAGCTGTAAGAACGAGAAATTAACAAAGATTTCAACAAAACAAAATAGTACTCCAGACCTCGAAGCTCTGTTTAATTCCATGGAGAAAGACTTCTTTAACAAGCCTTATTCTAGTCCTGCTACATCCGGAGCTGCAAGAAATAAAAAATTAACAAAGATTTCAACAACAAAATATAGTACTCCAGACCTCGAAACCTTGGCTTTATTTCATAGGGAAAGTGTCTTCTCAGCAAGCCTTCTTCTGGTCCTGCTGCGTCCGTGGGCTGTAAAAACGAGAAATTAACAAAGTTAAAGCAAGGGTGCAGGCGAGCTGGTCTTCGGTCAAATCAACTACCGTTGATTTGACCGAAGACCCTTTCCTTCATGCCGTGCCATCCCTGGATGTTTGCACTTGTACGTAACGTTCCGCTTTCAACGTCTTGGGGGAATCCAAGCCCCTGTTCGCCACTTCAACAGAATTGACCTGTGCACCACGAAGAGCTGGTGCGTTGCCTGTTGGTAATCCTTAAAGGCCTTCTCGAAGGATTTGAAGTCATCGAAGCCAGTTCCAACTTGTACCACGTCAGAAACATCGTCTTCAGGAAAGTCCGAAGACCCCAACTTGGACAGGGCCGGTGCAGCCAGCGTGGCTGTAACGTACTCCCGTACTGCCTCGACAAACCTTGACTATATGGTCAACTGCTTTAGACTTAACATGCCGAAAATAACAATAAATAGAGAGTGTTTAAACAAGCTACCAACTGTTGATTAAACGAAGCACGCGGCTGAGCACGGTCGGCACGGTGACACCAAGCAAAGCAGCAAAGCCGCTCCGCATTTTGTGGCGCTGCAATCGCACTTTGAGTGACTCGCAATTACTCGAATAATAATAATAAGAAGAAGAAGAATAATACTGATAATAATAACAATGATAATAATAATACTTCGTGTTTTCGCACTTTGGGTGTGGATAAAAATCACCCTTATCCGCACCTCAAGTGCGGATAAAAATGCGTCCTAATTTGTACCCCGGTGCGGATAAAAATCCACCCTTTTTCGCACTTCGGGTGCGGATAGGGACAGCTTTACCGCCGTGCTGACGGACACGCAGCGCCATGGAGGGCAGTCGTTGAAACTGACGCGCAGCTGCCAATGGGAGCCTTGTTCCTTGAAACTACGACGCGCGCCAGCCAATGGGACCGAAGCCGAATTCATCAGCTTTACTTCGCGCCTTTGGGATCGGGAAAACTAGGTGCCGTTGTCTAGGCTTTTCGCGTGGTTTCATAGCTGGAGCTGGCATCACTTGGAGAAAGGATTTAAAGGGGCCCTGCAATCATATTTAAGCGTCCACGTTTTTTGCGGTTTCCACGTCTCTTGGGGCTCGGGCAAGCCAGCGGGCACGGAGAGAGTAACTAAATATCAGTGCGTCATCTTTAACCGGAAAACGCGGAAACCTCCTCCACCTACAGGGGCGACCCGCGGTGCCGAAAGCACGCGATATGTGAGGTCTTTGGTTCTGAGCTTACTGCTGGTCAGAGCCGCTAAAACATTCTTTTTAGTCGAAATACAAATATAAGTAGCGCGAACCGTTTCAATATAAAATATTATTCATAAACGTAGTTTCTGTTCAGTATTTTAGATCAGAAAAGAAACAAATGTAGATTATAAAGTGCGAAAACAAGAAATGACTCGTCGACATACCCGCCACCAAGCGGTGGAAAATGCGGCGCATACTAGAAAGGAGTAGTGGGATCAGGCACCGACGAGCGGCGAGCGTAGAAAGGTCCCGGGTGTACGCGGCGGCGCTGTGTTCGTATACGGACTCGAGGATCCGACCGACTAAAAAAAAACCAAGATCTTGCCAAAAGGCTCAAAGACATGAAGCGAAGCCTAGTGGAAATGAATGCAATACAGTCGCAGAAACAACCTGGAAATTAAAGGTATTCCACATAGCCCTCACGAGAATCTTGCCGAGATGATCACCAGCAATCGGAGCTGCAATAGGCGTTGAAATTGCAAGCACTGACATTGACGTTATCCATCGTGTGCCCATAAAGGACAGGCAAACCAAATGTGATTGCACGGTTTCTCTCTCACAACGTCCGTGATAAAGTCCTGATAGTCAGCAAAGAACGACGCAGGCTACAACGGCAGATGTTCACATCCGAACATGTTGAACCGGTGTAACGTGAGTGAACATCTATGCCCCGAAAACAAAGGCCACCGAGAAAAATAAAACCAATGACTGAAAATTCCTGTGGCTGACTCCAGAGGAAATACTCATGAAAGAAGCCGAAAACTCTGGAGCAGTTTAAATCAGCAGTGAAGCCGTCCTGCTCTGTTGCGGAACAGACTACCGCACTGGTCTACAGTTAGACTTAACACTGTTATGAATAGGTTATCTCCCGTCTGAAATAAAACATTATTTCGGATGCGAACCCTCGCTGAAGATGTTTCACATAAATACTCAATCTGTAAAGAACAAGATTGCTAACGTGAGGAATTATCAGTTAGATTTTTCCTTCGACGTAATAATGTTATCTGAGACATGGTACTCTAATGAGGTTAACATTTTTAAATTACCTATGTACACCACTCATCTTCTAAATTGCACTAGATCCCGTGGTGGAGGCGTATCGATGCTGATTAGAGATTGCATTGAATGCGAGCCAATCCCTGAATACTGCTGTACAAATGAGGATTACGAGGTGCTTTCTTTGCGTGCAGATCGTAATATTTTTTCGGTTTTCTACCGTCCGCCAGACGGTAATCTTTCGAAGTTTTTTTCTTTTTTTTTTTTTGTTTCCAGAAGAATTTCTGACGTTCACAAATACAAATCGGTGTAGCCTAATCTGTGGAGGCGACTTTAACATAAATATTTTAATGGAGAATGCTCATCAAAGAGAAATGGAAAATGTTATAATTTTGAACGGTGTTACGAATATATTAACGAGCCCAACGCGTATTACGTTAACCTCCGAAGCGTTAATCGACTTATTCATAACGAATTTCTCTTTAACTAGTGTTAAGGCTGGTGCGGTCAGATGTGATCTCAGCGATCATTGTCCAACATTCATATCCGTGACATGCATAGTTTGAATGGTCCCGGGCGAAACCGAGTCAATATATTACACCTGATCGCCTGGGAACTTTAGGGCGGGACCTATGTAATACGGACTGGACCGTAGTGTTCGAGAGGAACTGTTGACGAGGCTTACGATATATTTATAAAAATGTTAAGGAAATTTACCTACGAAACTTTCCCTACAAGAAACTTAAGCTATCACGAAAAATTCGAAAAGTCATGGATCACACCAGATATCCTAGCGAAGGTCCAAATAAAACATGTCCTCTACGACAAATTCATGAAAACTAGGGGATCTAGACAACCTTAAAAAACTCAAATCTTATCATAATAAATCAACAGGGAATAAGAATTGCTAGATCACGGTACTACTCTGATTCCTCCAAAGCGTCTTTGGACGCTCAGACTGTGTATGGAAGATATTCAAGTCTGTACTCTTCTCGCTCTGGGACACGTCGCCCTATTGACCATATCATCTACACTGATACACGCTAACCGGAAGTTCTTTGGTTAAACGCTCATCATGACGATTTTGTCAACGTCGTCGACAACAGTCGATACGAGATGCCAGGAAATATCTAAAAAAATCAAAATAACCGTTCCATTTCCTTCATCCAGTCGATAATGTTGCGGTAGTTTCTATTATTTCACAGTTAAAAAAATAGCGCTTGCTGCGACTCGGACGGTGTTCAAGTTAAACCAGTTAAATATGTTTCAGATATCATTGCCCCCTATTTGGCCTACATCTGAATTTGAGCTAACTAGCGGAATATATCCCCAAAATATGCAAATAGCCAAAGTATTCGTGCTTTTTAAAAAAGGAAATAAAATGAGATAAGCAATTACCAACCGATTTCAATTTTACCGTTTTTTTTTCAAGATGCTTTGAAAAGATATTAGAATCTCACTTAGTAAGTTTCTCAGATAAACATGGTTTATTGAGTACGTCTCAGCTTGGTTTTGTGAAGAGATGTCGACCGAGGCTGCACTCCTTGAACAGAAGAATTCATTCTGCGGGAGTTTGAAAGGAAGCACTTAGTGCTAGGTAGTTTATAGATTCTCTAAAGTGTTTGACTATTTGAATCATACTTTACTACTTGAAAAATTACAGTACTATGGTATTCGCGGAACCGCTTTAGAACTATTACAGTCATACCTGAAACATCGAAAACAATAAGTAAATATATCAGACTATTTTTCTGAAACCAAACCCATTACTTCTGGAGTACCACAAGGAAGTGCACTCGGGCCCTTCCTCTTTAATATTTACGTGAATGATATAATCAACATCAACTCTATGGTAAAGTTCATTATTTATGCGGTTGATACTAGTGTCTTCTTTTTAGGTAGAGACGAAAATGATTTAGTAGATAGGGTAAACTCTTTTAACGCAGCTTGAAGCTTGGGCGCAGTGTAATTGCCCGAAGATTAATGTAGCAGAACAAAAGCCATACTTTTTCGACCAAAGAATAAAAAGGTGGAATTAACGAGGATATTGTATTAAATTTATGTCCAATAGAGATTGTTAGTTCTTTAAGACTTTAGGTGTTATCTTTTCGGAAAACATGTCATGGGATAACCATATACATTACGTTATCTCAAAGTTATCATGTGTTATAGGATAACATATCGTCATCAGTTCGTGCTCCCTACCAGTGCCAAGGTTTGAATTTACAACTCTTTGTTTTATTCTCACTTAGTATATTGTCACCTTGTATGGGGCACTACCACGTTTACAAACCTGGAAAAACTATATTTGTTACAAAAGAAAATGTTAAGAATAATTTCAAATGTTTCATATTATTCACACACTGAGCAACTATTTGAACGCTTCCAAGTTCTCGATAAAAAAAAAATAACAAAAAACTATATAACTACAAGCTTATTTCCTTTTTTAAATCTGAACAAATCAGAAAATCCGTTTTTTTTATCTGAGTTAGCAACTTTACAATGCCACATATCTACGTACCCCACTTGACATACGAATACTGGAAAGTTTCAAAGTGTATAAATAACTACGGATATCAATGCTTAGCTCACGCTTCCCAAACTTTAAATTGTCTAAATACAAAAAACATTGATGTCAAAGGAATTTCTTTCTTTGAACTTCGCGATGTTTACCTAAAACTATAAGAGTGTGCTTATTTCTGTTTCTACTGAGTGCTTATATTATAATTGTATAATTTCTTTCAGTAATCCTTGTGTATGAGTTTCATGTCAACGAGCCCTGTTTCTTAAATAAGGGGGCCAAGGACCTGTCAAGCTGTCACGACGCAGCTTTTTTCCTTGATCTCCTCTATTGATGCACATTGATGGAAATAAAACGAATTATTATTATTAGTTCTGAGCGTTCCGAAGGCCTTTGGCGAGAAGGATTGGCTTGCGGTTTGGCCGTTCGGCGGTATGGCAGCACGAAGTGGCTCCCGTTCTGAACTGATCTTTACCCCGTGTTTGCTGTCGTTTCTGGCCAATGAAGTGTCATGCCGAATTAGTGTTTAACCACGCAGAAAATGCAATGCGAGCCGCCCTGGCTGCCCGCTTCATACAACCTATCCAGAACATGCTTTAGTGGCGCCCTCTCGAGCCGCCGACACGGAGTGCGGCAGCCGTGAGCGCTCGCCGAGCTCACTACGCCTCCTTTAGTTCACAGCAACGTTACTAGAACCACTCAGTTGGGAAACTGCCATAGAGCCTGCTCTAAAAAAGTGGCTCCGATCCGTACTCGAGAACCGAGCTAATGGCGATCGCAACGCCGCCATTTCTCCCGCAGCGTCCACTCTGGGAACTGCACGGCTGCACGTCGAGTCAGGCAAGGGCCGGTGGCGCCATCTCGCAGGGCCATCTCGCGGTAGCAATGTAAAGCAACTTTCATGTTTCAACTCGTCACTAAAGGGTGGCGCTGTTATCGTATTTAGCTCGGTCTCGGTGGACGCCAGCGGCCCAGATTTCAAGGGTGAGTTTCCCAACTGAGGGTTTTAGTAACATTGGTTCACAGCCACTCAAGCGACCGAGGACGTCATGGAGGAGGTTAATTTTACAGCGGATCTGTTAAAGGCTAGTTCCCCCAGGATCGTGTCCGCCGGATTAGAAATGATGACACCGAACTCTAGACAGCTACCGCCATCTATGAGCGACGGTGGCAACCAGACAACTGGTTGCCGCCGTCGCTCATAGATGGCGGCAACAATTCATCGGAGGAAGAAGAGCGGGAGCGGAACGAGCGGCGATGTGCGCAGCAGCGCGAATGCTTTCGACCGCCGCGAAGCCGCTATCGCCTAAATTTCCACTGCGTCGAGCGCTTCAGATTCCCTTGCGAAAGAGGAGCAGATCGCTCGCTTGGAAAGCCACCGCCGAGAACAGAAGCTACAGCTCCGCTGCTCTTCCTTCTTCACCAGAGTGGAAGGCTGAAATTTTTTTGCTTGTTTTTGTAATTTTAATTTGCCCATAACTTTAAAATAAAGTGAAATTCGAGAAAAAGAAGTTTCAATAAGTTACTACGTTCAGTGCGCTCAGGTTCGGTACAAATTAAAACCAGTAAACAAGTCCTTGCAGGGCCCCTTTAAGGTTCCATTTGGCGCGGCTTCAAAGCTGATGACGTCAGCTCGCTCCATGGGACAGATAATGCTTTCGCATTAAAACTCGGGCAGGTTCGCAATGCCTCCGCTAGATGTCGTCAGCCACGGTGCTGTATTTTGGTTTTTATTGGAACTATACACTGATCTCTGGGGCTAACAGTCCTGGAAAAAATAGTTTACCATGTTTTTTTACAGCGATCGCAATACAAATCTCGGCTCAGTTTTACGTAAAAGCCTCAGAATTTGGTACGGTCACGTGTCTAGTGGTCAAAATTGCACAACATGGCGGCAGTGAAGTCGGGGTCACTTTTGCCTGATGAACGGGATACCAGTTTATCGCTCTAAGCCTCTCAGCCTTGCCATTGTCTCTGTACATTTTTAAGATATTTTTAGCTATTTCTCATCTTTCTCGCTCAATAAAAACTATTTCTTGAAAGAATAACGATGGTTTACGGAGTGACAGACGTTATTTAGCCTGCATAAAAAAAATTCTTACGGCTCTTGCCGACTGCCAATCACAAAATGCTTACCGGTGATGTCACTGGCCGCGCGTTTACAACACACTGCGTCGCCACCGGACGTTGAGCTGTTTTTGCCCGTTCGCATTAAAAGATGATGCGCTAATAATTCGTGGCAACTGCGTGTTCCCCGAGTGGCCCGAACCACTAATGAGGTAATAACATAAAGTGGTCAGAAGCTCAAATGTAATCATATACTCCATATTGAAAAACAGCGCGAAACCACACGGACAAAGAGAAGAGAACACACAGGACGAGGCGCTGTGTCCGTGTGGTTTTCGCGCTGTTTTTCAGTATGGATTCATACCAACTAGCCCAACTTTCCATTCTAGTAAAAAATCATATACTCCGTTTCACCTGGTTTCACCTTACGTCCGGACACAGCGGACGCTACGAGCTATCCTAGCCAATCGAAGGTCACGTGACACTCACACGCCCTTGGATTGGCTCCGATGGCTCGTAGCATCCGCTGCGCACGGACGTAAGGTGAAACGAACGAAACTAAGTACAGAGTGCTCTTTCATCGCACTCTGAAAAGCAGGCCCGATGCATTTCCTTGTCCTGCCAATCTTGCGCTGGGTCACTTCGCACCCTATACAGGGTGCGGCCGTAAACACTTTCACATTTGGCACGCCTAGCAAAAATCGAATTTCAAACGTACATACCTGAAATTGGGCACACGAACGTCGTTTATTCCAAAGTTTTTTGCCTATTTTTTTCAAACGCCAACTCGGGAGTAGCAAATTATTAGAAAGATAACAAAAATGGCAGACGTGCATTTCCTATGGCCTATTCCCACCCGTTCGCCGTCTGCAATCCGGTTCGCGACGCCGCTCGCAGGTGGCGCACTGAACGCAAAAACGCGGGAAACGCCGCACGAAAGGTTGGCGTTGGGCAAGATTATCGCGATAAAAAGTGATTTTAACGAAATATATGAACGATTGTTGAAATTACCTGTTTAAAGTCAAGTTTTGACAGATCATCATGCAAGCAAGAAGACACCATGATGTGACGAGATCATTTATTAACAGCCTGGAATAGCAAGTGTTTCTGCTACCGTTGCACACAAGTTCGTTTTGAGTTATCATTTCATTATGATCGTTTCAGGGCTGCTGTAAGTCATAAAGTAAGATTTTTTTTTTTCATACAGCTTGGGTATAATTAACACACATGTAGCAAGACATATTTGTATAAACAAATAAAGAAATCATATTAATTGGCGCAATATTTACGGCGCAAGGGTCATTTCGGCAGGCCGTGATAAAATGGCTGGTATTTGAGAGAGATAGCCGTCTTTTTGCTGGTTTCCCATTGGTACCTCTATCAGCAGCCTCTACTTGGCTCTCCGCGTGCCGCAAGCAGCACGAGAGACATAAGTAAGAGAGATACTAATAGTTGAAATTCCGTCAGGAAGTGGAAGTTGTGTTTCATTAAATTGTTTATTCTTGAAACATACATCTTCTGATACGCCTCTTCTCTCACGGCGATTTGAAATAATGTTGATGCTGCAGTGGCCCTTTGAACGACTAGGGTTCGGCCGATTCGATGTGCCCGCCGTTCACGGACACGCAAAGCCAAAGTCGAGCTTCGTGCGCCAGGAAAGCCGGTCGCGCATCCCATCGTTGATCTCGAGGAACGCGCCCTCAATTTTTTCTTTCTGCTCTTCCATGCTGGGGATCCCCTTCTTGTAGACAAGTCCTTTTATAAATCCCCATATGAAAAAGTCGCACGTATTTAAGTCGGGGGATCATGGAGGCCAGTCCATATAGTCTGATCCCCGACCCATCCACCGCCGAGGGAGCGTGTTATTGAGCCATGCCCTCACACTATTTGCGTAGTGGAAAGCCGCCCCATCCTGCATGAATATACAGTTTTCTTTTGTCATGTGGTACCTTTCAAGCTCAGGGAGCATTTCCGTTCTCAGCCTGTCCAAGTAGGCATCTGCGTTAACGGTGCCCTCAAAAAAAAAAAAAAAAAAAAAGGGCCCACTATGCCTTCACGCCAAAGCCCCACTTCACACTGTCGCCTTCGGTGAACGGAGGTTCAGTTCGTCCACAGCATGAGGGTTATCGCGATGGCCCATATCCTGCTGTTCTGGCGGTTCAAACGTTCATGAAGGTGAAAGTTTGCTTCGTCACTAAATAAAAGAAATTGCAGATGCCCCCGGGTTGCTCTTAACTCGCAACAACTCCGCCTTGCAAAGTTCTAAACGTCGGACGTTGTCGCCATCGTGCAGGGCTTGGACAATTTGCATCCTGTACGTGCGCAAATTATTTTTCCGCAAAATCCGTCGTAGGCTTTTTTTTTTTTTTTTTCGAAATTCCAAACAACCTGGCTGCTCGTCTTGTTGACAATTGCGGGTCGCTCTCGAAGACAGCAAGCACCGCTTCAATGGGCTCCTCATTTTTCAGCAGGCTCTCACGTTCACTGACTGGATTCTTCTTTTTAAAGTCTTCTCCGCTCACAAAACGATCCGCCCAGGTCAAAATTGTCGGGCGTGAAGGCGGGCGGGCAGTTTGATACTTTAGACCCATGTTACGGATAAAAAAAACAGGACGCGGGATGGCCAAAAAAACATGCTTTTCGTGTAAGGCTCGTCAAATTATGAGGCGCTGGAGAAATTCAGCCTTCTGCGTTAAGTCCTTATTTCGAACTCTTTTGTTCGCCTTCCGCCCATTGAAAACCATGCGGGAAGGGCCTTGGAACGCACCTGGTATCGCTGCGCCGCAGCGTTCTTCCGCAACATGAAGTTCGTCTGCGTTCCTCGCCGTCACCATGGCAACGAACGCCGAATGAATGGAAGCACGCACGGTACCGCCGCGTGAAGCCAGCAATAGCTGACGCCATTTTACGAACGCCGTCTGCTCGCCAAAGCCAAACGTGGTATGTCAGATCAACCGCCTCCGCCGGTGCTCGATCGCCGACGGCGATCGAGCACCGGCGGTTATTGCGATGTGCTCTTTTTAACGTACTAATTGACTGTGCACCACATCCAGATCGTGCCCTTCCGCAGGAAGGTATATCTGTTGTTATTATCTCTGCAAACGTAAATAGGAGCTTCTCCGCTTCCTCGTCCTCGCCGTTTGAGGGAACTCGTATTCCTACGTTCAAGGCTGAAGATGTTCGAACGCAGTAGATGATCTGGAAGCATGTTTTTTTTTTGTTTTTGTTTTTTTTCCCGGAGTGTATGCAGTGATTCCCCTACACACCCCCGAGGGCCCCCCCCCCCCCCCCCCCCCCTAAAAGTTAAGACACCTCCCCTAATTTCAATTCCTGGGGAAACCCCTGAGTATGTGTAATGAGAGGAAAACACCTGTAAAGCAGTGAAAGCTTCGAAGATTTCATGTAGATGACCAGTCAACAACCACTGCCCCCCCCCCCCCCTCTCCCCAAGAAACATAGCGGTTTGGAAATTCTCTGTGATTTTGTAATCATATTCAGGTCAAAGCGAACGTAAGTTCCATATCACTGTTGAGAAAGCCACCTGCGCTGTACCGCTACACCGTGTGGAAGGAATTTTCGCAAAACGTAATCAGTCTAAATTACGATGCGACGAACGTATGCCTTTAGGGCACCTGGACTAGACTTACAGCAATCGCGCTGATTAATAAAGGCCCTTCTGTTTTGTTATTCCATGCCCCGGGTGGTTGGCTGACAGGCGCACTAGTGCGCCTGTCAGCCAACCACCCGCTCTCGCCTTTCTGTCTTTGCCTCGCAAGCTACTCAAGGTAACATTACGCTTTCTTGCAAATAAAGATTATTATTATTATTATTATTATTATTATTATTATTATTATTATTATTATTATTATTATTAATTTTTTTGTCTAACTTAAAGGGCAACTCCGCTTCATTTTTGGTTTTGAAAAAACAATGCAGTCCTCTTCAGTATCGCCTAGGAAGACCACACGTCAAATATTACGACGCAGTTCTGTCTAAATGTTTCTTAAACGGTCCAGCAAACTTTGGAACTCGCCAAGTTGCCGAAATCGGCTGACTCGAGCGGGCGAAATCAGGCGCAACCAACAGCGCAGTCAAGGCTACGGCATGGGCGGAGCCAACATTGAGCTAAACGTCATCTTCATGGCCCCCTTTTGCTTGTTTTTACTTCTCCGATGGAGCGTAGCGCATGACGTCAGCAACGTTGCCTCTCTGCGCTCAGCGGTGTCCACGTGATTGGCGTACGCGCCTGCGCAGCGCGCTTCCTGGGAGCAGACCGGCCGCCCGCCGTGGTCCCGCCGTTACCGCCGTCTTTCGCGTCACAACCACTGTCGTCCTCTCACCGTTTGTGATTATTGTCTCTCGGAGTTTCGTCCACACTATGGACACCACGTGCGCAGACTTATGCCGCAGTTGTGCAGACGTCGTCGAATGCCGTAGACAGCAAAACGTGGCGAAGAGTGCGGTGCAGAGCAGACGACACTGGCGCCTGCCACACGCCTAGGGGTGTCGCGAACCGGCCGAGGTTCGAGTTCGACCAGGTTCGACTTTTTCGACCTTTTAGTGGAAAGTTCGACGAACCTTGTATTGCGTTTCGACTCGTGTGCGCATGCGCGGCAGGCTGCCGAGTTGGATTCGGATTGAATGGTAATGGCTAATGGATGAATCAAGGGCAGCGCTGATTGGTTATTTCAGTTAATACAGTACAAAACATTAAGTTATTAACTTCTTCAGTGATTCGAATTGGTTTCTTTTAATTGCAGCTGTTCATAAAATAAAATAACCATTTGCATAAAAAAAAAATTCTCCGAACCTAGACATGCTTGTATCAAAGTCTGGCCACACTGCCCACATAGTCGAACCGGTCGAATCTGGTGAAAAGCTCGAAGGTTCGTCGAACCGGTTCGACCCAGTCGAACCCCGAAAGTTCGACCTAAAAATCCGGTTCGACAAACGTTCGCGACACCCCTACACACGCCCGCACCCATCCCGCTCGTCGTTGGGCCGAGGATCACGTGACATCTCGTACCACGTGATGGCCATGTACTGGATGGATGGATGTTGGATGGATGTTAATGGCTATACCCTTTGTAACGGGCGGTAGCTTGCGCCACCTAGCCTAAGTCTAAAAAGACAAAAACGTGATTTATCCCGCCCTTTTAAGACCAATTTTTCTCCCCCTAACTATCACCAGGCAGTGTGGGATATCACCAGGCTAACCTTCGGGGGATCGGGCAAAAAAACTAAAAAACATCACCCCCCTGCCTCTTCCCCCCGGCGAGGGAGTCGCCAATTTTCCTCTGGTCAAACCTTTTCGGCGTTACCCCAGCACCGGACCCACTGGGAGACAGGGTTGAGACTTTGGGCCGGAGCCACGCGGGAGGGAGTCCCAATTTTCCTCTGTCCCGCCTGTTCCCAGTTGTGCTAGTTAGTTGTTCATCATTTAATTCACCCTAGATAATTTCCACCAATCTTCTAATCGCCTCTTTGTCACTGTTATTCTTTTCTCCACCGTCCTTCCATCGTCGCCAGCAAAGCCCAGGGCCCCGGCCAGATCTGTTACCCCTTCAGGGAGGGCAGGACGAAGCCCCGTGCACTTCAAAACCAAGTGCTCTAGTGTCTCGCTATCATTATGGCAGGCGGCGCACAATGTGTCTGTCTCCTGAAATTTAGCCCTATACGTCCTCGTCCTCAAAACTCCCGTTCTTGCCTCGAACAGCAAAGCGCTTCCCAGTGAATTGTCAAAAAGATTTTCCTTTCTTATGTCCTGCTTTCGTGACCTGTACATTGTTAAAGCTGATTTCCCCTGCATTCTCCCCTCCCACATTTCCCTCTCTGCCTCCTTCACCCCCTTTTTCACTGAAGTAGTCCGTTCAGCCCCATCACCAGTGTGTAGATATTTAAATGTAAGCTTTCGGGTTCGATTTGTCCATTTTGTGTTTAAACTTTTCATGTATAAATACTTGAATACCTTCCGTGCCCACCGCGTATCCTCCATTTCGGTTAACCTTTGTTCAAATTTCAACTTACTAATTGCCTCCCTGCTCTCAAAAGACGACCATCCCATGTCCCCCTGTACTCCCTCATTTGGTGTTTTTCCATGTGCTCCCAGCGCCAATCTGCCTACGCTTCTTTGTCGAATTTCTAACCCAGATTGAACCTCAGATTTCATGCACAGTACTGCATTGCCAAAAGACAGTCCTGGTACCATCACTCCTTTCCATATACCTCTGACCACTTCATATCTGTTATAGTTCCATAGTGCCTTGAGCTTCATAATAGATGAATTTCTTTTCCCCTTCCGGATTATATTCTCCTCGTGTTCCTCTAGATATTTACTTCCCTCATTGAGCCAGACTCCTAGATATTTGTACTTTTCTACATGTTCTATCACTGTGTCCTGTATCTCCAGGGGTTCCCCCTTCTCATCGTTGAAAACTATTATACCCAACTTGTCCCTACTAAATTTTAGTCCTAAACTGTCCCCTTCCCTGCTGCAAATTCTTATCAGTTCCTGTATTGTCTCACGACTTTCTGATACGAGTACAATGTCATCTGCATACATTAACCCTGGCAATACTTGATTTACTTTATGTCCTTCCTCCATGTAAGTCAGGTCAAAACCTAGGTTGCACTGCTCTAATCTTCTTTCCATTTCACTGAGGTATATCATAAAGAGCAGGGGAGACAGTGGGCAACCCTGTCTAAGTCCTCTCTTTATTGCTGCTGGTCTTGTAGTTTCGGCTTCCCATTTTATAACCACCCTATTCTCCGTATAAACCCGTTCTAGGAAATTAACCATGGTTCCCCCTAGCCCATACCTCTTCAGTTGGTCCCAGAGTTTTTCCTGATTCACATTATCATAAGCCCCTTTGATGTCCAAAAATGCTACCCACAATGGCCTTTGCCTTGTCATTGCTATCTCTATGCACTGAGTGATTATGAATAAGTTATCATCTAGTCGTCTATCCATCCTGAAACCGTTTTGAAGCTCCCCCAGAATCTGCTTTCTCTCTGCCCATTCTTCCATTCTTCTTTTTACGATTTGCATAGCTAGTCTGTAAATTACTGAAGTTACTGTGATTGGTCGGTATGATTTGATACTGTCTTTGTCTCCCCTGCCCTTATATAATAAGGGCAGGGGAGATAATAACTTGGCGGCCCGAGGTCAATGTTGCCGGACGGAGCCGAAGTTTCGGTTTCGATTTCCGCTTGTGTTTAAAATTAGATTTTAAAATATATATCCCATTTTTCGCGAAGCAAACGACGTAGTGTCTTTTACTAGAGCTTTTTGATTCGAAATCACTCATTATCCCGAGATCTTCGGAATTGAGCGGAGTTGCCCTTTAAAGAAATAAATAATTTTGATCTCAATATACAGCCCAAAAAAAAGGTGAGCAAAAGGTGGAGCCACCTCAAAAAACACCGCGTCGTTACTGTAAAAAAAAAAAAAAGAAAAAAAAAAAAACAACTTCGCCGCGGTTAACATTATTGTCCCTTCGAGTGCTTTCTCCATGATGAATGAAGATCGTCTGCTATTTTCCGCCATCGCTGCTGTTGTATTTTCGGCGTAGCCCAAGACGAAGCCAATCCGCGGAGTATCCATGGAATAATACCGCCCATTCCAAAATCGATTAAAAGTCGCGAGTATCGTTTACTTGCGATGACGTGGAAGAAAGGTTACTCGGGCAAGATTTGGAGCATAGCCTCCTGCTACCCCCGACTCCGGAGTGCACGGTGCACCTGAACCGCTAGGGGCGCTGCTATTTCTCATATATCTCCTCCCATGAGATGTAGATCCAAGAGAATCCAAACCGATCCGTTTTCAATCCAAAGGAGTTAAAGATGGCGTCTGCTGGCTTCAAGCAGGAGATGCCTCCTGAGGGAGGTTATTCTCCCTTTAATGTTAAGCGTATTCCGGCAAGAACCTTATTATCAGGTGAGTCACCACAATTTCACAAGAAATCCAACGGCGCCGGTTATCCCTTGTTGGTATCCACTGTAGAAATCTGCTCGATATAGGACGTTTCAAGGAGAACCCCCGCGCTAGATTTTCCGTTTTTGTAGTGTCGTTCAAAACGCATTTATAAGTCGTGATTATCGTTTCTTCCGCTAGTAGTATGATGTATACTACGCTAGTAGTGTGATCCATAATTATTGTGCGTAGCGAGGAGTGAGATTTTGTCCACCTTTCGAATCACTGCGAAATGACACGTTTCAGGCTACAAGATATTCGCCGGCTATGGACTCATCTCTGCATTCTCTATGTATATGTACGCGCTGGGGTACAGCAGGATGAAGTAAGTACCTAGATGCATGCTTTGCTTTATGTTTTCTTGTTCGCACCTGGGCCTCGTGGTCAATTTTTACTGCTTAAATCTGAAGCGGTTTAAGGAGTTCTAGTTCCTCTTCCTACCAGTGCACCATGTGGTACTATCCCCCTTTCCATTTTTTAAAGTCACATTGGCCTCCGCATGAGCGAAATAATTAGTTGGACGTTCGACATGCCAAATCCTTCAGTCTAGTTCACCTTATCAGAAAGCAAAGGGCTTTGCTCTAATGGAAGATGTGTTTTGTTGTCTGAACCAAGTAAGACAAGAGCGCTAGAGTGTTCTGATATTAAGACGTTGCAAAATACAGGGTGTTGGCCTGGGCATCTAAAGTTTGTTTGAAATAGCAACCAGTCGCACCCACTACCATAATGTACAAGCAAGTGCAGTCATTATTTTAAAAAATAATTAACAAGCTGTAGTCAAACGGTACATAGATTGATGTGATTTCATGCTAGAGAAGGACAGGGCCCTGCGCCACGCTGGTGGTCGACTTCACACCACGCATATGCGGTGACCAAAATTCAGGATGCTGCTAGCGGCCCAGGTATGCGCAACATGCACCATATTTTCTATAGAGATACCTAGTTTTTGACGTATGAACTTCAACCAATGTGCTGAGCTTATGACAGTGATGTTCAGTCAGTATCTTCATGATGTTCAGTACTGAAGTTTAGTCAGTACTAGCAGAAAATATTGGTGTGCCGCCGACGCAAGGTCTCGACGTAAAGAGCTGTCATGCCAGCGAAACATGCTTCATTACATTTAAAGTGTATAAAACACTACAATCACAATTATTTGACGAGAGGCTCTAGGAGCTGCGATTTAAAGCTCTTCATAATATGAAGGGCTGATTTCGCAAAGTGCTGGCAACAAACACATGTTTCACCATGTCATATTCATTGGAGATTGTAGGGCTGTTCAATTAACAGTGTGATAAAGCAAAAGGCAAAGAGCATTCACATCACGAACAAGCAAAGTGAATGCAAAGGCTGGAGCAAACAAACATGCTAGAGAAGTGACATCACTTGCCACTAACGCAATGTGTCCTGCAAACTCAATAAAATGAGGCCACATTGTCAACGTCAGCTCCTTTGAGCCTTCTCTTCCTTGGTGGCTGCTTGGTCGCAAGGAACGCCTATGAAACGATCGCCCGGACACTCTGCAAATAGCCACCTTTTTCGTTCCTCGAGCAATTATTGGAGCCGAACACAGCACAGTTTACCGCGGCTCTTGCTGCAAATGGCT
This sequence comes from Ixodes persulcatus, assembly GCA_013358835.2. Classification (NCBI taxonomy): domain Eukaryota; kingdom Metazoa; phylum Arthropoda; class Arachnida; order Ixodida; family Ixodidae; genus Ixodes; species Ixodes persulcatus. Next base: position 17,169 of record JABSTQ010010026.1, read on the forward strand.
GTAGACTCAACTACCAGCATGGTGGTTGCCAATGCTCGACGTTGTCACGTGACATAGGTGCAGCCCATGTATTCAAATGGCATTTCTGGTGAGCAAGGGACCAATTCAGCGATTTCAACTTCACTTGTCAAACATTACCTCTACATCACCAGCTGCTTGCACTGCGCCGTTATTCGGCGCATCATAGACAGAAACCGTACAACTGCATCGAAATAAAGCCGCCTACTGGAGTCCCGAAATGCCTTGAATCTCTGCGCTGCAAATCCTTGTGCCCTTGTTCGCCACACAGTCGCCAGTAGCCCTTTGTGAAGAACTCCAATTCATGTTGCAACGTCCACTGATAGGGTATGCGTTGTGGGCAACCTGAGGATCCAAAACGTCGGACCAGGTGGCCCGCACGCCAAATCGTCCACGGTCATTTCCACCGCGAGGGGGCCAAGTACATTTAGCCACGGGAGCAGCGCTTCGTCGCCAATAAAAGGTTGTCGCAGCGGATCTTGGGATCGCAGCGGTGACAGCGAATAAATGACTATGCGTCGTTAAACCAAAGTGTGATGCCAAGTATGGTTGGAAATGAAGACAAATCCCTGACGCACCACTACTTAGGGAACTTAGGGAGGCAGTCTTAACAGTGAACTGCAACCGAGTTTCGCTATACTGTTTTAACTTTTGACGTGCCACGGAGGACTCCACAAGACATCTAAGCCAATTAATGCCATGCAAGTGCCACATGACAACCTGGAGGGGCACAGTGACGAGTGAGGCACATAGTCACATGACAATCACAGCGTCCTATTGACCGGGTCCGCTCATAGCATCCGCTGTGGTTCATCATAACGTGAACCAAACTATGGGCAGTTCTGAGAACTGCAGTCCATTCTTTTCTTCACACTTTTTTTTTTTTTTCAGCGGCAATCTTTTTATTTTTAAAGTGTTGTCTTTGGTTTCACATCTTCATCAAAGCTTTCAATGGCAAAATACATGACTGATGTTCCTTCGCATAAGTGGAACATTTTGCATAAATCTTAATCTCTCGAACAACATAGCTTCCGGAAGACGGCGAAAAACTGTGTCGGAAACCGCGGTTAATTTTACTTCACTTGATTTCGTGCATTACGAGCCAACATGTCTGGCACCCGAATGACTGTGCTGCGACGTTGGGCATGAGTGCTCGGCGTGGCCGGTCGTGCTAGCACGGCCTGCAAGCAGTTTGCTTTACCTCGTTCGAGGCTACGAGTAAGGAGCGTATGGTAATGTACGATTCATCTAGTTTGATGGAGTTGAGTAGTGATCGGTGGTTGCCGGAAGATTTCAGCAGGGAAATCCGAGCGGACTCGCTGTTCGCCAATGATCTGCCGGTGTCAACACAGAGGGAAAGACGAGAAAGATCGATAGTCGCCTTTCCATTATTGAAACACATGCTGGTGTAATCACTTCTGCATGATGCACTCTGCAGACTTCAGGTTAGCTGCGGTACTTCAGGCTGATCGACGCACTTGCTTCTGACTACGGCTGACCAAGCCACAACCGGTTTTTAAGCCCTTGTGACTGCTTGGGACCGACTGCACAGCATGACGGCTGGTAATGGGCAGTCACAAAAGGCTTAAGACCGTTTTTAGGCCTCTCCGTTCGTAAGCAGCTGCAAGTGTATGAGCCAGCCTTTAAAGTTGTTGCCTGGCCAGTTTTCAACAGCCGCCGCCGGTTTTCCGCACATGTGGCTGGTTACCGGTCATGCTCCAGGCCGGCATGGATTCGCCGGTTTTCTTAATTATTCCCGAGACAATGCTTAAAGAAACATGATGTTACAAACATGTAGCCAACCTCTCTAAAACACGGTTTGAAGTTGAACGGAGAGGCGCGCATGACGTAAAAAAATTGCCAGCTCCTTGCCGCGTCCTGCAAACAAACTGCAACGTCAGCTGAGGCGCTGCACACAGAATGTCACGTGGATCCCAAATTTTGATGCTAGATTTAGCACAGAAGCATTTCCCCTAAATTTAGCCGAGAAATTGCGCATCGTGTGACCTCACGTGACACGACATTGTGCAAAGCCTCTTCCTACTAAACTTAGCCAAAAGACTTTCCCGCTAAGTTTAGCGAGGTAATTGTGGCGTGACTTGACACCGTGACATCACAATTGCGGGATGTCATGCACGCGACACTGATTTTTCGCTAAATTTGGTGCGAAAATTTGTCCGCCAAATTTAGCGGAGAACCTTTGCCGCTAAATTCAGTGGAGAAATTGGTGCACTAAATCTAGCGGGAGGCAGTTCCTCGCTAAATATGGTGAGGAAATTGTGTCATCACGTGACACCTATTTCTCGCTGAATATCGAGGGAAGTGGCTCAATTTTGCGGGCCACGACTCTATACGAAGCACGCCCCGAGGTTAGCTGCAAAATCTCACCAGCAATGGCTGTCGCCATGAAAAAGAGAGAGTCTTCATCTGGAATAGCGAGGAAGATGAGCCGACAATGTGCGTGCACAAAAGACTAGCTGTGTCGCGCACACTCCTTGGTGCTGCAGCAATATTTGTGCCGCCCTTTCTTTTCTCTCGGCTCGGTCATGCGGTACCTTAGCCATCAGATGGCCGCCGTCTGCTTCCGCACTCATACTTTTCTGCGGGTCCTGGGGAGGGACGAGCTCGTAAATATATCAGCTTGAACTTTTTAACTAAACTTGAACACGAAGAAAGAAACGACAGGAGAGGACACACAGCTGACTACCAACAATGTTTCAGTGTAAACTTCTTCTTTGCGCGTTTGCTCCTTCATTTACAGTCCCAACTAGAGCACGATAAACCTATTACATAAATAAACCTATTCCACTAATAAAGATCACTACCGATACACATTATACAATGTGTATAAGTGTACATTGTATATTATACAATGGGGAGCTCGTCAAGCTGATTTTTGAGCTTTTTTTTTTTGTCCAACCTTCCTCGTCACTTTGATGGGAAATAAAGGCGTTATCAACCGGCTTCCTCTCGTGAAGTGCCAAAGCGAGGCCCACGCCACGGCACACCTTGGGGATCAATCAAGCACTGTACTTAGCTCTGACGCTTGTTTTTCACCAGGTCGGTTTGGGAAACGAGAAGAGGCTCGGGGGGAAAACGTGCTGACGTGTAGGGCACCGTGCCGTCTGCAAAGTTTCCGTCTCCGCCATGGAGAGTTGGCTCGGTGCACCCATTTTGACACGCGACTTTGTTCCAGAGGAGAGCAGGGTTTACTTTTACCCTCCCGATAATAACAGTCTTGAACGTGGGTCTTTGTATAAGTTGTAATTTGTCTCGGAAAACCCATACAGATTTGTTGTTAATTGAGGCTGTTCGCACACTTGGTTATCTTGGAGAAAATTTTATTCTAGCGCATCATCACCAAAGCTATATATTTACGAAATCCTCGTTTGCTATAAGCTCCAATATGCAGCATCAATCTGAAACCCCAGTTTCAAATCGCTCATTTCAGACGTGGAAACCGTCCAGAATCGTTCATCACGCTTAATACTTGCAACGCCAGTGTAACAGCAATGAAAGTCTGTCTTTCATTGCCTCCCCTTTCCCAACGAAGAAAAGGGTCCCACTTGTGCTTGTTTCATAAAGTATGTTATTTCGTTTCTTTCCGACAAATATTACTAACACCACCCAAATACTTGTTGGCATGCATCGACCATAGGCACGTATAGTTGGCATTCCGTGTTGCAGCAGAAAAGCATGTTTTATATTCCTTTTATTCCGAACACGTCGTTCAACTGGACTCGCCTTCCCACACCAGAATCTGAAAGGATTGACTCTAATAGTTTTAGAAATGCCACGATTCGCCTGTACTGTTGTAATGAGCTTGACGGTACATTGTCACGGGCCTTAGTCCAATGCTCAGATTAGCTTGGGGAAGGGGGGGGGGGGGGGGGGGGGGAGGGGATTGTTGGCTCCTTTGCTGTATCCTTTTTCTTTTTTTAGCAATGTGTTGCCTGGCTTGTTTTGCTGGGATTGCGCTTGTTTTCTTAATGACTATAGTCAGGATTAACTGCACGTTCAAATGTGGCAACCCCATAGTGGTATTGCATCAGTCAAATCACTCTCCGCAGCGGACACATCACGCACCCCTTTAAAGGGGTACTCCGGCTATTTTGTGAACTGCCCCAATTAACTATATTTTGGGAACCACCGGCCTTTGCCCTCTCTGGTATGCTAATTAGTATAGTGAAATTCGTAACAGTTATTGTGGCGCTTTCCAGTGCCGTGACGTGAGGGGAAGGCAGGCGTGCAGGTGGAGCGCGTAGTCTAGGAAATGCACTAAGCCAAGCATTTGTTTCGTGCTGCCGCGCGGGCGCTGGAGCGAGCTTCCAAAGCATTCATTTGACAGCATGAAACTGCTTGTAATAGGTTGGGAACAAAGTCTACAGTTCAAAGAGAACCCCTGTTTTCCCCTGAAGTAACTTTTACATTGTTGCCAGTAGAGACTTTCGCTTTGAAAAACACAGTAAGGATTAAACTTGTAAACTCAGTAACGTCGCAAAAAAAAAATTATTTTGGCCCAATATATGGGCTTACTGTTTCAGCGATGTTTCTTGGTGTGTTTAGCAAATTTTCAGGCAAATTGGAGACTATGAAGAATATGCCAGAGTACCCCTTTAAGGGACACTGACACCCCCCAAAAAATTGTTTTTATTTTTTTGCCAGGCAACCTATTATGGTGTCCAAAGACTACCCAATCAATATTTTGCTACAGCGTCGCATATATTTTTAATAAAGTCAAAATGCGCAACTGGTCAAAACCGAATCTGGACTGGGGAGGAAGAAGAAATATAGAGGAGGAGAATACTACCGAAAGTCACGTGGCTGCGCTACTTTTTTTTTTAATCGATGTATTTGCAGCTTTTTAGAAGCTACAAAAAGAGGCTATCATACTTTTTGTCTATTTTTAGTATTGAGTGTGTGCCTTCAATAACCCACGACTTTGGTTATCTTTGGTGGCCGCACGTGACCGCAGAGAAGAGAGTGAGCGCGACTCGAAACGGCCAGTTCTCGATGGGCGGTTTTTGGGCGAAAGAATAAATATTGAGCCGCAAATTGTGTTCTGGGTAGTTGGGCTCTCATATGTCATGCACAAATAAAGACCTTGGCCACCATAAATATCCTGTCAGTGTTTCTTCAAGGACCATTAGCTCTCTGTTGTCAAAAGCTCTGTATATCAGATTTGATTTTTTTCTTTCTTTTTTTCGTTTTGACATTGCAAATTATTTTGTTTGGTCTCTAATGCCCGAATCCCACTAGAGGGACAAATAAAAAGAGCCGACAAGCCTTCAGGCACGTGCAGCGTGGACACAAAGGTACCTTCGGCAGGCTTTGTGCTCCTAAAGTAAGCACAAGTCGCTGCGAGCCTTCCAAAGGAAGTTTTATTTCGCGTGGATAGTGTGTGTTTGTGGCTCGTTGGTGTTGGTTGTCTCTCTCCGTCGCTCTACTGTGACTAGGGCATAAGCAGAAAGGACGGAGAAAAAGGGTGCGTATCACACTCGCTTCCGGAGCATGTGTTCTTGCTTTGGGAAACGGGCCATGAAGCTGTTTGGTCACGTTGACAAGAATAGTTGCACCAATTGAAGTCGTCACAATGTGGATCCTAATCCTCCCGTTTCCCTTCTTTCATAATCGCCCGTACGTCCTCCTGTCTCTCTGCGGGATGTTCACTGTCCTTTTTCCTCTTTTTCTCACCAGGCGTCTAGAGTTGGAGCAGTACGACGGTGACATAGCCCTCGAGCCCCTCTTGAAAGCCGAAAAAGATCGAATGTAAGTAGCCGCTCCTCAATTGACTCGTGTGGCTCATTCTCCGAGCTTGCCCCTTTTCGTGAGAAGTGATTGACGTCCCGTAGGCGTAAAATGCTGATACTCACCTTGGCACATCTGGAGCCACTGAGTAAGCTATGCTTAAAGGGATACTGAACCGAAATTTGGATTTCGCAAAAGAAGGCCGCAGGAGCGTTGAATGGGACTCTACGAACTTCAAAACACGACCGATATATCAATATCTCAAACGGACGGCTGTGCTCTTGGAAAAGAAGGGCGCAATCAAGCGAGGGCTTTGACGTCATTGTCCTCCTGGAAAATTTGAGAATGAGGGGAAGCGGCCTCGCTTCTCTCCTCCTCTCTTCGGTTCACCAGCTCGACAGGACGTAGTGAGGACAAGAGTAAATGAGAATCGTGACGTGCCTTGTCTCGTCGGCCGTGTTCAGTCGCGCACCTCTTTTCTAAAAATACGGCGATCCGATTAGAAATATTGCTGTATGAGTGATGTTTTTGAGTTTTCCAGCGTCCCGCCTATCTGTCCAGCCTTGTTCTGTGACCTCAAAATTTCGGTTCAGTAGTGGGCGACTGAACTTGGCCGACGAGGCCGACGAGACATGTGATGTCACGATTCTCACTCCCTTTCCTCTTCGCTTCGTGCCCTCGAGCAGGCGAACCGAAGCGAGGAGGAGAGAAGCGAGGTTGCTTCCCCTCATTTTCAACTGCTCAAAGAGAATCGTGACGTCACATTCCTTGCTTGATAGCGCCCTTTTTTTCTCGGATATATAGCCTTCCGTTTGAGATATTGATTTATGAGTGATGTTTTGTAGTTTGTAGCTCCATGCTTCTGCGGCCTTATTTAGTGAAATTCCAATTCGGTTCAGCATCCCTTTAAAGGGGCTGTGCAACGATCTTCGCTTGGAATGTTTTTTTACTTTACACAAGCTTACTGACACTAGTGGGACATAGGTATACTTGCACGCAATGCCACTGACCAACAATCTCCTTTGTTGCGGTATAATTTCAAGGACAAAAACGAGCGTTTTCTTTCAGTGTCTCCTTCGCAAAATTAGATGACGTAGCTGGGGGGTCGCAGTTCCCCCGGTGACGATGTTTGAAAGCTGCTCATAAATTGGACCCGAGCATTGCGGGAGCGCTCGATTTGGGCTCGTGATGATCGATAGCTCGACAAGCATTCGGGTAGTGGCCCGTGTCCAATCGCTGGAATGACAATACCCTAACCATAACAATGTCTGAAACTCAGCGCGTGTCCTGTGCCTTGCCAACCCCAGCGCGTGGCTATGATCAACATTGGCGGCATATAATCGGCTCCAGATCACGTGGCCGCTTGTTTTGGCTGCGAGTTGAGGGGGTGAACTGCTGCTCTTTTTTTTTTTTCTGCGACCTTCTATTGCGTCTGGTGAAAAACGAGCACATTTTTTATTGGGCACTATTGTCAAGTATTCATTCTAAGCGGTATTTCAACAAAGTACAAAAATCGTTGCATCGCCCCTCTAAAGCCAGTTCCCATACATAAGTGCACTAAATCAGCACTAGGAAACAGTGCTTATGCAGTGCTGACTGGAATGCAACTTAGCGCTGTGTCAGCTCTATATCACTAAAATAGTGTGAGCTCAGCGCTGCATCAGCGAGGTCAGCACTATTTTTATTGTTGACTAATAGTGGCAAAGTATTGCTGCAGCGTACGTGTGCTTGCATTTTCTTGCCTTGTGCAGAGCAAGCGTTGGGTGCATGCGTGATGCCGCAATAACTTTAGTTTGGAGGAGGCAGGCAGCAGTGCACTGGACTGCTCCTGCCGGCTCATGCTCTGCAAGCGCAGAGCTCCAGCCAGGTTGTCGCACGTGCAGAAAGACTAAAGTTCCCTCGATGCATTGTGGCAGCGGTGGCCTAGTCAAACTGGCTGGTGAGATTGGTCTATTGGCAATAGTTATACTCTCATGAACTGTTTTAACATTTCTGAAGGGCAGAAGTGTTTCCCACGGTTTGAGATAAAGCTTCAGACAGCTGGCAAGAATGATTTTAAGCCTTTCATTACTAGAATTGATAATATCTTCAAAATTATTAATTGTTTTATTGATTGACGATTTCGATACCTGTGCATTGAGGACAACTGTGTGCAATATTATATTTAAAAAAAAGTGCTGTGGAAGACAATCTCAAAATACAGAAATGTAAAAAAATTGGAATTCACTGCACAAGCTTACACTGTTCTTACAGTTGTGTCCACATGCAAAATGCCTTAACATCGATACAAAATTCTTCAAAAGAAAAAGCATTTGTCGACATGACGATCAGCTTTTTTTTCTGTTCGAGGAGATCAGGTTCAAATCGGTCAGAGTTGTGCAAACTTTCACGCCCGCGACCCCTAAAATACTTGAACGCCGTCCCGCGACCCCCACCCCCTTCCCCCTCTTTAGAGCAGTGTCAAAGCTATCAGTGGCTTGGATTTCTTGGGCGTCCACGACCCCCAAACGCTGCCTCGCGACCCCCGCTTTGTGCACCTCTGAGATGGGTTATCGAATTTCTGAGGTTTGCCTTCGTGGGTTACAAACAAAGATGGAATACATATTGTATCCTGGGTAACACCACACTCTGGGCACCATGTTCTGCTTGCTTTGCGAGTCTTTGTTTTTGTGCAGACAACGCATCTTTTCATTGGGCTCAGTTTTCTCAGTTGGAGGCAGGTAGTCTGGAAATATCGCTCTTTCAGTCTCAAAAGGACATTGTCAGCGTGCCTACCTTTTTTGGGTTGGTTCAGCGGGCTTGCAGTTGCATTGGACAAGTCTCTTCACTAGCCTTAGCCGCCCCGCAGGGGGCACCTGTGAAAGCAGGTGTTTGGAGAGTGGCGTCTCCACGGACCCCGAGCCCCGCAGGGGGCGCCTGCACCTTAGGTGCTAGGTGCTTGGTGAGTAGCGTCACCACGGACCCCAGCCACATTGGCAACACCACAGACCCTGAGTAAAAAGTGGCTAAGACCCACCCACGTCTGGCTGTGCGTGGCTTTCCCGTGTCCGGGGAAAAGGGCATCCTGGTGGTTGAGCCGAACCCGGGTAGGTTTGGACCCTTCGGGGCCCCCCGGGTGAGGCAATACACCACTTCGGCCCCCGCTTCCCGTAGACGGGTGTCCTGCCTTGGCCCGACCAGGATGATTCAGTCAGTCACCATTTCTTCTACTATCCCCTCTTTTCTTTCTCTTTCCTCCTTTCTCCTACTCTTCGTTTTCACCTTCTTTGGCGGCAAGGGCTAACCTTGGGTGGCGACAGAACTCTCTCTCGATCCACACTTGGTTATAGCTTCCTAGTAGCACTGGTAGAGTAACATACTCAGACAAGCCAGACCTGTTATGAGATGTTACCTATCCCCTTGTTGGACTCCGCGGTGGGTGGTGCGCTACGGATGCCGAAGTTTCTGCCCTTCATATGGGTTCTAAGCAAAAAACCTCCCCCGATCGGACCCTGAAAAGGGTCCGGACCGAAGTAGTTACCAAAGACTCATCAGCTACAGCCCAGAATAGCTTCAGCCGCTTTCTGGTAATGCACTCGGAACAAAATGGAAAACCACTTGCCAAGCTTTCACCCTTTCTTATTTCAAAGACTCTAGAAAACCTAATTGGTCAAAACTTCAAAGCAAAGAAATTAGCATCTGGTGACCTGCTCGTTGAAGTACAAAACGGAGTTCAGAGTGTGGTTCTCTTAGATTTAAACAAGATCTCAGATTACAAAGTTTCTGTCACTCCATATCGCACCTTGAACAGCTGCCAGGGCGTCATTTCAGAGGATGACCTTCTAGAATCTAGCGAGGACGAGATCTTGGAGGGCCTTTCCGGGCAGGGAGTGGTCGCTGTGCGACGAATCTCAATACGCAGGGATGGACAGGAGAGACCCTTAAAGCATCTGGTCCTCACTTTTGCATCCACTGTACTGCCTGAGAGCATTAAAGCAGGCTATCTCCACTGCAAAGTGCGGCCTTATATACCTAATCTAAGGCGATGCTTCAAGTGCCAAAGATTTGGCCAGAGCTCGGTAACCTGTCGAGGAAAAACAACTTGTGCTAAGTGTGGTGGCACAGACCATCCAGCCGACACATGTGAGGGTACACTTCTCAAGTGTATCAACTGCTCTGGTTCTCACCCCACCTACTCTAGAGCTTGTTCAAAGTTCCAAGAAGAAAAGAAGATTTTAGCTTTAAAGATAAAAGAGAACCTGACATACCCTGAGGCAAGGAAGCGATTTTCCTTCCTCCAAGGAGGCACTTATGCCGAGGCGGCAGCCAGGGGGGCAGCGCCGCCACTCAAGGCATCGGTGGGCACTCAGTACAGTCCTCGAGACTTTGAGTGCTCCACCAGCCCCCCAACCCCCAGCGAGGCTCCTGTGGGTTCCCAGGCCCCGGCAGCCCCACCAAAACTTCCACGTACCAAGACGATGCCTCATCGTCTTGGCCCGAAGCCTCGAGTGGTGCTAGACGCCACTCCCTCTCAGAGCAGTGAGGGGCCCACTCCTTCCACTTCCCAGCGGGAGGAGGAGGCCATGGAGGTATCTGTCGATCCGACAGAACCACCTCCACCTGCCAAGGGAGGCACAAAATCTGCCCCTGAAAAGGGGGATCAGAAGAAAAAACCTCCACGTGTCACTGCCCCAACCAACGCAAGCTAACGTTTGTCCACTCGGTCACAGCTACGAACCCCACATTTTAACTACATCTTAAGCAAGCAAACAAATGGGTCATGTTGGCTTCCTGCAGTGGAACTGCCGGGGTCTACTGCAAAACATAGATGATGTTCATTATTTTCTGGACGAGCTGCAGCCTATTGCTGTCTGTTTGCAGGAAGCTCATCTTAAGAACACTCACACTGATATTTTACGTCATCACCGTGTTTTTAGGAAAGATCGTTTGTCAGCCCAGTCTTCTGGTGGTGTTGCTGTGGTTGTACGGAGAGGCGTAGCATGTGCAGAGGTCCCTCTTCGTACACCACTTGAAGCTGTGGCAACCCGTGTTTTAGTTGACCGTCTTATTACCATTGTGTCATTATATCTTCCCCCACATGTTCCACTTCATATTCATGAACTCGAAGGTCTTATTGATCAACTGCCAGAACCCTTCTTAATTTTAGGCGATTTTAATGCTCACAATCCTATGTGGGGCAGTGACCGACTTGATTCTCGTGGCAAGGTCATAGAGCGTCTTTTACTTTCTTCAGGATTGTGTCTTTTAAATAACAAAGAACCAACTTTTTACAGTGCACCTCATAACTCTTTCACATCCATCGACCTGTCTATTTCGTCACCCTCATTGTTTCCTTGTTTTTCTTGGAACGTTTTAAAGAACCCTTTTGGGAGTGACCACTTTCCGGTCATTTTAAAAAGCAACGTCGCACTTCCCACCATTTTAAAGCGCGTTCCTAGGTGGAAGTTAGAAAAGGCAGACTGGGGGCTTTTTAAATTAAAGGCAACGCTGGATGCCTCACTCCTGGCAAGTCTGTCTCCAGAGGATGCCACATTATATGTCACCGAACATATTCTAAGTGCAGCTTTTGAGGCTATTCCGCAGACTTGTGAAAACATGCCGAGGAGGTGCAAGCCATGGTGGAAAAAAGACTGTGCATCTACAAGAAAAGAACAGCATAAGGCCTGGGAGAGTTCAAATAGAGTTCAAAAGGAGAAAAGCAAAAGCTCGATGGACGAGGAAACGAGCTAAACGAGGAACTTGGATCAAGTATGTCTCTTCAGTAAACAGTTTTGTCTCGTCCAAGGAAGTGTGGGATCGATACCGAAAAATCAAGGGTGATTATCATGCTTTTGTGATTCCTCTTTTCCATTCTCCTACAATCTCGCTCAGAGATGTGGCTAATGTCCTCGGGGAGCAGTTCCACAATGTTTCTAGCTCCGATAATTACAGGGCAGAGTTTAGACAATTCAAGGCTCGTGCAGAATGCCATCGCATTAGTATGTCTGGAGGAAATACTGCAGGGTACAACAAACCTTTCACTATGCACAAACACTTAAGTTGGCTCTTAGTCTTAAGAAACAGTCGGCCCCTGGCCCTGACAGGATTCATTACGAGATGATTCGTCAGCTTGCCCCGAAATCTCTGGAAACTTTGCTTTGGTTTCTTAATCATCTGTGGACGCAGGCATATTTTCCCCAAGCCTCGAAGCAGGCCCATGTTATCCCACCGTTGAAACCTGGTAAAGACTCGTCAGTTCCATCCAGCTACCGCCCTATTGCACTTACGAGCAGTCTTGGCAAAATATTTGAGCGGATGATCAATAGGAAACTGGTGTATTTTCTTGAAACGCAGGGTTTCTTTGATCGGAACCAGTGGGGTTTTCGGGGAGGGCGGTCAACTGTTGACCACCTAGTGCGCCTGGAAACGACTATACGTAATGCTTTTGTAAACAGGCAGCACTGCGTGTCAGTCTTCTTTGACTTGGAGAAGGCGTACGACACGGCATGGCAGTATGGAATACTTAGTGACCTGTTCGCATGTGGTTTACGTGGTCGCATGCTCTGTGTTATAAAAAACTTTCTGTCTGATCGAACATTCAAAGTTAGACTAGGGGCCACATATTCAGACCGTTTTATTCGGGAGAATGGGGTGCCACAAGGGGGGGTCTTGAGCATTACATTATTTGCCGTGAAGATCAACTCTCTTTCGAAGGTAATACCACGCACCGTTTCTTACTCCTTGTACGTTGATGACGTTCAAATATCAGTTTCTTCTTGCAATCTCTCCAGCTGTGAACGCCAGCTGCAGCTCGCAATAAATAAAATGAGTAAGTGGGCCGACGAAAATGGTTTCCGGTTCTCACCTGAGAAGACGGTGTGCGTACCTTTCTCTCTAAAGCGTGGAATAACGCTGGATCCATCATTAGAGATCAATAGAACTCTCATAAGTACCCGCAATGAACACAAGTTCTTAGGACTCATTTTTCATAGGAAGCTAAATTTTATTTCACATTTGAAACAGCTAAAACTTAAATGCCTAAAATCTGCTAATATCCTCAAAGTCTTGTCACACAGGTCATGGGGATCTGACAGAAAGTGTTTGCTGCGCCTGTATAATTCCCTCGTCAGGTCCCGCCTTGATTACGGAGCAATAGTCTATGGATCGGCAAGGCCATCGGCACTCAAGATGTTGGATCCAGTTCACCACCTTGGCCTTCGACTTGCCACAGGGACTTTTCGGACATCACCAACCCTCAGTTTATATGTAGAGACAAATCAGATGTCACTGGAAAAAAGACGGCAATATATTAGCTTGATTTACGCCTACAAAATCCTGTCCGACCCTAACCATCCAACATACCGCTGTGTGCATGACTCTAGTTCTTCCCTTATTTTTCAAAATAAGCCTAGTATTGGGCGGCCGCTCAGTCTTCGCCTTCAGGACATCTGTCAGTCTCTTAGTCTCGAACTGAATGACATAAGCTTACTCGAAAGGACCGACACTGTTGCGCCTTGGGACCTGCTGCCAGTGAGCTGCGATTGGTGTTTTACCAGGTTCAACAAACATAACATTTCTCCAATAATCATCCAGCAGGAGTTTCATGAGGTACTAAAAAAATACAAAGATTATGCACAGTTTTATACCGACGGGGCAAAGACCTCCTCTTTTGTTGGATTTGCTGTGTACTCTGAATCATTTACGAGCGTTCAGCGGTTGAACAGTGGTGCTAGTATATTCACTGCAGAACTTCAAGGTATATTAACAACAGTGGACTATATTATAGAAAGCCATACAATGAAGGCCATCGTGTTTGTTGATTCTCAAAGTGTCATAACTGCAATCAGCTCTGTAAAGGATTCAAAGCATAATCTCATCCAGCTTGTGCGTGCAAAAATAAATAGAGACCTACAAAAGGGCCATGACATCATATTTTGCTGGGTACCCAGCCACGTTGGGCTCAGCGGCAATGAGAAGGCTGACAGGCTTGCGGCCTCTTCTAAAAACTTGCTGGAAACACGTCTGCAGCTACCACATCAAGACCTGAAATCTATTTTTGGGCGGCAATTTTCCTAATATGGCAAACAGAATGGAATCAACAGCATGACAATAAGCTGCACTCCATCAAGCCTGTTTTAGGGATATGGGAGAGCTCTTCCCATAAAACCCGATCTCGTGAGATATTACTCTGTCGCTTGAGGCTTGGTCATTCTTATGTCACCCATGTGTACTTGTTGCATGGGGCAGATCCACCTTTTTGCGAACACTGTGGTGAGATCTTGACGGTGTGGCATATTCTTGGTCTCTGCTCTGCCCTTGCACAAGAAAGACGCTCCTGTTTTCCGGAATTCTCAATGTATTGTATTCCATTTCACCCTGCACTAGTGCTTGGCGAGCAGCCAATTATTCCTTTTGAATGTGTTGTTATGTTCCTTGAGAAAACAGGTTTTTTGCATAACTTTTAGCTTTTCCAACATGCACTTTCTAAAGTATGGGATCACCACAGATAATTAGGTCCTTCTCAGCATTTTGTCTTTTGGCAGAGTATCTGACTTTTACTTCTACATTAAATAACACCTTACCTCTGCTTTGCGTAAATATCCAAGTTTGGCGCAGTATGGCCACGTCGCTGTTGCGCCATAAAGCCCCTAGTCAATCAATCAAGCCTTAGCCGGAACTCTTCGGGGGTGGTCTTTCCACTCTTCTGGCAGATGACAAACATATTATAAATGGCCACGTGTAGCAGATGATAGAACACCTTCTAGTAAAATATTCTTTGTCCATTCTTGGTACAGGGGAATTAGGAAAAACTCTTATCGCTTTCAGCAACACTTCTTCTAGTGTTGTTATTACCAATCAATCTGATCAGCTTTCACACAACTTCACCTTTTTGCTTTGTGAAGTCAACCATGCCTGCAGTGTGCACCGTGCTTGTGAATGTTACCACCTTTAAACCTTGTCTTTCTACTCAAGTGAGAGGCACTTCCCTTTTTGATATGCTTTCATCTGACTTTTCTGAAGTTGTTTTGTGATAGTTTGGCGTGCCATTGTGACCTTGTCGTGCCGTTTCCTAGCCGCAAGCCTTGCAGTCAATCGGCGCTTCGACAGATTTGCCCGAGTTGTAGTAGTTATCCACTGTTACATGGTAGCCCATATCAAGGAGTGGACTCGTGAGGGACAGGACCATGCGTGTACCCATGGCTGCTTCTGAATCCCTGACCAGAGCAGCATTCCCAGTGTAATAGAACTATGTTACCGTTGTATCTACTCAAAGGTTCACACAGCACGAAGAACTTCATGCTGAAACATGCATGTTACAGAGGCATGTCGAAGAAAGCTGATTGACGTACACATCTTACTCCGTGATTCGTATCTGTTGGTAGTATTATCTCCTGCAGGAGCTGTGTGCAGTCAGCAGGAGAGCCTAACAGACGATGGTTGCACGTGAATGTGGTTTGCGCGCATGTGTGCCATATCACACTGCTCTGTGATATGGCACTGATCTGCTCGCCACTCGATACTCCCGTGATATTATTAAAAAGTTTGATAGCTGTATGTAGCATGCTCAGATATCTGTGTGGCATCTTGGCTTTTTTAACACTGAGAAGGAGAGCTTTTGGTACCATCTTATTTTCGTTCAAGATAGTGTTGCCAGCTTCCGGTACTGCTTTTGGAAAGAACGACCAGCTTGTATGCTTGGCACGTTGTCACCAAAAGCATCTATGGGTTGTTTCCCAAGAGATCCTTATTACTGTATTGCTTGATCAAGATACTTAACTTTTAATCGAGGCTGCGACTCTGGCTACACAACTTGGGGAAAACAAGTTTTTGCTTTTTAAAGGGACATCAGACCCCATTCGTTCTGAGCCCTGACAACGAAAGATTCAATTTGACCATGAGTTGTAGGCTGCAGCCACCAAGTGGTTGTATTTTCTTTGGGGATTCTAGGGACAAACTTGTGGCTGGCCAGCACTCTGTGTCAGAGGACGGCCCAGAAATACTGCTGCTTGATATACCCGCATAGAAATTGGGGCCATTGTGCGATACCTTGCCCCCTACTTTTGAGGCTTTGAAAAGAGAAGAATCTACCGAAGGAGCATTTGTTGGCCTCCAAAACACGTAAAAATCCTGGACCTGATAACACCAGAGGATCGACAAAAAGCACATGATAATATGTGGTCAGAGACCAAATTATGCAATCTGCCGCTCATAAATCCGATTACGTGTTTTCAGAGTTTACATTTTTGGAAATTCGAAAGTTTTTTTCCGAGTTAATTTTCCACCGAAAAATCGGGGTTCATTGGAGTTTATTTTTGTTAGATTCCCAATTCTTTAATATTGGGAGTTTAATTCAGCTGTGTTCTTAATTTTCGAAATTCGGAACAAAAACAAAATGAGTTTGTGCACAAACATACCCTAAATTTATCATAACTCTCCTATAACGCATGATATTTCTACAGCTACATTTGGCATGGGTGCTTCGCCGTTGGTAATATTAACTATCCCACGACAGATATTGCAAATAAGTGTTGCCTCAGTAACGGTCAATACTTTGAAATAATTAAACTCTTGGACGCAGTCGCTTGGAAGCGCGGAAACTTCAGCTGTCCTCCCCTCTAATAAAATGTATGGGTTCATAGCTATCTCTGTTATGAAACACTACTCCTTCCTTCCGGAAGCACAGAAATAGTGTTATCCAAACTAGAAACCTAAATAATAGCTTTTGTTGTGACCCAGACATACCATGACCCGTTGTCCTGAACGAACCTTGACGAGCTAAAACGTAAACAATCTTTGGTCAGTTGTCCAAGATTTCTAAGGAAACTAAAGTGGCCTCTCCTCGGGACTGCTTTCCTTGTGCTTTTATAAAATTTATTTGTAAAATACTGTCTTTCTTCCTTTCTTTTTTTTCGTTGCCATTTTGACTTTGAAATGCTGTTTTTTTTGTGTTTTTTTTATAACTCCAAATTCATTAAAATTCTGTTGGCAAGTGTTTTTCTGATTTTTTTTTCAAATTAATCTGAAAATATGGAACGCTACTCATAAGCCACCTGAAAAAAGCAGCTGAGCTTTGATTTGAAATGTTTACTTGTTAACATAATGCTTGTACTGATGCAACTAATAATCGAGCAAATGACAACACACCAATGTTTTGTCACATGGTTTCACATGCCAGCTTGATGGCAGCAAAAGATTTAAAAGGTTAAAAAGCACAAACAGAAACACAGACAAAGAGATGCTGCTCCTGGAGTAGCATGTCTTCTTTAAAGCAATCCATATCTATACAAACTCTCGACACTCAGTTCTTCACTTTGGCTAAAACAGAATGGAGTCGCTACTCGACGAGACGAAACTAGCAGACGACGGCTAGGGGTCATTCTAAAACTGCTACATTTCGGAGTCGTGGCTCGTTTCGAGAAAATGGTAGTTACCAATCTCCTGTACCCAGAGAATTAGTCTGTTTTACATGTCGTGATGCAAAAGGTCATAAAGCGTAATAAACAATACCTCTGCATTCAGTGGCTGTATGGCAGTCACAACAAGAGGAAGACAGCCTTCATACAGTGTGTGTATGGCAAACAAGCCGACCAAAAGGCGTCCCCTAGCGCGTGAAATGGGGAGGCGAGAAACAGTGAAAAGCCTCTTTGCACATGAGAGGAAAAGGTGCAGATTGGTGAGATGGAGTGATCGCACGTGCGGCCAATCTCCACCGCATCAGACTTCATTCTCAGCGGTCAATAGCAGACAGCACCTCGGTCGTGACATCTTCGTTTGTTGTAGCTTGTCTGGTAATTGTTAGCCCACAGAACAATGTGCTGTCACAGTCCATTTGAAGACGATCGTTGACCGCATTGTACTGGCAGCGTCACGAAGCAGCGGCCATGGCGGCGTGTGCGCTGTACGAACCGTGCGTGACAGGCCTCAAGATAAGGTATGGAAGCTGCCACGGCCATTGTTTTATGGCACTGCCACCATGAAGTGGTCGAAGATAGCATGTCCACCTTCACATAGATGCCCATTGCCTGATAAGAAAAGTTTATAGTCGGTGCTTTGGGGCAAGAAATGTCATCCTTCTGCACGTCTTCAATCTGGAACTCGGCCTGCAAAGTGCACCCGTGACGTCAATCCCTCCGCTCTGGGCGTGCTTCCCACTGCTGATATCACCCGCGGTGGCGCCACCTGGGTTGCGGAGCCGGCGCAGAGTGTAGGGATAGACATCACGGGCACGCTTTGCCAATGTTTCAGTTTAAAGCCATGTACAAGGATGACATTTTTCACCCTGTTGCACCCAAAAAACATGTTTCTTAATTCAAATTTTTTGTCACAGCTGGACTTCAGTGAGGTGGAGCATCAATTCTCCATCTGCATTATGCCCCCAAAAATGGAAATTAAAATTAATTACTAACCTTTTTGGATTATTGGCTAATTAACCCATTTCACCAATTTTCTGACGTTCCGCGTGTCTCCGACTTCACCCTAAGAAGCCCTAACACAAGTTATCTTTATTTTGGTCCCTCTAACAAGTAAACACCTTTTATCAGGATGTCTAGCGACCGGGAAAACCGGGAATTGTCAGGGAAATTTTAATTACCGGGAAAAATCGTGGAATTGTCAGGGATACTGTCAAAAAGCGAGCCCAGTCAGGAAAAATGAGCCGGAAAACAAGGACAGAAGGACAAGTGGACAACACTGTGCACTCACTTTCAGCATTTGTGTGTTTTCAAATTCACAAATTCAGCACCAACTCGCCCAACAAGCAGCACTATTCAGTGGGCCACATGGTTGGGGTCCCTGAAATAGTGAACTAGACCTATTTACATTATGGTTAGGTTGTATTCCTGAAGAGCTCTGCCAGATGACAAAACAAAAAGGCCCCACATGTCAACTCGCTTCAAGCCATGCACGATACGGTTCAACAGAGTCCTTTTCAGCACGAAATCATCCAAACCCTTAGTCTCAAAACTGGGTTACAATATCTTGCATGAGGCAGACCACTTTTCAGGGCAAGTCACCTCTTCAGCAGACAAGTGATAGAACGTCTTCTGTTCTCTTCAATGAGACGTCTGTAGTTTTAAGATGCTCTATGCCAGTCTGTACACGTGCCTTTGCCAGTTCAGCCAAGCGTTTTCATTGGTGCAGCATGCTTTATGTCGGCTGGCGTTCAATTTTTCCCATTTTGATGTCACGCAGGTACCTGAAGCAGCTCAAGAAGAACTTTGAGGAGGAGAAGAGAGTGATGAAGAATGTCCCTGGCTGGAAGGTGGGGACATACTACGGGGAGCCCCTCTACAAGACCATGTCGCCCAACTACCACGTGGATCCCCCCATGGAGGAGTACTATGCACACACCGACCCCAAGAAGACCGACTATGCCTGGTTCTACTGGTACAACCACTTCTGATTGGATGGGCAGTGAATGACTTCTTCGGATCGTTTCCTCATCCGGCTTTGTGGCACAACAGTGCAGTTTGTAGGTGCAGTAATTAAATCTTTGTTTTTCTTTACAAAAACATGCTTCGGAGGGTCTGCGCTGTTTTGATCTTTGCTGCATTGCGATTTGGGACGAGCGAGGGAAATGCTCAGTTCGTGCCTCTTCTCGGAAAGGTTGTTTTTCGGAAGGACTGGTCGGAGGTTACCTCCCTGATCAGCTCCTGTCGAATTTCAAACGGGTGCAAATGTAAATTCTCGAGGATGTCGTCCGGATTTGTCCCCGACCCGTTAAAAGTCATTTCTGGCAACTTTATTTGGAATCTCCGGCAGAATTACGTACCTTGGCTTAAACTTCCCGAAATAAGTTAATGAGAAGACCACCTAAATTGCTTCATTAACTCTACTCCAGCTACTTCACTCGGTTGACGCTTCCATAACACTATTTAACGAATGAAGTCCCATACTCTATTTTAATTTTTAAGTCGGACCGCAGCCTATGCAACGGAACCGGTCGAGCTGTGCCAAAAGTGGTCCCAGCGCTCGTCGTCTTTGTACGTTTGCTATCGCCAACTAAACTACTAATTGCACGCAGTGAAGACGCTGTGATTTGACACTTTTTCTGCGTGCGATTGCTGGTGATACCAAACCCACAAAGAAAAGGAGCGCCATCATTGTACTTTCGGTGCTGTTTCTTTAGCTTCATAGGAGCGCAGTGTCGGCTGTGGCCAGACTTGAAGTGAAACGGAGTGCACGACCAGGATTGGCATATCCCTCGAAGAGTGTTTTAAAGATAACATCACATTTGGGTTTCACTTCCTTCTGGGATGGCATGCAGTTGTTTCTAAGGGTCAATGAAATCGAGCCTGTTTGCACTCCTGAAGGTACTTGATGTTTTCCCCTGGGCTGCAGGTTTAATGATTCGGATCAGATTGTTGTCCGTCACATTTGTTTTTCCCGATTACGAGTGGTATGGCCCTCTTGCTCCCAGCCCTTCAAATAAAAACTGATTTGACCGCTATGGACAGCTGGCACGTGGGTCTTGGCGACGCTCGCAAGTATTTGCTTCGCATTCCACAATCTTATTAAATTTCTCACATTACGTGGTTCTTGGAGGCATTAAATTTGTCGCGACAATCGTAATAATGAATGGTAGCTGAAATGCTGTTTGTGAGCTATAATGTTCATTTTTACCCGAGCTGCCAGGCTTTGGTATTGACAGTATGGAAGTGAATTTTCAGAAACGTTGCAATGCCCGATACAATGCAAAGAATTACGGGGAGAATTATTATTTACGTTTATTGTAGGAGCTTCAATGTTCTACCTTAGAAGACTATGGTCGATAGCCCACACCCAGAATGTGTGGCGTGGGTTCGGCAGTTTGTGCGATAGTATGGGTAGTCCTAGTTGATTGCACTTTCGAGGCGAGTAAAGATTTTTTTTTTTCCCTCGACTTTCCACGCTAGCTAATACACTCGGGACAGAGGGAGGGCCATTCTCAGCTTTTTGGGCCTCACACGGAATGTTAGCCTGTCACCTTTTCTTTACCCAGTTTGCCCTCGGTTAGGGGAAGGCTCTTTTTCTAGGTATTCATTTGTCTCCAGCTTCTGCCATTATTTGGTCAGGCATTGCTCTGATGATCATTTATGAACATTGGAATGTCCCTCTCACTGTTGTTTCATTGGGCTTGTTCATATCAAAGTTTTATTGTCCAGTTTCTTTTTTTTTTTAGTGTTTAAGCAAAAACAAAATGTGCGAGATAACCACTACGGTGGGTGAATACAATATTAAATATAAGCATGATCATATACCTTAGTTGCCATAGTTACAAGTTCGGGATGTAGACTTCAACATTTATGTTATCCGCATATTTGAAGCAGCTGAGGCGAAATTTGCTACATAAGCTGAAGCATTGCTAACCGAAGTGACTGGAACCTTTTTTTATGGTTTGCTCTTTTGTTTCTGTACACATTTTTACGAGCGAGAATTATTTCGTCGAAGAACATTCTGAAGTACAATTGAATAAACCAAATACGTAATGTAAAATAATTGTCAATGAAAAGGGGTTTGCTTAAAAGGTATTATGGTGTTTCATCTGATGTTCCATAGACCGAATGAATGTGTAACCGAATGGTTCTAGCCAGGGAAGCAATCAATTGGGTCGAGTCGATGGGATGAAAGTGTCTGGATAAAAGTGTTTTTCTGTATTGACAACAGGAATTTAGCAGATTTCATGGAACAATGTATTGTCCTTCTTTAAGACAAACCAAATGATCATAAGTCGAACACAAACAAACCTGGACTTTTCAGACACTGGGCAAATTATCTAAGAATAGCTTCATTCGATTTACCTGCACCGGCGCACTAAAGTGTAGGGCGCGGGGTACGTACTTCCGGTCGTAGCTCAGTACACATACCGGAAGTACAGTGCCCTACATTTTTCTGCACCGGTGCAAGGGTTGCAGGCATCGTTGGGTGCAAGTTCGTCTGCCTTTTTTTGCAGGGGTTCTGGTGACGTCAGAACGTCGAGCCTTGAATGAAGGATACTGGGTAGACCTCAAGACAGTTTGCTTTGAGGTCTACTCATTATCCTTCAATCAGGGCCAATCAGAGCCTCCGCGTACGAACGTTGTGCTCCATATACTTATAATTAAAATCCAACATTCTTTAAAGGTGTTTTATATATACGTAGAAGTGTGCCCTGACACTGCGTGTACGATTCGCCCCACGCCTACGTTTATGCGTGTGTACCAGTGTGTACCTAGTAATTGATTTCCGATCGAAGCGGTGAAAGGAGACAAGCTTACGATGGCGAAGGGAAGAGTTCTACTGGTTGCCATGACAACCGCGTATAATCATAATACAAACCCTCGTGACAGCGGTTCTGGACGCAAGAAAGCCGACAAATAGCCGAGCATCGATAGAAAGGTCTCCCAAAAGTGAGTAATTTCTGTTTGGCAACACGCTAAAGCGCCCTAAACTGCGTACTTCTAGGCTTTATATCCTTCATTGACTGGCGAGGTTGGGTAAGGAGCATAATTCTGCTCGCCGCTCATCGTACCAAATTCAGTGCGCATTTGCAATATGTGGGATTAAATTGGTACATAGCACGTTATGAGCAGAGCCCGCACTGAAACAACCAACTGAATGCCCAATCGTCATGTAACGCAAATAATTCGAAAACAGTTCAGAAACATGCTCTATATACTTGTGCGTACTGCAGTCGTCGTAGCGACTAGAAAACCCAAGGATATGTCCGAGCAATTCTAGGTAAGCATGCACTACAGTGGAAGTTTGTAGTACCATTTATTTGCGCTACCATCTGTGCCGTCTGCTCACCGCGGCAGTTGCGCGACGTGGCAATGCCATTTACGTTTCTTCTTTAGTCAGACAGATGGCGCCACGTATCTGAGCCGACAGACGTCGTCTGCTACTTTTGCAGAAGCAGACGCATTTTCCAAACTTCGTCTTTATTCGTCGATTTATGCATGTTTGGTCGATGCTTATGGACACCTTCTTATATCGGTTTTGCTTCCAGTGGAGAGCAAACAGCACGACTCTGACCACGTCCATATCGATGGCTTCCTGAACCTCTTGCTCGAGACCACCTACGACGAGGTAAATGGCATCCCAATTTTGGTCGCATTTCTATTTACGACCTGAGAGGTATCCTTTCCGCAATCGTGCGAATGCTTAATTAACCCGAATAAGTCTGCGGAAGCGCTCTGCGGTGCGTACCATGCGGTTCCACGACAACACCGTCTTCCTTTACTTTTTTTGCGAGCAAAAGAAAGGAAAACGTGACCGTCTGCAATTAGTTTTGGCTTCTCGAAAAAACAAAACCAAAGCTGTAAAAGAAAGACTCCAACGCGTAAGGTTTCGTGGACGCCGTAACAATGCGCGTGATGTGTTACGCTAAAACCGAAACTTGGTTTCCCTCTCTCGACGTAAAAACAACCATAAAGAGAGCGAGGGAAGGCGAAGGAGCGGAAATAAGAAAGGGAAAAAGGGTCGGCGCGTTTCGCGCCTGGCGGCAAGAAACCGAAACCAGTTTGAGATCAGAAGAGCGTCCGTTGTGTTCTTTATCTGTTTGCTTGGCCCCTTCCGCAAGTTGGCACCGTGCCGCGTGCAGTTTGCAGCAGTTCTGTCTCCGTCTGCAGCGCGCTACACGCGCTGCCGTGGCAAGTGCCGCGCTGTCTGAACGGCGATGGTTTGTTGTTCTTCACGTGCGGTGCGGGCACAACGTGCACCTTGTTCGGGAATGCGCCGTGTGGTTCGTTGAAGCGGCGTGAGTCTGGAGTTTCCATACGCTCGCCCTGTGTTCGGTGCGCGCACGTTTTCTTCGGCGGCGTGACCGCGTGTGTGTGTGTCATCGTTCGCTTTTGCCCCTGGGGATGGATGGTGAGCTGTGATTTTGGTGATCGGCGGCAGCCGCGTGTGCTTGTGGTGATGAGTTTCGAGGTGGAAGACGATTCGGCTTCCGAGCCCGAAGCGGCCACGGTCTACTTTGGCCAGGAACACGACGACTTCGACGATGAACCCAACAATTTCGTGGTCGTCTCGACCATGGTGAGTTGCCTTTGGAAATATTTTCTTCTTCAGGTTGCATTTCCCATGGGAAAAAGAAAGGGAGCTCGTGTCACGTGCTCTTTGCAGTCACGTGCCCTGTCTCCCCCTTCCCCACTAAAACTCCCGGGGTTTCACGGTCTGAAATGTTCGTGTTTCTTGATCGTACGTTCACGGTTTGACAGTTGTGTCTCAGGTGGCAGAATACACTCAAGCGCCTGGGTGTAGTGTCTGCCCGGAGTACGTAAGAAAGGTACAATCAAACAAACGTTTTCTGACAAAAAAAAAAAAAAAAAAAAAAGTCTGAGATCTACTTTTTTTTTCTTTTTTTTAGCTTGTGTCTACACAGCTGGGTACATTCCGAACCGTTGTATCTCGACTTTAAACATATATTGCTCTGAAAACACAGAAAAAAAAAATACTTACGTCACTTTTTACCTTATTTAGAGGTTCGTCAAATCAAAATAACTGCACCTAGTTGAACGCGTTATTCACCAAATCTCTCTCAATAAAAAAAAAAACCAAAAAAAAAAACACGATGCAGCGTATGGTTTTTTAGAGCCTGTAAAAAGTTACTGGTCGGAGGAGGTGAACAGTCGCAACCATCGAGCGCAAGAGATATGGCGTTGCCGCCGCATACCATGGAGCTTGATAGTTTGTATCTTTCTCTTTTGGGAGAAGGTTCAACGCAACAATCGAGCACAAGAGAGATATGGCGTTGCCGCCGCATACCATGGAGCCTGATAGTTTGTATCTTTCTCTTTTGGGAGAAGGTTCGGAGATTCCGCTTGTGCAAATGATGTCAGTAATACTCGCTGGAACTCTTCCATCTCCTTGGGTACTGTTTAGGAGGCTATGGTTTGTCTGTCGAAACTCCAAACTGTTTACAAATTTCTTCTCTTATTTTTTTTTTTTTTTTTTCCCCGAGGGTGAGAAATTGAACGATCTCTCCAGTAATTTTCTCCATCGCAATTTTTTTTTTTTGCGAGGTTTGTAAGCGGATTATTGATTGCAAACAAATAATCCTCGTCCTTATTTCAATAATTGGGGTATAACCTCCCGGTGGAGCAGGAAAAATGAGGTGATTGGGAGGATTAGAAATGTAACCATAGTAAATTATTTCTTTCCTTTTTTTTTACCAGCGGGTGCTTTTAATAAAAAATTATACTCTCCCCTTCCTCTGCTGACGTGGCGCTTATTCTAAGTACAAGTCAGCCGAATCGAAAAACAAGTTTCATGGTTATTTAGAAGTAACTTCCATGTCAGCGGGAGTAAGTCGGAAGCAGGCCAGAGTAAAATGTCATAGAAAGGCGTTAATCCTCTGCAGCGTGCTGAAAGTCACGGGCGAGAGAACGCGCTCCACTCCTTCATGAAGTCGGCAAGGCATGTTGTGGGGGAGGGGGTGCAGACATGTTCCCTCCTTTCCATCTGCAGGTGCAACCCTCTCGCATCTGCTCTTTTGAGAGAAAACCCAAAAGTTTCTCACAACGCTTCCCCCCCCCCCCCCCCCCCCCCCCCCCCAAAAGGTTCGTTCCACATTTGCGGTTGATTGTGTGGCCGAATATTCGAGATAACACCCTGGCTCCAACTATCGGGAAGCCCTAGCGCACTTCCAATCTGCGTATGTTCTACCTTCTTTTTTTTCATTCATTTTTTTTTTCTATGGGGTAATTTTATTTCGCAAATACAGCAAAAACCTTAATTTCGAGAACTATGGGCAGACCGGTAGTGGGCAGGGGCTACCCAATGTGTCACCTCGCCGTAAACAGTCACAACCGCTTGCAACGCAGCCGGTCATACTCAACCGCTAATCCGTGAACCAGCCTTATTGAGCCAGTGGTGCAAAACGATGTGTGCGTCAAGTTTGAGCCCCACTCTGTTCATCTCTATTCACTCTAGTGATCATCATAATTTCGATGTAAATGGGTCACGCTCGACATGCAGATTCTCAAACGCGTAAGGAAGCGTAAAAAGATTTACGCGGAATAGTCCGATGTCTAAAACCGGCGTATAACTTTGTGGGGTGAGATCGGACAATCTAAGGATGCCCTAAAGTGGAATTTAATATTCACTTCATATGGCGCTACCTCATTTTATCCGCCCTAAGTATAATCAAAAACCGAAAATTGCAATCATGCGCCGCCTTTTTAAAGAATGCGACCTACTACCGCGCCACGCCCCTTTCTCTGGTATATCTCCGAAAAAGGGGCGTGTCGCGCTGGTTGGTCGCGTTTTTGAGGGCGAAAAAAGCCACGCCCGATAGTAATTTTGGGCTTTATATGATGCTTAAGGTGTGTAGATTGAGTTCGCGACATAAAGAAAGGTGATGTCGAAATCCACATTAAACCCCTCCCTTTAAAAGTTCTGGAAAAAAAAAAATCGGAAGCAGGCAGGAAGAGCGGTGGATGAAAAGAAACTCGTTTGCCGCAGCGTAACTTGCTAGCTGGTTGACTACATCGATTACACCTAGTAAAGCACAATGTTATTACTCGTCTATTAATTCAGTGTGAGATGTAATGTAGCCTAGTTTATTGCTTTCGCCTCACAAATAGATTTTCGTCATCTTTGTCTTAAGTCTGAGCTATCTATTTTAACAAAGCTGAAACGGATGCAGAAAAGAAGGAAAAGAAAGTGTCTGAGGAACTTTAACAATAGTTTAAAGAGAGCGACCGTAAGAACCGGAGCATTTGGCACGCCTCGCGAAATTCGAATCTCAGAATTACACAGCTGACATTGGGCACGCGAACGTATTTTCGCAGAAAAGGTTTATGTCCCTTTTTTTTAGAGCTCAACTGTGCGCACCTCAGTTGGACACGTATGGATGCGCGAACGAATACCGTAGACTTTTCGGTTTGAACCCAGAAAACACCGATAAACATCCGATGGCGTTAGAAACAAATTCGGTTAGAACCGACAAAATCCCGATTTCTGGAAACATTTGCTGTACGTGAAAACTGTTCTTGTCCAAACTTTTCCATCATTGTGCCCGTAATATTACCTAATCAAGCACTCTCAGAGGTCCGAATCAGCGGAATCACAGACCTTAAAGAGCACTTGCGTGAGTGTTATCAGTTAGTCGGTCACCACTGATTGTCACATTATCTTTGTTCTGTTCAGGCCAGAGTTAGACAGTGGTCGAAGCTACAATTGCGGTATCCATCGGTTCAAAGGAGCGAGATCAAATTGCCTTCTTCGTGGTAGAAATATTCTTGAGAACAATTAAAAGTTCGTCATCGCACGTAGCAAAACTGTAGCAGGATAAAATGAGAGCGAAAAAGGTCATCGTAGGTACGTATACATTAAAGAGCACGCGTGTTCGGACTCTTCCGGCATTTGCAAGAGCTGTCGCATTATGGTAAGCGTGAAGCGTTATAATGGTGTATACAAATTCTAGATCAAATTTAAGTTTTTAGTTTTCTATTAACTTTTTTTTTTCATCGATAATTACCGTTTTTAGCGTCCCTAAGAAATCAAGCGCCGAAACGCATCGATTTTTGAAAACTAAATAAACATCGTAAGCATCCGCCCATTTTATTTATAAATAAAGAACAGAAAATCTCCAATACGGATACGCATATTGCAATGAGCCCGAACACATGTTGCCGCGGTGTAACAAAATGTGCGTTCCTTGTGTGTAAGCTCGCTTAAGTAAGGTATCTCACAAATGAAATTCCATAACTACGAAGAAAGACGGCTACATATCCGGGTAGATTTCTTCTATCCCACATTACTATCGAGTTTATTGTAGTCGAAACTTGCCCTCTTCCTCTTTCGTATATTAAGCGCGCTCTGCTCTGTTTATCGACCTCGTTCGTAAATAACGGCTTATCGAACATATATATATATATACTCGCGCACAGGAGGTGCTTTGAATAGGAAAATTTAACGCGTGTAGTACGTATACCAGGCTTCGGAACAGCATACCCTGTCTGGCTGGAAAAGTGGCCGCTGGCGGCTGCTAATAGAAACAGCACGCGCACCTCCATTCGTGAACCATATACAGGAATGGAACGTATAAAACCCGTTTCCCGGATCCTCGTTGGGACGAGTTCTACGAGGGGGGAGATCACGCCGTGGCTTACGTCATAATTGCTTCCTCGTAGTGCCGGGACGGTTGGAATAGCTCGCACGTCTCCATCAAAAGCAGCACGGATGGTGTTTTGTTACTGCAGTAACTCGAGCTTAAAAGGGGCCCTGCAAAGCGGGCAAAGCGTTTCTGGCCATTGTTTCAATTTGCGTGGCGTTCGCTCGAACTAGGTGAGGAGGACTCTAGCGACGCATTAAAAATAAAATAAAGAAGTAGTTTGATCTATTTTAAACGTAATAGGTGAAAGATGTTCAGAAGTTTAAGCACATTTTCTATCCTTGATGACGTCCCTGGTCCGAACCAGTAGAGAACCGAAACGACAAGATCGGCGTGCAACAACAACCATGCGCGATCTTCCTAATTTTCGAAATTAACATCCAGTTATGAAGATATGAACGCCCCGCCAATTTGCGGGTGTTCCAAGCAAAGAATCACGCGCTTGACGGGATCAGAAGGGGTCACGGGAACCTGTTCAGCCAGTTCTAGCTCTAGAATTCTATGTCGTCATTATCCGACGCTCCAGACCTCCAGGGTCTCCAAACGTTTTAGCTAAAGGGCCGGATCGGTGATCTGTCGCGGTCTCGACGGCCGGAAAATAAATATGCAGATAATTATTACCGAGAAATAAAGTTAATAAAGAATCATATATCAGCATCTAAACACACAATTGAAAGGTTGAGTAAAAAAAAAAACTCTAAGGTGAAAAGTAAAAAAGACTACCTCAATTTTAAATGCAAAATGAAGCTTATTGTGTCATTACGCAATAATTGGGACCGAGAAAACGCAGGAGGCGTATATTAAAGCGTAGGAACTTTGGCGTGTTTACGCAGGGCAGAATACTAATGAGAATGATAGAACTGACGCTGGCAATATGCAATAGATACGACACAAGAGACTAAGCGCAATATGTGTGAGAACGCGAAGGAATTTTAACATAACTAGTTGCTCACTAAAACCGTGCACAGTACAGCCAAAGCTACAGGGGAGAGAGCGTATGCAAACTTGTTCAACAGAAGGGGAAAGGGGGAATCCCAGCCCTTCTCTGACGTTTCTCCGTTCCCTCCTCTTGAACAGGTTGGCGTACGCTTTCTCCGCTGTAGCTTTGGCTGTATTGCACGGTTTTAGTGAGGCAATGTTTAATTAATACTATGACTAGAGGACACGCCTTATCGATAGGTAGATTTTTCTCCTTTTTTTCTTTTCTTTCTGGTATCTTCGTTTACGCAGTTAGTGCGCGTTGCGACATTAGGGAGTTTTCGTAGACCGCGTTTCCCCCTCCGCTAAGCCCTCCGCAACGAAGAAGCCGCTACTGCGCCTGCGCGCCGATAGCCTTGACTGTAGAGTTCCGGGTATCGTAGCGGGTTGCGGAGGGCGTTGCGGGACGGCGAAGACGGTCTACGAAAACTCCCTATTAACGCGCGCTTCTTTTTCCGCCGGTAGCAGCGGGCGTGCTGAAAGCGAGCCGCGAGCCGGGCTTCATTGGAAGTACCGCGGCCACCCACGGGCCTGTTGAAAGGCCTCCACGGGCGGGGCTTGGGGACCCCTGCTCTAGACCCATGTCGTCACCGAACGCTCGTGTTTGACACTGATAGGCACGCCCTTCGCCAAGCAGCATTTGGTTTTCTTCGTCCCTTTGCAGTGCCCCTTTAGGTAGAAATACTTAAAGGGGCACTGCAAAGGGACGAAGAAAACCAAATGCTGCTTCTCTTTGTACGCTACTTTCCATTGCCGATCTTCGTATAAAACTTTCATTCGTTCGAAGCTCATCGTCTGGTCGGTTCAGGTGGTTAAGGTTGTGGCGACGCAGCGCATTCTCGGTATCTGATTAGTTCGTTCGTTCGTTGAACGCAGTATATAGTGGAGCGCGTCCGTAGCGCATGGTCGGCGTGCTAACTTGAAACCATAGCCTCCTATATACTGACAAAGCCTGGCAGATCGCCACAAGAAGCGGCCGCCGAAATGGAAAAGGTGGAGCGGCAGGCAACGAATGAGGGGAGAGCCACGTGACTGGCGCCCCGCTGCGGCGAGACGCCGAAACATACTTCTCCCGAGCGAACAAGGGTGTTTCAGGTCCTCGCCGCTGCAAAAGCTGTGCGCTGACGTCCAGTTTCCCCGAGAAATGGCCCTTCGATGCTCTCTGCTACCAGATCCTCACGCTCCAAATCTGCGACCAGCCACTCTATGGCTCCGTCGTCGAACTGCCAGGCTTTGTGAGTGTAGTGGAGGCTACACTATATGCCGCAAACATAGTTGTAGAGACTTTTGTATATCAAAAGCTGCCGACTAACCGCCATGATGTTCAGCCTTTTCACTCTCCTAGGTCGGTGGTTTGAAGTGATTGGCTCTCTTGAGTGCTTTGCGGGAAAGCAGACACACTAGATTTTTTTCGTGCATATAGTTCCCCATGGGCAACGCCACAACCAGGATTCACCTCAATTTTTTGTGATCCTGATGAGTGATGACAAGCTTCGAATTAGAAGTGATAGTCGTCGCGAACTCAATGGCAGTCCCGCCAAATTGGCGGGCGTTCTTTGTGTCAGTGAAAGTGACAAACGCTGCTAAAAGTCGTGTAAGATCAAACACAGAAATGCTTTTGATTGTACACGTGGTTAGGGACCTATAAAAGACCCTTTTTCAAAACCCCCTCGAGCAACATTGTCTGTCGCCATTTGTCGGACATCCCAGTTCTCGCCGCACGATGGCGCGGTACTCGCTTTGGACACAAGTTGAGTCGAGTTCACGCTGACCGCTTGTCCAATACACGAGAGTATACGTGTCCGCACAATGACGGAAGAATCTTCTCAAAGACAGCCCTGCAAAGGACAAGACGACTCCGAGCGTTTCTTGTTCTTTGTCCCTGTCTTTGAAGCGCCTATTCTTCTTTCGATGCACCAATTAGCCCAAGTATTCATTTTGCTGCGGACTCGGTACAGTTGGCGCAGTAGCTACTAGAATGGCGCCAACTTTTGAAAAGAGTCTATTCCAATGGTGGTGCGTGGCGCGCTCGTGTGTACTGTGTCAATCGGCGGGTTCACCGGACTGTGATTATATTTCACCCGTGTTTACTGTCAGCTTTGTAAATAGTGGAATCGACTGTAGTCGGTGTCAGGTTAAGGCTGGGTTTGCATGAACGCGATCGTAAATGCGCATCGAATCTAACAGGGACCAATCACACGCACCCTGTCTCTCTACTTCTCTTTTACACATCTATATACTACCGATCAAAATAGTGAAATCACGATGTAAACGCAGCCTACGTTCTAAGACAGTGGTTCTCAAATGGGGGTCCGCGAAGCCACTTCTGGGGTCCGCGAGACCCTCAACAAAATTTTTTTTTATTTGGCACGTTTTTTGAAGTTTAGTCCGGCCGTGACTAATTTGCAACCTGCTTCCGGAACTACGACAGCAATAAAAGGCACCTGTTTCATGCTCCAGACGTGCTAACTTACTTACGTACCCCCCCCCCCCCCCCCCCCCGCTGGAAGGGGTCCCCCATCACTGCCAGCGGTCCGCAAGGGGTCCCCGACACATCCATGGCTGAGAACCACTGCTCTAAGAAATACCTGCGCGTCTACTTACCCGCAAAACTTTCGAAGAGCCAATCTCTACGATCTACGAAATCAGCTCAGCGAATGATGAAGCGGATCATCCGTTTAGACCTAAAAGTGAAGTCTGCGCTGTGGCATCACGCAATGCAAAGCGTCATGTTTGCATTGCGTAATGCCCAACGCAGACTTCATTTTGAGGTCTAAACAGATGTTCCGCCTCATCATTCGCTGAGCTGATTTCGTAGATCGCAGAGGTTGGCTCTTCGAGAGTTTTGCGGCAGGCATTTCTTATCACTCCCCTTTCCACTTTAGCAGAGCGAACGCTGGAGAGGAGGAAAGGGGTGGGCGATAAACCCCAACGCCCCAGAACACGGCTGTCCGCATCTGGTCCATTGGAGCTCGCAGCGTTTCGTTCTCCGCCACGTTCCGTCGGCTGCGTGGAATCGGTTCTCGAGAAGCGCACGAGCTCTCCGTGCCGGTTTCTGGAATTCGGGCCTCCGCCACTGTGCTCCGTTCCAGCTCGCGATGGACCGCAGCAGACTCTACGAACCACATTCTGCCGATGCTGCGCTTGGGGACGCCCCTTGCGCGTCCCGAAGATCACGTGACGCCCACGTGGCACCGGATTGGCCTCGGTAACTCGTAGCGTCCCGCGTGGTTCATCGTTAGGTACGCGAAACGGAGCGCACGAGCTGCTCGCCCAGTTCTGCCACGTCGCGCGGGCGGGCAGTCACTCTTCGGCTTGACGGGCCGCCGCCGCCCCAAACCGATATGCGCCTTCCTCGCAAAAGACCATGAGTCATCCCCGAAGAACGAGGTTGCCTTGTTTTCTACTTCGCTGCTGTTCGTTCCGAAGGGGTCTTTGCTCGAAGCTGGGCGCCTGCTTGGCGGTTGGGATGCGTCACGAGGCTGTCGTCTCGAGCGGAGACAACACCTCCCGGGTGACAAGGCCCGCAGTGCTGAAGGTGCTCTGTCGGCCGTCCGCTAAGGCGGAGTGCAGTCGGTGAGGGCAGGGGTTTCAGCCAAACGACGACGCGGCACTCGTCGTCGTTACATTAAGGCTGGAAGGCCTTAGTGTGACGTCGTCGTTGGTGGGTCCCCGGCCGGTGCTTTACCGGCTGGAAGGCCTTAGCGTGACGCAGGCACGTAGCCAGGATTTTGTTTCGGGGGGGGGGGCCCGCCCATGGCACAATGCTGTATGAGGGGGAGGGGGGAGAGGAGGTCCCAGCAAAATGGAAGATTTCGGGGGGGGGGGGGGGGGGGGCCCGGGCCCCATGGGCCTCCCCCCTGGATACGTGCCTGGCGTGACGTCATCGTCCTCGCTGTTTTATACTTTCAAGTTCTCGTGGGGAGCGATTCTCCGCTTCCTCCCCCGTAATATTTACACAAATTTCTTTAATAGGGAGGGGGGGGGGAGCGATCGCTTCTCCCTCGCCCCCTGTTCTGACGCCACTGCCGCCCACCTGCTGGGTGTGCCGTCCGTTGAAAAATGTACTTAGCTTCGCGAGCATTACTAAGACACGCTGGCAAATCTACACCCGTTTTCACCTCCAGAAAAAAATGAAGTTTTGCTCAATGTTCATACGCCGCTCGAAGTAGTTCTTGACAGATTTGGTTCTCGGAAAAACAAGCGATGCTTTTGGCGTTGGAAACTTGTACGTCTTGATAAGGTAACATATATCTATAATCTAAAATGCACCTACATATATCTAAATTCTCAGCATAGAGAGAGAAATTAGTAATGCTCCTCGAGAAGCCTTACCTTTTTTTACTACGGTTCTGGGGGTGAAAACGAGTATATATATTCTAGTCATCAAATTTGAATTTTTGACATATGGTCCCTAGACAGCGTTTTTCGCAATAAAAGCACACCATCGTGACTACGCCTACGCCTTTTTTTTTCAGTTTACTGTTTTTTGACAAGCTTCAAAGCGCCATGGGGATTTTAGATGACTTGAGTTTTGATTGGTTCTTCTGGCGCATTGCTGGGCAGTAGACTCGAAGGAATCTGCGAACGCAGGCATTGTGATACCTAAAGGGGGCGCGCCGATCCAACTGATGTGCACGACAAATGACTCTGTTGTGGCGCCACTGTCTTGTTGCACGTAAAGCACTGGATTTAGTTGCACGCTTCCCATCATCACTCTGCAGACAATCGGATTGTGGCGTTACAACTTATGAAGGCCGAAGAAGGAATGGGGCAGCGCATGAGCATAAGAAGCCCTGCCGTTTTAACTTGTAAGACGGAGTGGGGTAGTCTTGCATCTTTACAAGCGGTAAAAACATTCAAAATGTAAATAATAAAGTACGTGGGCTATGAAAGGTGTCTCTTTATTATTATTATTTTTTTATTCCGGGCAACTTTTGTCGGGCACTTGTTCTCCAAGATTTCGAGCTTGCGGGAGATGTTTTGAACGTAGAACAAGCATCTTCGCACGGAGCAGAAAGAAGAGAGAACCACTGGTTTATTGCAAATCGAACTATATTACGTGGCCTTCAATTTATTTTGATCGTACTTGCACAGGGAGTTAATGATCCAGTGTTACTGCGTAGTTCTTACCGTCTCTCTTGGTTTTCCAGATGTCCTTCGTTCGTGTGGCACGTATATCCCTCATGCTGAAAAGCGCCGACGTCGTGTTCGCGCTAACAGTGTCCTACAGTGCACATGAATACATGTACCAAGCCTTTTTAGCACCGTTTTTAATGCGATGAATTGTAAATACAAACGCCGTAACTAACCAATCAGGCACGTAGCCAGGATTTTGTTTCGGGGGGGGGGGGGGGGGGGGGGGGCATGGCAAAATGCTGTATGAGGGGAAGGGGGAGAGGAGGGTCCCGGCAAAATGGACGATTTCGAAGGGGGGGGCTCATGCCCCCCCCCCCCCCTCCCCCTGGCTACGTGCCTGTAACCAATTACTTCGTCTGCCTGACAGAATGATTTCGGGATATTTGCTCTTATAATCGAGCGCAGGGAGAAAATGCAGTCACTTTTTCCTATAGAAATGCATTACTGGAAGTCAATTTTCGATTGGTTGCTATCTGCTTCAATTTGCGACAGCACACTAGCGCCACTTGAAGTACATTAGAATAACTCTATGGTTGCAGGTGTACGTTTATAGCCAGCGACGTGTCCATCGGTGCCAAGAAGGAAATGTCACCTGACGTCTGTTTCACCTGGCTTTCTTATATTGCTTTTTGTTCGCCCTCTCTTTGTTATTTTCGCCTTCTTTGTTTTTATTGCGGATTAGAGCCGCTGTAATGGTCCCAGTCGGACAGTCCCTCCTCCAACTTCCTCCAATTCCTTCTTCTTGTTTCATTCTGGCGTCACGTATGACATTCCGTTCCCTCTCCCCTTTCTTACGGCTTCTGGCGGCGCGCGTGTCTCTACCTTCCTTGTTTCTTCTTCTTCTTTTGGCACCTCTACGCAGTGCATATATCGTCCGACCTTTACCGAGAATTCCCGAAGCCACGCGTGAGCTGTGTGACAATATTGCGAGCTCGGCCAACGGGAAGGTCCGACGACATTATTTGGCGCGAAATCTTCGAGGACACGCCAAAATGCCACGCGTAAAGACCCCT
This sequence comes from Ixodes persulcatus, assembly GCA_013358835.2. Classification (NCBI taxonomy): domain Eukaryota; kingdom Metazoa; phylum Arthropoda; class Arachnida; order Ixodida; family Ixodidae; genus Ixodes; species Ixodes persulcatus. Next base: position 52,122 of record JABSTQ010010026.1, read on the forward strand.
TCACACAGGGACGTTTCCTCGCGTTTTCTTACGTCATGGTTCACCCATTTGTTTGCGTCGCTTTCGCAGCACCCGAAACGACACAGCAATTCGGACAAGTGTTCGCCGTACGCAGCGTGGCGAGCGATGCGAGGGGTAGCTTCGCAAATCTATCACGAGTCACGGTGGTCCCGGTGTCCTGGTTGTTTCTGTCGTTTTGGCTGTTAATTGCCAAAACTACTCTACTCCTTAAACTGGTTGCCACTTTTCATACGCTCACATGTCTCGGCGACTCTTGACGCAAGCTTTCGTAACATAAAGTCTGGTTTGCGCAGACCCGTTTTCTTACGTGCTAGGTACAGGTCACAGGGATATATGTGCTTCATACTAAGCGTGGCAGTTCAAGGAGATAGCTTGGCACGCGACATGCGAGACACATATGTTTCGATGATTTATACATAACGTAATAAAACGGGGCTGCATCAACCATCCTTGCGCCAGGTAAGCAAGACTACTAGATTTTTACGGATTATACACTTTATTACATCGGTGGTGCGTTGGTCAATTCGAATAGCTGGTAATGGCTTTTCGGTATGTCACTTCTGGGGTGGGACACGCTGACCGGAAAGGAGAGAGAGAGAGAGAGGAGGTAAGAAAAGGATGTTATTATTACGACTGCGGCAACTGAAAAGAAACAACACTATTAGAGGAAATGTATTAACACGCATACCCCGAAACCCTGTGCTGTACGAAAGCATATGATACACTTGCGAGTTCTATTGCAGCCATTAACTCAAATAATTTTCACTCCCAGTGATATCTTTTTTTTTTTCTTTTTAATTTTAATACCCAATATCTTAATAAATGTGTCTATGTTGAAAACATAAAAATCGGCTGGAGCGGAAATAAACGCATTAAAGAGAAGTGACAAAGAGCGCATCTTTTTAATTTTGAACCTTGTTCTTTTCCGACCGTTGTGAATTGCAGGCTTTTGCCTTGTGTAACAGTCTTCACTAAAAAAAGAATTACAGCATCTTTTTTTGCAATATTTTGCCACCAAGAGGAGGGGCACAACGGCGCTTGCGCGTCAATCTCCTGCAAGAACGACATTCGCTTCCCGCGATGCTTGGACATTAAATGGCGTACCATTACGGTTCGAAGCGATTACCAGCACCTCCACGCTTCCCCGTGCCCCATTGTTCGGCAGCGCCACGAGTTGCGTAGTGAATTTTACGAAACTGTGAAGCGCGAGACATTTTGAAGATTTTTGGTGTTTCTGGCGCGACACGAGCCCTCACTGCGGGACGAGTGGTCACCCTACTTAGTTCTAAAAGTGTTCGATGAGCACACACTGTGTCGGCTCTTCCCAGTCGCGTGACTCTGAGATGAAGCGCCTGCGCGGTGCCGACAGCAGCGCCGCCTCAGTGACGTCACGTCAGAAGGTAAGACGTTTGGGAGAACGGCTTCTGGGCGCCGCCATCTTGTTGCTGGATCGTCTGATAGTCAAGCCTTGCTAAGGTGTATCCACAGTTTCCAGACTGGCGCCAGCACAAAGCAATTTTCATCCACGGTGGCCAGACTATAGATATGAAAGCGTGGCTGCTTGCAACGTAATATCGAATTCAGAAGTCCAAGAAAAAAATCCGAGAGCTTTAGGGAAGCGTGCTGTGCGCCTATTCTAAGCTTCATCCCGGTGTCAGTGCGAGGGGCACAATCACGCACCGGTCGCTAAATTATGCAGCTAATGCAGAAGTCGGGCAACACATTCCAGATATAGAACGTCGTCGGATTTCGCCAAAAGCTCGAACGTTTCGCCGAACCAGTCGAACCTCATGTTCGACACAAGGTCGCGGAATTGCTAGCCGAAACGAGGTTCATTCTTCTTTATCAGGACACAACTGCGGCAGTTTATAATCCCATTATTAGTACGCCCGATGAAAACCTATTTAACGTCAAAAACCTGGGTGAAGCCTATGCCGTCCGAATTTCACGAGGCTCGTCAGCTGGGATGAAGAGACCACGTGATCGTCGCCGTCTCGCCACCGCGATGCCGTGGCGACCTTAATCGTGCAAGCACCCGTTGCGTGACCGCCATCGTGTATCACCGGTCACGTGAACCGTAGCTTGTCACGCGACCACCTGTCATTCGAACGGCGAGCGGGCAGGCTGACATCTCTGCTTCTCGACCGGGCCTCGTGCTTCGAGTGGACGGGTGAACGAGCTTCGTTGAAAGGAGCGTATACCGGTGTTCGCTGCCATTCTTCAGCGGTCTTCAACATGTAGACTCTTTGCAGTAGCTGTGCAGAGGCGCCTCCATAACCGACCTTCAAGTTTTGCTTCCTCTTCTTGCGTTTACTTCACATCGTCATTACCATAGCAGGCCAGGTTATTGACATTTTAGATTTTAATGCGTCCTTCTCCTCAGCATATGCCTTTGTGGAAGCTCGTCAACTCCCGTTTTGCATTGCGTCATGCTTGCTTGACGCAATGCAAAGCGTCGTGCAAGCGTGACGCAATGCAATGCGTCATGCAAGCATGACGCTATGCATTGCGTGATGCCGCAGCGCAGACTTCAATTTTAGGTCTAAACGGATGTTCCACCTCATCATTCGCTGAGCTGATTTCGTAGATCGCAGAGATTGGCTCTTCGAGAGTTTTGCAGGTAAGTAGACGCGCAGGCATTTCTTAGGGTGTATGATACAGATACGCATCAATATACATGTTATGCGTTCCTCGCTACCTCCGAGTCTACTGGCGCCGTTTTTGTCCACAGTAGACCTAACGCTCACTATGACGTTTTTAACGGGATTAATCTTAATTTCATTGCCGGAAGGACGCGGAGTGTCAGACGATGCTGATTTAAGAGCCCGATGGCATTGGGCTTGAGTCGTCTTTTTAGCACACGATCGAGCTTGTCATTCGCAACTGACGAGCCAGGATCACCACTCGTGACGTTACTGCGTGGCGAATCGTGGTCGTGACGTCACGGAAAGCATAATACTAACGTGCTTGAGACTCGCCATGCTCTGCTAGCTGTCAGTAACTTCGTTTTTTACTCTCGAAAGTCGCCGAAATGCGCGCACATTTGGGAATGTTATATACTGTGGAAGATTGCTCCAACAGCCAGACGTCAGTGTCTTTTGAAGTGGACTGAGACTGAACATGTAGCGTAGTACAATGCTGTCAAATTACTTACAGGCCTGCTCGTCACGTATCTGACGACGGCATCCAAGTCATCAGTGCGTTTTCTGCTTATGACTAGCGCACGGATTATCCCCTTACGCCAGACTTTAATCACCTTTCGTGTCTCTAGCTTTTTTCTTCTTTTTTTTTCGCGTTTTTGAGCATTTTATTAACAGCATGCTTATTTGTAACTTTCCTGTCTGATCCTTTTTTTTTTTATTAAAGCACGCGAAACATTTAAATAAAACTACCCCAAAAAAAAGAAGCGGCCTTCTGTTTTTTTTTTTTTTTGTTGTTTTTTTTCACCCTCGAATTCGATTATCGCGCTTAAATTAGGTAGAACTAATACTAAATCTAAAACGTTTTTATCTTGAAAAAAAAAAAGAGGTGGAGAGATTGCTGCAGGGCATAGGGCGACCTCTTCTGCCGCCTGTTATTTGCCAAAGGAGTTGTGACGTTGACGTCGGCATCTGAAGCAAGGCTCATCGGGCACCGCCAATGACGCACCCGTTCGCTAGCTTTTCTCTCTCTCTCTCTATCTGTCTTGCGTTGCGTTCTGCGCGCAGCTGCAGCCCGAGCTACGGCGAAATTTTAATTGGCAAGTACGTCGAAACACTCATAAAATCGAAATGTATGTTTTCCTTGCATCGCCCCCGCCCCCCCTTGTAATACCCCTAACGGGGCCCTTAAGGGTTTATAAGTGAAATGAAATGAAATTCAAACTTACACAGCTTTTTTTGTAAGTTAATATCTAAAAAAAAAAAAAGGAAAAAAAACTGAAGAGAGTCGCGTCGGTCGAAATATGCCGAGAAAACTTCCGCGGCCTGGCGGCGTAAATTTGAAACAGAGGAGAGGGGATTAAGCGACTTGCGGGATACAAGGGCTGGTCGTCACCTTGACTCTCTTTTAAAGTGACACGGAAATGGTTTCTGAGATTGACTTTTATTTACAATCATAGCTCAATCCACGGCCTCTAAGTAATCTAAAAAATACACCCAATGTTAAATGGATACTTGTCCGATTTCTCTCTTAAAGGCGAAATAAAGGAACGCGACACGCCCGTTTTTCTTCGATTCGGCGCAGAAACCAGAGTGCGCCGTCGGACGTGCGACAACGAATCGCGACTGATCGCTTCTCGTGGGGACCAGGGGGGCCGACCGAATGCGTGCGATTCGGGCGCGGGAGGCGATATCGCTCGCCTTTCGATGTCGCACGCCCAACGGCGCCCACTAGTGTCCGTGCCGAATCGCAGAAAAAAACAAAACAAAAAACACCGTGTCGCGATTTTTGCTTTTATTTTTAATAGGGAAATCGGACCCGTATATGATTCTAATCTTGTGCTCGTTTTAGCACATGCTTAGAGACCGTAGATTAGGGTTAGACCGTAAGTAGACGACATTAGATACCACTTTAGTGCCCCTCTAATCCAGCTACACTTTTCCTTTCTTTTCTTTTTTGCGTGTGGTTGGTGGTGCAATTGTTTTGAGTGTAGGCGACGTCGGAGACAGTTGTTTCCCTTTTCGTGCTCCTGTGCAGTCGTTTCATTGTCTACGAATGAAGTGGAAGAGAGGTGAACATTAGCGGTTCGGGATGAAGCGCGTTGCGGTGTTCTTTAGTGCGTTGAAAAGTAAAGCGGAAACAAAACGGGGTCTCAGCGCCTCGCCGTTTGTTCTCGACGCGAAAGCGCGTGCCTGTGCGCGCGTGTGGCGAAAGAGCAAAAGCGTCTCGGCGTGCTTCGTGCTGAGCCGCTCCGTCAGCCAGCGTTTAACGTAGGCTGTAACTGAGGGTAATGCTCCGTCTTCATTCCCTTACCAGGGTTGTTTTGTCTTTATTCTCGCATTACACGCTTTCATAATGATCTACGCACGAAGTTGTTATGTTTTTCTTGCAGGTCATATAACACTACCTGTTGCGCTAAAAGCGGTTTTAGACGGGTTGGAGCGGTGCTGCCTGCTCACTTCCAGTGGTGGGAACAAGACGCTTCAGAGAGAAAAATGCTTAAAGTTTTAAAAGATGTGAGCGATTAAAAAAAAAAAATGTATATGACAAAATAGGGCGCGTTCGCTGACTTCAGTGCCACAAATTGAACAGTTTGAAAGCTATTCAGAATTGGTCGCGCGAATCATTCACCCTACGCTAATGAATACGCAGTATACCACAATAAATCTTGAAAATTCATTGGAGAATCCCGCCAAATATCGAACTCGCGGAAAAAAAACAAAAAAACAGAAACTTTAATTTACAGTTTGCGTGGTTAGTGTTGGCCGTTCGTTATAGCGCGCTTACTTTTGACAACCTCGGCTCCGATATCGAACTGCCGGAGTTACATTCTGGCAAATTTTAACTATGTTAGTAGTGCTCAGAAAAACAGGTTTGTATCCGCTCCCAACTGCTTGTGTATTGGTAGAACCGATAGTTTTATAAAACTAAAAATGGTTCAGAGTTACTGTAAAAATTTCTGTCATTAAATAAGATAATGTCAAGAATAAGTGAAGACAAAGATGAAAGAACTAACTCGAGAATACTTTCCAGGCTCCAAATGATGGGCAACAATGTTCTCGCCCCTGTACTAATTTTGAAAATGTTAACACTAATGCGCTAGTTTCGGCTGAAAGGGAACGAGCTGCACATGATATGGCGTTCTAAGCAGAAACTTCTAAAATAGAGCTCCAGAACAATTGACACATTGTTGCCTGAAGCAACTTTACACTTCACCACACCACAAGGTCCCCCCCCCCCCCCCCCCGGACACAACAGAGTATGATGAACCTTAATCTGAAACATTTCTAAAACCCAGGACGGAGGCTACAAAGAGTTTTAGAAATGTTGAACTCTAAGCAGCTCCCCTGCCTTATTGCGTTATCTTAAACTGTACCTTCTACATACCTGGCGGAGCGGAGGAGGCGGGATGTTCGTTGAAAGACACTTCGTCGCTGGGTCAGCTGGTCAAACACCGAGAAAAGGGGGGCTGTATGTATAAAGATAAAGTTGCAGAGACCACTTTATCTTTCGCACACCTCTCGGTTTCGGTGCTTTCAGTCACTTTTAATTTCTGAGTTCCGAGTTGAACCCTGTTTAGGAATATATTTTGCCAGATTTCCAAAACTTGCAAATACGAAAGAAAAAAAAATAGGGGGATTTTAATAACGTTTGAACTCTTTCAGGGGTTTCCCCAGGAATTGAAATTAGGGGTGTGTTCCAGAGGTGGGCGATTTTATTTTTCTATATTTACTTCACTTTTTTTTCCGCTGTTCTTTTCTGCGTGTGGACAGAGACGTTTGCGTGGTGCCCGACGGAGGTTCTGGAACTCTACGTGGAACACGACAGTTTCAGCATTTAATGAAGAATGCGAAATTTTCTTAAGAAAGCACAACGTAAAGCAAACAGCAACGTCCGAAAATATCAGTCACGGTATCAATACCGTGATGCCGCGATGAATAGGGAGTTGTAGTAGATCGTTTTTCTTCTCCGCTATGGTATTCGTGAAGAAAACGCCGCAGCTGGCATGCGCGCCGCCAACCTTGTCTGCATAGTTCACGGTGTTGTGGCGGATTACGGAGCGCTATCCGGGTGCTGAGCGGGCTGCAGAAACGGTCTAATAAAACTCCCTAATGTCCAAAACGAATATATGTTGAACGGACAAACCTCTCCTCCGTTCTCCTTCACGTCGTTGGGAGGAGGAGCCAAAAAGCTAAGCTGCGCGGAGGAGAGGCGACGAAGCGGCTCGTGCTCCGATGCCACTGGGACGTTAGCTCCACATAGGAACCACTTTTGAGCCAGCGCGCTTCAGAAAACAGCAATTTCGCCCAAAATAAATATTAATTTTTTGTTTTCAGCGGAAGATTTTTTTAGGGGTGTTTTCAGACAAACTAGGGATGAAAAGGGGGGGGGGGGGGGAGGTAGGGAAATCACTGGACTCGGTGGACGTTTCGACCCGATGGACATTTTGACAATCGTATGACTGCGCATTTGGGTTCGGTGGACATTTTGACCCTATTGGACATTTCGTCTCGATTGACATTTCGACTGGGTGGTCATTTCTACCCGAGTGTACATTTCGTCTCGATGTATATTTTGTCACTCATCTCACGTGGCCTGTTGGACATTCTGAACCGATGGACATTTCTTCTCGATAGACATTTTGACCAGAAGCCCTAAATTTTTGTAAGAAAGGTCGCTAGTCACTGTGAAGCTGTTCGAACTACACCTCATGGTCCAAAGCGTGTGCTTTGTTTCGTGCGCAAATCGTTCGAGGTTCGAAACAGTCCGAGCCATTTAGCGACTCAGGGTTTTTTTGTGCTTTAAAGCGGGCGGCGGGAAAAAAGACGAGAGCCCACGAAAAGAGTGTAGACTATCGCAATGCCGTTGTTGTTTGTCTATAGCCCAGCTCGGCACTTCTGACCCTGAGCGCTTACTGGAAAGCGAGTCGTGGCATTCGTTAGATTCCCGCGTTCCGTTCGCCTATAAATAGTAATTCCCTTAAAGTGATAACATTTCTCGAAGTGATAACATTGCTGATAAACGTGACTCAAGAAGGTACAAATGTAAATTTTTTTAATTAACTTATTCTTCCCAAAATGTACAATCTTAATCAGTGCTATCATCATCGTTGTTGCTGTGATCATCATCATCGTCATTATCATCATTATCATGAGTTCGTCAGAAGCAACTTTAGCCCAGAGCCCCGAAATTTCTTAATCCGGCTCTGGGTCGGACTGAATGTGAAAAAAAACGTCTATATTCAGTTGTCTCCATCCGATGCGCTGGTTGGCTCACCGTTGGCCAAGCCACGGTGAAACGAATGGCGTTTATTGGAATAAACTTCAGAACGCATTTGTTTAATGATATCTTGGAAACCTGCCGTCAGCTTCCACCTGTCCTTAGACAGCCACAGAGAGAACAGAAAGATCAGCCTCGAACGTTAGCAATTTTGTTTTTACCTCCTTCTTTCCCGCAGTTTTATTGCGCTCCCTGTGCGTCTTTTTTTTTTTTTTAACTGAAAACGAACAATTGGGAAGTTAATCTTGGAGTTCTGTTCGACATGTCTGTCGAAAAAGGTTTTTTTCACAGCACATCTTCAATTCCACCTGAACTCTCGGTCGGGAAAATATCTGACTGTCCGCATTTTATCCCTTGACATTTCTAGCCGCAAAAGTTTCTTACTCGTATTTGATTCCTTTTTTCTCGTTTTTGCGTTTAATTGTTCACGAATAATATGTAAATAAGAAGAGTAATAGAATACCCTTGAGGCTGAGGGCGAGGAAGCTCCTTTGGTAGAGCGCCTTTTTGTGTTCATTTTCAACATTCTCGCAGCTGCAGGGAAGTGAGAATCGGGTCGCCGTTTCGAGGAAACTATTTCTTCTCGTGTTCTTCTTTCTATTTTTCTTAATACATAGATTTTTTTCTGCGCGCCGTCTATCGTGCGTGGCGGAAATAAAATATAGGGCTCCGCCATTTCAGTATATCATTTTGGCCGTGAGGGTAAAAAAATTCAAGGGCCGGGTGGTTGATATTTTGAAATCGCCTACACCCGTTTCAAATCGCAGAGTAGTTTTTTTTTTATTTTTATTATTTCTATGTTTTCGTGGCCGACTGTTTCCTTCTGAATTTGTGTATTCCTTTTAAAATATTTTATTCGTATTGTTTTTATTACCATATATTATTATTTCGTTATATTACCAGGCAGACCTTCTCTCGCTCGTTTTTGGCGTAGGTATACCGTAGTGCAAACGCTAGGTGCAAAAGCGAGACGCAAAAGCGCTACGACCCAGAGATACATGCCCTACGAGGCATGTCGACTAATACCCCTGTCAGACGGGCACGTTAAATGACATTTAAGCAAAATGACATTACAGCTCGGCCAATCCGCGTGTTTAATACGCCACGCTGCGCGTGCACGCGCCACGTGCAGAACCAAGATCACGAGCTGAGTCGCCAAGCGGTGAATGCATATTCGATCAAAATGACATTTACTTCCCCGTCTGACAGGGGGCATTACATGCCTTGCACGTGACGTGATATGGCACCGTACCAGGCGCCACTGCTCCGTACCATTCCGTACCTTCTGCAGCATATATTTGGCACCGTCGAATTTGTTCCTCTAGGAAGGGCTGCCCTCGAAGAAGAAATTCGATGGTGCCAAATGTACGCTGCAAAAGGTACGGGCACCGGAGCGTGGTCCGGAGCAATGGTGGCTTATGTGACGTCAGTGCAAGTCACGTATAGCCGTTACCTTCACAGCACGCCTCCCGCGTGGTCGTGTGACCGTAGCGACAATCCATGGCGTGCTCCTTGGAAGTCGTGACATATAAGCCCCGGTAAATAATAATCATAATAAAAACTAGGATATCTTATTCCGTGAAAATATACCGAAGGTTATTTGCGACGTTTCGCAGCGGTTATCTTCAGGTGCGTTTCGTGCAGGTTCGTATACCAGGGAGCTACATTTAGCGGGCAAATGCTATTCTCCATGTTACCATGGGACCGAAGCACGGGGGTACATAGTCACCAATCGAATCCGCAAAATTTATTGAACGGTGTTCACGGGACACTGTTACGTCACGTGATGCCAGGAAGTCACGTGACGTGACCCAATACCAGTTCCCGGTCCTTTCAAGTTCGCTCGCAAAGCGGAGGAGTATACATATATGTTCTCTATTCTACTTTTCGCTGCGAGTCTGATCCATTGCCCCGCATTTCGAAGATCCGTTTTATGACAAGTTTGGTTTTATGCTTCCTTTCTTCTTTTTTTTACGTAGCATACGTACGCACACTCAGTGGCATTTCTTGCTTTTTGGAGCTTTCAATGCGCGGATGATCCGTAGCTGGCGTCAATTTGCGCACACTGGGCGCAAGCACAATGGCGAACAATTGAACAGTCGGAACGAACGGACGGGCGAAAAAGTAAATCCAACCCTAAAATTACGCGAATAAGCGGGAGGCCTTTTTTTTCTGACCGACTGACCCGTCTCTCGTGCTTCAGCGATTTTCAATGGCCATCGTCGGCGCTGTTCAGATGGACGTACGGATCGTGAGTTATAAAATGTCAACAAAAAGTGGCATCCCTCTTTTCTTTCTTTAACTTGTCTTTTTGTTTGTTTTGGGATGTTCCTGCCGCGGTTGTAGCGACGAGATCGTCAAACCAGATCGGCCAGAACTATGGATGCCGCAAACCTTTGTCAAAACCGAGGTTCGACTGGTTTATTTATTTTTTAATTTATTTATTTTAATACCCTCGGGGCCAGCGGCATTACAAAGGGGAGTGGGGTCTCAAAGCAACAACAAAAACATATATGTACGCTTGAGGCAAAACAATTTAGTCACAGCACCGAACCATAAAAAAATAATGACGGCAGTTTTAAGCAAATGATCTAAGTACTTGGATAGTGGCGATGGTGGTGGGGAGGTGGTTCCAGTCCAAAGAAGTTTGGGGAATAAAGGGCTTTTGAAATGTGTTAGTTTTGCGTAGCGGTATACGCCTACCTTGTATCAGTGATCGAGACGAGATGAAACATAGGAAGGGGGTGTGAGAGGATCGCTCACTGAGAGATGGGTTAGTGTGAAATATTTTATGGAAAAGTCACGATCGAGCTATTTTGTGGCGCGAGGCAAGACTAGGCATCGATAGGTTAGATTTCATGGACGTGACACTTGTAGTGCGATGATAATTACTGATAATGAAACGGGCAGAACGATTTTGTACAGCTTCGAGTGGGTCGATGGACATGACACGGGTCCCAGATAGAAGACGCGTACTCAAGCTTTGTCCGGACCTTCGAACTTGAAGCAAAGTTCGACGAAGTGCGACTAATGCCCGAGTCCCACTAGAGCGGCGAGCAAAAACAACCGACACGGACGAGCCTCCGACGCGTGCAGCGGGCTCGCGATGGCCCCTTTGGCAGGCGTTCAGTCGTTCGGTGCTCGTGAAGTAAGCACGAGTGATTGCGAGCTTACCAAAGATACCCTCGCGTGCATGATGCTCGTGTTTGAGCATAGCCTTCTTTATTCTACAAAGCCTGTCAAATCGTCAAAGAATCTGGTTCGAGGCCTGTCGCTGTCGGTTGCTTTTGTTTGTCGCTCTAGTGTTGCCCGACTTCTACACATACATTTCCAAGTTTGGAAAATAAGTACTTTTTGAAGTAAGTAGTTTGAAACGATTACCAATGTTGACACAACATAAAAGTCAACATATGCACTTTTCTTGCTTTCGTTAGTCGTACTTACCTCAAGAAGTTCTCCTTCGTGTGTTGAATTACTCCATGTTGTGTTATCAAGACGTACACGTTTCAAACTCCAAAGGCATCGTTTCTTTCTTCGTCAACGACATCTTGCAAGAACTACTTAGAGTGCGAAACTTATTATTAATTTTTTTTTTTTAGATCTGGCAACGAGTAGTTCACTACTCCGAAAGAATGTACCCACTTAATATGGCACTTTTCTCTCGCTAGGTGGCGCCAGCTTGTTTTCAGTTCCCGCGCACGCGCACAAAATTCGAACTTCAGTCGAACTTTGCGATAGAAGTTGGAAAAAAGTCGAACCTGGTCGAACTTGAACCCCGTCAGTTGCGCGACATCCCTAGCCATAACAGGTGGGGTTCAGCATACTAAAACTCAAAACAAAGACCAAACAAAAAGCAAAAAAAAAAAACAAAAAAACAGGACAAACACAACGTTTTAGACAAAACAAGGTGTTCGATGCATTGTGTTTTCCCTCCTATTTTGCCTCCGTCTCGGGTTCCGTACTCGTTTTCCCCTCAAGAAAAAAGGAAGTTTTGCGCGTTGTTCATGCGCCGCGCCAAGTAGATCCTACAAGATTTGGTTGTCGGGGGAAGAAGCGATGCTTTTGGCGTCTGAAACGCGTACGTCTTGAGAAGATAACGTATATCTCATCCAAGATACATCTACATATATTTTAATAATTTACATAAATGGGGCAAATTAGGAATGCTTCGCGAGGCGCCGTTTACTTTTTGTACTGTTGTTCTATGAGGTGAAAACGAGCAGCTCGCCTGCCTCTTCAAAAAGGTCGGGTTATTCCCCCCTACGCCACTTGGAGAGGACGGTTATAAGTTGCAATATCAGACGACGGGCATGCCAAAGCAGACGGCGAGCAGACAACGAAATGTTGACTTGCCGATTGGTTTCAGGGTTTGTATAGAACCGTCTGCTTGTAACGCTTGAAACTTCTAAGAACTAAACTGCTGTCACCCTGGACACGGCGAAGCACCCTCCTCACTTTTCTACGCGAAAAACCGAAACATGAAACACGCGTCATTCTTTAAATCTTCGGTTTATTTGTCTATGTTTGTGTCAGTAGGTCTCCTCGGCCCTGGATTTTCACGGTGTTTTTGGACATTGTGAAACCCTGCAACTAGTAGGACCTAAATAGGCTTAATGGGGGTTTTAGTAGATTAAAGTCAAGCTTGGACGTTTTACGTGCTAAACCAACGGAGGGCTTCTGACACGCCCCAGCGGAGGACTGAGGATTACTTTCGACGGGATCTTTTAACGTGCAACTGAAATCTCGATTACGCAACACCTTCTTCGAACCCGCCCCCTCGGGATCCGGAAGCCAACGTTCTTCCTCGGGGCCACAGTTCAGTAGATCGTTCTAATTACTCCACTAACGATACCCGATACTCACCCAACGGCTTTGCGCATGCTTTCTGTCGTTATCGGGTACCGTTATCGGAGGTATCGGAACGATCTACTATAACTGTTCTACTGAGAAGCGAACACCAATGTAGCACGTGACAGATCCCTCTGTAATTCGGACAACTTCGGCGAATAGTGCAATCGGCCGTCGCGAATGTCCGGGATGCCTCACCGTATAATCGTATCGTTCTTGAAGGGGCGTTGTACATCGCTTGTGACCAGTTTGTGACAACATTCATCCGAGGAAGCGGGTCGTACCCGGATGGGCAAAACGTTGGAATTTCGTCTTTTGCCGTCCTTGACGTTTCTGTCCGGCTGTCTGTCACTTATTTCTCCGAATATCGCTCTCCTTAACGGCGAGTCGGAAGAATCGCCGTGACAAACGTGGCAAAAAGTGACTGCTCATAAAGCAGTCGCAATTATATCGCCGATATTTCGGTTGAAGAGGACGACTAAGCGTGGAGAATGCGCTAGGGAATAAAAACAAAGCCTTCGACTGTAACTGGCGGTTTTTTTTATGTTTTATTTTATCGGGAGGATTGTGAACGAAGCAAAAAAGCGAGACTATAAATAGAGTCGGGCCGCCACGCTCGGCGACAAACTTATCCGCACTCGGCGTTCTTCCTGGCTCGAGTTAAAATCAATTTCCCGGTCGTTCCCATTTCCAGAATAGCCATCACGCCGGCGCCAAGGTATGCAGTTCTCGGCCGCGATCCACGTACGAAGTTCACTTGTGGACAAAACAAAACAAAACAATGCACATACTGGCGCGTTTTGTCTTAAATTTCCTATTAAAAAAAAAAAAAAAAATACTTCCAGCCTTTCCACTCTAGTGAAGAAGGAAGACCAGCGAAGCTGTACTATGGTTGGAATGGAGTAACGGCCGGCCGCAAGTCGGCAAGCCGGAGTGGAAAGTCTGGAAAGGTTGCCGCCCTCGCTCATAGATGGCGGTAGCTTTCCAGAGTTTGGCGTCATCATTTGTTTGCTGACGGACACGAGCCTGGGGAAACTAGCCCTTAACAGCTCCGCCGTGAAAAAAACAACTGTTTTTTTTTTCTTTCTTTTTTTTTTTTTTGCTGGCGGCATTGCACTTTTTGTTTTACATGGTGCCGTCGGGAACAGTTTCATATAGCTTGTTTCGTTTCAAAATATTTCGTTCCGTCTCCTTATTTGGTGAGCTCCCCACTCCGTGCATCCCTAAGCTGACAGTGCCGTGGGAGCCACCCACTCGCGGACCAATGGACCGCTTCCTTTACATCACTTGACCCCCGCTCTTTGCGCGTTAGTAGCGGTGAATGGCGTGGCGAAAAGTAGACGTACGCCTGATCCAACGTTCACGTAAGCTTCCACCGCACTTGAAACAGATTGCACGCGCGATGAGGAAACCTCGACCACAAATCGAAAGTTTAATAACCCGGTCCGGTACCCCCCCCCCCCCCCCCCCCCTCACCCTCCCTGATTCGTCGTGAGTGCCGACTCCCATCGGCGCGTCATGAACAGGCCGTGTGATACCTATTGTCCGGGCCTCCATTGTTGTGGTCGAGTAGATTTGTCCGACTGCGCCGCCCTCTTGTCCCCCTATTATCTCCTTTGTCTTTGCTCTCTTATCTCTCCCTCTCTGCCTACCTTCCTCTCTCGTTTAATCTCCCCGACGCCGTCTTCGGAACACCCGCTGCAGTTCCTCGTAAAGTTGCGCGCGGACGACTGCTTCCGTTCGGCCGCAATGAGCACGCAGTCGCCGCCGCGTTGATCGTTATCTCGTCATTGGATGGACCCTAGCAGCTCGTACTCAGAACGAGGTGATTAGTCAAAAGCTAAGGGCAGAGGGAATCGCTGCGTCGTGGACGGAGATCGGCCACCCGAGATTAGAGGCTTCAGGCTTTCGACTAGATTAGGGCTCGCAGAATGAAGCCCCGCCACTAGAGTAACTGTACAGGCTCTGCTTGCGGCTGCAGCTATAATTGGGACACAAGGTCAATTCTCGTTTTTCCCGTTTGATGTTTTGTTGTTATTTGTGCGATTCTGCAGCTTATGGCGACCTTTCTTAAGCGTAGATACACACTTCGACGACTTGTTCGCCCGTATCGTTCGGACCTTAGGAACGCGGATGATGAAGATGCGTCTGCGGTTTTCAAGTGGTTCATGAAACATGCATGTGCCCGTGTGTATACGAGCGGAACGCAAAATGTATATCGCGGGCGCAGTAGTTCTACTTACGCGCGTATCTTATTGCAAAACTGTTTAGTTTCTATCGCATTTATTTGTTTTTTTCTTCTCCCGCCTGCTGTGGAGATCACCGCGTTATCCAGACTGGGTTAGGTCGTTTATGTTCTTTAACGGAGCTCAAAACAAGAAAGAAAACAAACAATGGTCGGCGAGATTAAAGGTTGGCGCTACGGAGTGAAATGTGGGAGGCAGTCGGCAAATGGCTTTCGTAATGAATTCCAGTTCGGCTGGAGTCTGATGAGATAATGAAGCAACAATGAACGCAGTTAAATGCGCGACAGATGAGAGTGGTTAAACCCCGCGCGAAGGTCGTTCCTATAGTACCGGCGATAAGGTGTAGCAATCATGGAATTCTAACATCTATTGTCTGGCGTTTGAGTTGACAATTCTTTTTTTTTTTTTTCGAAACGAGGGTAGAATGTTTCCTGACCCACTCGTAACGGAGGTATTGTGCGGGGTTCAAACTCGTCGACGCACTGCTACTATAAAGTCTAAACTCGTTCGTCGAGAGCTCTCCTTCTTGCTCGAGAAATGTTTGGAAAGGTCACGAAACAGGTGTGCAAAATATGATCGACTTACAACGAATTCCTGTAACAATGGGATTTTAAACCAGCGGACGATTGTCACGTGTTTTGCAAACATATGTGCTCAATTTCTCCTGGCTTCGCTTCTCTGGATTTAGAGCGATAAATAACGAACAGATTATTATTATTATTATTATTATTATTATTATTATTATTATTATTATTATTATTATTATTATTATTATTACTATTAATATTGTCATGGTTATTATTATTGTTGTTGTTCACGTCTCTGCTAGAACGTTTTGCTACGCTGAGTGTCACCGACAAATAAAAAAAAGCACATGTTCGTAGACAGGCCGTAAAGCCGGGGTCACACTGCTTATACATCGTACAAAAGAGAGTCTGCATACAGATTCGAACCCGACTCACCTCGAGATTTGCGCTTTGAATGCCGCATGGCAATGAGTTCACAGAGAAAACTTGGCACGTGGCATTCGAACCACGGCTATTGCGGTGACTCGTGTCTGCAGACTGTCTTTTATGTGATGTATGAGCAGTGTGACCCCGGCGTAATGTGAAAGATGAATGACTGATTTTGTTTTGACAGAGGACAACCATTGGTGTTTTGTCGCTCTACATTGTTCGACGCAACTGCTCACGTGTTCGTTTGACTCGCTGTTTACAAACCTGGACGTTTACAAGAGCGTTACATGCGTCAAGTATTTCAGCCTAAATTACCGGCGTCGCAACGTTTTACATTCCCGCCTCTCTGAACGCGAGATTAAAGCTAAAAAATAGCATTGTCTGATTTGGCCATGCGCTAAGATTACCTTGCACGATTACCTTGCAAGGTAGTTGTACTTGTGTTCTGTGCATGAAAATAAAATTGCGGTATGGTTATATTTATACAGCCTAGAACTTATTCTGCCTCAACGGACGACTTGTCTGTCAGCTGTAGATGAGTGATTTAGCCAGTGCAGTACAACTGCTAGCCTGGTGTCTTTAACGTGCACCAGGCAATAGTGATACACGACCGCACGCCGGTACGATGATCGATCCAGATAGAAACGGGCCGGGGTGGGGATTGAACCCAGGATTCCTGGGTTCTGCACCTGTAGCTTTCGCTCCACCTGCTCCGAGATGCATGTGCCCGCTAAAGTCGCTGAATCCTGGGAAAGTAGCGCCAAGCTCCCCGTATGATCGCCATGTTGGTCCGTGAAATGAGCAATTTCTCTTTGACACCTCCGTTCTTGGTGAGTCGATCTAAATTGACTGGTGACGGATAACTTTATGGAGACGTTTCTTGTATACCGAGATTTTTTGCTATTCACACACCGGCGAAGCAAGCGTACATCTTCGTACCACCACCACAACATGCTGTATCGGTTCTTGGAGGCACTAAAAAAATTAATTTACTGTTGTAAAGTACGCAGAAAAAGAACAATATAATTGTAAGAGATCCGTGGAGATGGACATGATTGATACGTTGACCGCATACACAGAGCCAAAGACGCTTATATTGGCGAGGAACGCTTCCAGTACGATGATGCTCCATGGTGATCTTGGCAAAACTGGTTTAGAGCGACCCTCTGGAATCTTCGAAGATTTGAATGGACCGAACTGGCGATTTCCATGGCAACGTAGACAGATTAGCCAATCGCCTTGCGAGGTTTTGGTTATCTGTATGTTAGTATCTGTTTGTGTCCGGCTAGCAGGTAGGGGAGGCAATGGCGCTACTTTCCCAGGATCCAGTGACTTTAGTGTGCGCTAGGCCACGGATCGATGTGCATCTATGTGTGCATGTTGAGACAGCGGGAAGTATATTATATAGGCAGCCCCGGTGGGCGTCGGGTGTCTCCGCTGTAGATGTGAAATGTAGTGAGTGCCGTACCATCGCTAGCCTGGGGTCTCTGACGTGCATCGCGCAGGGGGCGATACTCGAACACGCGCTGGTACGATGCTATATGGCAAGGTCTAACGTACGGAAAACGATACTAGATTACTTTTTGTTTGCCGAGCTCCTTCCTTGTTTGTCAGGCAGGCAGGTGCCGCGGGGTGCCGTATACGGGCAGGATCGATCTATTCTCGGAAGAAGCAAACACTCGCTCCCCTTCGACGTTTATCCAAAATATCGTCGTCTACCATGACCCCAATCCCCCGATGGTTTCCCAGCAATACATCAGACCCCTCCCTGGTACATCTAATATCCAGTTTCCTTCGGTATTTTTTTTTTTTTTTTTTTTTTGTGGGAAATAAGAGGTGAGATAGGATAAGATTAGATTGTTCGTCTTTCCTCCCTGGAACGGGAATGGTAAGAGCGCCGCACTGAACAGACTAGACGGAGGGCCGCAGTGGCACGAGAACAGCAGACGACGCAGGGTCCCGACTATCACGCTCGTGGGGCAGCGCCGCCTTTCACACATCTCCCAAAGGACATCCCCACATCTTCTACAACTATTCTACTAGAAGCAAAGCCCCTAGAGCAAATATTCTAAAGCACATCTCATACAACTCTTCTACTAGAAGCAAAGCTCCTGAGGCAAGTATCCTGAAGCACATCGAGTACTTAAAGCACATCTTCTGAAGCACATCTTTCAGCAACGCTAAAGCTGCCGCTGTTATACTTCGTTTCACAATAACTTGACCAACTGTGAAGGCTGTGGCCCTCCGACCCAATAAAAGCGTCGAAGCAAGGCAGGTGATTACACTCCATGGTCGAGGCCACAGTGGCCTCGTTAAGGTCGCAGCCATAGCGCCTCCCGCGACAAGAAGTAGTTCTAGGTACTTTTTTTCTTTTAAAGGCAATTGAACTAGCACGATTGCATCTCTATCGACAGTACGCTACACGGTGACACGGAATAAAGACGAAGACATGTTACTTTTCAACGATACTTAGTTCGGATCAACTCCTTTCCGAGAGCAACGTGGCTTTTGAACTATGTTTCAGCGGTCGCAGCTCCTTAATCGACCGCTTCCTCTCGAAACTTCGTCCTGGCATTAGCACCAACCACAGGTTCGCGAGCAAATTGAGGGTATGGTTGTGTCATGAACTGTTCCCGAAGAGCTCACTATTCTAGCGAACGGCACTGTTGCTGCAGTGGACGTTCATCCGAAGTTGGTTGGTTTCGCAGCAGACGACAGCCGGTTAATTCCTCCGGGCCCCGCATTTGGCGCAGTGACACAAACGCTCCCGTGACCTGTTGTCACGTGCTTCGGTGCGACGCTCTTATTGGCTCCCGTGGTCCGTAGCCTCCAACAGTTCGCCAAGTTATCGTTTGCAGTTTCTTTGCAATGAAATAAAAGAAGAGATAAAAGAAAACTGGACTTCTCGTTTTGCCGTCACCGTCGCTGACAACCCGTTAACGCGCGCCCGAGGCAGCAGGAAACGACCGCCTCTGGCCACCGGCGTTCACAAAGGGAAACCGTACGGTCCGACAATGGCGGAAGAGGGCGCCAGCCAATGATGGTGGAAGAAAATGACGCCTTCCTTTTGTTTTCGCTGCCCGGCTCGCCCCCGCGCCGCTTCCTGTACACGTGACCCACTATGCTCGGCCCCGTTGCGTCGCTCGAAGGAAAATGCAAACTAAACAAACAAAAAAATGACAATGGAAAAACGATTCTTCGGCACATTAGATATAAACAACGGGCAGATTAGGTTCAACTACTTCCGTTTTAGATTTTTAGGCCTTTGGAAAGCTTTGAATGTAGCCATTCGGCTTCGTAGAGGGACATCGCTTCGTGGACGTACATTTTTGTCGAACGACATTTGAATAGTGGCGATGTTGTTCAGACATGCAGTGTTTCGTGAGACGTTCACTAAACATTGTGTTGTCGGTATGGACAAGTTGGTTGGCACCTTCACTAGCACGTGACGAGTAGTGATACGGCTACGGTCACTTTCAAATAACATCCGTCAAACTCCGAGTCCATGCTATCAAACATCCCTATGTTTAGATGGGCTTCTTTATTTTCAAGGCGCACTTTCCTTCATCTGTCAGAGATATGGGCATCGGGAATATTACCGGCCCCCTTTATTTCTAATGGGCTCGAAACCAATCTATCCAACACAGGAGTCCGTTTTTTTTTTTGTTTTTTTTTTCTTCTTCACACTCGAATTATTACTCGGTGGATTCACGGGACTTCCTCACCGAATTGAAACTTGCTCCTCTATCAGTCAACTGCGAGCCGCAAGTTCTTCGGTTATATTAACTCGAATTGTCCAATCACAGCTGATTTCGCTTTTGTGCCTGTGGATTCTCGGCCTCCATATCGGAAACTGGGAGTGGGAGGAACTATTTGCCTCGCGTTTTTGTGATCGTATAAACAGAGAAAGTCAGCGTGACCATGATCGTAACGTTTATATGCATCTCCGCAGTCTGTTGCAATGGCTCTGCTGCTACCCTTAGTGATAGGTGGTGACGGGATATATCAGGTATATGATAATAACAAGAAAAACCAAACAGTCAGCCGAATATTTTGGTGAGTAAATAATTCTGCCACTCCGTCAAAAGTGTTATTCAACCTACCTTTGTTATACTCTATTTCACCTTATGATGTACCGCAGGAAAGGCTGCAAGTGCGAGCTCCTTGCTCTGGGGCAGATCTCGGCGGCACAAGCTCTCGCGCATTAAAGGGGAACTCCGCCGATTTTTTGGTAGACTTCGATTTGGCTGGAAATTTGCAGACCGCATCAATAACCCTTTCTCAACTGATAACAAAAATATTTTACAAAAATAAAACTTTTCCGTGAAGTTATTGCATTTTCAAGTAGCGCTGGCCGGGAAGGTTCCAGACTAGCAACAATGAAAAATCCCTACTTTTCCCTACCCGCGTACGTCACGGTGGGCAGGCGGACGAGCGACTGGGGCAGCCGCGAAGTGGCTCTCCGGGCGCCAGCGATCGAGATTATTTTTTCGCATCTTCAAGGTTGAAAGTTCCTTTGCAATGGGTAGCAATCTGTGCTCCGCGATAGATTGTAGAAACAGTGCCGGAAAAAAGCTTCTTTTTTACCCTTGTTTTCGTGGAAGGAAGAAAAAAAGAGTTCCCCGGCAGCAATGGAGGCCAGCCACGTCAAGGTACTTTTGCGCGATTTGTGTGCCGAGAGAACTAGTGTCACGTGAAACATTTTCACTTTTGCTCTGAATACTCTATAGCCGCGTGCTGCGAGTTGAGCATCCTTCGGCAACTGGAACAGCTTCAAGAGCGGCAAGCGCAAACTCAAGCCGGCTGTGACCACTACTACATCCGTCCAAAGAAGAGCGCTAATAATATCGAGAAAAATAGTACAAAATCTAGCACTATAGTCGACATTTTGCACAGTCAAATTTGTTATTCACAATTGGCTCAGTGATTTTTTTTAATTTTTTTATAAACACTATTTTTGTTTCGGACGTCGAATCTAGCTCTGGCTACTCTCGGAGTTCCACTCACGCGGCCGATATGTTGAAGACGAGAAGTGAAACGTCAGTTCAAGTCTGAATTTAGACATGATCTATCGACATATTACTATTCCTGTCTGCTATTACAGAGGTTAGGGAGCAGGTGCTGAGCTCCATTAATACACAATACAGCCTTTGCCTGGTTTGTCAAATGGATGGCGTGCAATAATCTCAGCAGAAGAAGTGATGAAAACGTCTTTAATTTATTCTATTGTGGATAAATTTTATATGGGGCTGAAAAGTTTATTTTTTTTAAACCATAAAAATATTAATGTCGTTGCGGGGAGGCATGCAAATTTACAGGTGATGAAAACTGTGCTAAACCAAAACTTAATTTAAAAAAAAAAATCTTATATGGAATTACACCCTTCCCATGTACTCTCGTGAACGGGTGTTTGAACGCGTCGCATTCTACTCAAAAAGTAAAAAAAAAAAAAAAAAAAAAGAAATACGGGGACACATTTTTTAGTAACTTTTGTTAACTTATCTTGAATTCAAAGTTTTAAGATGTCTTTCTGTACCTTACGCATTATTGTATCTTCAAGCAAATATTCTTTACTTGAAGATGAACAGTGTATTTGTGTATTTTATACGCATTCCATTGCACCTTGATGTTTGGCTTGGTGGTTGCAGAGTTCTTTTAATCGTCATTTTATCACGATCTTCATGACCAGTAACCTGCCATCTGATCTACACGAATGCAGTTCATTCCATTCTATACATTTTATTGTTTACGAGAATCACAGTCTACATGTGTTAGGTCACAGCCCAGTACGCACATGTTCGTCGCTTTGGAAGGCGTGCAATGTACGCGCCACACGCACGAATGCTGATATTTTCAGAATGGTCTATAGATCTTTTGCTAAATTACTTAAGCACCAAGGAGCATATTCATGCCACAAGAGTAGCTACACGTGCTGGCGCCTGCAACAGTAACTTTTCTAAAGAAAATCTAAAACAAATGGAACGTTCCTTCAGGTTATACGAGCGTGTGGGGCATCTGTATCCACATTCCGAGCATTTTCCGAGGTGCTTTGGCAATTTCTTAAAAAATGTATTGCGTGACTCTTCGACCTTTCTTCGCCAGTCATCTCCTAATAAAAAGAGAACGGATTTACTAGCGATATCACGGAACTAGCGAGCCGCGGCATGAGCGTACCGAGTTGCAAAAACGGTTTAATCAAAATTCCAATTGCTCCCGGTTTTTTTTTTTTTTTTACTTTCTTATAGTTTAGCACGTAGGCCAATGTCATACTTTGTGCAAATATAGATCATTATCAACTTTAAATAGCACGAACGCCCAGGTTTTCTCGCTGTTAGACGCGAGAAAGGCGGGCGCGAGCGTACCCGATTGCCGGCCGCGCGCCTCGCTGCCCACCCGTGACATCACATTGGGTGGCGGGGAACACTGGGGAAAAACTAGGGAGAACGATGTTTCGGTTTTGGCAGCAAACAAAATATCACTTTTTTAGCTAACTAGAGTGAATCTGGGAGAACGAAATAGCATTTCGGAATCAGGAAGCCATACGCATTCGGATTATGCCTTTGGATTGGGTAGCTCGAAAAATCGGCGGAGTTAAGGGCAGCCGCCAACGCTATGAGCTCGCGCTTCTAGCCTTTGCTGCGGTACAACATAAGGTGAAACAGAGTAGAGTGTTGTCTCTCTCTCTCTCTCGTGTTCGTATTAAGATCGTAATTTCTGAGTACAACGAGAATAGACCCTTTCCGAAATTCAGTGCCATCTGGTGGTTCGCAAAGCAGTTTAGAGTTTGCCATATCAATGGCGGAGATGAACTTGTATCGGCACCGTTACTTTCGCAAGTCAACGGCACGCGAGGAATTGTTTAGTGTGAGTTCTTTCTCAATCACTTTCAGTTCGATGGTGACCAAGAACCTGATGGTGACCAAGAACCCACTCGGATGCCTGGAGAAAATTTTATACACCAAAGTGCTTTAAAGCCAATTGTGTGCCGCCCACAGATTGACTGAATCTGAGTTATTAGAAATAAACGCTTACGTAGCTCTTGTGTTACATTCCTACGTCGCGTCGTGCTGACCCCCCGAATATACAGGCGTCGCATCATCCACTTAGGAGCATCTTCAACGTCTTCCTTTATCAGTCACTACAAGGCCGCCATTGGTATGGCACAGATGCCGTTCCACAGATGATGATAGTGATCAAAATGGCCAGACTGAATTTCGGAAAGGGTCTATTCGTACCAAAAAGCAAGCTACATGGAAGAGCCTTTGCGAGGGGTCAATGCATGTTGTCGAAACTATTTACGTGCGGCCATTGTTTTTGTTTTTGTTCTTTCTCAGTAAGTAGAAAGAAAGAAGGTCGTTCGAGTTCTATTACCAACTCTTCGTCATTCGAACAGATTGCAGATTGGTTATCCCCAATTGTTGGCGGCCCTTGGAAGCGAATGGCGGCGGAGCTCTCGCTCGTGGCACGTGTCTTGCGCGTTTCCCCCAGCAATGGTTGTCGGTACTTGTAAGCGTGAATTTTATTGAGGGATTTTAGCACTGCTCACAGCTGCTACTTTATGGGGAAAGATGAGGAGGAAGCGTGGATTGTGATGATTGTAAATATACCTATTGCTAAATTACCCAAGCATCAAGGAGAATGCAGGGATTGGTGTCCCACGTGCCCGACGCGCACGCCTTCCCCGTATTAAGTATTCGAAGTAAATAACCAAAATAAAGCGTTGACGAACGCCCGTGCAAGATGTCAATTGTTTTAGGTATTTGCTTCAGAAATGTTACTACTGCTGAGACCAGCACGTGCAGCGCGTGGAACACCAATCCCTGCATTCGCCTTGAGAATGCAGGGAATGGTGTTCCACGCGCCACACGCGCACGCCTTCCCGGTATGAAAGATTCGAAGTAAATAGCCACAATAAAGCGTTGACGAACGCGCGTGCAAGATGTCAATTGTTTTAGGTATTTGCTTCAGAAATGTTACTACTGCTGAGACCAGCACGTGCAGCGTGTGGAACACCAATCCTTGCATTCGCCTTGAGAATACAGGGAATGGTGTTCCACGCGCCACACGCGCACGCCTTCCCGGTATGAAAGATTCGAAGTAAATAGCCACAATAAAGCGTTGACGAACGCGCGTGCAAGATGTCAATTGTTTTAGGTATTTGCTTTGGAACATTTACTGCTGCAGACGCCAACACATGCGGCGCGTGGAACACCATTCCCTGCATTCTCCTTGGTGATTGAATAATTTAGCAATAGGTCTGTTACGGAAAAAGAAAAAGGATAATTTTAATCAGCTAGCTTAGCAATTGATTTTAAAAGCCGGGTCACACATTTGCAACGGTCGCGTTCGTAAATGCAACGGAAACGACCGTAACGACCAAAACGCAGCAACAACCGTACCTCGTGGATTGCTTCGCGAAGGTGCCCCTTTCATCGCTTGCCACGCTGTGCGCGGCGACCACTTGTCCCGGTGATTTTTGTCGTTACGGTCGTTTCGGTTGCTTGCGAATGCAACCAACGCAGATGCGTGAACCAGCCTTTTGTTTCGTGTCCCCACGGAGCCGGTCGCGTGAACTCAAGAATCTCTCTTGTGTCCCGGGTGAGATACCCGCATTGATCGGCAAAGCGGCCCTGGTGTTGGCGACGTACGCGACCAAAAGCCTTCATGGGGCCATCATTTGCGATTGGCCAGAGGCTCACTGTGACGTCTTCATTTTGATTCATTTTTCTTTCATTGACGGAAATAATGCCAACGTTGACGGGGTTGGTTTAAGAATGCAGTGACTCTAAGCTTCCATCGTGCTTTCTGATTGTGTTGGCGGTAACGCGTTTCAAGTACTGGCGTTACCGGTATCGCGTTACTTATTCTCGGTGACGGTAACGCATTCTTTTTATTTTGAAGCAACGTATGACGGAAACGTGTTTGGAAGTAACCAGTAACGTATTTCGTTATTAATTTTTTTTCTGTAACGCCTACAACGCTGCTTTCAGCACACACCGTCGAACTTGTGGTTCGCAACGGATGACAAGTATAGATTACAATTCTTGACGTCATGGCGAGGCAAATCCTGGCCGTGACCTCGCGAACAGATATCGTAAGAGGGCGCCACCCTCAATATCGCGGAGCTAGTAGTCACTAGAAAGTGTAGCGAACCTCTTACTTGGGGGTTTCCTTTTTCTCTTTTAGTTCTTGCTTGGCTGTGGGATAGATGTTTGTCTGAAAACGTAAAAAAAAAGAAAAAGAATAAACAACCACTCGAGCTCGCGGACAGTGACATATCGGCAGGCCTCTTATTTAGTCCTCTGATAAACTTGGAGAATTCGGCCAATGGGCGCAGCGTGTTGCCCGCTAGAACCAGTGCATTGGGCGATAGCACAAAATGGCGTTACGTCTCTCTCCTGCTTATTCCTGAGAAACCGCGTAGAATTCCTATCAGTCAGAGCCACGAAATGGCGCACGGAAGTAGTCCTCCCCCGATTGTCAGACTACGCTGCTATGGTCGCCAGACTGTCTCAGACAGCTGCTATGGTTGCCAGACTGTCTCTGACCCTTTTTGAAAAGTGTGCGCCATCAAGTATCTGCTGCGCAAATGATCCGAGTCCGCCATTATTTGGACACGTGATCTGAGCATGCATTGGGCACGAGGGCTGCGTGAACTCGGCTCAGCTCGCATAAAAAGCGAGTATACTGCGTCATCATTCGGAGAGGGCTCGGGGCCACGCTTGAAATGGCCACCACCAATGTTTCTCGATGAATCTTTGAATCTATTAGTAATCCAACTTGTTTCTCTCGTTACCGAGTGGCCAGTGTTGGTTATATAATGCGACCACTTTCTCCAAATGCAGCGTCTTTTAGAGACGTTTTGTAGGTTAGTGCGGTCCCTGAGGACGGGTGCTCAATCCACGCTCAAAGTGACGACACAAACTCCCGCTAGCAAGGTGAAGCTCTTGCGTACCATCTAACAAAAAGTTCCTATTGAGCAGATTGTTCCCATGACTCCGCGATGACGGTACTCCGCTGACGGCTTGGCGCATACATCGTATCGTTATTGGAGCGATTTACTAAAGCTCCCTATCATCTCCCTCGAGTGTCGTGACGGCGACATTTACGCCAAGAACGAATAAACGGTCGTTACTTCTTTCAGCATGTTCAAATTGATCGAGTTAGCTCATTTCAGGTAATGAAGCTACTCAAACCTACACACTAACGCAAAGCTCAGCAACAGTACAAAAAGACGCAAAGGAGTAAAGTATTGCTGATGTCGTAGACCCATTATTGCTTAAACGACCTTCTTGTTTCTTCGAGTCTAGTTGTTCCAGTTGCTCTCTAATGACGCTTTACAAAAAAGAAATGTTCTTTTGTAGTCACAAACATAATTTAGAACCGCGGCATTCTCCCCGCTGTCTCTGTCCCGTTCCTCTGGTGCGACCACTCGAGTGTTCGCAAAGTTTTTACCCATGTTTACCGAACATAACGACGAACATAACGATGTCGCAAACATTTGCCGAACCTCGAGGTTTGACTGGTTCGCCGCACTTTCGAACTTTTGGCGAAATTCGACCAAGTTCGACTTCTTGAACAGTGTTGCCCGACTTCAACGCAAAAATGTCAGTTTGTGAAAAAGATAATTGACCCCGTAAGTGACTACGTCGCAACATGGCGTCTGGGTCCAAACAAACCGTTGCTAGGGACGTTGCTATGGACTAATGCATGGGGACTCCACATGAGGCTAGATTTTTGCTTACAAGCCAGTAAATATATTTTTGTAAGCAACCTAACTTCTTGATATCTAATTATGAAGATGTTCTTGTCGTCTCAGTGTCGTATTGCAACGATGAAAGCCATTTCTGAAGTATTGCACTCCGCTTGCTTTGGTAGCAGACGACACGATAGACTTGCTGGCCTCTGTTGCAGCGGGTGTCTTCATTGAATTGCGTCGGTAAACGAGCGACAAAAACAAGTGCATCGCCATGGCCGTAGAGGCCTCCGCAATGTGCGCTATTTTCTGTGAAGAACCCAGCTTAGTTCAGAGGGTTGAAAATGCCGTAAAATCAAACCGCCTCATGCAGATCAGTTACGACGACGACCTGAAGTGCATTACCGGCGTAGTGCAGGCCAGCATGAGAAACAAATCATACGCCGTCGAGCTAAGCCGTTTGTTATTGTTATCATTGAGGTTGTCAGGTTATTAAAGAATTGCATGACTATCGCGATTTCGCAGTATTTTGCTTTTTTTTCTCCCTTGGTATACATCAAATTCCGTGGATGTGCTCTTTTGGTGAAGATTTCCATCGAACCCGCGATGCAAGTACAATCTGTAATAAATTACTCACCTTATGTTTTTTTTATTCAATTCTTTCGCGCTTTGGGGTCTTGCGGAAATCTGAGGAAACTGCAAGAATCTTTCTCCACGCGATGGGTACAAGCAGGTATGAGTCCGCAAACAAAATTTGGGATCTCAACCGATCGCCTGAAGTGCTTTTCTCACGGGTGCAATGCGCAATTTTAGCAGAAGATCATCTCGATCGACGCCCGGACTTTCGATAAACCATATTTTGCATCGCACCCCACTATGAATTCTTATAACTGTCTGAAAATCATTATATTTCAAACAAATGCAATATCAGAATATCGTTTTTATTCACACGATTCAGACGCCGACGCCGGCTTGGCCGGCGGGCGTGTGGGCAGACGGCATACTACTTGCATTCGTCGTCTGCTGCAGGCATCTTGAGGACCGGAAGTTGCAGTCGTAAATATTTCAGAAACAAGCGATTACCGGCACACTTTTGTCGAAACATATATGACATTGAAGCTTTCTATAAATCCTACTCCTGATTTTTGAACGGTCGGGCTTTCGTAGCGAAACCTAGCCACATGTATTTGTCCATAACAACGACCCTAGCAACGGTTTATTTGGACCCATGACGTCACACTTACGGAGTCAATTTATACTGTTGCTTGCTATACATTTCGGGAAATAATAAAACAAATTCGTACAGTATGAAAGCGCGCATATATAAGTTTTTATTGGTTTAGTCCAATTTTAATCGAAACAATATATCCGCTGAATACACTGATCGGCACTAGGGGGCTGGATGGCGCGTTGAGCAAACAGGTGAAGCCTTCGGAAGTAAGCGGCGTGTCCCGGAAGTGAGCGCTCAATATGATTTCTAAATTAATTTAATTTATTTTGAAGATACTAATTCCGGCAACTTTTGATGGCCAAGGCAAGGCAGAACACTATAAAAGGTCAGCATAGCAAAACATACACATAACATTCAGTAAAACGAGTCAGCACTTTATTCCTTGGAGCCCATCCTAACGAAGAAAAGTCCCAAGGGAGCTTGCTTCAGCACACGCGGACCCAAGATATCCTCCTGGGAAGCCATTTGATGTGTCTGAACTTCGAGATTCTAGTTGATAAAGCGTGAATGTCTCACGTTCAAATGCCTAATTTAAGGGATTTAATGCTAAAAAAGATGATTAAAATCCACCTATAAACTAAAAAAAAAGTTAAGCAAAACATGGATTGAACGCGCTATAAAGCCCAGCAGGCACTCGACGTCCGAGGCCAGCATCGAACTTCCGGTGGCTTCACTGGCGCCCGGCTCAAAGCACGGCTAAGCGCCTTCCACTGTAGGGATCAGTGGCTGAATATCGTACGCTTCCTCCGCCACGCGGCGCCAGCCCGTTTTCTTAACTCCCGCGCATGCGCATAACAGTCGAGCTTCAGTCGAACTTCCGTCGAACTTGGGGTTAAAAAAGTTCGAAAGGAGTCAAGCGTTGTCAATCTCGAATCACGGCAGCTAGGTTCGCAAAGTCGCTATAATGGCGAGTCCTTTCTTTGCGCGTGGACAAGGGGCTCGCTCAGAAACGACGGTCGGTGCACACGCGTCACTTCCTCGTCTCCTCATGCACGGGCGAAGAGAGCGCGCGTGAGGTCAGGCGCGGCCTGTCGACCTCACGCGCACGCAGGACGACGTGGAGGACCGGGTCAGCGCGGAGACCGACCCGACGTTAGACCCGTTCACCCTTCTAAGCTGACAGCGCAGTGGAATCTGCGAGCTCGTTGGACCACGCTTCCGCCAAGACACACACGCAGAGAACGGGGTCAGCTGATGGAACGAAGGCAGCTGATTGGACCGGCAAGCACGTAGCTTTCATCGCACTGTCAGCTTCGGTGTGAGCGGAGTTTAGGATCGCACAAAGGTTGTCGGTCATCTCCGTAGAAAGCCCGCGAGCACGCGCGCCCAGGGAGACGACGACGACAGCGCTGGCCGGAGAAAGGGTGCCCGGAATGCATTCGTCCCTTTTACCGGGGGCCATCAGGAAACGATCGTGTGCGCCTGCCTCGACACGGACTGCGACGACGCACGTAAGATGAGGCAGAGGGTCGCTTACCCCTTTGCCATAAATATCGCTCGCCCGTATTGTCATTTCGGTCTCCACGCGCAGATATACACATATGCTATCTGCGTTCCCTGCTATTAACCTGTCCTTTTTTTTTTTCTTTTTTTTTAACATGCAGTATGTATACACCTTTTCTACGTGGGCGCCGCCATCTTCAATTCTGGAACTTCCGTTATGCGTGAAAACATCGCTTTCTTCTCGCCTCGCCAGTAGAGCGTTTTAACATTTTAATTGCAACCGTCAGTCGTTCTTGTTATGTCCCTTCTATATTTTATTACTTGTTCCGGGTTGTTATCGCTTCTTTTTTTTTTTTTTTTTTTTCGGAACGCATACCGGATACGGGGGAAATATAGCTGGGTGCGAGGCTAAACAAAAAAGGTGTATATAATGATTAAGTTGCATAAATAAAAAAAAAAAAGTGGGGTGCCAAATTGTCCCGCCAAATTAGTTTAAATCTACCGGAAAGCGTTTCCTGGCTAAATTTGGCGGTAAAACTTGCGTATCCGAGCTAAATTCCCCTAAATCTAGCTGGAAACTTGAATTATTGGAGAGCTTTTGTAAATCCTTTCCGCTGCACGTCCCGCAACACTGGGATCTATGCAGGCAAAACTGGTGGCGTGCGTCCGCAGTCTAGCGGAAAGCTTAGCGAAGGGGGAAAACGGTCCTCTGAAAACTTCCTCTTATGTTGAAGGCAGAGGTTCCTGCAACGTCTGCAAATAAAGCCTGGTTCAGACAGTTGCGTTTGACTGCGTTGCGGCAGCGAGAAACCAGGGGGGGCTATGTTGCGCTTTTTGGACTCCCAGGAGACTAGGGAGAAGGAAGTGACGTCAACAACGCAGCAAATGCAGATTGGATGTTGATTTTGTTTTCTTCTGTCAACATCCAATCTGCGTTTGCTCTAGTCGTTGACGTCACTTCCTTCTTCCAAGTCTCCTGGGAGTCCAAAAAGCGCAACATAGCACCCCAGGGCATCCCTGCTGCTTATATCGTGTGCCAACATGATTCCTTGAATTGGATTCCACGCTTCATACGAAGCACAGATGTGCCGGTGACTCGCTTTCGGTTCTCGACGCAACGCAGTCAAATGCACTCAAACGCAAGTGTCTGAACCAGGCTTAACGGCGATATTGATGGTGTGGAATGCACGTTCCGGAAGCACTGTGGAAGCTTTTAACATATGCAACATAGTAAAGGCGTTAGCGTTCTCCGTCAAGTCACATTTAGGGTGAGCGGCCAGTTTGACTGAAGCACTCGCTGCACGAGCGCTCGTGCAGTCGCCAAGGCTTCACCCAAAACAACTAGCTCGCGCTTTTAGCATGCGCGGCTAACAATAGTCCATGGTAAGGTGAGACCACGGTGGGTGAGACGAAGTATAAAGGCTGAACTCCATAGGACGAATATGCTGGAAAATATCGACGAATTTTGCCCGGCGGCTTTTGCTCAGCACGTGGGATCAGCACTGTGGCTGCTACGTCGCGCACAAAGCGAGCGTGCCGTCGGGCGACGTTCGCCAGTTATTCCTCGCATAATTCGCTCCATGGAGTTCAGCCTTAAGTAACTCCACGAGCGAGCCATATACTGCCACGAACCGGCGCTGCTTTTAGGCACTCCGGCATTCCAGCGGAGCTTCACAGACCGCCAACCCTTTCCGGAATTCAGTGCCATCTGGCGACTCAAATGGCAGT
Source organism: Ixodes persulcatus (assembly GCA_013358835.2). NCBI lineage: Eukaryota > Metazoa > Arthropoda > Arachnida > Ixodida > Ixodidae > Ixodes > Ixodes persulcatus. The sequence goes on from JABSTQ010010026.1 coordinate 83,211, forward strand.
TTAACTTTTACCGTACTAATGGCGGCAATGAACCTGTGGTACACTGTACCTGTGGTCTGCAGTATTGTATGGGGCACCGTCACATTCGCAAGTCAATGGTAGATGAGAATGCGCGCCTCACAGTCCAGTTCTTTTTAAATCTTTTTTAGTGTCGATGGCGAAAAAGATGTTACCAGTCAGAACGAAGCGCCAGCCCACATAGACGCCTTGATAAAATTCCATACATCTAGGGTCTTTGAAGCCGAGTTTGTACTACTAACAACTAACAGATTGACTGGGCCCGAGTTAGAAATGAACGCTTACGCAGCTCTTGCATCCGATTCCTGATTCACGTCGCGCTAACGTCTAGAATGTACAGGCCTTGAATCATCTGCTTAGGAACATCTTCAACTTCTTCTTTCATCACTAAACAGAAGGCCGCCATTAGTATAGCACACATGCCATTTTTCAGATGATGATAGTGATCAAAGTTGCCAGTCTGAATTCCGGAAAGGGTCTATTTTGAAATCTCTGAATTCGTTTTTCAATTAGTTTTCCTGGCTTTGCTGCCGGAAGCCCAGAAACACTAGTCTAGGGTAGTGTTTTTGGGCTGCCGGCACAACATAGCTCCATATCTAAGCAAAGAAATAAGTACAAACATTTCGTTTCCGTACCCCTTTCGTCATCGCAAGCAAAGTGAAAAATTTATAATAATAAAGCCGGGGTCACACTGCCTATACATCATACAAAAGACAGTCCGCAAACAGATTCGAACGCGTCATCACGCTTCGAATGCCACATGGCAGCGAGTTCGAGAAGAAACGTAGCGCGCGGCATTCGATCCAAGGATATCGCGGTGACTGATGTCTGGCAGACTGTATTCTGTATGATGTATAAGCAGTGTGACAACCGGCTTTAGGCTAGTCATTCATGTCAAATTCACGCGCATTGAGTAAAAAAAAAAAAAAAAAAAACTTTCGAAGCTTTATTTTGGGAGATCGTCGATTGCGTGTACTAGATGCTACTCTTATAGTGTTATTTTTTTTTCTTTTATTGAACAAATGAGTTTACGGGTCAGGATGTAATTTATGTTATCAAGTTTTACCCAGTTCAGTGAAAGAAAGTCAACAATCACTGGACGGTTTATGTTTGGAGTGTCACTCATGTCCGAAAAGAAAGAAGAAGAAAAAAAGTGAAAATTCTCGACCAGCAGATTTACGTAGTGACTAAAAAATTAAGAACTCCTTTTGCGTTTAACTTTCACTTTCTTTAGAATTGAAAAGTTTCTGTGATATTTCCATAACTAGAAGCATTTGGCTTTAATATGCTTTTCTGCGTCGTTAAGAGAGGAGTTTAATTGTGATATATATATATATATATACATATATTGTGGGGATTCCTGTGATCTCCCTTCCCCGATGGCTGCGATAACGGCCGCGGGTCGGAACACTCGGCCTCCTTCGCCGTGAGCTCCGACCTGTTCGTGAAGTGTAGGAGAGCCGCCCTGCTTGGGGGGCTCTCCTCCTCACTCTCTCCCGGGGGGACCTTTTTCCGTCCCCCCGCTCGAATGCGGATCACTGCTGACAGGCGAGGAGGTTTCACCTCTTGTTTTCCCGCTTTCGGGAAAGGGACTCGTCCGGGTGACCGCGAAAGAGATAGGACGTGTGTCGGCGACTTCTCCGATGCTTCCCCTGTCTCGGCTCTCCGGAACCCCGCGTCTGGCAGGTAAGGACCTTTTCTTACCTTGCCGGCGCGGGGGGCATTTTGGATGGGGACATTGTACGCTCTTAAAAAAAAAAAAGCTAGTAGTATTTACTAGGTAAGAGCTAGTAACCGCTTGTCACATATGTTACTAGGTACCTAGTAGCCTGAGGTAGTAACGGTCAAGCTAGTAACGGTTACTAGGTCACGAAGCTAGTAACGGTTACTAGCCTCCAAGTAGAATCTATGTATTTTACTACCTCTAGCTAGTAACTAGCGCTACCTCCCGACGGAAGACCGGAAACGCAACTAGTCACGTAATTTCCGGTGGAAAAAAAAAAAAAAAAAAAAAAAGTAAAGTGTGGGGTTACGCCACTTACCACCAGGTGGCAGGCGCAACAAAAAACTGAAACTGGAAATGAGTAATCCAGGTGGCGCTAGTCACCGTCCAATTAAACGTACACAAAAGAAAAGCCGATTATTTAGTTTATTTCAATTCTTCCACATATGCAAGCATATACATACAAAGATGCACGCCCACATTATTTGCACGCAATCGACACAATAAATTCAACAGAAACACAGGCACTAAATCACTCTAATCCCTAACTACCGGGCGGGGGCAGTGGGGATCGAACCCAGGAGCTTCCAGCGCAAGTTTTCGAGGTGAGACGCGTTAGCCCACTCGGCCACTTCCTACGCGCTCACATGTTTCACTGCCATTAAGTCTTTTATACTGACCATTTGAGTGCGCAAACTTGTCGTCGTGTATCAGCACGTCGGTTATTCGCAGTCGATAGGTAAGTTGCGCGACGAGGCAAACCGCATGAAAGCGACGGGAACAAGCGGCCAAGGCGTTGAGCGCCGTTTCCTAGAAATTAAAACACCGAGCGACCGTCGCTCGTCGCTGTCTCCGTCGATCGCCTCGTCGCTCGCTAAATCGATACATGCGGTCGCCGTCGGCGAGAGAGTGCTTTCTTGCCGTCTCCCGCGGCGAACGAAGGCTGTAATTGACGGAGAGTACGACGGCAGCTGCACTCCTTTCGCGTGCTGGGCTAACAAAATGCATGCAAAATTAATACCGCGTGCAGCTCGCGTCTTAATTTCTGTAGTACACTGACGAACGCTCGCGTTTTTGGGGCAAATTAAGAAAGACTCGTAGAATGCCAAAACAGATTTTTTTTTTCATTAGTCCCAATGCTACATACACTATGTACGACGCACATCAACGGTTGTGACAGTGCACTGTCACGACCGAAGAGAGCTCAATCGGAATCATTCAACCACCGAGCACACACAAACCGTGAAGAAGTTCTCAGTGTCAAGAGGTGGAGAAAAGCTTCTTGGACGACGAAATCCAACCCAGTGACAGCGGCACCGGCTCGTTAGGACTATCCTCGGAGCAGTCCAGGTCCACGCACACACTCGCGCCGTCGAGCGCACGAACGTTAACTATGCATTCCAGCACGGGAACACGAGAACTGCACACAACACAAGGCAAAAATGGCAGGTTCACATCGGAGAAATTAGCGTCTTGCGAACCCCAACTGGCCCCAACTTGCTTGTCGTACAATGTTGCCAAGCGTCTCTTGTGAAAGAAAAACATGCTTTAAACAATACAAAAATAAAAATATAAAGAAAACAGAATGAACTTTTTTGTTTTCGGAAACGTTTTTAGTATGTGCTGCGTGGCTATTTTCATCCCAGTTAAAACCAAAATGAAAATATAAACGCTCACAAACGAATGCAAACGAGAAGGAAAGAAGTAAGCCGCATGGCCATTGAATCAACAATGGCCGCTGCGCTCGCTGCAGCGCTGGCTTCCACGTCGTGCTGGTACGGAGGCTGCGATCGTTGTAAAGTCAGCTCCAACCCTTAAACATGCCCCCTCATACAATATTTGACGCTACGATTGCGTGTGCATACCTCCCCCTGCGTTCCGAAACTGCAAGTACGTCGCTAACGCTGGAAATCGGGTATGAAGCCAGCGCCGCCATCTTCTCCGTGCCTTTGCGGTAGTAAATAGCTAGTATAAGGGCGGAGGCATGCGGTTTAGAGAAGCTCGTTTTAGCGAACGCCGTTTTACCGACCCCAATTTATCGAATGCCTTTATAGAGAACCCAGTTTAGAAAAAATGTCGATGAGCCTCCTTTTAGCGAATTCGGCCGTTGCGAAGCGGCGTGTACGGGTAAATCAGGTGAGTTAACATTTTTGTAATGAGCCGACGCAGACTGCCGCCGCGAAGCGGCGGGAGCGCAGCGGGGGGCATGGCTTAACACGCGGACCAGTGATACACGCAAAAAGTAGGAAAGCCTCTTTTAAAAAAGCGTCCCCTTTTCGATAAACGGCGTTTCTCTAAACTGAGCCCCTGCTTTCTCTAAACCGTGCTTCGATAAAACGTACCCATTCTCTAAAACGTGCTTCGATGAAATGGCATTCTCTAAACCGTAGTAAACCCGTATAAGGGTAGTAACGGTCAGAAAAAGGTAGTAATGGCTGCATTTGCTAGCTTTTTACTACCTGTCGCCCGTTTGAGGTAGTAAATAGTTAGTGAAAGGTAGTAACGGTCAGAAACAGGTAGTAACTGCTGCAGTTACTAGCTTTTTACTAGCTTTTTTTAAGAGTGTAGTTCATTTAGAAGAGTTATAGTAAATGCTCTTGGACTCTGTCCTTACTCTGGTACGTGTGTCTTTCTCTTCCGCTATATTCGAGAGAGTGAGACAAGGTAGACGATCATTGGCACCGACGGAGGTAATTTATTGAACTGACCCGCGGTAATGTAGCCCTAAACGTCGTCTACATTGCCGTGGAGATGTGGGGACCGCGAGCTACTAGGTTTGACGTCTCCTTTGAGATCGCCGCTGCTGTTGAGACAACCCTTTGGTTACTCTATCGGTACCTGTGTTAGTTGGTAGCTAGCAATATCCCACAATATATATAGATATATATAACCCAAAAGTTATTTAGCTTTTGATGTGTGTTACCAGGTTTACGTATGCGCTATTAGGTTAAAGGCTGGTTTACACTGAGATCCCAGCTCTAGATCGACACCAAAAACAGCGTTAATGCAGCGCCGACTTGAACGTAGCTTAGCACTGATACAGTGTTGTATCATTGATATAGCTAAAAATCTTCGTTGCTTTAGCGCTATTTCCAGCGCCGACTAAACGCGCCTAGGGAGGACAGTGGTGTATCTGGATCAATAATTCCTGACAAGGACTCTAAACAAATAAAATTTAAAAAAAGGCAACGTCTCGACGAGAAAACAAATACGCCGGAAGTTTGTGCCATTTTACTTTTGTTACCTGCCCGTGTGTTTGTGGCCGAGGCATAATTATACGACGTTGGCGTACGATGTCCTCGACCTAGACCTCCGTCCAAATACTACGCGGCTCCCACGACACCGAGCATGTCGCGCTCTCTCCGGCCTACGCATCCGCCTGCTCGGCGTATACAACTCTGGGCACGCGAGTGGATGCGCCGTTAATCGACTAACCGGTTAGCTTGGCTCTTGGCTCATTCTTTAATGCCCCCGCTAGACGGGACACCCTTAACCGCAGTTAACTCACCTTCAACAGCTGTTACGCGGCACCACCAGTTACCGCACTACTTACTCTCGGACAGCTGTTTCAGAAGAAGCGAAGAGCGCGCGTGCACTGTATTGATCGGTGCTCAAGATGCTCCAGCGCAGGTGCGCTGGTATAGCCTTGACTGCATAGCCACAGTATGTTATCCGCAAGTAGGGTGCGCTAACAGTGGCTTAGCGTAACTGCAGTTAAGTTTGGTCGTGCAACGAGGGTATAAGAGAGACCAGTGATAAACCGTCGCAAGTGCTATGCCGCCAACTGAGCGCGACCACGGTGTAAGCGCGGCATCGCTCGAGATAATCAATTATTCCACAGGGCGCCACTCACGCTCTCTCTCACGCAGGAATACGCGCACATTCGCATAGTTAAAAGGGCACTAAAGTCAGTCTTTGAAAAAGGTCGTTTCTGATCTTATATTGTTTAAAAGGTGCTAGTCCCCGCATATACCACGTCCTTTATTACAAAACCGCCTATTCATCTCAGGGCAAATAATAACATATGGACTGTTTTTTCTCGGGTACTACATTGTGTGGACCAATGAAAGCACTACAATACGCGCAGATTCCGAATGATTTTATTATAACCCGTCTCGAAGAGAGTCTGATAGGTACACATTCGGATAAGACTCCTCTTTTGTTCCGCGGGGGAAGCCGTCGCTTGCAACTCGCCGACAAGCGCCCTTTCTTCCCAACAAGGGCAAAATTCTTCCCAACAAGGGCTTGTCGCGGTCTTTGAACACACCTTTAACGAAGGAATAAGCTACGCACGATTGTGATTTCGGGTTTGTTGGGATGCTTAAAGCGTCTAGACTGAGTGGTCCGCACAAGAGGACGATCTCGGAATCCACTTCAGTGCCCCTTTAAGATAAAAGTAGGTGAGGCGCAAGCTCGACCCTGTCTATACTTTGCGGCCTCCAGTTCTGAGATTATCCCGACGGTGTATGTGTAGTGGTGTACGTGTGCAGTGAACCGCCGCACCGCGCACTTTGCGTTTGCACGTTTGTGCACTTACAATGCCAGATATTGGAGGAATCGGGGTTAAAAGTTTCAAACGGCCACGGAGACGCGAAATATTGGACCGTTAGAAAACAAAAATGGCGAGTTTAAAAATTGATCTACGTGCGGATGGTCTGACTTGGGACAAAGAGGAAAAAGGAAACTTCACAGACGCAACAATATGTCAAAATGATTTATACGCTTTTAGGGTGCGTACATTATTCAGTCAACGGCCCCGCGGTTCCCCCGTCACGCAACAATAATTATCGTAGCCAACTGCGGCGTGCACGCGAGATGTCGTTTGACCTGCAAAGAAGAAGCGATCTCACCACCTGGAGTTGCGCGACGCCACCGCTGCCGTGGTGCATTCTGGTCTACCTGTAGTTCTCCCCAGTTTTCCGGCCGCGCCAGTGCGCCGGCGTTTGGACATTTTCGAGTTAGCACGGACTGTTAGTCGAGTGTTTACTCCCGGTTTTCGACGGGTGGCTTCACCTGTTGTGTGCCGGCAGGGTTCTACAATAACAGCATTAGGCATAAAGGCATCGCTTCCCGAAGGAAAGCGGCCTCCGACAGCTATATAAAGGTAAATAGAGCCGGACAGAGTGCCGGGAAAAGGAGTGTTTCTCGATTTGTTTTGCGAACGCATGAGACTACAACAGAGGGCGTTCCGAAGTGTTTCCTACTAGAGTGCCTTCATACACACACGCGCTTTTGCTTGAGTGGTGACATCTCAGCCATTTTCACGCCCAATCGTCTTTTTATGCATTTTGAAGTGCGCGCAATACGGTGTCACTCGGCTCGAGCGCGCAGCTTTGGCTAATCCATAGACGCCATTTTATCGCCCAAGTCACGCACCGAGTGCGCGAGAGCGTCACGTGCTGGCACATTCAGTGCAACAATGGATGTCTTCACCCTGAGACAGACAGACATGTAGGCACCCTAGCTATTTCCTACGTAGGAATCTCCCTGATCCTCCGTAGCGGCGCATTGCCGATGTATTTCGGTGGTTATAACTGTCGTTGCGACGACATCTTTCAGTCACAACTGTGCTTCGAAAGATCGGGACAATCGCTAAAAAAAGCAGTGATTCGGATCGCTTGAAACGAACACACTTTTCCAAAAGCAGTCTTTTTTTTTTAACAAAGCGTGAATACAGCGCATAGTGCAATTTTGGAAGTGCAACACTTACCGCCGAATACACTGAAAGGATAAAACGTAGAGGACGTGGACGGAAACAGACCTTCTTTCACGAAAGAAGTTCTGTTTCCGCCCCCTCCGCTAGGTTTTATCCTTTCGCCTATTCCATTCTATTCGCCAACACGCCGGTTTTGAAATATTACTTACCGCCAAAATGGCAGCAAAAAACCTCACCCACCTTGTGCTGGTCTAGTATGTCATAACTTGATTTTGGCTGGCGTTACTGCTCCGTTCCGCATTAACACAAATAAACCCGAAAAAAAAAAAATGCTCGTTTTGTCGGAGCGTTAGGACTCAGGAGTTTGCGCAAACACAATAACATTGAATAAAATTTGTACACGAAAGCTCATCTCCTCCCAACGTTTTTAGGTATCTGCACTCTAAAAAAAAAGGGGGTAGTCTCACATCTTTTTGTCCCATATAATGCATCCCAAAACTTGAGTTCGACGTACAGCGCACTGTCGAACTTAACGGGCCTAACTTTTACGAGGGGCTTCGAGGGTGCGATATAACTTATTCAACAGCTAAAGACAAGTTTTTCATCTACACAGTGGTGTCTGGTGTAAAAGGTAAGCGATTAATTGGTCTAACAAGCACGTAGCTTTCACTCGTAGAAATGAAAAGCCTGTCTTTATTCTCCTTTGGCCCGAAGCCCATGCATTTCACATGCAAAGAAAAAAAACATTTTTTTTTAAACAGCTTAGATGGAAAAAGGATATCATAAAACGATTTTACAACGAAGAAAAAAAATTTTTAGAGCTATATTTACGGCGCTATACGAATTTGTAGTTGGCGCCGACGGGCGCCGCGGAAAAGTGGCCCTTATTTATCACGTGACGGGCCCATATTTGTCACGTGGTGCTCGCGCTCTTTCGGAAGCTTCCTATGGCCTCTAAAAGTAACTTATTCATCTTTGTTTGAAGTATAACAAAAAACTAAGATTAATAAGTAACTTTTAGAGCCCAAAGGAAACTCGTGAAAAAGCGCGAGCAGACGTGATCGACCTGTGCGCCGGTCAGATGACGGCGGCGGCGCCCCGAACCAGACAAACTTATGCGACGGCGGCGACGGCGGCGTGGAGAAACGCGTTGAAGCGGCGTTCGCACAACGCTCGGCGTGCGGCGGCGGCGTCGCTTTACGGCTCCGCGACGCAGGGCGGCGGCGCGCGGGCCTACCACGTGACCAGCGGCGGCCCCGGCGGGCGCCAACTACAAATTCGTATAGCGCCGTAAATATAGCTCTAAAAATTTTTTTTCTTCGTTGTAAAATCGTTTTATAATATCCTTTTTCCATCTAAGCTGTTTAAAACAATGTTTTTTTTCTTTGCATGTGTCCTTTAAGGTCTTTGACGTCATTTTCGTTGCGTGTGCTCGCGCACACCGGCGGCTGCTGGCTCGTGGAAAGAACGTGCGCCACTTATTATGGACGCTAAATTTTTTGGTTCAGTATCCCTTTAACGTCAGTACGCTGTACGTCGAACTGAAGTTTTGGGGTGTATTATCTGGGACAAGGGGTGTAACGTCTACACCTTTTTTTCTGAGAGTGTGTCATGGTTGCTGCTTTTTCACAGATGCGAGTTGTTACTGCGCGTCAGGCATTGTCTCGAACAGTGGTTCTCAACCATGGATGTTTTGCGGGCCCCTTGTGGATCGGAAAATATGGAAGGCCCCGTTCGTGGTGAGGGGAAGGGAAATTAATCGCCTCGAGATCGAATTGTGTCGCCACCATGCGGTCGAAATAGGAAACAAGCGAAAGCGGGGATACCGCCGCGCGTCGTCTGCTACGGGCGCACGCTCAGAAGCATATGGATCTCAACGACGCGAGCGCGTTTCCGGCTAAGCTCGTCCCTCCTTATGAATCGCTTCTTGTCTCTGTTGTTGTTTCTTCTTACTAAAAGTTATGTCGTTTCACCCGCGGGGAAATTTAGCGAAGCGATTAATATTAAGTCGTATGCTACCGTCATTTTACTGTTGTGGTTTGAAGTCTCAAGTCCCGATATGTGTTAGGTTAGGCCGAAGGCTTATCGGAAACTCTCGGGAGAGTCGCTAGCCCTCATCAGTAAAAGAGTGTCGCTGCGGCCGATGCTCTCTGTGTCGTGGTGCGGGTCGTTCGTTGGAGTTGCAGAGTCTACTTCGTTTGAATAGAAGACTATTTAGCCAGAAATTTATTATATTAGCGTTTTGACATCCGCGGCCCTCACCGAGATAATTGAAGCGGGTGAACCCAGACTACCGGGAAAAGCATTTAATAACACGCATGTTACTGCGTTGCTCGGTTACACTCGTTTGTTCCACTTGCGGCAGATATATTATAATATTGTGTTTCACTTGTTTCAGTTGTCATGCGAACGAACAGTTGGCGGATCGTAACTAGAAGAGGCACTCTTTCCTCATCGGAACGTAGTAGAATTGTTCCGACTCCGAAAAACTTACCCACATCATGGCACAGCGAAGGGAAACATTGACTGCAGCGGAACTCAATAGTACGGTTATTTCCGATACAGCACTAACTTATCTTCATGTTAAATATTTATATTACTGCAAAAGCTAAAAGTTGCAAAAGCAAAAATGCATAGAACCTGCGATTTCACAGCCCACAATGCCCGTATGATGTTATCCGGATTGGAATTCATTGTTTTGTCGAATTCCCACGCCGGTGAACCGATACATCTATTTTAAAAGAAGCAAGAATTTGAAATAAATAGTGCAGTTCACCCGGAGACAGGCTCCCGTCGTGGTGATCCATGCTTCCCAACGTTTGCCTATGAGCAGACGACGCTTCCACACGAGCGATTATTTAAATTTAGGCCGTAAGCTGATAAGACGATTTGATCTTCACAAAAACACCGAACGGTACCACCGCACCATTTTCCGCTAAAATTGTTTTCCCACCGATACCGTGCGACAAAGTAAATGCAAGAATCTACACCGTCTCGCGCGCGAACGTGGAGAGCCTATGGGGGCGGCCATTCTTCTATCCCCGCTTTGATGATGATGATAGCGGGACAGTAGTGCCATCTCTAGGTCGATCTCGAGGCCTATAGTCAAACAGTCTGAAACACTCCTCGCAGACAGCTTCACCGCCACCAGTGAACGCAAATAGAACGTTTGCGAAGGTCGGTTTTTATCGCAAGCTCCGCATAGTTCTTGATAAGAAGACGGGGAAAGCACAGGTTGTACGTGATGTTCCCGCATCTTGCACTCGCTTATCCTTGTATGAACTCTTTCTCTTTTCTACGTTGATACTGCCACGCGATAAGCGACACACACACACACGCACACACACACGCACACACGCACGCACGCACGCACGCGCGCGCACACACACACACACACACACACACACACACACACACACACACACACACACACACACACACACACACGCACGCACGCACGCACGCGCGCGACACACACACACACACACACACACACACACACACACACACACACACACACACACACACACACACACACACACACACACACACACACACACACACACACACACACAAACAAACAAACAAACAAACAAACAAACAAGGAGACAGCCGATGGCGGTCGAGGATGACTTGCTCCGCTTTGTGGTCTTGCCTGAGCGTTCTTAATCTTGATACTTGTACAAGTAACGACGGCCATCCCGCATGACGAAGCACATTTCGTGGGAACAATATTGCGCCTTCCAGTTCATTCTGCAGCTTTTCGCTTCCACTCGCTTCCTAAAACTTGCGTCGTCATTGAGTCGGCACTTCAAAGAACGTCGGTACTTGTAAGAAGCACGAAGTAGTTGAGGGATCATCTTAATCCTCGTCGTTTTCAGCGCTTTTATAGTTTTTAAACTATGAACCAACTAGCCAAATTAACCAGTCTGCGACAGACACGGGCTGAAGCGCAAAGCCATAGCGCACACTCTTTGTGCTTCGGATGATGCGGCGGATGAACACACACAGAAAGACGACGAAGGCCGTGACGTTGCGCTTTCAGCGCTACTTGAATGGCCCTTCGTCTCTCGTCTTTCACGCTAAGTATACTGGGGGTGTGCGAATAGTGGTTCCAATCGAATAGTGACGCGTCATTCCTAACCTTCACAGTGCTATAGAAACCCTCGACATGCCGACTCTTTTTGCAGTGTTGAAGCTTGGGATGACGCACCGCTCTTCGATTCGAAGCAGTGTTCGAACTATTAAATACGTAACACCGAGGTCATCGACCTTAGCCCTACGTGCGATACCCTAAAAAAGCCCCGTAATCCCTCAATAACAGGCAACAATATCTCGCACTAGATTAGGTACAGCAGATTGGGAGGTCACGTTGTTCACTGACGCGCACAACGGAGATTGCGGTCCCCCATTGTCCGCGAAGCGTTCAGCAGCGCCGCGGAAGGGGGCGTTTTGAAAGCCACTTGCGCTGGAAATGCCGGATGCGTGTTGTTACTACCTGCGAAATAAGCTTTCCGTCTGGCGAAGAGAGCCAAGGCTGGCCACTCGCGCCGACTGGTCGAGGGGCTCCCTGGCGGGAACCAGCTAGCCTTGCATTCCGCCGAGCGATCGAGCGAGCCGCCACGAGGGCGTTCACAATGGATCGCCATCGCGGAGGCTTCTCTTCCTAAGCACCCGGCTTTCGATGGTCTGTTTGGTTACGTGGGCAGTGACGAAATACCGCGCCATTTAGCGCAGATGATGTTTGAACGACCACCGGCTTCTCTCTTACTTGGGAAATGTGGCTAAGCTCCGCCACTGGTCTCCATAGCGGAGGCAGACAAGTTCGCTCTCAAGTCAGGCCCTCTTTTATGTATTTTTTCTCTGTCTTATACTGCATAGTTTTCTGCATTTTTTTGTACCTTGCTTGTAACTTGAAAATGGGTATACGCTTGAGCTTCCCATCTCAAAGGCGTAAGACTATAGGTGTGTGAATCGTGGGCATGCATTTGCCCCTTTCTTTTTGGCATGCTCGCTTACACACCAACGATGTTCTTCTGGGTAGCTAAACTCGTGGAGCAAAACATTCTTCGCTTTTTGACGTAGCGGGGGGAGTGACCAAAAGAACGCCGCAAAGTTTCCTCCTCCCTGCGCGCTCTCAACTTCGCAACTTTTGACGAAAAATCCCCCGCGATCCCTAGGCGGTGCACGAGAGCACGAGACAGCGCGGGGAGGCGAGCGTTCACGCCGCTCGCTGTACGTTGTCTTTGAGCTCTCTAGCGCCGACAATCCCGTCATGCCTCGCCCAGGCGAGGAGCGAGAGCAGACGACGGGAGTTCGTCTGCTACGAGGCGGCATTCGCACAGCGGAGCTGAAAGAAAAAGTTGGTATTCTGCTCGAAATCCCGTCCCGCGTGCCACAAAGTCAAACGCGAGCTTGAATTGTAAGCGTCTGATATTCCACGAAGGGAGGAATCGACGACCCGTGTTTTATTTGCAAAATTTGGGTCGCTTTGTTGCCGTACAGACGCTGAAACCTACCAGTGTGTAATGAAAGGCCCAGGACAAACACAGAGGCCGCGAGATCTCGCATCATCTGTGTGCAGGTGAAAAGTGGAACATTTTTCGACAAAGCTCCCACAGCAGAAACCTGTGACGCATTCACTCAGCGTCCGGGAAGGCTAAACATGGAGACGTTGCCCGAGGCTCAAGCACAGTCATATTTGAACGGCAGCTATCTTGCCCCGTCGTATTTTGTTTGAGAAAGCTCTCGTTCTCAAGGCCCTCACCAGGGAAATAAAAAAAGTCTTACGAAACGTATTGCTAGATGTGCCAAAGAACTAGATTTAAGCAGTATCCTTTCAGTGGTTCACTCATAATACTATGCTTAAAACGAAGCAAGCTTTTGCGCGTACAGTGCCATAAATTTTCTCAAGTGTATGCTGTTTTGTAGTCAGCTGGCTTCGGAAACTTACGCCATCTGTAGATATCTCTGACAGCCGAGTTCCTTAATTGGAAATCTTCGCAAATATAAGTGACACGTTGCAGCAACCAACGTTTATAGATAAACGATGGCAGCGACTGCGCTCCCGCATTCCCACCCATCACGTCGAACAAAAAGGCGCTAGTTTCGGTTTGAGGTCGGTACGTGCATTCGGCAAGTTCGTCCGGGGCCTGTTCTCCGTGCAGCACTCCGCGGGTGCAATGCATTAGAACTCTCACAGTGCAAGTCTGGATCGCGGATCGGGAGCCCGTCACTGGCCTCACCGGCGGCCATTGCTTGACAACAGGCAAAACGCCGCGTCCTGTCTAGTTCTCCCTTCGTTTTCGTCCTTGTTGTTTTGGCGTATTGCACCATGAGGCAATACACGATAGTCTAAGGGAGAAACACGCAAAAATAGGAAGCTTGTACGCGGTGCTCGAGGGCGAGTATTTTATGACGTGCTGCGATGATTATATCGGGTGCTTGGAGATCAACTAGACATTCGTCAAACGTTCGAACATTGATTTAAAAAAAAAAAAAATGGGCTGGAGCACCACCGACTTTACTGACGTCGCTTGCTTCGGTTGCTAAATAAACGTCACGTTCAGCGACTGAACGGCACGCTCCGAGTTTCAGTTTGTCACGGAAGCCCTCACAGCAGTTCAAAGAAAAAGCTTTCACCATGAAGTACTATGTACAAGCGGTTAAAACGATGCGAATGTCCCCAGTATTGGTCTTCCAACTTATCGTTTGCTGAGCTCTGATGACTCCGAGATCACGGATGACACCACAATAACTCTCGGTAGCCCTTGTCTCATTAAACACATCACAGTTAACGTCCAACAAAGTCGCCCTCGACGCTCAACCACACAACGTTTATTTAAACAAGATTGGTATTCTAACGCGTTTAATATTCTTGCCCACAATATTAACTGTTATTTGCGGAAACACGATAGAAGTTTCATGATCGAGAACACCCTACTAACGTAATAAAATTGAGTTTTCCCGTTTCTCCTATAGCATGCATTAGATCGTGTCAAGCGATGGCTGCCGGTGGTGCCGCTCGACCCCAGCAGTACAGGCCTCTATCCGCGATCCAGCCTAATAAGAGATCAGTGGTGCCAGTGCTATTAGACATAAATCGTGTATTTGCATCGGTAAACCCATACCTGCCGGATGTCGGGACGAGGCGCAAAACCGTACATCCGGCCAATATTGAAGCCGGTTTTCGGCCGAAGTTGCCTCGACACTCGCCAAGAAGCAACGTGTTGTTTCGGCGACTCGTTTGTGTAATTTAATTTTTCAGTCATTTTATTGGGTCCCGGGCCACTGTGTACACCCCAAAAAAGGAATGTACTGTGGTAATTACACCTTGACGAGAAGGAGGCACGTAGCCAGGATTTTGTTTTAGGGGGGGGGGGGGGGGGGGGGCGCCCATGACAAAGTGCACTATGAGGGGGAGGGGGGAGAGGAGGCCCCAGCAAAATGGAAGATTTCGGGGGAGGGCGGGCCTTATGCCCCCCCCCCCCCCTCCTGGCTACGTGTCTGACGAGAAGGGGTATTGTAGTTTTACATCTTTATAAAAATTTGTAGTGCATTATCACACGTTTTAAGAAACGTGTTTAAAAAATCACACATTTTTAAAGGTGTGAGGTTTACATTTTTTTATAAGGTCTATTGCTGCACTTATTAGGGGGTTAGTTATTGGACACTCCACTTGCATGTATAAAGGTGTGAAAATGTTTAATTTGTATATACCTCTAACGGAAGAAAATCTCTTTCATGTGATTACATCGCGTGCCGATGAAACGATCTGTCGATGACACGTCGTTCGATGAACTGATTTGACCGCCAATGAGTGACAACTGCCAGTAAAATTTCGGGGAAATAATTCTGCCGGCTGCCGGGAGACTCGAACCTACCCAAGAATTATCCCGGTTCTTGTTTGTTTTCCAACATTCTGAATTGTATACCAGCTTATTAGTACCTCTTCGGATATTGCAGAAAAAAAAAAAAAAAACGATGGCAGCCGCAAAAACTCTGACAGCCCGGCTCACAGTCATGTGGGAGACTGACAGGTGCTCTTCAGTCGCCACCATGCCTTGAAAGCTACCGGTTTCGAAGAACCGGAGCGCGGAAAGAACTTGTGGTTCCACGGTCATGGTAGACGCGATTGTCCGCCGCCTCGAAGTCCGGGCGCCGAACGAAGCTCGTGGCAGAGTCAACGCACAACGGCTTTCGATAGCCGGTACTGTCGCCGAAAGTCGTCGTCGGGGAGTTGAAAGGCGTCCCCGGTGGTCTCAGTAGCGACGCCGACGGTGGCGGAAGATAAGCTCGGCCGCAGCGTACGGCACCGCCATGTTGACAAAGTTTAACTTCGCCTCGATTCGAAGCGAAGATCTCGAGCTCAAACCACGGCTCTCGCAAAGTTCGGAAACGTCACTTTGACGTCAGCGACAACTTTGACAAACGAGGTTTCTTTTTTACACAAACTTCGGAGGGATTTTGAGCGTCAGCAGGTCACCTAGGGACATTCTGTAAAGCATTAATTTTAGCTTGGCGTAGGGATGTAGGGACAAATGGGCGCTACGTCATCGGCGAAGCCGTTCAATCAGCGGGCTCCTCGCGCCCCTCACGCGCCGCACGCGCGCCTCGATGAACTTTGTTACATTCTGCCTCTCTCAAAGAAATGAGCGTTCGAATGATTGACACCTCGCTCGGCGCGACGTCAGCGTCGCGAGAGTCCAATTAGCGCGTTCCGCAAACTTCGGGCACAAAGTTGTGCTTGACGAGTTTAGCGACCCTGGTGTCACTTCGTGTCTGAGAAATGCACGAGTCGTCCTCCGAGATGAAAGAATGTGGCGTGTGTACTTGGCGGCCTCGGTTTACAATAATCCGAGGTCAACCGGCTCAGCTTCCAGCGAGCACTGTTTACTAGTACGGCGCCTCACGTCCGAGTCTTTCTGGAATGTGTTGCTCCCATCGCGAAGCGCAAACGAAGCACGTAAGGAAGGCGTAGCGTGGCCCGGTACTTGTACCGCGAAAAGATCTCCACCAAACGACGACGCTTCGTCGAGCCAAACTTCTGCGAGACCTCGAATGAACCAGAATGTTGATGACGCCATCTTAGTCCTCGGTGCTCTAATAGGCTTTGATAGTTTTGTAACAAGCTAAAACTGCTTCGCGTAGAGCGACTATTGTATTTGGAATACATAGTATACTTTTCCAGCGCTTATCTCCCAATCGAAAAAAATGCAGTCACCGGGCTGTGCGCGCACGCGCACGGTCTGATACTCCGGAGAACAGAGCTACCGCATATGCTCAAAATGCATTCCTCAGTCCAGCCCGCCGTGCACCAAGACTACACGGCACGAACGGGACTTTGTGTGTTCGTTCTAGCCGAACTGAAGCGTCCAGCCGAATTGAAACTTCTAGCCGAATTGAAACTTCTAGCCGAATTGAGGATGTAGCCGAACAGGAACGTGCAGCCGAATTGAAACTTCTAGCCGAACAGGAACGTGCAGCCGAATTGAAACTTCTAGCCGAAATGAGGCTTCAGCCGGATTGGGACGACACCGTTCGTTCGTTACCCCGTTTCAGCCCGGTCTACTGCGCACGAACGCGGCAGGGGCACCGCCCTGTAATACCAGATTTGCGTCTCAACCCGCCTTTCGTTTCCTTTACTGTTTTTCTCTTTTCTCAACTCGGCCCAGTGGCGCGCCTGGCGTCGCTCCCTACCGTATATGCTTGGCATTACTGGCAACCGCATGCAGTCACTCGCGTATACGTAAGTGTCGCCCGCCCGCAATTTCGCGCATGATGTGGTTTCGTTCTTTCTCGTTCGCTACTTTAGATGGCGATCTGGCGATGGGCCGTGGAGCTATGCAAAAGCTCGCGGCGTTGCCCGCCGTGCCTCCCAGCTGTGTACACAATTACGCACACACACCGGCATTTTTTTTCTTCTTTTGGTTGGTTTTTCTTTGGGTGGGTTCGTGCGGGAGGAGGGAGGGAATAAAATTCAAGTTTCACGAATAAAGAGTATACACACCCCAAATGCAGGGCGCGTAATCTTTTTCTTCTGAGTTGGTTCTTTCGCATCCGTTAACGATTGGCGGCGCGGTGCTGGCCGCTCTCGAAAACAGGTTTGTGGCACATGCAAGCCGCTATGCTCGCTTGCTGCCGCATGGTGCCGCAACTGACGTCGCCTTGGCCTCGCATTTCTTCGCTCTTTCCCTCGAATCTATCTTCTTTTCCCTCTCGTTCTCGGTTCATGCATCTTTTATTCTTCGCAGGCTTCTTCCTTCGTTCTTAGCATTTATTTCTTCTATGTATAGTTTTTTTTTTTCGTCGCTTCTCAGGGTCTGGCAATGTTTCGCGGCATTTCCCCCGCCCCTCCCCCAGTTTGTCGACATGGCCCCGGCGCTTGTTCCCGCCGTTTTGACGTTCCGTGTTTGTTTTGACTACACTCGTCGAAGCACTCGCTATTCGTGTGACGTTGAACCGAACCTTTCAGCCTCACACGTGGTCGAGGTTTTATTTTAATTACGCGAGTGAATTGACCCGAAGGTTTGTACTCCACAGGTTATATCTCCAGATAAAACCGAATACCGCTTCGACAATGCCGGCATACTTCACTCATGATTTACGTAAACGACTTTCTCCCAATATTCAAATTTTCTACTCGCGTTCCCCATATGCTCTGTATGGGATTACACATTATTATTATTATTATTATTATTATTATTATTATTATTATTATTATTATTATTATTATTATTACAGTGTATAAACTCGTGCCGTCTCGTGCTCTGCTCGCGAAAAGGCGCCGGGGACCCGTTCGCACTAACGGTGTCTCGCAGTTGTTCGTAGGGGGGCTTTCGCTCCTCTTCCAGGTTGCGCCGTAACGGATTGCACAACGTGTCGTGTATACAGGCTTCGTGTGACTGCCATCGAGTGTTGACAAAGTGGGACAACGTATAGCGACGGCGGCGGTTACACGCAGGCGCGCCGCTCGGTGGTGTGTGTGTGTCTGTGTGTGCCATCCGCCTGCATCTCACGCCTGTCGCGCGCGATTGGGGGAGGGCCGGCGCGTGGCGCGCGAGAATTTCGAAGCACGTGCGCGACGGCAACTCTCGTCGTCCCAAATTAGAGAAGAAAGTCTGGCGCACGTCTGGACGTCGGCGGGCTATGTCGCGGTGGTGGTGGTTGTTGTGTCAACAGCGGGCAGCCAGCAGCGCCACTCTCGCGGAAGTGACTCGGAGAAGTGTGGCGCGGCGTCGCGACCTCGTCGCGCGGCACGGCCCGGGCCGCCGTCCGTTATGAAATGAGGACGTCTGGGCTGGTTTGCGTAAGCCGCGTGGAATTCCTTTTTACCAGGCTTCACGCTTTTTATAGAGTTCCAAAAGCGAGTCTTGCGCGCTCACTGTTCGGAATCGTGCGTGGTTCAGCACGCAAGCGCCATTCCGTCCCAGTGTGCAAGGCGTCTTCTTGATGGCCTCCGTTTCGCGATGGGAAGACGAGTGACCACGACGCCACGGTTGGGAGTATATGGCTGCCTTCGTCAGCGTTGCCCGCTGTCTACTACGGGTGACAAATCTACTTCAGTGTGGCCACGGTACAGTGCCTGGGTCTCCGAGCAGTGTTGTTCACCGCGTCCTAAAAAGTGGTCCCTCGATTTCCGTCCAGTGTCGTCACGCAAGTGTGACAGCGGCGGTGGTTGTGGCAGACGCCTGTTTTGCTGCAGGTCGCTCTCCGGCATAACAGTTCACGGAAGCTTCAGCACCCGGTAGTTTTGGGACTCCGCCACAACGGGGACGCTAACGTTCGATGATGCTCAGCAAGTTTCCTAATGAAACCATGCCCTTAAGCTCAATTATTAAAAAAATAATAATAATATTAATTACGCAAAAATAATTACCAATTTAATTATCCCGAACTTTAATATTTTTTTCTAAATAGGCCCCTGGCCTAGACCAAAAACGACACAAGCCTGTTTTTGGTGCGATGCGTAGTTTTCGCAATATCGAATTTGTCCACCTTTTGTGAAACTTTGTATAGAATTCATCGAAGTATTTAAGATAGTACTTGTTTTCCCGTTGGTTCACCGATTTTTTTTTTTTTCTTCTGTCGAAGTTTAAGGAGTGAGCGTCTATCAGGCAGCTCACACACCACCGCCGCAACAGCAAGTGGCGCGACGTCGCGGTTTGCCAGCGAACGGTATAATCGTGATCGTAACAACCAGCGCTTCAGGGGTTTCCCCAGGAATTGAAATTAGGGGGGGGGGGGGGGGTCTAATTTTTTAGGGTCAAGGGGAAGGGGGGCATTGAGAATAGAGGAGTCGTTGCGAATTAAGAAGGTGTCTTAAAAAAACGAAAAAAAAAACAAAAAACAACATGATGGTTTGTAGGGAAATCACTGCAGCGCTTCATTGCCTCCTGCTCGTTCTGACAGTGGTCTATCCTTTGTACTCTGCGCTTTTTTGAAACATCGCTCAGCTTGACCTCTCAGCAGTAAAAGACCGCTTTTCTATTATTTTTTAGCCACTAGCCTATCGGCACGCCAGAAGACATTTTTTTTTTTTTCTTTTGAGGTCACTATAACTGGAGGACCGCATCAATTTTCTCCCCCCTCTCTGCTCAGGAATAGAAGGCAGGCTTGGCGGTCCCTTTTAAATGTGGATCACTTCGAATGGAACGATTTCTTCCTTCTGTCTTTCTTTTCATCACTGTCATGGAGTGCGGCGCCACCGACTTATTACACGTTGCGAGAAAGTGGAGCGGTTTGCCCTCGGCGCGCAAGCTAGCACTTACGGCGTCGTCTCGTTTTCTGTTCGTTTGGTATTGCGTCTTCGCTACGGCTGCTGAGGCGTTTTGTGGCTCTCCTTTTTTTTCTTTTCATTTGTAATCTCTTTGTTCTTTTCTTAGTTCTCGGCCTTTTACGTTCGTTCGTGTTCTCTCTTTCTGCCTACTGGCCGAGTGTAATTTAAACAGCGCGAGGAGAGGGAGAGAGAAAAGAGAGAGAGGAGGGGTGGGGGGCTGCAAATTTGCGACCTCGATATCGTAAGTGTTTTTCGTGTTCGTGGAGCCCCTCCCAACCTCTTGCGGGAAGTAGTGCATTTTCGACTCCTTGCGAGACTCGCAAAATAAAGCGGAACAGTTCTTTTTTTTTTAACGTTTAGTGGTTGTTTTTTGCACTGTCAGTCCACGCGACATCTGTCTGTCTTCTTCAGTTCAAAGTTCAAAGCCTACAGAGAGGTAAACAAAAGGCCTTCGATCCTCAGTTTTCCTTTCCCCCTCCCATAAAGTAGAAAATAAAGACGAAGGCTCTTTTGGCTCTCTTTTATTTCTTTTGATGATAGTACGGTTCAAGGATCTGGTATGTGCTATGACACGTTAAATCCACGTCATACAACTCGCGCTTAACGTTCGAACTTAGTAACCCCGCGTATGCATTTGTAGTCGCTATCAAAGGCCCAGGCATGAAAGCTCTGCCCTCCAGAATGTTTTTCTGTTTCCTCGCAACCAAAGCACCTTGCAGAATTGAGTTCTTTCGTCTGTGCCATTATAACGCTGCACAGACCTACATATTTAACGTGACGGTTACGTACCAATTCGGCTGAAGTGTCAATTCGGCCGACGGATCAATTTGGCTTAAAGTTTCGATTCGGCTGGACGCTCCAATTCGGCTGGATACCCACTTCGGCCTAAAGTTTTAATTCGGCTGGACACTTCAATTCGGCTGTATACCCAGTTCGGCTGGATGTTTCAATTCGGCTGGACGCTTTAGTTCGGCTGGACACCCAGTTTGGCTGGATGTTTCAATTCGACTCGACGTTTTCAATTCGGCTTAATTCTCGGTTCAGCTGATGCACCTCAATCTGGCTATGGCTGGCTTGAGTAGTCCTCGTTTCCCTCGGCAGACTAAAGTTTCACAGCAGCTCAAGAAGAAACAACACAAACACGAACGGTAAATGAACACGAGCAGTTCGACTAGCTTGCAGAAATCTATTGATTTGAAACTTTAGTCTGCCAAGGCAAATGACGACTACTCAAGCCAGCCATAGCGAGATTGAGGTTCTTCAGCTGAACCGAGAATTAAGCCGAATTGAGAACTTCGAGCCGAATTGAAACATCCAGCCGAACTGGGTACCCAGCCGAATTGGAGCGTCCAGCCCAATTGAAACATCCCGCCGAACTGGGTATACAGCCGAACTGAAGTGTCCAGCCAAATTTAAACATTAAGCCGAACTGAGTATCCAGCCGAATCGGAGCGTCCAGCCGAATCGAAACTTTAAGCCAAATTGGGGCTTCAGCCAAATGGACACCTCAGCCGAATCGAGATGACACCTAACTTGACGGGGTTATACACGGGGTGTCGGACTTTAATTTGAACGCGTTTATTCCAACAACTTCGTAAAAGGTACGCTAATCCGGTTTGTGCAGATGACATATGGTTTTTATGGTTTCTCTGAAAAAGAAAATTTTCGCTCAAACCTAAACATTTTGAAAAGGGAAAATAGTGAAAATGTGACATATGATTTCAAGTAAAAAATTGCTGAGCGTAATTTAAAACCGCCATATCAGTCAATTTTAGAACGGCTTGAAATTGGAAAACGCGGGGATGCACCAAAAGTTACCAGTCGTGCAGCCGGCGCAAAGCTAGCGGCGGGGAAACGCGGATGATTGGATTGTCATCCGTGTTCCTCCACCACCCTGGATGATCAATTTCAGAATGGTGGTGCTTACCTACACCTTCTCGTCGTAGAAGTACGAGGTAAAACGCTATTTTTTCGCTTGTATTTCGCGAGACTGGAGTTATTAATTACGCGTCGCAGACCCAGCCTCGTTTGGCCATCATCCACTAGGAACTGGTGCGCGCTCTATTCGCCCTTTCTCGCCAGAGTTGAAATAAGATGGCGCCAATGTGCAAATACCCCTCAACCACTTCCGGTTAACTCGCGTCCCTAACACCAAGAGTGACCGCATATCCTACCCGTAACACGGAGTACTGGATGCTACAAAATTACAAAACAACATATGGCGAGCAAATGACATCAAGTACACTACCTAGGCTACTCAACTTACTTAACACCAAAAACATCCACCTTCTTAACATGTCATTTAGAGACCTACGAGCATTCTTTTCTTCTAATATGACTGTGTAGCAAATGTATATTTACCTTTTAGACAATACTACCAGAAATGTATTGCCTTCTTTTGCTGTTTTTTTTTGTATTGAACTGTGCTTTGCGTGTATGTATTCTTTTTCTGTGAATATTTTTTTTTACATGAATTTTTGTCTTTTTTGTTTTGTTTTCTGTGCCACTGCTGCCAAATGTAAGGATGGGGGGCCGAGGACTTGTCAAGCTGCATCATGCAGCTTTTTTCCTCGGTCTCCCTCCGTCATACACTTTTGACGGAAAATAAAACATATTAATATTATTATTATTATTAACTAGACGGCGGCTTTCGCAGTATTTGCGAGATGAAATCTGCTACGCGCTGTCCTCCACACGGTTTGTACCGCTCCCCCCGAAGACGAGCTGGGCTCGTCCACTCGTTCATTAGGGCTCCAATGCGCTACCATGGACGAACTGGGCTAGTCCATGTGTTTCTAGTGAGCTTTGCCGTGGATAGATGGCGCTTCACGGAAAATAACAACCTGGTAATTTTTTTTTAATTTGGCAGAAAATTGTTCCAACGCAGGCTAACAGGGATTTAAAAATGGCGACGTCAACTCCTGGTCGCTGCGTTCATAGTGACGATCTTGCCTCAAAATTGGGGTGAAAACGAAGATATTGTGACGTCTCTTCATATTCAGAAGACGAGGAAATGAATCTTTCATCGAACAGCGAGAGCAATGCAGCTGAGTTTTTGGATTTGAGCTCAGACGACTCCGATTTCGATGAGGACATCGTGTCGACATGGACTAGAATCAGTGCAGAAAATCCCCCTCCAGCCCCTCCACGTTTTGCGTTCACTTTGCGCGCAATGTGATGTGAACTGTCTGCAGTACTGCTACGCCCGGCCTTAACGTCCATGCGCAAGGTGATATGAACTGTCTGCGGTAATGCAGTGAAGCGGAACTTTAGTCCCTTTTTCTTTTGCATGCAGTGTGTTCAAAGATTTCTCATATAATAAATATTTTGGCATTTGTTTTTGGCCTTTGCATTGCATATTAAATTTATAAGGCACATAAAAAATTCGGTACTTTCAAACCGTTTTTTTTTTTCAAACTTTTTGCGGTAGGCAAAGGGTTAAGGTGAAATAATGATGCGCGAAAATTTAAAAAAATATCCTCGGACCGGAAGTGTGCCAGGGATACCGAATAGATGGCGCCACTGAGTTTGTTGCCAAACGAAGAAGGGCGAATAGGCCGTGAAAGTTACGAATACTAACATAGCTAAGCTCGAGCGCCGGTTCATTTGATGGCGCCCGATTTCTCTTTTTTGTTATTTTTTCTAAATCGCGTAAACAACATGCTTCCGTAGCACGTATCGCCGGATCAGTACGGTAGTTTGTTGTTATTATGCGCAGTGCGCAGATTTATTATTTTTTTTTTCACCTGTATGTTTTTGACATTTTGCAGGTGGGGGAAGGAGATCTTCCAGCGAGGCTTTTCTGGAAAGAATATGGCTGATATGTTTCTCGCATTCTCAAGCTTTTGAGATACGGCCCGCTTAATAAGTTATAACACTCTGCGGAAAAAAATAAATAGCCGGCGCAACGAATAATTGAAGAACGAGCAGAGCCGACTACTTCACTTTTGGAACATCGCGGACTTAATTGCCTCACAAAGGCGTAGGCGAAGAAAAGCTACCGCGGTCAGTGGCCTTTCTCAGCGCGTTTTTGTTTGGCGAGAAGCGTCTTTATTGCCGGCTTTTCCTTCCTCATTGCTGGGGCCTCAGTAGCAGCAGCAGCAGCTGTAGCCTCTTATCTCTCTATATAACCTCCTTATAGACTCTCTCTCGGTGTGTTTTATCGCTCTCCAAAGGGTGTGTGTTCGAATACCCGTGGCTACCTGGCGCGCTATAAGCGTCAGCTCTGAGAAGGCCGAGGTTCCAAGGTACGAGGCCCCGCACCGTAGCGCTTTCGCGACGAAAAGAAGCGAGTGTTTATTTACCGAAGGCCGGTAAATTGTCATCCGCCGCTTCCGCCTGGCGGATAACGAGGCCGTACTGCTGGACTCCTTACGTCATCCGCCGAAGGCAGGGGCACAGATTGAGTGCTGACTCAGCATTCGTCTAAGATTCGAGCTGTGAGAACACGAGTTCCGCTGAATGCTGACACGGCAATCGTGTCCACTATATGGGCCACTCTGGCCTCGGTAGGTGACGTAAACAGACCAGCTCTATAGGCCTTGTTACCTCTAGGATGTATCGATCACTTCTACTTGTCTTGCCAATCAGAACAAATTTGCTGGTGCGAAATGTGTTCCGCAGAAGGCGGGACATTGGTAGCGCAAACACAATTTCGGCGTCTTTTTTTTTTGCATTTTATTTGGAAAGGCGTCATCATATACCACTTACTACCCCCGCTCAGTACTTTCCAACACTGTAGTAGTTTTTATGACAGCCTTCCGATTTTAATAAAAGAACAGAACGACATCTGGGACTCACAACGGTTATGCTCTCGCCCCCGTACGCATGGTAAGGGCTGTCACGTGCTTCGCATCCGTCACTCTGATTGGCTGGAGAAGGCCGTAGCGTTCGCTTTTGCTAAGCAGCCCCGAGAAGATGGAGTGGCGCCACCTGACGACTCCTCGTCGTGACGTAGTAGCCAGGATCACGCGACTGCTTCTGCGCTTCGTTGGTGGCAGGTAGCTTCAGTGCGTCGTTCACAATTTAGGTTTATTTCGCAAATTTGAACGAGAATTTCGGGTTGCTCTTGACCTAATTTTTTCGTTGTACTTTTCAAAATTAAACTCGAACAGCGCAGCAACAGTGGCGTCGCGGCCTACGGAAAAGGACCCAGCTGACCCAGCTTCGTCTTATCGTACTGACCACAGCCAAGTCGGTCGTCGTCGCGGCTTGGGAGGCTTGTCAAGTGACCAGACAGGTAGATTCTGGAACAGCATTATTCCCGGGGTGTCCCCCCCAAAAAAATTATAGGTTTTTTTTGTTTTTTTTTGTCTCCTTAGAAATAACCTACGCATCGCCAAACGCTCATTCTCTGCCCGGAGGTAGTGCTAGAGGTCACAACCAGACGCCAAAGTTTAGTGCGAAGCGATATTTTATTCAAAAGTTATAAGCGACGGATGGCCGACGGAGCTCTCGAATACATGGAGCTCTGTGGCGCCAGAAACCGGGAACGGGCGACGATGGGCCCCTTTATCCCCTTTGGACGGAAAATGAGCATTCGACGATGCATGGTTTGTCCTTACGGTTAAAGAAATCCAGTAATTTTATATATATATATATATATATATACATATATATATATCTTCTTTTAACAGACAGAGCGCACAGAAATTAATCGCGAGGACGGCCGAGCTGGCGTCGAGCTTGGCATACCGATCGCCGCAGTTTTTTCTGCAGCCGTTTGCTCGCGCGGCTTTGGAGACACACACGAAAAATAAAGTGTACGTGCCGCACGATGCGAGGGTAATCAATACCGTGTTTATTTGAGCTGTAGTCAAAGAAAACAGCAAATAGCATCGACGAGTGTGTCGCTGCGACGAGAGCGTCCGCCAAAACCGCGCAACACTTCGAAAATTACGAGGGGAGGAGGAACAGAAAAGACTCACCTCAACTCGAAGATCTAGATCGAGGTTCAAGCTGTGCATAAAGAAAGGGCCAACTTAAAAAAAAAAAAAAGAAGGAAAGGGTTGCGCGAACATGTTCTTTACAGCGCAGCTGTTAAAGTGTCGATGCAACAATTTTGTACTTTGCGCAAAACCCCCTTAGAACGGATTCCTGACGTTAATTACCTATGAAACACGCGTTCGTTGTTCACCCCACGCAATAGAAGTCGCAGACAAAAAATTAAAGGAAAACGAACAGCGTTCACCCCCCTCAACTCGCAGCCAGAACAAGCGACCACGTGATCTGGAGCCGATTATATGCCGCCAATGTTTGATCATAGCCATGCGCTGGGGTTGGCAAAGCACAGGACACGCGCTGAGTACCAGACATATTTAGGGCTCGGCTATACTTCGTTTCACTTTACCTGCGAGCGAAGCCAAAGCTAGAAGCGCGAGACCAGCGCTTTTTGCATTTCTCCCCAGCTCGCGCGCTAGAGCAAAGCCTGAACGCACGGAGCTTCCGTGCTCGCGCTTCCAGTTTTGCCTTCGCTCGCACATAAGGTGAAACGAAGTATAGTGTGCCTCAATGCCCTTCTGTTTAGGGTGATGCCATCGTTTGTAGTACCCGATGCCGACATCGTTTGTAGTACCCGATGCCGTAACACTGTCAGCGCCACGAGCGCGTGCAAGGACACGCTCTTTCACGCGCTTCAGAACAAAAATAAAAATAAGCGTTCGAAACAAAATAGCCAGATGTCATCACCCCAAGCAAAGCGCACATGAAGGCACCCTAGGCTCGGTTATTGTCGTCGTTGCAGCGATTGGACACGGGCCACTACCCGAATGCTTCTCGAGCTATCAATTATCACGAGCCCAAATCGAGTGCCCACGCAATGCTCGGGTCCAATCTATGAACCGCATTCAAATATCGTCATTGGGGTGTACTGCGATACCCAGGTTACGTCCATCAAAATTTGCAAAGGAGAGATTGAATGAAGAAATCGCTTTTGTCCTTGAAATTCCACCACAACAAAGGAGTTTCTTGACCAGTGGCGTTGCGTGCGAGTATCCATGAGTCCCACTAGTGCCAGTAAGCTCGTGTAAATTGAAACACATTCCAATTGAATATCGTTGCACCGCTCCTTTAAGGGCTAGTCTCCCAGCATCGTGTCCGTCAGCAAACAAATAATGACACCAAACTCTGGACAGCTACCGCCTTCTATGAGCGACGGCGGCAACCTTTCCAGACTTTCCACTCCGGCTTGCCGACTTGCGGCCGGCCATTACTCCATTCCCACCATAGTACAGCTTCGTTGGTCTTCCTTCTTCATCAGAGTGGAAAGGCTGTTTGTAGGCAGCGAGTGACGTTAGACTGCGGTAGAAGGTACGTCCTCGTTGGACTATAGTCACACGCCTGTCTCTCGCGCGGCCGGCCATTACTCCATTCCCACCATAGTACAGCTTCGTTGGTCTTCCTTCTTCATCAGAGTGGAAAGGCTGTTTGTAGGCAGCGAGTGACGTTAGACTGCGGTAGAAGGTACGTCCTCGTTGGACTGAGCATTCGACGATGCATGGTTTGTCCTTACGGTTAAAGAAATCTAGTAATTTTATATATATATATATATATATATACATATATATATATCTTTTTTAACAGACAGAGCGCACAGAAATTAATCGCGAGGACGGCCGAGCTGGCGTCGAGCTTGGCATACCGATCGCCGCAGTTTTTTCTGCAGCCGTTTGCTCGCGCGGCTTTGGAGACACACACGAAAAATAAAGTGTACGTGCCGCACGATGCGAGGGTAATCAATACCGTGTTTATTTGAGCTGTAGTCAAAGAAAACAGCAAATAGCATCGACGAGTGTGTCGCTGCGACGAGAGCGTCCGCCAAAACCGCGCAACACTTCGAAAATTACGAGGGGAGGAGGAACAGAAAAGACTCACCTCAAACTCGAAGATCTAGATCGAGGTTCAAGCTGTGCATACAGAAAGGGCCCACTTAAAAAAAAAAAAAGAAGGAAAGGGTTGCGCGAACATGTTCTTTACAGCGCAGCTGTTAAAGTGTCGATGCAACAATTTTTGTACTTTGCGCAAAACCCCCTTAGAACGGATTCCTGACGTTAATTACCTATGAAACACGCGTTCGTTGTTCACCCCACGCAATAGAAGTCGCAGACAAAAAATTAAAGGAAAACGAACAGCGTTCACCCCCTCAACTCGCAGCCAGAACAAGCGACCACGTGATCTGGAGCCGATTATATGCCGCCAATGTTGATCATAGCCATGCGCTGGGGTTGGCAAAGCACAGGACACGCGCTGAGTACCAGACATATTTAGGGCTCGGCTATACTTCGTTTCACTTTACCTGCGAGCGAAGCCAAAGCTAGAAGCGCGAGACCAGCGCTTTTTGCATTTCTCCCCAGCTCGCGCGCTAGAGCAAAGCCTGAACGCACGGAGCTTCCGTGCTCGCGCTTCCAGTTTTGCCTTCGCTCGCACATAAGGTGAAACGAAGTATAGTGTGCCTCAATGCCCTTCTGTTTAGGGTGATGCCATCGTTTGTAGTACCCGATGCCGACATCGTTTGTAGTACCCGATGCCGTAACACTGTCAGCGCCACGAGCGCGTGCAAGGACACGCTCTTTCACGCGCTTCAGAACAAAAATAAAAATAAGCGTTCGAAACAAAATAGCCAGATGTCATCACCCCAAGCAAAGCGCACATGAAGGCACCCTAGGCTCGGTTATTGTCGTCGTTGCAGCGATTGGACACGGGCCACTACCCGAATGCTTCTCGAGCTATCAATTATCACGAGCCCAAATCGAGTGCCCACGCAATGCTCGGGTCCAATCTATGAACCGCATTCAAATATCGTCATTGGGGTGTACTGCGATACCCAGGTTACGTCATCAAAATTTGCAAAGGAGAGATTGAATGAAAGAAATCGCTTTTGTCCTTGAAATTCCACCACAACAAAGGAGTTTCTTGACCAGTGGCGTTGCGTGCGAGTATCCATGAGTCCCACTAGTGCCAGTAAGCTCGTGTAAATTGAAACACATTCCAATTGAATATCGTTGCACCGCTCCTTTAAGGGCTAGTCTCCCCAGCATCGTGTCCGTCAGCAAACAAATAATGACACCAAACTCTGGACAGCTACCGCTATCTATGAGCGACGGCGGCAACCTTTCCAGACTTTCCACTCCGGCTTGCCGACTTGCGGCCGGCCATTACTCCATTCCCACCATAGTACAGCTTCGTCGGTCTTCCTTCTTCATCAGAGTGGAAAGGCTGTTTGTAGGCAGCGAGTGACGTTAGACTGCGGTAGAAGGTACGTCCTCGTTGGACTATAGTCACACGCCTGTCTCTCGCCGTGTCGAGAGCCCGGTCAGGTGATGAGTGGGAGGCGGCTGATTGGTCCGTGGCTTGCCGGCTTGCGGCCGGCCATTACTCCATTCCCACCATAGTACAGCTTCGTTGGTCTTCCTTCTTCATCAGAGTGGAAAGGCTGTTTGTAGGCAGCGAGTGACGTTAGACTGCGGTAGAAGGTACGTCCTCGTTGGACTATAGTCCCACGCCTGTCTCTCGCCGTGTCGAGAGCCCGGTCAGGTGATGAGTGGGAGGCGGCTGATTGGTCCGTGGCTTGCCGGCTTGCGGCCGGCCATTACTCCATTCCCACCATAGTACAGCTTCGTTGGTCTTCCTTCTTCATCAGAGCGTCCGCCAAAACCGCGCAACACTTCGAAAATTACGAGGGGAGGAGGAACAGAAAAGACTCACCTCAAACTCGAAGATCTAGATCGAGGTTCAAGCTGTGCATACAGAAAGGGCCCACTTAAAAAAAAAAAAAAGAAGGAAAGGGTTGCGCGAACATGTTCTTTACAGCGCAGCTGTTAAAGTGTCGATGCAACAATTTTGTACTTTGCGCAAAACCCCCTTAGAACGGATTCTGACGTTAATTACCTATGAAACACGCGTTCGTTGTTCACCCCACGCAATAGAAGTCGCAGACAAAAAATTAAAGGAAAACGAACAGCGTTCACCCCCTCAACTCGCAGCCAGAACAAGCGACCACGTGATCTGGAGCCGATTATATGCCGCCAATGTTGATCATAGCCATGCGCTGGGGTTGGCAAAGCACAGGACACGCGCTGAGTACCAGACATATTTAGGGCTCGGCTATACTTCGTTTCACTTTACCTGCGAGCGAAGCCAAAGCTAGAAGCGCGAGACCAGCGCTTTTTGCATTTCTCCCCAGCTCGCGCGCTAGAGCAAAGCCTGAACGCACGGAGCTTCCGTGCTCGCGCTTCCAGTTTTGCCTTCGCTCGCACATAAGGTGAAACGAAGTATAGTGTGCCTCAATGCCCTTCTGTTTAGGGTGATGCCATCGTTTGTAGTACCCGATGCCGACATCGTTTGTAGTACCCGATGCCGTAACACTGTCAGCGCCACGAGCGCGTGCAAGGACACGCTCTTTCACGCGCTTCAGAACAAAAATAAAAATAAGCGTTCGAAACAAAATAGCCAGATGTCATCACCCCAAGCAAAGCGCACATGAAGGCACCCTAGGCTCGGTTATTGTCGTCGTTGCAGCGATTGGACACGGGCCACTACCCGAATGCTTCTCGAGCTATCAATTATCACGAGCCCAAATCGAGTGCCCACGCAATGCTCGGGTCCAATCTATGAACCGCATTCAAATATCGTCATTGGGGTGTACTGCGATACCCAGGTTACGTCATCAAAATTTGCAAAGGAGAGATTGAATGAAAGAAATCGCTTTTGTCCTTGAAATTCCACCACAACAAAGGAGTTTCTTGACCAGTGGCGTTGCGTGCGAGTATCCATGAGTCCCACTAGTGCCAGTAAGCTCGTGTAAATTGAAAAACATTCGAATTGAATATCGTTGCACCGCTCCTTTAAGGGCTAGTTTCCCCAGTATCGTGTCCGTCAGCAAACAAATAATGACACCAAACTCTGGACAGCTACCGCCTTCTATGAGCGACGGCGGCAACCTTTCCAGACTTTCCACTCCGGCTTGCCGACTTGCGGCCGGCCATTACTCCATTCCCACCATAGTACAGCTTCGTTGGTCTTCCTTCTTCATCAGAGTGGAAAGGCTGTTTGTAGGCAGCGAGTGACGTTAGACTGCGGTAGAAGGTACGTCCTCGTTGGACTATAGTCACACCACGGCCTCTCGATCCCCACTGTTGGTGCGGCCTGCCGATTTTTTCCGAAAACAAAAGAGCGCACGTGAGAGGAGAACTTCTCCCATCTGCCGTGGAGGCGCTGCACATCGGCTAGTGGTCTCGTGAGTTGAAAGCTATACTCAGTTTCACCTTATGTTGTACCGCAGACAAGGCTAGAAGCGCGAGCTCATAGCGTTGGGAGCTGCTCTTAACGCACGAGAGCTGGTGCCGCCGAAATATGCCCTAGAGCAAGGAGCTCGCGCATGTAGCCTTTCCTGCGGTACATCATAAGGTAAACCAGAGTATAAAGAAGGCGCCTATCGCGCTCTTGCTCCGCGACCCAGAGAAAATATCTGCCCGTCATTGGCTTCGCCGATACCGAGGCGCTGCCGCGGTTGCTAGAGGCCGCGAAAATCGCTTGTCCCCCACATTTTCGCCGCTTTGCGCGGAGAAACTATCGCAGTTTTACCCTGTGCTCGCATGTGTGGTTTGTGTTTTCGATCGTTTTTTTTTGCTCGTTTCCATAGTTTTGTGGCGATAACCACTGATAGCTGAGAAAGAAGAGACGCAGACAGCTGCCTTTTGTCTGTCTCTGCACAGTTTTAAAGTGTGCAGATGGGTTACAGAGCACGCGATGCCTAAAAACTGTTGCGTGCCGCATTGTAAGTCAAATGCTGCGAGAAATCCGGAACTCTGCTATCACGAGCTTCCGTCTAGAAACAAATTTCGGGATGCCTGGTTGAAGAACATTTCGCGTCAAGGCAGCGAGAAGGGCAGCCAGTGGCAACCAAGCTCCAGGAGCGTCATGTGCTCCCTTCATTTTAAAGGCCGACGTACACTTCGCGCTTTCCACTTTTGCCCGTCACCTCCTCTTCACGTTTTACCTTACCCCAACCTGGCTCCCCCTCGCAGCTTAGGAGAGAAGATGCTAAGTGGATTATCTTCCCTGCAGAAAGCCGAGGTTGTACGTATAGGCCTTTAAGGAGGAGGACTACAAAGTAGGGATAAAGCGGAAGTTGCTGGGACCGACATCGGTGCGACTCAATTCCCATCGTATTCGTTGTACAGAGCGCGACACTGTTAGCGCGAACAAGCAATCACCGGTTTTTCCAGTTTTTCTCTTTGACACCAAGGGATGTCATCCAAGTTATTATTCTTCAGGAAAGAGCTCATTTAGTTCTATAATGTAAGCGATAAAATTTTGTGCTCGCTAATACTATTTAAAAGTAAAATGCGAAAATGCGCCGATGTCGTGTTCGCGCTAACAGTGTCGCGATGTGTACATGCAACCACCAGGTTCAAAGAAGCGCAGAACGCTTGTACGTGTGCCACCTAACGCGTCCACGTCGCATGCGAGTGGTAGAAGCCAACAACGCAAAATGAAGTCCCCTGCAGAAAGAAGACCAGCTGTTGATGGGTGCGTGGCTATTGAACCTTGCCTGCAAAAAGAGTTTAAAGTGGAAGAATTTTAGACGTCATTCAATTTGACAGCTAGGCTTCATAGAAGATGCCAAAAAAAAAAAAAACGCGCACCGCCTTCAAATGCAAGCCAAACGACTGAACGAGCGAATGAAAATATATGCGGCAAACCTGCGACGAATTTCAAGACAGATTGAAGCAAGGAAGGCTAATGTTTAGAACCCGCTCAAGTTTGCAGGTGACGTGTCCTGAATGCAAGCTGTAACTTAAGGGAAATGAATCTCGTGACGGAGAAAATCAGTTCATGTTTAGCCTTGACCAACGAGGACTCAGCTATCCACGACCTGAATCAGTCTGGCCGTGCAAGCTCGTCTGCACATTTGTCGAGAGGGCTCTACAGTCGGCAGAGATTCGTCGTTCTGGACGGATTGGCAAGGTCCTCTCGAGCGCTGTGCTTCCACACCTTATGGACTGCCCGCTGATGTGGTGTACTAACTGCAGAGACCCATACCACAGTACAGCTTCGTTGGTCTTCCTTCTTCATCAGAGTGGAAAGGCTGTTTGTAGGCAGCGAGTGACGTTAGACTGCGGTAGAAGGTACGTCCTCGTTGGACTATAGTCACACCACGGCCTCTCGATCCCCACTGTTGGTGCGGCCTGCCGATTTTTTCCGAAAACAAAAGAGCGCACGTGAGAGGAGAACTTCTCCCATCTGCCGTGGAGGCGCTGCACATCGGCTAGTGGTCTCGTGAGTTGAAAGCTATACTCAGTTTCACCTTATGTTGTACCGCAGACAAGGCTAGAAGCGCGAGCTCATAGCGTTGGGAGCTGCTCTTAACGCACGAGAGCTGGTGCCGCCGAAATATGCCCTAGAGCAAGGAGCTCGCGCATGTAGCCTTTCCTGCGGTACATCATAAGGTAAACCAGAGTATAAAGAAGGCGCCTATCGCGCTCTTGCTCCGCGACCCAGAGAAAATATCTGCCCGTCATTGGCTTCGCCGATACCGAGGCGCTGCCGCGGTTGCTAGAGGCCGCGAAAATCGCTTGTCCCCCACATTTTCGCCGCTTTGCGCGGAGAAACTATCGCAGTTTTACCCTGTGCTCGCATGTGTGGTTTGTGTTTTCGATCGTTTTTTTTTGCTCGTTTCCATAGTTTTGTGGCGATAACCACTGATAGCTGAGAAAGAAGAGACGCAGACAGCTGCCTTTTGTCTGTCTCTGCACAGTTTTAAAGTGTGCAGATGGGTTACAGAGCACGCGATGCCTAAAAACTGTTGCGTGCCGCATTGTAAGTCAAATGCTGCGAGAAATCCGGAACTCTGCTATCACGAGCTTCCGTCTAGAAACAAATTTCGGGATGCCTGGTTGAAGAACATTTCGCGTCAAGGCAGCGAGAAGGGCAGCCAGTGGCAACCAAGCTCCAGGAGCGTCATGTGCTCCCTTCATTTTAAAGGCCGACGTACACTTCGCGCTTTCCACTTTTGCCCGTCACCTCCTCTTCACGTTTTACCTTACCCCAACCTGGCTCCCCCTCGCAGCTTAGGAGAGAAGATGCTAAGTGGATTATCTTCCCTGCAGAAAGCCGAGGTTGTACGTATAGGCCTTTAAGGAGGAGGACTACAAAGTAGGGATAAAGCGGAAGTTGCTGGGACCGACATCGGTGCGACTCAATTCCCATCGTATTCGTTGTACAGAGCGCGACACTGTTAGCGCGAACAAGCAATCACCGGTTTTTCCAGTTTTTCTCTTTGACACCAAGGGATGTCATCCAAGTTATTATTCTTCAGGAAAGAGCTCATTTAGTTCTATAATGTAAGCGATAAAATTTTGTGCTCGCTAATACTATTTAAAAGTAAAATGCGAAAATGCGCCGATGTCGTGTTCGCGCTAACAGTGTCGCGATGTGTACATGCAACCACCAGGTTCAAAGAAGCGCAGAACGCTTGTACGTGTGCCACCTAACGCGTCCACGTCGCATGCGAGTGGTAGAAGCCAACAACGCAAAATGAAGTCCCCTGCAGAAAGAAGACCAGCTGTTGATGGGTGCGTGGCTATTGAACCTTGCCTGCAAAAAGAGTTTAAAGTGGAAGAATTTTAGACGTCATTCAATTTGACAGCTAGGCTTCATAGAAGATGCCAAAAAAAAAAAAAACGCGCACCGCCTTCAAATGCAAGCCAAACGACTGAACGAGCGAATGAAAATATATGCGGCAAACCTGCGACGAATTTCAAGACAGATTGAAGCAAGGAAGGCTAATGTTTAGAACCCGCTCAAGTTTGCAGGTGACGTGTCCTGAATGCAAGCTGTAACTTAAGGGAAATGAATCTCGTGACGGAGAAAATCAGTTCATGTTTAGCCTTGACCAACGAGGACTCAGCTATCCACGACCTGAATCAGTCTGGCCGTGCAAGCTCGTCTGCACATTTGTCGAGAGGGCTCTACAGTCGGCAGAGATTCGTCGTTCTGGACGGATTGGCAAGGTCCTCTCGAGCGCTGTGCTTCCACACCGGGCCGCGCCGGGCGGACTGCGCCTCTCTCGCTATTATCTCTCGCCGATAACGAGCGCCACGGCTGGCGCTGCGGGGTAAAGTAGAACTATCGCTCTCACCGGCGGCGCGAGACATACGGCAGGCCGCTCCCAAGGGGAGTCCCTTATCAAGCGGCCGTGGTCACACGCCTGTCTCTCGCGCGGCCGGCCATTACTCCATTCCCACCATAGTACAGCTTCGTTGGTCTTCCTTCTTCATCAGAGTGGAAAGGCTGTTTGTAGGCAGCGAGTGACGTTAGACTGCGGTAGAAGGTACGTCCTCGTTGGACTATAGTCACACGCCTGTCTCTCGCCGTGTCGAGAGCCCGGTCAGGTGATGAGTGGGAGGCGGCTGATTGGTCCGGCGATCACCTAGCTCCCACCGTACTCTCAGCTTGCGGCCGCTCCAGTTGATGGGATCGTTGTCGTTGCTTCCGGTATTCGTGGATCGAGCGGCCTTCACCGAGAATCCTAGTTTCGTTACGTATTTCTTTTTACAGCCAAGTTGTTTATGGCTAGGGTTCCGTGGAATTTTCTTGTGCGTCAATATAATCTCAGGTTCCGAATTTGATGCAAAATCGCTTTATTTTATGCAGAATTCTTTATACGTCTCATCACTTGAATATGCAGTTCAGTAGATTAGTTATCAAAAGGCACCATTTTCAAGATCAGTAGAGCTCTCAGGTAGTTTCTCAAAGATTGGCCACTGTGCAACTCGCGTCGGCCATGTCTACGCTCGCACCACCCTCTCTTTGTCGTCGTTGCAAGCCCGCTTGCGTGCCTAGTTTCCTTTCCTTCCGCTCTCTCGGGGTGGCAGTCCCGTCGCGCGTGTCTACTTTCCGCCGGGTGGCGGTCCCGTCGCGCCTGTCTAGTTTCCTCCGGTTCCTCGGGGCGGCAATAGTTTGTTCCTTTGTTCAAAATTCTGTGTGACATCTGTGTCGTGTGCCAAACAGCTTTGCTGGTCTTCCACCTTCACCGAGTGGAATGGCTCATGATTTTCTTTTGCTGCTGGAAGTCGGGAAGCGCGCGAAGAGCACGCAAGATTGTTGGTCTCCACGGTGTTGGCTACCATGGAGCTATCGATAGGATTCAATCGTAACGCAGAACCTCCGATTGTTTCGCTTGGCCTATTCGAATTTGTTCTTAGGTTTCGTCGTACGCACGTTTTGCGTCGTAGCACAAACAGATTATATTTAGCGAACAGTTCCTGCTGCTACGCGCTACATGACACGATCGAAGCAAAGCGGAGAAAATACCTTAATATACTATTGATACTGGTTACTACGTCACCATCGAGCGATCACAGCGCTCCAGTCGATTCTGCTCTAGGCTAATAATACACGCTGTACAACGAGGCCGCCACAATGGCTGCTCATTGGACGTCACGTGCACGTCTACTTGTGCAGCGCACCACACGGGCTCCTCATATCGAGCCGGGCAGTGTGTCTGGAGAACGTATCCAGCGAAAGATAGTTCATGAATTTGGAACGAGAAAATTTAAACAGAGCAAGAGCGAGAACCGGGAGGCGGCCTTGAATGGCGTTTAATTTTACAGCTGACGCCCCGCCGCGGCCATCTTGGATATGCATGGTCATCTAATTTTGCGTTTTTTTTTTTTGTTTTGCTTTTTGTTTATGTTGACACTTATATGAATCGTTCGCTTTGTCACGGTTATAATAGCCTTTCCTGACACGTCAAAAAACGTCCGGTTGAGATGGAGGGATTATTAAATATCACGAAGAGAAATCGAGAGTGAAATTTGCACGCCTATTTTTCCTTTAAAAATCACGGTATTGCTGTTTTATTTTTACTACAAATAATATTTTACGCTTATCTATTTATATTTATTGTGACAATATTTATAAAATAAATGTCACAATGTGCTAATTATAATATTAGCCTATCCAAGTTTTTTTTTTTTTTTATCAGGTGTATCTTCCAGTAACACTGGTGCATTATACTGTTGGTTATTTCGTACAATACTAAGGTGTCGGACACTAAATAAAAACCCATTAGTATTTACGGCTGAAAACATTTTTGTTTGCATGTCTTGGCTTCTACTAGAAGTTTGGTTATTATATCTTTGGAAAAAGCAATATACACCGAACGTATACTAATTTTGTACTGATATCAAGCAAACAAAAAAAAAGAATATATATATATATATATATATATATATATATATATATATATATATATATATATATATATATATTGTGGGGATTTAAAAAGGAAGAGAATAAAAATGGCTCGTGAGGGGGCGAAGCTAGCGCGCGCTCAGGACGAGCGCGGGTTAGAACGATTGTGGACACCAGCGAAACGGTTGTCTGTTCTTGAGTCTCCACAATATATATATATATATATATATATATATATATATATATATATATATATATATATATATATATATATATATATATATATATATTCCGGATGTAAATTTTAGTGTTTTCCAATGTTTACGCTATCAATATCTGAAGTGCAAGCTCATTATATTTGATTACGTTTTTTTTCTGTTTTAGCCCACACCATGTGCGCGTCGGCAATGTGAAAGTACATTTTAATATACTATTGATAAGCTCAGATATACAGGGGCCCTGCAATCATATTTAAGCGTCTGCCTTTTTTGCGGTTTCCACGTCTCTTGGGGTTCGGGAAAGCCAGCGGGCATGAAGAGAGTAACTAAATATCAGTGCGTCATATTTTAACCGGACGACGCGGAAACCTCCTCCGCCTACGAGGGCGACCCACGTTGCCGAAAGCGCGCGAAATGTGACGTCTTTGGTCCTGGGCTTACTACTGGTCAGAGCCGCTAAAAGCTTTTTTTTTAGTCGAGATACAAAATATAAGTGTCGCGAACCGTTTCAATTATGTATGAAACTAGTTTTTGTTCAGTATTTTAGATCAGAAAAGAAACAAATGCAGTTTGTAAAGTACGGAAACAAGAAATGATCCGTCGACGTACCCGCCACCAAGCGGCGGAAAAAACGGCGCATACTAGAAAGGGCTAGTGGGATGAGGCCCCGACAAACGGCGAGCGTAGAAAAATCCCGGGTGTACGCGGCGGCGCTGCGATCGTATACCGGCTCGAGCATCCGACCGCTTCCGAGCGTTCCGAAGGCCTTCGGCGCGGGCTTGGTTGGCGATTTGGACATTTGGCGGTATGGCAGCGCGAAGTGGCTCCCGTTCTGAACTGATCTTTACCCCGTGTTTGCTGTCGTTTGTGGCCAATGAAGTGTTATGCCGAATTAGTCTTTAATCGCGCAGCAAATGCAATGCGAGCCGCCCTGGCCGCCTGCTTCATACAGCCTATCCAAAACATGCTTTAGTGGCGCCCTCTCGAGCCGTCGACACGGAGTGCGGCAGCCGTGAACGCTCGATGAGCCCACTACCCCTCCTCTAGTTCACGGCCACTCAAGCCAGGACCTACGACGTCATGAAGGAGGTTATTTTTTGCTTGTTGTGTAATTCTAATTTGCCTATAACTTTTAAAATAAAGCGAAATTTGAGAAAAGAAAAGTTTCATTAAGTTACTACGTTTAGTGCGCTCAGGTTCGGTGCAAATTAAAAACCAGTAAAAAAGTCATTGCAGGGCCCCTTTAAGAACTGCATTTTAAGAATATTGCTTTTTGTCAATGACAGTATGCTTCGAAAGTAACGGTGGTACTTTCGAAGTATACAATAAAGTATGTATACAATAGAGTATGTCCGAAAATAAGAAACGGAAAAAAAGATGAAAAAATAAGATGAGATGACCGGATAACCTTTAAACAAATGCCATGAAACAGCGTGTGTTTTCTACGCTGTAAATGGGAACCTTGGGTCGTAAGCGTGCACCACGCGCTAGTGATTACACGGCCGCACGACGGTACCGTGCGTCGAGATCGAAACGGGCAGAGGCGGGTATCGAACCGAAGGGTAATCCTGATAACCTTTAGGGCGAACCTGCTGATCACATGACCTACACGCGCTTTGTCTCCGAACACAAATAGCACCTTATTCGGGGGGCCTCGTCGTTAGCTATAGGCTACGTGGCTACACTCATGGGCCGCAATTATTCACCTTTGGCATGCAGCGCCGGCAAGTGAATGTGTTCCTTGCAGGCACTATAAATCGCATTCTCTTACGGTGGCCATCTATAGAATACGCTCAGTTTTTGTTTATTTTTTTAGAAACATTGTTAGAGTTACAGAATAGAGCTATCCCTTTGCTTCTATGCACGTCAGTACCAAGTCTGGCACAGAGTCAAAAGGCGATTATTAAATCACATCAGAGCAGATTATAAAACTGTAATTTGTTTTGCTCCAAAAATGTTAACAACAGAACGCTGCAAAGCTATTCACTTTTTTTTTTGTTATTGTTGCTTAAAATGTCTATAAATCAGAATTGCCTTTTTTTTTTTTTTCAAACTAAAAAAGATAAGAAAATAATGTTGTTCTGTTTCTTTATTTCCGTCGTCTCCAGTTTGAACTATGTGTAATTTATGTAGCGTTCTTCCATCACGTCAATGTGTTTTCTTGTTTTTTATCAATGAATTGCCAAAAAGAAAAAGAAGAACGACGAATTTCTACTTTGAAAATACCAAAGGATTCTTCTAGATTCTTCGTTGCCCACAAAACGCAGGCTAATAGGGAGTTTTAATAGACCGTGTTTCCCCCTCCGCTAACCCTCCGCAACGAAGAAACCGCCACTGCGCTTGCGTGCCGATGGCCTTGGCTGTAGAGTTCTGGGTAGCGAAGGGGCTTAGCGGAGGGGGATACACCGTCCACTAAAACTCCCTATTAGAGAGTTTTAGGGAACCGTTTTTGCACATCCGATACGGTACGATGGGCCCTCCGGTACGAAGTGCGCATGCGCTTGTGTTCCGCGATCTTACCGTAATGCGCTGCTCGAACCGTAAGGCACGACCGGCACGACCAATATGGCCGACATGGACGGTCTCGCTTGGTTAGCAAAACGGCTATTTCGCTGGCGGAGAGAGCGTGCCGTGGCTTCAAACATGAATAAAATAACTCGTGGTAGTACCTAGCAGGAGCGCCGTATGTGACAGCAAGTGCATAAAGTTGGAATCAGCAAATAAAAAAGAGAATACAGATGGAAACGCAATAAGACATCCTCGATTGAAATAAATTAATGTTTAGCAGCAGCGAAAATCGTCTGCTCAGTGGCGCAGTGAATTAGAGCGTCCATTTCTTGAACTCGTAGGGGTGGGGTAGTGGGGAGTTCGAATCCGGTTGGCCCATCCATCTTTTTTTTTTATTTCATATTTTATTTTGTTTTTATTTTTAAGTTTCTTTATTTTAAGTTTTTTATATTTGTTTTTTTTATATTTTAAGTTTTTTATATTTTAAGCTTTTTATATTTTAAGTTTTTTATATTTTAAGTTTTTATATTTTTAGGTTTTTTATATTTTAAGTTTTCTTCATATTGTAAGTTTTTTTTTTTTTTCATACAAACGTTGGGATGTGCATTTCGAGCTCTTATCACCCGTTTTTACAGCTGCTTTCTGACTGAGGGTTATCTGTAGTGTCAACAGAGTGAGCAACAGCCTTCTGGATCAAGGATCTGGATACTTTTTAGTTTAAACATTTTGCATGAATTAAAAATTTGTGTTCTAATGCTAATCACTTCTATAAAACGAGCCCTTTAAATATTGGGTGATAGTTTTAATAAATGCACAGCAGTAAAGTTGCAGGTTTTCCTTTATTAATTATTTTTTTTTTCCGTGGTAGTACCGTACACGGCACAACGATCGGTTCGCGGGCGTCCGACCGTGATCGTCTGCTATCTTTACCGTAAGAGAGCAAGATGAGCGCCGTATCTACCTCCGTCCCTCCGCCTCGTCCTCGCAAGCGGGTTTCAGCGGAAGATGATATTTTCCTACTTCAAGAGGTGTTAGGCCCTAATCTTTTTTTTACTCCGGCCCTTTGGAATGACGTCCTTAAGTCGAAAAATAACTTCTCGTTGCGAGGAGCGAAGGAACGGATTGACCTCCTCGTAACTTTGTACAAGAAAAATGACCGCCTTAACTTGAGAAAGCGAGTATGTTTTTGTTATTTTTGTATTTTCTTCGCGATTTAATATTCCTATTTTTATTTGTCCATAACTTTCTTAATACTCGACCCTGCAGTGGGCCTCGAGGGAAAGACACAGGATCGCTGGCAGACGACTACGAATGTTGATGATAAGCGCGCGCGAGCGTGTTCTTATTTGTGTGTCAAATCGAGTTTGCTGTCGGCGACTTTTCAGCATATCAGGACGTGGTTGAAGTAAACATCATATTTGGTTTATGTAAAACACCAAAGCTTGCCCACTGAGAACGTCTGACTTACAAAACAAGTTACCACATACGATCGAGGAACTATTTTATTTCCCGAGGATATGAATCGGGTAAACTAAAAAAAAAAAACGGTGGCAAACGAGTTCCTGACACCCAGATTCAGCCGTTGGTTGTCAACGTCTCCGGGATGCGCAGCGCCGATCGGAGATGAAGCAGATCCTCCTTTGTAAACCTGAACAGCCGTACGACGTCCTCCTCGTCCATCGGCGCTACGTTGATAGTCCCATGCCTTGCCGCCAGCAAGCGCCTCTCTTAGTGCGCAGACAGTCGTACAAAAGAACGTTTTGTAAATTGTTTTCTCCGAATAGAGCCAACTCCAAGTCATCATCAAAAAGATCGAGCGTCTTTGTTGTCGGAAAGCTCGTCTGCTTCTTCAGACGAACATTTTAGAACTTCGCAGCGCCAGTGGCGACACGCCATGGAGCGCCAGGTTTTGTATTACGGAAGCGCATTCATTCCAGTAAAAAAACGAGACGAACTATAAGTAGGTATACATTGTTTTAGGTTCTCTATATTTTTAGGATGCGATTTTTATTTACTTTAGTTTCTGCGATTTGTACAAACACACGCAAATATCTACATTTTCAACGAGGCCGATGCAGGTTTCCGTTGCCAGGGGGCGCGACCTGTACCGATCGTCTGCTGTCGTCTGCAAATACGGTTCCCCCAAAGCCGTTTAGAGAGGCACACGATCGGTCGACTCGCCCGATCCAAGGTATCGATCGTTTTTGTTTATCGATCGTATTTTGTTCCGGTTCCCTAAAACTCTCTTATATCGACACAGCGATCTATCGATAATATTTTAATTCTGACAAAAAAAAAATCATTTATCCTGACTACCGCGCGGAATCGAGGTCGTCAAATGAAGGAAGAACGATAATGCTGAGTACCGGTTAACATATGTTTTCCAGGAAAACTAGCACTTGAGTGTAAGGAGCCGGAAACGTGATTTCTGCAATTAAACAAAAAAAAAAAAATAAACGGACTTTTTTATTATTTCTTTGGAACATTTTGGTGGCTTTATCGTATTGGGGCCGAGAGCGTCAGGACCGCGTGTGCTGCTCTCGAATTGAACGCGAAGCGGGCGTCACCGGTCGGCTTGCGCTCGGTAACAATCGCTCCGTCGGCGAATATTCGAGCTCGCGTCCGTGTCCAATTAGGGCGGTGACGGGAATCGGCAAACAATGCTCGCAGCAGAGCACGCGCTCCGAGTACATTATCAGCTGAGGCACGTGGCTGCGATGAACAGTCAACACTGCTTGATGCTGTTTTCTGTGACATTTAGAATGGAACTAAAAATAAACGTGTGCATGAATAACTAGCCCAGCTCGGGACAGGCGCGGGACAGAACGAAATTGGGACTCCGTTTCGCGTTGCTCCTCCGCCGCAAAGTCTCAATCCCGTCTTTCAGTGGGCAGGGTGTTGGGGTGGCGCCGACAAGGTTTGACCAAAGGAAAATTGGCGACTCCCTCGCTGGGAGGGAAAGAAGCAGGCGATGATTTTTTTTTTAACGAACTTTTAAAGGTTATTCTGGCACTACCCCACACCGCCTGGTGATAGTTGCAAAAAGACAGATGGGGAAGCAAATTACCGGGGAAAAAGAATTATATACCTTTGGTTTCTAGGCTAGGTGGCGCAAGCTACCGCCCGTCACAAAGGGTACAGCTGTTAGCATCCATCCATCTATCAAGGCTAGCAAGGCTGGGACTCCCTTTCCGAAAGTGCAGTGGGAGACAGCGGAGTCTTGGGCCGCCGGCGGGGCGCCCCGAAGCGGCGTGTACGGGTGGGCCAGGTGGGTTAATAGGGAATTGTAGTAGATCGTTTTTCTCCTCCGCTACGGTATCCCTGAAGAGAACGCCGCAGCTGCGCATGCGCGCCGCCAGCCTTATCTGCATAGTTCAAGGTCTTGTGGCGGATTACGGAGCGCTATCCGGGTGCTTAGCGGGCTGCGGAAACGGTCTACACAATTCCCCAATATTCTTTATTGAGCCATCCGCAGACTATCGCCATGAAGCAACATAAACGGGGGGGTAATAACACTTGTCTTAGTGATACACCCGCCGTCCCCCATTACGCTTCAGAAAAGGGCGCTCCACAGTCAGGCGACGTACACGCGCCAGAAGCAAGATGGCGGCGCTCGGTGAGACGCATCGGGCAGTAATGCCGTCGTCCTTGATGACTCTGCTGTGCCCCTCGTTCCGTTCTTCCTTCTCCGGTGTCCCCCTCCTCCCCCGCTGGCTTTGTTTCTCGTTTCTGCGCGCGACGACATGCGATGGCACCGGACGCGAGGGTGACTCACGCCCAAGCCCAGAGTGGTAATCAGCACCTACCTCGCGCTCATCTCTAATAATGGCACGCAGTCTCTCGCCGTAGAGCGCGCGACGTGTTTCCGTGGCACGCACGGGACTTGATTTCCATCAGCGGCGTTTCTATCGGTGTTAATACTATGCTCCGATAAATGCTTGTACGCCTAGTACGATCTATAGTGTCACTGAAATGATCAGAAGAGTAGGAAGTCCTTCAGTTTCCAGCGCGAGCTTGCTACCTACGATAATGCTTCGGTGTCTCGTGAGCATCGAGCGTTCACGCTCATCCAAAGCACGACGGAAGGCAACGAACACGTGCTGGGGACCCAATGCGTCGCAGTGCGCATTTAGCTAGTAGTAAAAGGCCGAACAGAGCACCGCTTTTGGTCGACCACATGGTCAGTATAGGTGGTGATGAGGCAGAT
The DNA here is from genome assembly GCA_013358835.2 of Ixodes persulcatus. Taxonomy (NCBI): domain Eukaryota; kingdom Metazoa; phylum Arthropoda; class Arachnida; order Ixodida; family Ixodidae; genus Ixodes; species Ixodes persulcatus. Next base: position 127,515 of record JABSTQ010010026.1, read on the forward strand.
CAGAGTCACTCTCTAGCAGACGTGTACGTAACGCGTTACAAGTAATGAATTACTTGTAATCGATTACACTTTACATTACTTGTAATCGATTACATTTTGTAACGCTTCAATTACTTCCTTTAAGGAGTAACGATCCTTGTAATTGAATTATTTTTTTGCTGTTATCGATTACAAAATGACCCATTGCAATTTTTCTTTTTTTTTTGGGGGAGGGGGGGGGGGGATGGAGTTAGATGTGCTGGAGTCACTCAGCTCTGGGCAACGGTCAAACATTTTTTTTTTCTTTTTCGAAACCACTAAGCACGGGACGTCGAGGATTAGCAGGCCACTTCACTATGCTCTTTTTCCTGGGTACATTTCTTTTTGGTACACCGGAGACTACGTCCGGGTATGAAAAATGGCGTCTTATCCATTTTTTTTTTTTTTTTTTAACGAGAGGGATTGGATGTCTTGGCGCCACTCACTCAGCTCTAGACAAAAACAATCATGGACTGCTTTTGTGCATGGATTATGCTACCGTAATAAAAAAAAAGTTGAATGAAAAGCAACGTGGGAAGTAATCCATTACTTCAGGGTAATTTTTCGATTACTTTTTTAGGCTGTAATTGTAATTGTAATCGGTTACTTTTTACAGTGAAGTAATTGTAATTGTAATCGGTTACTTTTTTGCAGTAACGTGTACAAGTCCGCTCTCTCGTCAGTGGGGATGGGCAGATCGGAGTCACTCTGTAGTCACTGATAGGCCGAGTCCTTATTTTCGTTCTGCGGTCAGTGACACTGCCGCATTAGTAGAGAAGAACGTATCATAGCGGGAACTGGGAACAAAATGTCTCATTGTACCGATTGCACATTGGCAGCCTGCCCGTCGACCGGACGGGCAGGCACGCTGGAAACTTATTGCCCCATATGACAGCCAAATCGTGCTCCCATTCGCGACTGGTGTTTTTGCTTTCTCGTTTTGTTTTCGTTTTACGTAACAGTTCTGCAAACTTGCCCTTGAATACTTTCCTCTTTCGAACGGGTCGTGCATTCAACCAGTCAGCCTCGAAGAATTAAAAAAAAAAAAAAAAAAATGGCCGTGGGATTTTTTTTGCTAGCGGTAAAAACAATTCCGGCAGCCGCCCACGGGGTCGTCAGGTTGCGCTACAGACCTACCGTTGTAGTTGTCTGGAAAATCTGGAGGTTGACTATTGGGCTATTATTGAGCTATTTCATTCTCTGACTTGGAAAGCCTCCAAAATAACATTTTCGAGCACAATGTGAATGAACACTATCAGGATTAATCATCGCAATGTTGCGATCATTTCTACTTGTGTGTGTGTGTGTGCCTGTGTGGAGAGGGGGGAAAAGGGCTTTTGAGGGAAATTATTAGGTGTCCGGTTTTGGGGCCTCAGCAAACCCCCCCCCCCCCCCCTTACCTTCCTGGATACGTGCCTGCCATCACTATTATAGGACTAATTACCAAAATTTGTAAATAATGTAATTAGGATATATGTTTATATTACAAACTTAGAGGCGGTCGCGTGCCAAATCTTTTCTATTTTTGAGAATTCGCTTAAATCACCGACGTTGCATATCAGAAGGAGTTGACATACTTTCTCGTTACAAACGCCCGGTCAGACCGCTACCCATTAAGAGGGTTGGGACCTACTTACAGGAGCGCAATTTATCTCTTCTGCCGGCCGACAAGGAAGGCGGTTTTGTGCTCATGCGCAAAGACTTGTTCGGTACTAAGGCATTAACAGCCCTCGAATCTGTTTTTAAATGCCACCACGATATATCCTATTATGTAGTTCGCTTGAGTCAAAACAGCTTTGTTCCTCCATTGACCGGAGCAAACTTTCCAGCCTTGAGATATTCTTCAGTGCGAAAACCTACAAGACAGACTGCAAGGCTCTAGGTCATTGTGTCTGAACGAGGCACTTGGCAAAAGTCGCTCGCTGTATTCCTCCAAGACAAACTAAACCTACTCGACACTAATGATCCCTACTTGATTAGTAGCTCAGATGAGATCTTACATTTTCTCCATGACCTCAAGGACACAATTCTCAATGCCATTTCCATCGATGTAAAAGGCCTTTACTGTGCTCTATCTCACGATCGTCTTCTCGGGTGCATAGAAGACGGCATTGACAACTCTGGTGTCATCGCCTTTCAAAACGCTTCTGGTCTGTCTATCAGGGGGTTTCTGGACTTAATAACCGCCTGCTTGAGATCTACCTCTGCCACCTGGGACGGCATAACATACTTGCAAAAAACAGGAGTATGCATGGGGTCTTGTATTGCTCCTGTCCTCAGAAACCTTTTTCTTGCCTTCCATAACAGAATCTTGCAGCAAAACCTGGGCCATTCAAAAATGATTACTTGGTATTCCTTGACATTGATGATAACACTTTCAAAAACTGCCTGGATCTGTTAAAACTTACTCACGAACTTCCGGTTGAGAGATCCATAAGATTCTTAGACCTTCGACTGTTCATGGCAAACCATCACATCTGCTGGTCCTACGAACCTAGGCAAAGAAGTCAGGCACACTCAAAGCTTCTTAAAAGGGGCATTGCAAAACTCTGTCTAAAAAACTCTCAAGAAATCATGCAAGCACACGATACATACGAGCTTCGAAATGCAAATCTCTCGGTTGGTCTGAGCGGTGTACCCTTCGTCTTTATTAACAGCAGTTGCTGAATGCGTACTCAGGGAAGTGAAGCGTGAAGGAGCCATAACATGCATGCAGTCCAAGAGATCGCACCACAAGGCCTGTTATTGTGCCCTAGTCTTCACAACTTTTCCCACAAGCTCAAGAAAACAGCCAATCGAGTCAATATAGACGTCGTCTTTTCCGCTCCGCATAAACTTTCCAGCTTATGTAAGAAGGTAAATGGGCCTTTTATTCGACCAGCGTGCTGCACCAGGAACCACCAAACTAAGTTTGTTCCTTGCACAGAGGGAGTGCTTTATTCCTTTCGCCTTTCCTGTGGAAAGCGCTACATCGGACAAACAGGATGATGTCTCAACAACCGACTGAATGAATGTTTAATTGAGAGCTAAAAGAAAAGAAATAAACCTATCACTCTCAACCTGCACCGCCAAACGGCATAACAGGTTTAAACCAATCAAAATAAATGAAACAACCGACTTCGGGAACACAATAACAACGCCATCAAGGCCGACTCAGGTCATTTAGGCATCCATTGCCGAGATTGCGGGTGTTCTCCACTTCTGGCCAACTGCACCGTACTGGGCAGGAGCAATAACAAACTTACTTGAGAAATCATAGAAACCGCGAACATTGTCACGCTAGATAGCTTATATGTTAGCACCTCCTCGATAGCTTTATTAAAAAGAAAAGAGTTCGACTATTTAGGAAACGTTGCCGAGTTATAGACGTTTCCACTGTTTACAAAAATCACAGTCCACACGTGTTAAATCACAGTCCAGAACGCGCACTTTCGTCGCTTCGGAAAGCGAGCAAATCACGCGCCATACGCACGAACACTGAAAATGGAACCTGCCAAGTGTCCTTTTTTGGAAAGGTCTATATCAGCCGTAGCTTGGATTAGTTCTTTATATATAAGAGTAAAAGAAGATGAAGATGAAGCACAATACAAACCAGAGTTGAGAGTTAGCGCAGTGTGAGTGTTCTTTCTTTGTGCGAGTGAACTTTTGAAATGTGTCTGTTCTTGTGCGCTGTGAAGTGTAAGACCGCCTCGAAGTGTGTAATTTAAACATATATCCTAATTACAGTAATTAAAATTTAATTGCCAAATTTTAGTTCATTTGCCTGAGAATAGTGATGATTATATTACCATCTAATGTCCGCCGAGACATATAAACAAAGAGTGAAAACCACGTTCATGACTTTCCCCTTATTTTAAAAACTTAATGCAGCTTAAAAAAAAAAAAAAGCACCCGTATGGTTTTGGTGCGGCACCTTCAGCTGCTGTGTTAGTGAGAGGGAATCGTTAGACGACACAAAGGGAAAAATAAACAACCAAAATCGCATGCCCACGCTTTTTTACTGTGACACTTGATCAAGGTCTATTCCCGAAAATAGAAGAGCGCTCAACATATGGATTATGATTGTTTACTCCAGAATCATCTTCAATCGGCCCATCAATTATCGGCGTCAAGCCTGTTGGGCGAGCGCTCGCAGCGACCACGACATATTTCAGAGCTAATTTATGTATTTTTCTTTTTATTTGCGTAAACTCAACCGCGCCTAGGTAATTCTAACTGGTTCTGAACGATAGCTGTAAAGGCAGTTCCGAAAATTAGTTTTAAAACTCGAGGTCTCGTGAATAGCCAAGAGGCGGAACTTTTGACGTCTAGTAATGCGCGATCGCTGCGTTGTGAATTATGAAAAGAAAAACAAATACTAATTTGGTTTTATATGACACTTGACCCTTCAATGTTGAAATAATTGTTAAGTTCGCTAAGATCCTCGATGCTATTGAACCTCGCCACATCATTCTGATGATTGGAATGCTTTAGATACATAGTTCCCATATCTCCAGAATTAATGCTTCTCGGTTCACGGTCTTTGAACGTTCGCGATTATGCATCAACACAAAGGCGCTGATATCATCACCGCAGCGACATTACTTCTGCCCACCCACTTATCCGATGAAAGTATCTTCTGACAGAAGCTGTGCGCGCCCAGGTTAACGTCTCTGTCCTTGCTTCGTGAGCCTAAATCTGCCTTTATCTTGGCGCGCTGTCGCAAATGCAGAAAGATTAAATACCCGTCTTCTCAAGGTTATGCGTCCCCTCATGCGTGTCAACAACAAAGGCTTCAAATTAACATCAAGGCAGGCATCTCGCTTATTAGTTCGGTCGAGGGGTATCAATTGCCGAGGCAGTTGATATCGGAGAGCTGTAATCACGCCGGGGACTCTTCTTAGGTCCCCATCCCTTTGCTCTTGGTTGTTTTTAACAAGTCGCCATTGCATTTCTCTTTTGACGAGAATCACGTTCTCCGATCGAGAGTCGGGGAACAATAAGGCTCCTCGGAGCCGCGACGGCCCCTTTGTGAAGCCGCACAGAACGAACCTTGAATCATCCGCAGGTCGCGGTGGGGCTCTTCTGATAAGAGAAAGGAAAAACGAAGACCCATTTGATGACGCCATGTTTGTTCTCAGAGGGCAACGCGAGGAAACGTTGAAAAGGGATCTTTTTGTCGATTGAGATCTCTTTTGATTGGGAGTAATTTTTATTCCAGCTAGAGCACTAAGGTCCGCTTCTCTGGTCTCACTCTCAATTCATATCTGTAAGGCGATAAAACGTGATGAAACCATATTTCCAGCTTATCTTGATATGGACGCGAGATCCAATATTTAATAAAACTGTAATAGAATATCTTAGCGCGGAACGAACTATGAAACTCAACCATAGGAATACTTGATGCACGAGGCCCTTGGACAAAGACCTAACCCTTTGAAGAGCAATAGAGAATTAGAGTCCACACTTATACACGTTTGCAAGCATGCCGCCCCCACTGGTGCCCCATGCGTGCAAGCACGTGAAGCAAGTACGTGAATGTACGTACTTTTGGCAAGCTTGCAATATTACATACTTCTTTGAAAAGCGGATTGCTTTGACTCAATCGGCCGGGTATTGACAGCACACAAAAGCAGACAGCGTCCCAATAGACCTTTTTCTAAATTGACCTCTTGGCGAATATGCGCTGCCACCTAGACATGCGAATCGGTTCGAGACTAGGTGACTGGAAAACAACGCGCGCCCAAGGCCTCTCCCACCCGTTCCACACCCAAAACGTCAGCTACATCCTGTTCACCCATTGAGGCGATGTGACCTAGATACGGCTCCCCCAAGCTCACCTTTGTCCCCATCGTGCGTAATCTTCCGCCCCGAGGTCGACACAACGAAACCGCTCAAAGGCGAGAAATGCAAGATGGCGGATTGTTTGGAACTAGATACTCTCGAACCCAGGCGCATGAAATACTCCGCGCATGCGCACCGCGTATTTCTACAAAAGGTCCATTACCCAAGCATCGAGGAGAACGCTGAAAGTGTAATTCTACGGTCCGCGCGCGCTGGCCTTCCTCTTATAAAAGATTCGAAGTAAATAATCATAATAAGGCTTTAACGAACGTGCGTGCAAGGCAAAATGTGTTTTAGACTTTTTGCTTTAGAACAATTACTACTACTGACGCCAGCCCGTGCAACGCATGTAACTACACTCCTAGCATGCACCTCGGTGCTTGGGAAATTTAGAAAAAGGTTAGGTTTTTTTTTTGGTTTTTTTTTTTAGAAATTTAGAATTTAGAAATTTCATGAACAGTTGTAATTAAAAGAAACTAATTCTAATCACTGAAGAAGTTAAAACTTATTTTTTTTTGTACTGTATTAACTGAAATAACCATCACCATCCAATCCGAAGCCAACTGGCCAGCCTGTCGCGCATGCGCATCGCAGTCGAACCTGAGTTGAACCTTTGTCGAACTTTTCACAAGAAGTTCGAAAAAGTCGAACCTGATCGATCTCGAACCTCGACCGGTTCGCGACAGCCCTAGTCGTCATCGCTCGCCCCATCCGTTCTCCGTGTTGCCCTTCGATTGGCGCGCCCCCGCCTGGTTCCAACGCGCCAAACACGCATTTTGGAACACTCGCTCGGTGTATAACAAATCTGACGAGCACGTGCTTTAAGATTTCTCTTTGGGGCATCGGAACGCGAGGAGGGGCAGGGAACGCGTAATGACTGGTGGTAGCCACGCACGCCGTCATTCGTTGAAGTCGGACGGAAACAAAAGCACGTGGATGCATTTGGCAATTGTAAACAAACGCACGAGGTACGCAAGGAGCAGACGAACTTGCACGTGCGGAGGAATATCGTGACCACTTTCGAAATCGCCGGAGAACAGAGCTCTTAAGCACACCTTCCGCCATGTGATCGAGTAAATGAGCTGAACGCTATAGGCCTGCCGAACATAAAGAATTTATCCTCCTAGTCCGGGCCTCGCTTCTGTCTGAGCGCGCTGAAGGAAGTTGTCGCGAAAAAGGATCCCTCCCAGCTTGACTAACAACCCGGACATGTCTACGTGGGAAATGGCTTCTTTCTCTCGTATTATGGTGGTGCGATGTTGTTTTTTTTTTTTTTTTCGTATGGCGTTGAGTTTACGTTTGCCTGAGCTTCTATTCTGTTCGTGGGAAACCTCACTTGGACCATACCGCGCGGTGAGGCTCGTACCGGCGCGTGATGTTTTGGGTCCTGTGAAGCGGTGACGCCGCTGATAGCGACATTTTTGTTTTTTGCTTAGGAGAAAAAGGGAAAGATGAAACGCTAAAGAAAACGCAAGGTTAATGTTCGCGCTGAGAACTGTATGCGGATGTCCTCCGCTTCGCGTTATGCGAAGTTAATTGACCTTGGCCGAGTTCGATGACCAGAGCTTTGGTGGAAAGTTGGCGAATCTCTTCCGTCTTCTTGAGCCAGCGAGGTTTTTCTCCGTAGCAGTGCACCTTCCCAGGAAGACCGGCCAGATCCGTCTTACTATTCCAAGAACAGCTGCGCGAGTTCAGCAAGCCATCATCATCATGCCCCAGAAAACAAAGAGAAAAAGAGACGTCGAATGGCGGATATTGTTTGCCACGATGGACGACGTTTCACTTTCACCAAACGATGTCGACGACCCGCTCTCTTGATCGTAAGCGCGTGCTTTGTTTTCGCCGCAGCTCGCCTGCCTGTATGGCTTGCGATGCGGAGATATCGTCAACACCTCCCGCCGTTCTTTAACCTAGTATTGCCTAGTAGCCATAAGGGCACGGCCTGTCTGCGCACCTTTTAACTTTGTTTCGTTTCTTCACATGACCACGACGAAGAACATTCCGCCCCTTTGTGCGGCGCGGACGCTTTCCTTTTGTCTATTTGTTCCCCAAAATGGTGCTGCTTCACGCGCTGATGGCGATTGCCTCCATCCATCTACGGGGCCCGCGCACGTTTTGCGCTGCTCACTGCCTTGTGCAACCTAGTTCATTCCCCTCTCAAAGCCCTCCTCTCCCACTCCCCCCACACACTCCCACGACCTTATACGCGTTGCCTTTGTACCGATTCCTTCCCGTAGAAGTACGTCTCTCCGCGCGCGCGTATTACCTACTCCTCTGCCACACTCGCCATTTTAGGCATCATCATCATCATCAGTCGAAGAGCTACCGCAGCGCCTTTCTTATTCTCTTTGTCTTTTGCTCCGAGCTGTGCTACGAGGTTCCCGACGCGCGGGCATTCGTGCAGTACCGCTATGCTCGGAGCGTAGTATACTTCTCTGTACCGCTTCGCCGTAACACTCGACTGCGTGCAGACTTTGGGCAAGGTCGCGCTCGCGGAACCTTCTTTTTGAGGATATGCCCAAATGCGGGTTCGAAAGCCGCTCGCTCTTGTGATTTCGGTTGCTGGACTGTTTGGACTGGTGCGGCATAACCGTCCGTGGGTGACCCCCTGTGGAGCTGGTGTGTGTGGAGGTGTGTCGCTGCAGCGTCGATCGACAGGGTCCGGTTTCCCGGATATGGGATTTGGGAGTGAACTCGGGTGGCGCCGTTAAAGACTGTCGAAGATTGGGGTCGTCGTCGTCGGCAAGATTTCGGGCTCTGCACATCCATCCCTTGTGTAGCTGCTCTCGATTCCCGTGGATTTGGGTAGGTTCAGCTTGTGGCAGTTGCGTTGATTGTCACGGGAAACTGGGGCCGTCGTCGTTCTTACAAGTATCTTCTGCCTCGTAAGTTGGTTACGGTAAGACTGGACTCTCGTCACGTACTTGCGCCCGACATACTTGAATTTTATTTTTCGGACATTGTCTCCTGGTCCTTGGCTCCAGTGTGGCACCGTTGCAGCAATTCCAACTTGTGCTTGAGCTCGTGGTATTCCTTGCAATATCCTTTACAATTCGTCTCTGGATTACTATAGTCTATAGGATTCTCGTTCGATTGAATCAGACAACAATTTTAGTCTTCGGAAAGTTTTATATTTTTATTTAAAGACAATATGTCCTCTTCGACGTGTGAACGTTCTCACATTCCGTTACAATTAACCATAGCTGTTCTTTGTATCTGTTACCTATGATATTTAGGTGCTTCTTGGCATGTCCCGGCGTGTACATTGGACCCCGTCGTTGTGAGTGCGGGCAAGAAAGTTCACAAAGCGTCCGAGCTCAGTGAACCTGGCGCGACCATGTTTGCCAACGAGAAATGTGACTGGATTGGCCTAGACGCGGTTTCGGCGGATGACCACCAGGTGGCGGCACCATGGAGAAGACACGTGACCGCTGCAATGTGCACCGTTCCGCTCCCCAGCTATCCCTTCTCTTATGTAAGTAAAGATTTGTATAGGGGAAGTGACTTAATTAAGGTTTATCTGCTACGCTCTCGGACCTTTCTAGAAAAAAAGAGGCCATTGCAATTTCGGACGCGGGACCCTTGATATGCTACGTTAGTCTAAATGTCTGCATTTTGATCATCCGTGCCGATGAAATGAAATAACTGCTAAAATAAATGAGTCGGTTGCAGCGCACCTTCCAGTCAAATGTGTTGTTCTTTCATTTCATTTGCACGGTCTATGGATGTGCATATTTAGATTATGTCCATTCACGAGACAGCGAAAAGACGACGTAAACGCCTTCTGAGGCGAAGAATAGTGAGTTTTAGTATTGCGTATACGAGCGAACGCAAGCACTGTCCGTGTGCGTTATCGTTGTATGTTCCACACTGCGCGTGCGCGGAGCCCTATTCTTCGTGTCAGCTTAAGTCCAGACACAGTCGATGCTACAAGCGCGAGCTTGTGGCCTCGAACACTGCTTGCACTGCACGAGCGCGCGTGCTTAGCAGGGACGCTGAAAGCCCAGAGCTCGCTCTTGCAGCTTCTGCTGCGCTCACACTTAAAGTGAAACGGAGTATAATTGCGACCTTAAATTGGCGTATGGCTACGACGCGCATGCGCAGCATGGAGCACGCGACGTTAACGCAAACGCACAGCTCTCGCGTTTTTTTTTTTTTTTTCAATACGCAATACTAAAACTCTAATATGTTCGTAACACGTGAGTGTGCGTGTCTTTTGTGGTGTTTTTTAAGAAAAGACACGTTTTACCGGACACACCGTTATAAAAAAAAGCACGAAGAGAAACTGAGAATCCCGTATACCGTTTACGCTCTTATGATTTTGATTTCCTGCTTCATTTCAAAACCGGCGTATGTACACATGGGCCCCTTCTTACTTTTTCTCTCTCTGCTTCACCTCCTCCTTCATTATCCACTCCCCGTCTTTCTTTTTGTAGTTCCTTCTTTTTCTTTTGGGGCTGGGGGACGCTGCTCCGTACGACGTTTAGGTTCGGACTTTTCGGTGTATCGATTTTCGATGGAGGACATTGCGGTGCACAAACATTTCTACACGGACATTTCAGTGAACGGACGTTTCGATGAACGGACCTTTCTGCGCAGGACATTCCGGTGAACGGCGTTTTCGGTTTAAAATCTTTTTGATGCGTGGCCTTTTTTTAAATTATGACTATATTTGAATGGAAACTAAATGTACCAGTCTCATTTCAATGCCCGTATTTACATTTCTTTCGCTTAGTTTTATTTTTTCCCGGAAATGATCTTATGCCTAATTCGTGGAGTTGTAATGAAAATAATTTTGTTGGGCCTCGTAACACCATCCAGAACCCGAGCAAAATAATTCGGTCATTCTAAAATTGATCGTGAAGGCTGTAGCAATAAAAGCGGCACAAAACTTAGCCTCCTTAAAGAGATGTGTTACTTGCACATTCGCTTATCTTCCCGTCTTGCAACACACGAAGTGTAAACTCCTAAATGTAACGATGAGGCAAGATGTTGAAAGTTCACCATCTCGCTTGCATCTCCTCCGTTATTTCTATCAATTATGAAAGTTGCGTCTTGATTAAATGAAAGTGAGAAATATGTAGTTCATCAAACACACACTCCATACGTTGGCGGATTAATTTCAGTGCGACGCAGTATCGGATTTATTCCGTTTATTTTATCCGCCGTTAATAATAGCGGAAGAAAAATAGGGCACAAGGGAAGTGGTAAGAACCTACAGTTTGTCACAAATGCTTGACCTAGAACGAAACATATTACGAATAAAATTTCTGAATTTCTTTATGTACGCGATCTAGCAATAACAATAAAATCTCATTTAAATTCTATGTCAACTAATATATATAGTCCAGAATTTCATGTGTGTGTTAACGGTAAAAGAGAAAAAAATCTTAACAGATGTACTCTATCTATGTTCTTGATGATAGTATTGTTTTCTATCACTGCCTCTGCCGTTAAAGGGTATTCGCAGAACGTGATAAAAATATATAAACAAAGAATGTAAACGCGTTTACGGATTTACGCTTCCGTTCGCCTTAACGTGACCCTTCTTGCCTTAGAGCACGCGTGAACACTCGCAAGGTGAGCTCGTACCGAAGACACGCTTTCCTACGCCTTCAGCCTTTGCTGCGATCAATGTTAGTGTGAGACATATCATAAGTATACTTACATGCGTGTAAAATCACTAATCAGGGTAAAACCGCTCTTTGAATTCGCTTGGATTCCGCAAAAGTCTTGCAAGCCTCTCCTACAAGAAAGAAAAAAATGAGTTTATTAGAAAGACCAAGAGCTTAACTAAGTTGAATAAAGCTGGCTTGCTACTTTGTGCTGGGCAGGCGGAAAGGGGGATAAAGAAAGAACAAATATGTACGGAGAGGAACTTAAAAATAAATCATAACACCAGCGGAAGCCAATATATTTAATAAAATGAAGGTCACGCATAACGTGAAAGTCATAAAAATAATACAAATATAAGCGTTCCGAGGGAAAACTGAGACAAAAAAAGTACATAAGTTATGTCCATTTTTTTTCTCAGTCATTCTATCTTTAAGGTGTCCTCCTAGCCTCGTTGCCTAAAAAATATCAGCGCATTGGTGGCCACCTCAGCTTCTTGGCAGGTTTGCCATGGGTCGAGGAGCCTTTGAAGGCATAAATAATAGTTGTCCGGAAAGATCTTCTGCTTGAACCATGGTAGCTCGTTCCCTGTCATTGATTGTGCACTCGCATAAAACATTATCACCCCACTGCCAGCAGGACTGGCAGTCTGGTGATATGTCCTGTTTATCATGGGAAGGAACTTTTAGGTGTATGCAACATGAAGGCGTGTGCCGTGAGCTGTGGTTTGAGTGCGTCGGTTGAGTCCTCGCAGTACACGAAACTGGAGGCGGGGCAGTGGCGTCACGAGGGTCAACGACACCCGGGGCGGTAGTTCGCAGCGACATCCCCCCCCCCCCCTCCCCCCGCTACCCGTGGCCCGTCGCGACACCCCCCTGAGCGCTGCACCCGGGGCGGTCCGCCCCCCCCCCCCCCCCCCCCCCCTTGTGACGCCACTGAGTCGGGGGTCAATGACATAACGTTGTTTGTAGTCACAACTGTGGAGTAGACCGAAGAGAAGAGCGAATATTGTCTCCATTCTGTACTGCAATGTTTTGCCAGGTCGCCTATTGCATCCCGAGTGACAGCAAGTGCCCGACACTAGGAATATGTCGCAGATTTCGTAGACCGCAAAGCGTATACCGTGGCCCGCTATGAGCTCTGGAACTCCGCAGGCAACGTTAGTGGCGCACATGCGCAGCAGCGGCTTCTCTATTGCGAAGAGCGTAGCGTAGATGGAATTAGAAAGACGGTCTATAGGATTTGAATTTCCTAAGGTATACGAAAGCCTTGAACTGCTGGAAACCCGTCAGATGAGTCGGAGGGGCTCGCAATGACGCGTGACGAACTCTAGGGTTTTGTCGTCTCTCGTGTGCATAAATAGTTCCCGATGTGCCGCAGACGATGTCAAACCCTTGGCAATCGTGCAAGATGGTATAGTATGTTGCATGTTACGAAAAGCAGGACACGCTTTTTACGAAGCTCGATCTGCTCGCCATGATTGCTGGAGCCGTCCTCGCCAGTGTCCGCTGTACCAAAATGAAAAGGGCGGAGGGTTTTGTAAATGGAGCTTTTCTTGATCTTCTTAACATGCAGCATACTATAGTTTGAAGACGCATCTTTAGTATTTTTTGTATATTTGAAGGAACAACATCTGGAAATGTCGTTCTTTCGTTCCAAGTCTCAAGGCCCCAGAAACGAAACTGTCGGAAACACCATGGGGTGTTTCCGACAGTTTCGTGTGTTACTGAAATATTAAAAGGTCCACCGTTGGTCTCTTCGACTACAAAAATTCCGCTTACGGGTTGGAGCACATTTTTTGAAGGGTAATTGATGGTGTATACGGCGAAACTTTTAGGACAGCTCGGATTGTGCACTCATACTGGGACGCTGCCGTCAACGGCACTTTGCCTAGAGCTAGGCTTTCATTCTACAACTAGGGCTCACCACAACCAAATAAGAAGAGTTCAGCAGAACATGCACCTATATATATCGCGATGCTGACTCAACTCGCAAACTTTATTGTTCAATCAGACCTTTTTTTTTTTTTCAACCATAAATGTGCTTTCCATGATTCATTACAGGATACATTTACCAGGGATCCTAATCCGGACACTTGGCGAAAAGTCGGCGAGACATCCGGCGGCCGTGATTGGCCAACGTCGCACTTGACCTTGGCGCCGGCCAATCATAGCCGCCGGATTTCACACCGACTTTTTCGCCAAGTGTCCAGATTAGGGCTCCGGGAACCTCTAGCTCTGTGGTTCTCAACCATCGATGTTTTGCGGACCCCTTGTGGATCGGCGGAGATGATGGAGGACCCCGTTCGTGGTGAGGGGAGGCAAAATGTGTACGTTAAATATAATAATTATTGAATAAATGGATATAACTAAGGGCTAGTGTGAAGTAGACTTCTCTTATTGACATACACACGAGAAAACTCGCCCGAAAACTGAAACATTTATTCTCAACCTGAGAAAAGACAACTTTTATTGCCGGACTTGACTGACGAGGCAGGGCTTCGCGGATCCCTAGAATGCCTTCGCGGACCCCAAAGGGTCCGGGGACCCCCATTTGAGAACCACTGCTCTAGCTCTTTAAAAACAAGCGAGGACGCGATTAAATTTGCTGCAATATTGCTTGGAAGTTCGAACATAGAAAGCAATTTGGCTTGAAATCCGCGTCTTGTCGGGTAAAGAGGGATCCATCACACAAACACGACACGACACGTACGGGGGGAATGTGATTGATGGGGTGATGAAACCTTGAGGGCGTGAGAGGTGACGGTACAGACTTTTGTTCCACCAACGATTTGTTAGGTATGGCATGCAACACAATGACACACCAGGGCGTCATGATCCTGACCCTGCCACTTATTGCCCTCTAAAGAGGATAAATGTGTTATGCGAACACGACGTCGCTCCTCTTCACGACGCCTTTCCTACGCCTCGTGGTAGTTAAAGCACGTCGCGTTTCGTGTTTTTCTTCAGCCTCTCTGAGAAGACGCGATGTGGCTGTAGGCGACTGGACATCCGTGCTTCGTATATGCCAAGCTATACTTCTTGAATTCATCGCCGTGCTTCGTACGATAACCCGCGCCACTCTTTGAATGTCCTATGGTATGCCGATTGCTCCCCTCGAATAACAACTATCGGAGGTATAAGATCCGTCAAGTTTGCATAGATGCCCCCGAAAAATCGCCGCCTTTTTCACTACGGAAATAGGCTACTCATCGCCGAACGCTTAAGTCTCCGCCCAAAATGTAGCGCTAGCGACCCTGACAAGGTGCCAAAGTTTCACAGCTTGCCGTCATCCGATTCAGAAGTCATAAGCGATTTTCTAAAACTTTCAATTGAAAAGAGGTGGCCGACGAATTCCTACGAATACGTGGAAATGAACGGCGCCAGGTATACCGAAAACTGGCCCCGTCTTCCTATTGAAATGGCGAGGAAATCCCACATTTTGAATTTCAGAACCTTACGCTTACTTCTGAAACATTGCGTGATTCAAGTTTGCAATAAAAAGAATGTAAACATTTTTGGGGGCATGCTGTACGTGGAAACAACTTTATGTGTAAAGGAAGCCAAGGAAGCGTCGCTTTGAGCGCCGATCAAAGCGATGCTCTCTACTTCTCAAATGTCAGGGGCACACACTTCGGTACCACTTAAAGCCCCTGTCCTCCTGTTAACACATCATACATCTGAAGACATCGAGGCGTGTTTCTCACTGGTATGGTGGTCCTGTCACATGGGCGACACAAAAAGAGTCATGTTAGAAGCACGCATGAAGCAAACATTTGTCGAATACGTATACGTGAAGAATGTCCGCAGAGGACATCAGAGGTCACCGTGTCTTTGGTACGGTGTGTGACTGTGGCTCTGGGCGTCTTCAGAGTGGCTCGTGTTTCAATGGGGAAACCACCCCTTTCAGGTATACTGTCCTTCGGGTGAGCTCGCCTCACTGAGAAAACAACAGCATGTTCGCAAACACGTCACGTGTCCGCCTTGTTTTTGGACGTCACCGAGTCAACCGACTGTGCGGCAGAATGTTTTCTGAGCACGCGGTACCGCGAAAAATGACTCTTTTCGCCAAAATGCTGACTATACGGTACGTTGGCGAGCAGTGTTGGTCGTGTGTTGGTTCGTCTTTATCACATCCAAAACATCCACGTATAGCCGTGGCCTAGGCTAAGTCTAGGCAAGAAGATCGCACGCTTGACGTAGGATTTTTTTTTCAATTAATTATTGACATACATGTTTCACGAAGCGTGAGCCAAATCGTTCCTGCGAAAAGTACGCATCGCACTAAAAATTGTTGTTTGTTAATGTTGTTTTGGTCTTTGCCAAAGGGCCCATTTGAGAAAATTGATAATATTCGCTATACTTAGTTTATTCATGAACTTCGAGTAATTAACTTTTAGTTTGTGAATTTATAGCTATGGTTTCAATTAGAAACTTGCTAAGGATAATCGGACACCACTAAACCAACAAATTTTAGAGATAAGCGGAGAGCAAGCCGTCTGCTTCTTTCCCAAGGGTTGCAGAGACGTCAGAACGACGTCGAGTTCTGATTGGCTTTGATTGGAATGATAGCGGGTAGACCTTAATGCTAGATGCCTCAAGGTCTACCCACTATTTTTTTTTTTTAATCAGCTGATACAAGCTCGGCGTTCTCACATCATTGCAACCACTGGGAAAGAAGCAGATGCGAACTTGCGATCCGCATAGAGGGCACGTACCACATCTTACAGTCGTTCCGAAAAAAGAAATCCCGTTCAATTTGGACACGTTTTTAGGTTTCGGTTTCCTATCGGAGTGTATCTTTGCGCCAGCGGTGCTGCCGTCCCGTGTCCGAAGCGCGCAAAGCATGTGCACTACACTTCCTTCCCTTTTACGAGGGAGCCGAAGTGGTAGCTGTGCGCCTCGGCCATGGGAGGCAGGACCGCTGGCGCAAAGATATGCTCCGATTGAAAATCGAAAGCTAGAAACAAATAGAAACGCATCCAAATTAAACTTCTTTTTTTTTTTTTTTGCAACGCCTTAGAATTTTGTACCTGCCTTCTATATTTTTTATTGGGGTGTGGGAATGCATTATACAGCCCGAACTTACTAGCCTGCCTTGAAGGGGCGACTTCTCTCTCAGCTGTAAAGAACGGGTGACTTGTCTCTCAGCTGAGAGAAATTTGGCCAGTGCGGTACAACCGCTAGCCTGGCGTCTTTAACGTGCACCGCGCTGTAGTGATACACGACCGCACGCCGGTAGGATGCTCATCCGGTTCGAAACGGGCAGGGGTGGAGGTTGAACCCAGTATCCCTGGGTTCTGCTGCTCGAGCTTTCGCTCCACGTGCTCCGAGCTGGAGTGCGCTAGCCCACCCGGCCACCGATTCCCCTTCTGTATTTTTAAAATGAGTTGATTGAGTGGTCTTCAATGACCCACATCAAGTTTATAATTGAAATCATGCCTGTAAATTTATTAATTAAAAGTTCATTACTCGAAAGTAATCAATGAATTAATTGTACCGAACGTTATTATTTTCCAAATGGCACGAGTATGTGCCACAGGAACGATTTGGTTCACATTCTGTATAATCTATATTTGTTGAGGAATTGAACTTTGAAAGCTGGTCTACTCTCTTCTACCTGAAACCGGAGCACACAACCTTTTCTTTCCGAGGATGTAAAAATATGAAAGGGGTTGGGTTTCCTTTTCGGGAGTTACTCGCACATGATACTTCTCCATAAAAAAATGCATTGGGTCTTGAACTGCTCGATGTATTTTGAGGCGTCTATAGCTTTTACGTGTACTACTCTCAGCATAAGTTCCGAGGGCTCGTGCTACGTTTTAGTATGCGTTGACCTTTCCTCTTTATTGTTTAAACCATTGTCAATTATGCTGTCCCGCATACTAAGAAAATTACCCACAGCGGATATATGAGTGTCTGTGTGTGTGTGTGTGGGGGGGTTAACGCTGTGAAGCTTATCTGACCGTTCAAAGATGATCCACTGCAGTTGAAAAACCACTTGTGAAACATGAGCACACTCGAAGGCCATTTACCCGTACGCACCTTTCATGGCGCGGCAAAAGAACACTCTCGCTGATTATTTTTTTTAGAGCGCAGCTCTTAGGCGCCCGTTTCCGGCTTGAGCGGCGTCGCCGTCGCCGTCGGCGTAACCGCGCTGTGCATGATGGGTAAATTTCCCCGCTAAATCTAGCGGAAAATTTTGCCCGCTAAATCTAGCGGAAAACTTTCCCTGCTAAAGTTAGCGGAAAATTTTTCCCGCTAAATCAAGCGGAAAATTTTCCCCGCTAAATCTAGCAGAAACTTTTGCCCGCTAAATCTAGCGGAAAGCTTTCCCCGCTAAATTTAGCGGAAAAATTTTCCCGCTAAATCTAGCGGAAAAATTTTCACGCTAAATGTAGCGGAAAATTTTCCCCGCTAAATCTAGCGGAAATGTTTCTCCGCTAAATTTAGCGGAAAATTTTCCCCTCTAAATCTAGCGGAAAAATTTTCCCGCTAAATGTAGCGGAAAATTTTCCTCGCTAAATGTAGCGGAAAATTTTCCCCGCTAAATGTAGCGGAAAATTTTCCCCGCTAAATCTAGCGGAAATGTTTCTCCGCTAAATTTAACGGAAAATTTTCCCCACTAAATCTAGCGGAAAATTTTCCCCGCTAAATCTAGAGGAAAAATTTCCCCACTAAATCTAGCGGAAAATTTTATCCACCCCTCACCCCTCGAGGTCACGTGACCCCCAGGCCACGTGACCCCCCCCCCCCCCCCCCCCCCCGAGGTCACGGTGACCCCCCCCCCCCCCCCGTGCCTTCCCCTCCTCCTCAAGAGCTGCGCTCTAATTCGGCGTTACAGGGTGTTGTAAACGGCTTTCAGTTTTTTTCTTCTCGTGATCCTGCCTAGTTCTTTCAGTTGTAGAAACTACGAAAACACTCTCCGTCACGAACGGTGCATCGCTTCCTCAGATTTTGCTCGAGAAACTTGGTTCTCTCGTCCAACCCAACGTGGCTGCGGCGCTTTAAAATTGAACCCGACGGAGCCCGCGAGAAAAGTGGCGCAATCTTTTCGTTGCTGCAGCAGCCATTGTTCTGAATCGTGCGACGGCCGTATCTCGGGGCCCTTCGAAAGGGCGGGGTTTTCCCCGTGCACTCACACACACACACACACACACACAGCAGCAAGCTGGCCAACTACCATCTGTCATGCATCGTTGCGCTCGCTTGTTGCCCCCCTGGCCGGCAGACGTGTTAGATTGGTTATGTGCTCCGCATCAGTGGCCAGGGGGAACTTGTGGGCACGCGTCTTGGCACTCTTTCGAGGCACTGCCTTTGTTGCTCATCGATAAAGAAACCTAAATATAAGCGAGCTAGATTCGCGGTGCTCCCCGGGATCGCCACGCAAACATTTGCCGCGAATAAATTTGTCTGTGCGATTGAAGTTTTCTTTCGCCTTTTGTGTCTTGGGCACAGCCTGCTCACGTTACGTGACCAGGTCAGGTGGACCACGGACTCGATGAAACGGGAGCCTCCAAGTTTCGGTATAAAGGCGATCGCACCGAGGATAACGACACTGTAATGCAGGGGTGGCCAAGCTGCGGCTCTTCGCGCGTTAAAGTGCGGCTCGCGGCTCCCTCCCCTACCCCCCCCCCCCCCCCCCCTCCCCGCACCTACCCCACTCCCCTGCCTCCCTCCCGGTCACACGAGCACTTCCCCAGAAAAAAAGAAATGGAACACGTTTTAAATCGAAAGACAGGTTGCGGTTTGGTAGTTTTCTGCTACTGCTACCTTACGTACAGTTGGACTGCTTTTGACTCAGACTGAAAGTAGTCCGAGTTTCGTCTATTGCTCTAAACAAAAATTTGCCCCCCCCCCCCCCCCCCCCCCCTCCCCTTGCCGCGGCTCTTCGAAGTTTCGTGGTTTTATTTGCGGCTCTTAGGCCGGGTCAGCCTGGCCACCCCTGCTATAATGTATTGTATACATCTACAGGAATTCTTAGCTCCATGCACCGTTGCAGACGGCGACAGAGAAAGCTTAGCAGCGTTAGCCCCTCCTAAGCTTTCCTCTACTCGAGACCAGGACACGCCTTCTTTCACCGGCACGTGTCTGGGTTCGCGGTACTCGGAGCACGTTCTGGGCGCCAGATATTGTTTGAGTTGGGCTATTTTCGTCACCGCACTAATTGCCCCCAAACGCGATCTCGGACATTATTCGTCGGACTGATTGTTACCGCGCACGACTGCCGGCGACGGAAGCTCGTTCCGAAACGTTTACTTCCGAAATTTCACAGTGGAAATTGGAATTCTGACTTCTCTTCCTTGTGTGTCTCCCATGCGATGCCCATGTTGTTAAAAATAATTCAAATCCAATGTCGTCTCATTGTCCCTTTAACGTGCGTCCGATCGGTCTCCCTATTTAGAGAAGCCAAGAGATTATGGTTTCGCCTGATCCAAGGTTTGATAATCTCTTTAAGCACCGTCGGAGACAGATGACAGATACTTGCTTTGAAGCGTGCTTTATAAACTATAACAGCAGCCCCTACTCCCAGATACTTCTCCGTCCGCGCACACTTCATGGCATTACACGTCACGTGACGTGGTCGTCACGGGATGTGATGTCACACCGTGACGTCACGTGAACGCGTTGCGTGACGTTAGGTCACGTGACACGACGACTTGACCGCATAACGTCTCGTCACGTTTAATGTCTTACAAATTTAAATGATCGCTTTTTAAATATACTGCATTCCAAGCTGCTCCGAGGAAAAGCGCCGACCTACGGCATGCAGGCTCAGGTGGCGGGTTCGAATCGCGATCGAAGTGCCCATAATATGACGGAGGGTTATTATTGCTCGTCAAAAGATCCCCGGGTGGTCGTAATGAATCCCCAGTCCTCCGCTGGGGCTTGCCAGATGCCCTTCGTTGATTTAGCTATACGGGGGTGGCCAAACTGGGCCCGCGAGCCGCATGCGGCTCTTTCCGGGTTCAAGTGCATGCGGCTCGCGGCTCCCTGGTAAGCGTGCCCCCCTTCCCCTCCTGTGCCCCAAGACGAAAAGAGTTCTACGCCGCTTTTTGGCACATATAGATGTGTTCAGTGACCCTGTTTGCTTTATAGTTCTGGAAAAAGAATTTCGAACTCGCATAACAGGCGTCAAGGATAGTGACTGGGTAGCGAACCATGCATTCATTTTTGCTTAGCGGCTGAAGAAACGTTCTGCTGCCTGTTGGTATTTTTTGTAGTCGACAATTATACTTGTCCCCTTTAAAAAGGACTGTTCCCTCTATATCGTTTATTCTCTTTTTCCCCCTGCGGCTTTCTGAACTTTTGCAGTTTTGTCCGCGGCTCTAACCCCATGCCACTCTGGCCACCCCTAATTTAACGCTTAAAACCTCAAAATTTGACCTTTTTTTCGAGGACTTGAGAGGTTAAGTTCGCTGCCAAATGGTATTGATAGTCTCCGTCAATAGGAGGAATGAGCTCTCGTCAGTAGAAAGAACCCACGGCGCTTTGCCACGTGACCAGGCGTCACGGGTGTTTTTCTTCCATGTTGTCGCGGGGGCTTCCCAGTCGCGAACGCGCCCCATCAAAATTTGCAAGCAAGGCGACGACCCAGCGCTGCGCAGCGTTCCGTGAACGGGGACAGGAGGCGAGCATTTGCATTTGCAGGAAGTGGAAACGCTTCGAGTAATGGCTGCCCCTCCACGCCGCCGCTTCCGGCGAAGACGTGCATGCCACCTAGAGGACAAGGCCTGCTCATGACGTCATCCTGAGTGGATCCCTGACCCAAGCGTCGCGTTCGTTGTGAGACGCTGCGAGACTCGCTGGCGGCAACGCTGACGCAGGGTAGTCAATCCACTGCTGATGACGTTCGGGGGGCCTTGTCTTCTACGTGGTATTTACTATATAGACATGGCGGAGTCCTGCCGAAGGCTCCGGAACGCTGACTGCTTCTCGCACACGACGCGTCCTAAGACCCATCCCTCTTCCTCTCTTTTATCTTGGTCGTCGTTCCTCTCTGCCAGTCCTTTTTTGAAGAAGGTCAGTCGTTGCGACGTGGCTCAATCACCTAACAGCGGTCCCCCTTCGAGCACCTTTATAATTAACTGCCCTCGTGATTCCTTCTTGGGGCCGTTTCGCGTGCCCCTCTGGTGTGCCTTCTTTGAAACCGCCGATTGAGGGTTCTGCAACATTCCAAACAAACAACAAGCCTGATGCGCTTAAAGAGTTTTTTTGTTTTGTGTTGGTCACGGGTAGAAGGTTTATATATAGTCATATATTATATTTATTTCACTAAAAGACGCCTCAATATTCGTGAAATCAAATATGAACATCAATACGAAACTGCATGTCGAATTTCGCAACTATGAACGGCTGGTCGTTGCGTGACGTCACAGCAGGCATGGTAACGTCCATGGTGACGTCAGAGTCGCGGGCGTTCATTTGTTCTCGTTTTTGATTAAACGCTCTTAGATCTATCAGTTGACAAGCTCTACGGAAGAGCATTCGAAACAGGTCCTAGCAAGTCCCTTTTCGCAGCGCCCTCTGGGCAACGCAGGAGGTCTATGTTCAATGGTTGATGATGGAGTGAATAGACGGGTGAGCTGATTTATGTTACACATTTTCGAAAAACCGGAGGCGACTGACGAAAAAGGAAAAAAAAAACCACAAAATGTATTGAGGCGTTTTGTGTTTGTCCCCTTTTTCGTCCGTCGCCTCCGGTTTTTCAAAAACGTTATTCGATTGTGCGTGCAGAGACCATCGTCGAAGAACTGAGCTTCCCTGAATACCGTAAATCTTATCTTCCTTAGAACCTTTCTTTACTGAGACACTACTGTTGCTTCAGAGCTTCGGCTGTGGCCAACGAAAACGCTGTGATTTACGGGAGCAATCCGAGCAATCGGGCGGAGGATAGAACACTCGAAAGCTGTTCCTAAAATCAACGAACATATAATTTAATATAATTTAAGTTACTTACTCACTGTTTTTAAACAAACGTGCGGTCAAGCGATGAGCGATGCAGAAGTCCAGAAAGTGAAATAACTGGAAGACGCGTGCCGAATAGCCACAGCTTGCACTTGAAAAGCCGGAAAAGTGTCATCGCTGTGGAGTGATGTTAAAGACTTTCAGAGAGAGAGAGAGAGAGAGAGAGAAATTGGAGGTTGTGGAGGGATTGGCAGCCTTACTAGAGAGTGGATGGTTGAGCTTGTTGGCGTCTAAATTAGGATAACGAAAGAGGGACATGGAAGACGGACAGACGACACAGCGTCGAAAGCCTGTGTCGTCTGTTTGTCTTCCATGCCCCTCTTTCGTTATCCTTATTTAGACACCGACAAAAGCCTGTATCGATCTTTGTCTTCCCTGCTTCCCTTTTTCGTTATCCTAATTATTAATTAGAAAGTTTTAGTAGATTGCACGCTGCTGCTAGCGAAGCGAACCTCTTGCTAGTCCACTAAAGGTATCTATTATCTTTAAAAAGTTGTTCTCGAAGCGAAGTACGGGCGTTCTGCGCTACGGAGATTGCAGGCTGGGTTGTGCATTTCATCGGCAGCACATGATAATCACGTGCACCTCGTTGTTTGTTACAAGTTAAGAACTGCAGGAGAAACAGCACCTCCTGCGCGAGTAGCCTTCTTCTGGTAAAATACTGCACATTGGATGGCAAGTACAAAACACCATCGAGCTGCCGCCAGGCGACTGTATGGGGTTCTAGAAACGCCTGTTTCTCGATGCCTTATTCTGTGACGCCAAGCAATGGGTTTATTCTTCTTTCTTTAGTTGCTTCTAATCATTATACTTGGTGTTTAAGGCATACACGGACATCCGAAAGAGTCGCCCTGCACTTATTTTTCTGGGAGCGACTTTAGACGCTTCTAGTCCTGTTTGCAAAAGCGGAGCCCACACGCTCTAGATCACAGTCCAGCCAGAAAACTTGTATGCGAAACCCACTAACACCAATGAACACTAAGGAAACGCTTTTATAGGAACGTGTATAGGGGTTTTATTTTTCTCCGCAAATTTAAGGACGGAACGTCTCCTTCGGACCTCATATTAAAACAAACGAAAATCGAGTTTTTGTAGGTTTTTTTTTTTACTTTACACGAGCTAAGTATACTCGCAGGCAACGCCATTGACCAAGAAACCTATTTGTTGCGGTGTAATTTTAAGAATAAAACTAGCGTTTTCTTTCAACCTCTCCTTCGTAAAACTCGATGACGTGGTTTAAAGGTTGCGGTGTTGGCATAGACCCTCAGGGACGATATTTGAATGCGGCTCATAGATTGGACCCGAGCACTGCGTATCGGTTCGCTCCAATGACGACAAGAAGCGTACCCCAACAGTGTCTCGAACTCGGCGGGTGTTCTGTGCTTTGCCAACGCCAGCGCGTGGCTACGACACACATTCTCGGCACATAATCGGCTCCATCTTGTTCTGACTGCGAGCCGAGAAGGAGAACTCTGCTCGTTTTTGTTTTTTTTTTCATTTCTTTCTGAATACCATTGCACGAGGATAAAAAGGAATGCGTGTTTCATAGGTTATACACGTAGGGGACTAGTTCTAAGTGACGTTTACGCAAAGTACAAAAACCGTTGCACTACACCTTTAGGAACTACAACCCTGAAAACAAGAAGAAAAATCTCAATTTTACGACAGAGATAAGCTCGGAAAAGTCAGAATCTCATTCTTACGCAAGGTGTAAAAAAAAAAATTAAAAAATACGGTGTTTTTTTAACTGCAAAAATAAAATACGCATCGCCGAATGTTCCGTCTTCACCCAAGTGTAGCACTAGAGATCCGAACCGGATGCCAAAGCTTCAGCACGAACCGATATATCTTATTCAAAAGTTATAAGTGATTTTCTCAAAATTGCAATGGGAAAATGGGTTCACTAACGAAAAACAGCGTAAAAAAGGACGAAGGACAGGTACAAGGAGTAGGCACGACAAGCGCTGACTTACAAGTGAATTTCTATAGAACGAAACATAAAGCCGTCGAGCCACCAAAAACACCAAACACTGTCTATCTTGCCAAGGGATTTACCAACTCGCTTCAAAACGACACATATGCGCAATCTTCCTGCTAAACAAAGCTATAGATGGAGAGCTGAAACACATATATGATCGAAAATGGGAACCATTTTCGCCCGTTTTCGGTTTCTGGAGTTGTAGAACTATATGGAATAGAATCTTTATTTGCAACTCTCTTAAATGCATTTCCATGTATTCGAGAGCCCCCTTTCGCCGCCTTTTTCCCATTGAAATTTTCTGAAAATCACTTAGAACTTTTGAATAAGATAACATTTAGTGCTGAAACTTTGGCATCTGTTTCGGACCTCTAGCTAGAGCTACATATGGTCGGAGAATCAGCGTTCGGCGATGCATAGTTTATTTTTGCAATAATAAAAAAAAAACGCAAATTTGTTTTAGGGGTTTGGAAGGGGGGAGGGCACTTTGTGCGTGATTTAATTTGACATCACATCAGCGGCCATTCAGATGGCCTGCTGCTGAGCGCGTAGCTTGTCCCGCATACATTTCGCGCAACCGAATGTGATTTTCTCGGCGGGAGCAAGCAGGAACGACCACCGGTGTGCTGCGTTGACGCCGCGTGCTAGGTCTAGTGCAAATCATCTGTACTAATCTGTATCAGGAGCCGTGTGTAGAATATCTCGTCTGAAATCGTACACCAGCCGTGCTTCTCTCCGCACTTGGTTCCGCCGGAGAAGTTGTAGCTTATCAATGACCCCATCCGTAAAACCTCCAGTTCCCCATCGTTTTGTATTCCTTTACGATCCAGCCAAAACATGTTGACAAGGTCACGATTTCTTTTTCGTCTATCGTTTTACGTCTCAGAAAAAAATCCGACGCTGTCCCGGAAGGATATCCGCCAGACCGCGGCCTTGAAACAACAATGCCAGAGAAAACAAGAACGAGTGAACAACAACAATGCCAGCAACAATAACAAATCAGCAACAACAACAATGGAGAATTTCGTCGTTCCCACCGGGCAACACAAGTCCCCGTGTACACGCGCGCTCCTTACTTTCGTAAGGCGTATACAAGAACAAACAAGACTTGCGGGCGCACGCACGACTTTCACATTGTCCCGACGGTCCTTTCGAAGCGGACGTCGCTCGCAGTGACCCAAGTCTCTTTCCCCCTCCCGTCGCAATCGAAGCCACAACAACCGCGCAACTTTTCGAATGTAAGCCCGCATCATGCTCGATGTCGGTCGACGACGCTGTTGCCGGGGTTTTCAGCGGGCCCGGCTGCATTTTCCACGAGAGGCCAGCGACGCGCTCTGATTGGACACGACCGTTGCGTCAGCGGTCGGCTGCTACTCGTGTCGTCGCCGACCGAACGCGAGTCCCAGGGGGTTGGAAGCGTTGTGAAGGAGGTTGGAGGGAAAATGAGGGCCAATAGTGTGTTGAAAGGTGACGCAGCACTCGCGTTCAAAATGTGCCCCTCGTCGGCGCCTCTTGACGATGACGTAGAAAATCGACGAGGACTGCGGCGTTCCGTCTAGGCGGTGCCTGAATGACGCGGACTAGCGAGGCGACCCCGTGGCCTCCCGTGTCTCGAGAAGCCTTCGCGACCTGGAATGGCAAAGGGGGGGGGGGGGGGGGATCCTTGTTACGCTCCGCGACACCTCGAGCGCTGACCTGCCTCGGGGAATTTCGTATCCAGGGCCAATCGCGCCGGTGGCTGTCGGTTGGTCGGGCGAGCGAAGTGCGCCTGCGTTGCGGCCAGTCTTCCTCCCTCTCCGTTTTTCTTGAGTGGGGAATTGACGATTTCGGCAGAAGTGTCACCATCCATCACGAGCGCGGGAATCGAGCGCACGCGGTTTGCGTGCGCGTTTGTTGCGCGGTTCACGTGGTCTTCCTCTGTAGCCGCGGGACCTGTTTCTCGATTAGGTCTCTGCTGCGTTCATCTTTTTCTCTCAGTGGAGGCCGAAGGTGCGAGTCTGTGTTCACTCGACGGTAAATAATTCCTTCGTGTCGTACACTTTGTATCCTTTCGAGGGCCGGTTTTTGTGGATTGTTACGTATGACGACTGTGCGAATATTCGAATTTTCAATTCGAATCAAATAATGATTGTTAAAATCATTCGAGTTGACTTTCAGATTCCTAGTAATTGTCTTCGAATAATTTGATACATCGAATATCAATATCAGCTGGCGAAAAAAAAAGTTTATTTTGGAACGCTGTTCATATGATGAAATATGAGTAGTCCTCACAGGGCTGTGCTGAATCTGAAGTAAGCCTAAAAAACCTTTAACTATCCAACCATTCTGACAAGTAGGGTCTTTCTTGGGTTCCTGGAACGAAGCAGTCAACCTTCCAGCTTTCTGGGTGCCCTCGACAAAAACCCGTAAACCACACGTCGCCACTTTGAATTCAGGTGCGTCTTGGATCACGTGCAGTCAGCTATGTGCACTATAAACCTATTCTCGGTTGTTACGTCTGTGATATGATAAGTAATTAACAAAATGCAAATGACCATAAGAATTGAGCCGACTTTTCCCTCCATCTCGTCTCTCCCCGCGGCGTCGAGCGAGTTGCCAGGGTGGCGCAAGAGGTCACTCAGTTCAAACGGTTCAAACATAGGCGTAGACTTGGGGGGGGGGGGGGGGGGGGGCAGAGCCCCCGGGCCCGGGCTATGATCCTTCACGAGACGCTGTTTACGTGCCATGTAACGAGCTTCTAGTAGTGGCATGTAAACAAAATAACGCCCACGTTGCCTTTATTGACAAAATACATGGGAAGTGGAATCCCAGCGTGGTTTCGTTAGTTTCAATCTCCAGTTCTGGCGGAAAGGCAACGCGCAGCACCCCCGGAGAACTTCTCAGCCTGCCCCCCCCCCTCCCCCCCCCCCCCCCTCCCCCCGGGAAAATGGAAAGTCTACGCTGCTGGGTTCAACCATACCCGTTCATTCCCCACAACATTCCGCACGTGGATGGGTGTTCACGGGTGTGCACCTCCGTCAGTTATGTCTTAAGTTTGTCGTTTAAAGGGGCAGTGCAAAGATTTTCAGACTTTGGCCAATTAACTGCGGAAATTAATCTGCGTCACATATAGAACGAAAAACCGAAGACCACATTTTCTTGCGAGCGCTAGTTCTTATTTAAAAAAAAAAAAAAAAATGAAACAAATCGAAGGTCGAAGTGCCTCAACTCTCCACGCCGACTTTCGAGTGACGTACTCTGGGGGTTCACATGGTTTCCCCTTGGGCCCTCTCTTCAAAGACCCCAGCCGCTTCCTCCGGGATTGTCGACTTTCAAAGGATTAGCCTCATCGAAGGTCACGGTGCGCGATGGACACAAAGGACGGATCGCCACGGGGCTGACTGCGAGTGTAGCAGCGGAGGGGGACAGGGTTTGTTGACTTCCGCGTACCCCCAGAGACGCTGTCATTTTAGTTCCCGTAGCCACCACAGGCGGCTGCAGATCGGCAAATAATTCGTTTTTCGCCTTGCGATTACGCAGCAGAATAGCAGTTTTTTGGGGAAAGGTGACGCGTTTTTGGTCACTTGGGTTGGGATAACCAATATAAAAAATGCAAACTGGCAATTCTTTCAACATTGAAACCGTTGCACCGCCCCTTTAAGTGTTTTGATTCGTACCAGCCTCTTCGTTCCGCGTGTCCCGGAGGAGATAAATACCTGGGGATTTATTTGCTCATCTTAAACAACTCTTTTTTAGTCTTATGCAGAGCCTTTTATACTGGGAGAGTTCGGCGGGTGGGAGTGGCTTACGGCCCGCTAGGTCTAGCGGACTCAGCGGGCGCCGCTTCCGCCATGATGTGCCTCCCGGCGAGTGGGTCCCCATTGACATGCGATGTATACGCGTGTAGGTTTTGCCGTTCGTGCTTTTGTTGGCGTAAGGAGAAAGTCTAAAAACAAGCGTTTTGTGACGTTAAAGGGATACTGAACCATAGAATTTAGTGTCCATAATAAGTGGCACACGTTCTTTCCACGAGCCAGCAGCCGCCGGTGTGCGCGAGCACTCGCAACGAAAATGACGTCAAAGACCTCCATTCGCGCTTGAGGACAGTGAAATGCATGGGCTTCGGGCCAAAGGAGAATAAAGACAGGCTTTTCATCTCTACAAGTGAAAGCTACATGCTTGTTAGACCAATTAATCGCTTACCTTTTACACCAGACACCTCTGTATAGATGAAAAACTTGTCTTTATTCTCCTTTGGCCCGAAGCCCATGCATTTCACTGCCATCTTAACCGCGAATGGAGATCTTTGACGTCATTTTTGTTGCGTGTGCTCGCGTACACCGGCGGCTGCTGGCTCGTGGAAAGAACGTGCGCCACTTATTATGGACACTAAATTCTACGGTTCAGTATCCCTTTAATCATACGTTAATTATAACTTACCTCGCACAATCGAGAACTCGAAGTCGCCTTCCAGTCAGCCCTTTTTGGTTTGGTCTCCCAGATCTCGTGCCTTGCGCGGTTTTCTTTTCCTTGCGGGAACCGGTACATCCTGAACCCCTTTCTCGCGTTGTTCGAGCACCCAACGGCACTGCAGCCCCCCATTTCGTTTTCTTCTAACGTCTGGCAGAGCGCAGAACGATCATCTTCATCGCCGTCTCTCGCTCCACGCTAGACGGCAAGGCACATCATGGCGGACAACGAAACTCGGAGTGCGATGCGCACAGTTGCCAGACTGTTTGATCAGTGCTGCCAGACTGGCGGCTGGATCAAAGAACCGCCGAACTCTCCCAGTATAAAAGGCTCTGGTCTTATGGACATTACGAAAAAAATCATTTGGTATTCGTATTTGCTTCGGCTTTCAGGCCATTATTTGGCATTATTCGATTCGATTTAGATTCGAGGTGAAATTTCGCTATTCGCGCACCTCTTTTATGTGTCCGTTGTCGAGAATTCTGACTTGTCTATTCCATGGGGTGTGTATCAAAATGTATCTGCCCCACCCCCTGCTTAAAACATTTGGCATGCAGTATATGTAAAGAAAATTTAAAAATCGTATGGCTTACATTTTTTGTCAAATGCAGGGAAGCACCTAGTGTTTTTTTTTTAACGACCTGTACTTTGAAATCCCCCCCCCCCCCCCCCCGCACCTACCAAATTGTTCTACTATAAACAAAATAGTAGGCGCGGACGACTGCATTTGACGAAATGTCTAAGCAAGGCGATATTATCGCCCGGCTTAGGTTGCTAGGGTCTGGGAAAAAATGCGTCATCACATGTCGACAGAAAACTCCCCATTGGTCATGGCTAAAGTAACTGGATCGTGGCAAAGTAGCACCAAGCACCTCGTATGGTCGCCATTTTGGCCCTTGAAATGTTTGTTTGTTTGTTTATTTTATTTTTGACACAATTGTCAAGGGGGTTGGGACAAAAGGCGAATACAATCACCTGACTGGGTCCCAACCTCTGTAACAACACTCAACAGCAGGGCACAAATCGAGATAGAGAAATAAAATGAAAATGAAAAGCCAGCCGCAGCACAAGTCAAGAAAAAAATTATTTTAGCCAGCTAAACTCTCTTCAGCTTTAAAAAAAGAAAAACAAACACAGATTAATAACACAACTCACTAGGTATGTACACAAGCAACTTTAAAATATTCCCTTAGGTATTTTTTTAAATGAAACGTGGAAGTGATTTCCTGGACCGTTTCATACACGCAATAATGTTCGTTTAGGATATCTGTAATCTGGTAGGATAATTTTTGAGTGCCATAATTAGTTCTAATTTTTGGTTTTGGAAACTGCTGGTGCCTCAGGTTGTAATTTGTTTGCTTGGGTAGGTACGTCTCGTTCTTCTTGACATCTTTATTCTTGTGGAGCTGATCTCAATTCTGTGGGGACGGGTAGCTTTATATACAGGTTTTTTTTTTTTTTTTTTTTTTTTAATACCGAGATTTTGCTATCCACACACCGGCGAAACAAGCGTAAGTACATCTTCGTGCCACCACCACACACGGTGTCGGTGCTTGGAAGCATTGAAAAATAATTTTCCTGTTTTGAAATGCGCAAGAACAATATATTTGTAAGAGATCCGTTGAGATAGATGGGCATGATTGATAAGTTGATTGCTTACGCAGTGCCAAAGACGCTTATATTGGCGAGGAACGCCCTCAGTACGACGATGCTCCATGGTGATCTTGGTGCGACTGAGTTAGAACGACCCTCTCGAAGCCTCGAAGATTTGAAGGGGCCGAAATGGCGAGTACCATGGCAACGGAGACGCCAATCGCCTTGCGAGGTTTTGGTCGTCTGTATGTTAGTATTGGTTTGTGTTCGTTTAGCAGGCAGGGAAGGCAATGGCGCTACTTTCCCAGGATCCAGTGATTTTAGTCGTGGCAAGTATGAATAAATAAAAACAACAGGGGCTAAATATCAATAAATAAAAACAAAAAGAGGGGGCAACCAGCGTGAGTCAGCCTTCCTTGGCATTATTAGATAGTGAGGTCCTGATCCCTTATTATCATCTCCAGGCATCGTCTTCGAGGCCGTCCTCGAGGTCGTCCGAGAGGTCGTCCTAGGCATCGTCCTCGAGGTCGTCCTCTAGGCATCGTCCTCGAGGTCGTCCTCGAGGTCGTCCTCCAGGCGTCGTCCTCGAGGTCGTCCTAGAAGTCGTCCTTGAGGTCGTCCTATCCTAGAAGTCGTCCTTGAGGTCGTCCCCTAGGCGTCGTTCCTTTGCGTCGTCCTCTAGGCACTGTCCTAGACGTCGTAAAGATAACAGCCTTCGCTGGTCCTCCATCTACACGTGAAGTGGAAGGGCTCTCAATTTTTTATTTATTTATTTACCCAGTCTATGCGCATATCCTACGCAGAGGGGCGGGGGGTCAGGACACCGCTTATTCAACACCGCTTAGAACACAAGGCCGTAGTGCTGACATTTTTGTGCGTCACCAGCGAAGGCCAACGCTGGACACAGATTAGAAATTGAGTGCTGCGTCAGCGACAAGGTATCTAGTTGGGCGGCTAGTTGGTGGTACATAATGTTTGGTGGGAACAGCGCAAAAAAGACGTAGGACCAGGACGAAGAAACGCACAGACAGGGCGCTGTTCCACCCAAACCCCTCGCCACCGTGTACCAAGAAACTCTCCTTCAACACATCATAACCACCCTCCCAGAAGAGGAATCGTAGACTCCCCAGAACTTTCTTAACGAGCGCCGGACCAGGCGTGTCGAAGTAAAGTTTATTCTCTCTCTCTCTCTCTCTTGAAGAACACAGGAAAGGGCCCGATGTAAGAGAACTGAACTGCAACGTCAGCGCTCGGCTTCGAGACTAGTTCGAGCCGAACGTTGAGTCAGTCGTCGCATCCAATCTCTGGACAGCGTTGGTTTTCGCTGGTGATATCTCTATCAGCACTACGGCTTTGTTATCTAGAAGGTTTTGGCTTGACTGTTACTTTAACCCCCCCCCCCCCCCCCCCTTCCAAAAAAAAAAAAGTTTTTAGAGGATTTTTTTAAATGAAACGGTGCAGACGTAAAGATCTTGTTGGGGATCGTATGTTTGAGCTCTTTTTTCCTTTTGTAGGTGGCTGAGCGTGTGGGTGTCTAAATTACGAAAGAGGGACATAGAGGGCAATACAGACGACACGGACTTCTTAATTACTGCGCGTGGACGTATTGAGACACTCGGAATATGATGCTTAATTAACGTAAAGACTAATTCGATTTTTTTTTCTTATATTAAATCTAACTGTGTCACTTCACGGTATTTGCCAAAGTTTGGCAAAAACTCACCTGTGTGACCTCATTGAGGTTTTACAATAAAATACATATCTCCGGAAAGCTCAGAGCTATCTCTTTTCATTGATTATACCATAGCCTCCTGTCTACTCACAAAGCCTGGCAGTTTGACGACGGAGCCATAGAGTGCCCGGTCGCAGATTTGGAGCGCGAGGATCTGGTAGCACAGAGAATTTCTCGGGGAGCCTGTAGTCAGCACACAGCTTTTGCAGTGGCGAGAACCCGAAACATGGTTTTCAAACTGGACGAGAAAAGAATAACAGGCTGAAGTTGAGCTAGTTGGTACATATTGCAAAAGTAAACGGTGTGTATGTCTCTGTTTCTCCCTGTCTGTGTTTTGTCCCTATCGTTCTAGCTGACCGTTTACTTTTGAGAAAAGAAGTGGTAGCCCGAGGAACGCGAGGAGCACGAGCGGACATTCCCTCGCTTGGGACAAGTGTGTTTCGGCGTCTCGCCGCAGCGGGGCGCCCGTTACATGCCTCTCCTCTCATCCGTTGTCTGCCGCTCTACCTTTTCACTTTCAGCGGCCGCGTCTCGTGGCGATCTGCGAGGCTTTGTCAGTATAGAGGAGGCTATGATTGTACATTCAATATTGGATCTCAAAGATGAAGGGAGAGACCGAGCGTACGTGTGTTGCGTTCCTTCGAATAGACGACTGTCTTGAAAATCTTGGAAGTTCAGGATCTGTTTTCTCAAGCATCTCATTGGTTATTTGCTTCATTTCTTTTTGCAGGTGGGTATTGCGGTGGATTAATAATAATAAAAAAAAAAAATGCCAGGAATCTTTTCTTTCTTCTTTTTTTATTGCATTGCCGCTATCAGCCGTATCTTTTATGCGTGTGTCTTGAACGTCGGTTTCCTCTCTCCGCTCAAAAGCAGAAACAAAACGTTGCATGTCAAATATGTGAAAAGACAGTGAGTGTGCAGGCGAGCTGGTGATAGCTAATCACGTCATATAACACCTGAGACTGGTGGAAAAAATTGGAAACTTTTTAATAGAAGGAACAGACACATAAAGGGACATCTGGTGGAAGAAATTGGAAACTTTTTAGTAGAAGGAACAGACACAGAAAGGGACGTCTCAAACTCAGCTGAGTTTGAGATGTCCCTTTCTGTGTCTGTTCCTTCTGCTAAAAAGTTTCCAGTTTTTTCCACGATAGTCTCAGGTGTTATATCACATGATGTCAAATATACAGTTTTCTTTTTTTTTTTAAGATGCACAGATTTGGTTTAAAAAAGCCGTGAAAGTTAAACTTGTGCGGTTTGTGCCGGTGAGTTAGGTGAGTATAGGGGGCTAATCATAATGATCAGTCGGCTAATTAAGCAAAATTTGTTATTAACTTTTTAATTAGTGAAAATAGACATATGGTTCTAACTAGAAACTTGCTGAGCCTCATCGAAAACCACAAAATGGGTAACTTTCAGAAAGACTTTGAGCGCTTGAGAAGCGTAGTAGTGCGCTAAAGTTACCACTTGCTTTCCGCGTTCTTTTTTTTTTCTTTTTTTTTTTTTCTTTTAATATTGACTTGCTGAGATTTTGTGGAATTAGTTTTCTGAGTACATGCGCGGTACGTTCTGGAAGATGCGTTTCGGCGTAATCGCTTTGAAAATGTTTCGCTTTAGTAGTGGCACAGTCGGCGGTAATATTAACTGAGACAGCCGGCTGCTAACCGAAGAAGGTAAAATGCCGCATGGGGTGCCTCCAGGATACTAGGCCATGAAACCTGCTGCCACCCTGCAACCACGGAGAACTGGCAGTCCATTCCAACCCCTCTTTTAGCAGCTTCATGAAACCAGGACCCCCGACGGCGAATAGGGAATCTCACTGTACCTGCTCATATTGCAGCACCCAGTACTAAACATCGTTTTTCTTCTACTCTTGAGTCGAGGAGTATCGGCCTTTACAGTTGAAATTCGACGTTCTGTGTGACGAAAGTTAGGAAATATATTCGTAAATGTGACTCTTTTACAGCGAAGTGGAGTGAGGCAAGGGGTTTTAATACATCGTGTAATTTTGATTAGAACGCCCCGTATTCGAGTGGGACAATAAATGAACTGGGAGTGTCGCTTGTAGTGTCAGATCATCAGCTTTTTTTGTTGTTGTTGTTATTAAACGAAGCACCTTTCTTATCGAAAAATCGGCAGGTTATCTCCTCAGCACCGAAAAGTGCCAAATAAATTGATGAAAACAAATGTCGACAATCAGTCGCTGAATTAAAAAAAAAGATATTAATAATAAATAAACACCGAGAACGCGCGGGAGTAGATCGGAGAAACTGGAACGGAAGAATGCGAACACAGGAAACTCTAGGGAGAAGTAGGGATCGAAGGAAGTAGGGATCTAGGGACGTACGGGAGCATGGCGAGGCTTCTGGAGCACACCACGGACGGAGCGCCCGGATTCGATTGTGGGGCGTGGCCTTACCGCGGCAGTCACATGTTCGCGAAGGCCTAGCCGAAGCGTCGACGCCGGTGACGTCACGTTCCTGAAATTTATCGACGTCCTGGGGTTGTAATAAGAGGTTCCGCGTTGTTCTCCAGAAACGAAGTCGGTCGGGTTCGACACCGTACATTTGTCTCAAGATTAACGGTAACGTCCTGGCTCTGCAGCGTGCTGCGCTTTGGTTATCCGGAGATTATGCTCGTGCATGCTATGCTGGTTTTGGCAGCGTTCGGGTCGTGTTTGCGCCATGACTTCTGTCTAGTTTAGGGCAACTACTCGGTCTGCTACGCTTTTGCGCTTGCTCTATTTGACCCACTTTGTAGACGCTGTGCTCTCGTAGCTATTTAGAATGCGGCATGATGTTTATACGAGATCCCGCTTTTTGCAGAGTGGTGCATTTCGCGTGGATCTTTTGTTGGTGGCGGAGTTGGTGCGCATAACCGAAAGCATAATGCATGAACGATTTCGTACTTTTCTTTTGTGTGTTGTGTGTAGTAATGTTTTTGGTAGCGACGCAGCAAAGTTGTTCACTTGCTCATGCACACATCACCTATTGTACTGTAACCTTTTGCTCCAGCGTGATATGGGCGATAAATTAGCAACGTTGCAGCGATGAATGGCCAAATACTTTCTTCGAAAAGAAACAGTCGTCTGATGCAGTATACTGCATTTCTATATTTATGTGCGAGCGGGTGTGCTGTGCGTAGAGAAAGGCGGGAACCGTGCTGACAACATTGCAATTTCGCTACATTTGTTTCGCTTTCGGTTTGAAAAATGATTTGCGCTAAAAGGTGTTTCTT
The DNA here is from genome assembly GCA_013358835.2 of Ixodes persulcatus. Taxonomy (NCBI): domain Eukaryota; kingdom Metazoa; phylum Arthropoda; class Arachnida; order Ixodida; family Ixodidae; genus Ixodes; species Ixodes persulcatus. The sequence goes on from JABSTQ010010026.1 coordinate 162,928, forward strand.
GGATGGAAGCGTCAAAATTTAAAGTTTCAACCAACCGAGAGAACAATAATTTACTTTGATGCTTTTTTCTCTTTTTTCAGCAAGACGAGAATTTCGTGGTCGCAGCACTCTTCTGCGCCATCGAGGAAGGCAACTTGACCGGGTTGGAGGAGCTTTTTTCCATGTCCAGCATCAACCCGAATCAAAGTAATAAGGTAAGCCTTCCACCCCATAATAATATATTTTATTAAAAATCAGGTTAAAAGTTCAGGGGATGCTGCCCCCTTTCCAGCCTCTTTCCAGTTTAGCAGAGTGAACGCTGGAGAGGAGGTGACCTCAGCGGCCGCTCGTGGAATTAACCTGTCACCGTTTTATTTGTTTATTTCTCTTTCTGTGTGTCTCCTATCTGATACGTTGAAATTTCAGGGAGTTTTCGTAGACCGCGTTTCCCTTTCCGCTACGCTCTCCGCAACGAAGATGCCACTTCTGCGCACGCGCGCCGCTAGCCTTGTCTGCAGAGTTTTAGATCTCGTCACAGGTTGCGTTCAGTGTTGCGGGACAGCGGAGACGATGTACAAAAGCTTTGTATTATTTATTGTTGCGCGGAGCTCTTGGCAATCCTTATAATTTGTCTGGCATTTTTGAAGTTTGTATATTTACTAAAACATTTTGTAGCCTGTAGCTACCTTGTACTTTAATATATCGAATATATTGCTTATTGACGTAGGGAGTGTTGTAGCCTGAGCGATCCCCTTAAAATTTTAGGCATTTCCTTCTAAATAAAAAAAAAAAGGAATTCCTGGGTATCACACATGTGACTTTCATATGTTATGTTTATTTACAATATTAATTAATTACTGACAATGTGCTAGAATATTAAAATTATTACTTTTTGGCATCCTGTGCTACGTTTTCTTCATCTCTCTCTCTCTTTCTATATATATATATATAGAGAGAGAGAGAGAAAAAATTGTTTATTACTTTTACAGACTTTTTTTCTTTTTTTTCTAAATAAGCTGTAAAAGCTACACTATTGCGGTCTGTGGGGGTGAGTTATACTTTTGGATAAATATAATATAGGAAGCTAAATCAGCACAATAAGTTGTATGATTAACAAAATTATGACAATTTCATTAATAAACAAGATAAAGAGCTGGTTTTAATTAGAACTTGCTGATCATCAAAACCCACGAAACCAGTCAGTTGTCTGAAGTTTCGGTGCACATGCTTTGTTTTTCTGGGTCCTGAAAATGCATATCTCACTTCGACGCTTTCACGCGGTTTTTCCTTGTCTTATCATCCGCGTTTTTGCATTGCCAGCCTTGCGCCTCTTGCACGAGTGCTAACTTTAGTGTGCCACCGCGCTCCAAGTATTTTTGAAATTTACTAGTTTAATGGTTTTCAATAATGCTCAGCAAGTTTCTAATTGAAGCCACGTGTCTATTTTCTCTAGTTAACGAGAGAATTTTAGTTAAATATTTTACTTATTTTGACGATTAGCCCCTATATTATGTCTCCCTGGCCACATAACTCAATGGCACAGGCTGTATGAGTGTAATTTTCACGATTTTCTTTTTTTCAGAAATCTCTAAAGCCTGGGAAAGATACCCCCTGTATATATGAATTCACTAAACATACTTGCACATTCACGTGCATTCACCTTTAAACTTTTGATATTTCAAAATTTTATCAGGGTCTGTAAGGCAGACATTAACGAATCTGAAGCTTATTCCACATTTGGCGAAGTATTATTTTCAATTGAAATGTTACTCTCTTTATATCTTAAAGTATTTCTCATCTCACATCGGATGGAGACAACCCATACCTCCATTGCAGCCATAAAGATTTTAGACAAAAAATATATAAAAGTATGAAACACATAAGTTCTAACCCGGTATCTGCATAATTTAGATTCAGAGTTCTAACCCAGTATCTGCATAATTTAGATTCAGAGTTCTAACCCAGTATCTGCATAATTTAGATTCGGAAGAGTGTAAGGCACGGTTCTTAAAATTCATGGTTAGGCTATAATTTAGCGCATTCTACACATGTTTCAGTGCACTGTATTGACTGCAACCTTTATTTTTGTGTGCAAGAAAACAAGGCTCACATTAGTTATGCCTCCACTGGATTTCTCGCAGCTCTTCACTGTCTATGGCCGTGTTTGCTGAATGCAAAACAGTACAATACGATACATTATATATTTTTTAAATTATTTTATCAATCAATGAGGGAGGCCGGGAAAAAGCTGCAAGACAGCTTGACAGGTCTCAGGCCCCCTACAATGGCACACAAACAGTGTTCGAGGATAAATAAATAAATAAAAGTAAAATAATCATAATAAGTGAGCTATTGGTTTGACACAATGTACAGTTCGGTCAAAATTCAATTGAATTGCAAAAATACAACCAAAAAGAAAGCATGCAGTTTGACGCAATTTACATACAATTTGGTCAAATACATGTATTAACAATTTGAAAATAAATGTCATAGATGATTAATGGTGCAGAGATTAACTGTCAGTCAGGCAGTCGGTAGCTCGACTAGGATTGGAAGAATGTTGGTGACCAGATGTCTGTCATTGTCTAAAGGTCGAATCAGTCGGATCTGATGCAATTGCATTCATGTGAATAAGAGCTCTCCATTGTCTTCATTTTTGTACTCTATGTATTTTGCCCGTGTCTCTCTTTTGGCGCAGCATGGGGAGACTGCTGTGCACGTTGCCTCAGGTCTGGCCCAGTTGCCGATACTCAAGTTTCTACATTCCAAGGGTGCTAACCTGAAGCTGGCAGACAGTGTAAGCTTATACATCTCCTCCTGTTTCCTCGCCTAGTACCTCGGGAAAATTAAAGCAAACTGATTCTTGTTGCCATGCCATTGCACTTCAAACTCTTTCCTTGGAAGCAGAGCAGGAAAAAAAATAAAATAGATCTGATATGTACAATTTGTTAGTTGTATATGATTTATATCACATTATCTAAAAACTTATTTTGGTTACTATAGTCCGTTGCAACCTAAGAACGAAGGGCGAGGGTAAGACGGGCCGGGGAGGAGGAAGCAGACGGAACGCTGGAGAAGAGAGGGGGAAACCTCCTTCTCTCTTTAGCGTTCCGTCTGCTTCCTCCTCCCCAGCCCGTCTTACCCTCGCCCTTCGTTCTTAGGTTGCAATGGACTATAGATGTCTTTTTAAACGTGGCAGATCAATTCTTTCAATCCCTGCAGTCTATGAGGACAGTGTGGAAAGAGAAATGCACTGCAATTTTAAGTATATCATAAAGTACAGTTTAATTATAACTTTTTGAACCATACCATGACATGCTTTTGGTAAGAACAGAAGAAGCTTGATTTTCTTAACTAGTGGCAACACTTTATTTGTAATCAGTGAACAAATCGAAACGTGAACCGCTTTTAAGTTTAAATATGTTAAAACTTTGTGGAAACAGCTTCCAATTATTTCTTTTTTCATCTTCACTTGAAAGCTCCCAACCGAATTGTTTTCCGTCGCCTTCAAGTGCACGGGGTCATTGTGGCCCTTGTCCCTGTGGCCTGCTTCAGAATGATGTGTTTGGTTTCTACGCTGCAATAAAAGTGCAACAAAAATTAAAAAAAGTCTTTAGGGACATAGAATTGTGGCCTCTGAATTCAAGCACAGGTTGCCAAGTGCCTGTCAGCAATGGTTTGGTGGTATGGTCTCACAAAACAAAGTGGCATAGTCACGTAAAACAAAACAGCTATATAGCCGATGCAAAGTCAGCCCTAGGCATGTGACTCAGTCTGTCTGTCTGTGTTCCTCTCTCTGAGTCTCCTTCTCTCTTCCTATTGGTTTGTGTATGTGTGCACACACACATATTTGTCCTGCATCATCTTTTGCTTGCAATAGGACACCCCATAGCTGACAAACAAAGTGGAAGGTAAAAAGAAGGCCAAACCTCTGATTTTCTCAGAACAGCGCTGCTTTTTGTTAGTGTTCAGCCTGATCCGATTCTTTTTTGCTTGCTAATCTTTTTTTTATTTTAGTACGAAATAAATGGACGGGGAAAGATTAAAATGATAGACAAACGTAAACAAAAGTATATTTTGGAGGTTATTTTAGTGGAGAAGGTTTGATATAGTAATATCAGTGATTTACATCACAATTTAAAATATTTAGATCATCTTGGTTTTCATTTTGTGCCCTGCTCTGAACAAACATCAGGTTTGTTGTTGTTTTCTAACTAAATAATGTGCTACTTTGGCTCTAAGTGTTAGTATCTTATGGGTGGTTGCTTCCCCACCCCCATCCGACCTTTGATTGAAGAGAGCACATTTTTTTCTGCCAGAAGTATCCAGAATTTTCCTCTGCCAATATCAGTTGTTGTTCTCGGAGCACTGTGGCATTCTCATGCTGGCAGTGGAGAACGCCAAAGAGAGGAAATTCGGCACAACATACAGTGCGTGACTGAACCAAATTTACACCTATAATATGACAAATCAATAGCTCTCGGCCTTGGCATAGCGCTTGTGGGAGAAACCAGTTCACAGAAGCAGTGTTTGGTGAACGGAACAAATGCCATTGTTTGGAAACAGTCGTCAACTCATTGTGTCTCGGGAAGCGAGCACAATACCTCGGGGGTCACACAGATCAAGAAGGAAACTTCATTAAACAAGCACTTTTCCTGTCACAGATGAATATTGTGCAATCACCATCCACATCGCAAGGTTTCACAAAACTGAACACTAGGGCTCTAATTTAATCACTTATCTTATATTTTTGAAAAACAAAATAAGAAAGAATGCAATGACACACTTTATAGATGCTGTTCCAGAGAGTGCTTGTTTCTCGCAAGTTTTCAGGGTTTTTGGCCTAACAAGACAGCGATCACATTCCTCATCTAGTATGTGATTTTGTGGTCCTCCATGACTCATGCCAAGGAAAGCCTAGCCTTATATTTTAATTTTCTAGCTCTTTACACCAATCATTTCTTTCGAGGATGTCATGCTATAGCTCACTTCCATCTGCGACAGAGACGACCGTTCCAATTCCATTTTATTTTTGTGCAGCATGGAGACAGTGCCATGTACTGGGCAGCTCGTCAGGGCCACACGGACGTGATCCAGTACCTGTGGGAGCATGGCGTCTCTGTGGACTGCCAGAACAGGATCGGAGAAACAGCGCTGCATGTGGCCGCACGCTACGGTCATCGTCCGGCTGTCAAGCTGCTCTGTTCCTTCGGCGCCAACATTAATGTTGCAGATGAGGTTTGTCAAGAACATTCCTTCCTTTCATCTGTGGAAGAGTGGAGCAAAAATTTGGACGTTTTAAATACTTACGCAGTGAGAGGTCGATCTGTCTTTGAGGTTTGGCAGTAGCGGTTTAGTGCTATAGTGGAGGAATCTAGTCATTGCAGTGTGATGCCTACTCTGGAATCTTAAGTGTCTACGCTGGAATCTTTAGCATGTGTCCCACAGTACAGGTTACAATATTGCACACTGGTAGAATGCGTGCCCACATGGGAAATGGCTTCATGCAATTGACATGAATGTGTGTATAGATACCTGCCTCCAGGTGGTATCTATACGCACATTTTGTTACTGATAAAACGGCGAGGGTACACTGTGTGTGTAGGATTCCTTGCCTTTCCTCATCGCCTACCTGCTTGAAGCGTACAAATCAAAGCGCAATAAACCACTTTTGAACTACCGTAAAATACCGAGCATGTGCCCACCTTGCGATAAGCTCTCACTTTTTACTTTCCTTAGTTCTGTAAACGACTTAATGTTTGCGAGGACCTAATTTCAATGAATTTTGTGACTTGTATATTATCGCGCAAAAATAGGTCCCGCAAATATGTTTCCCTATTATAACAAATATATCCTTTCCGTCTAGTGTCACATTGTCAGCCGACATAGCCGAGTGGGTGTCATTGTCACTGTTTTTACTACAAACCAAACGGCTGATTTTGTCAGAACCTTGTTGTATGTTTGCCTTGTTTTTTTCCAATCATGTGACTCTGATGGTGATTTAATTGTTTTGATAATGGCTGCTTTTTTATTCTTTTTTGTTTTTCACATGCTAGTGTTTCTTTCGGTGGGAATTTATGCTCGTCTTTTGTGCTGCAGTGCTGTGGCGCACTGCCGACGCTGTTAGTTTTTTTATGTATCTGAGCATGTATTTCAATGTTATGTGTTATCACTTGTGCTAAAGCCTCGAAAAAGACGAGCAGTATGAATAAAAAAATAAATAAATAAATAAATAAATGGCATACCAGCCTAATTTTCGAAATTTCAGGCCCGCGAAATATTTCTGAAAACCACACTACACCAAATTCACGAAATATTGAGCCCACAAAAATAAAGTGGTTTCCAGTATTTTAACTATAAGCAAAGGACATATCAAATACCTCTGAGACCACCGAGCTAATTGAGACACTCCTCCGTGCCACCTGTTTCTGTGAGCACGCTGGTGCAGAGTGGTGAAGCTTTACACATGCATGCCAGTGCGGAACAGAGATGCCTGTTGTGAGGGCGGCAGCACAAAGCGGGCTTGTGCCGCCGCTTTAGGGGTTCTGCCAGGCCCTATGCGAAGAGCGAGTTGTCTGCTTCTTGCGTAGGAGTTGCGGTGACATCAGAACCACGCCGAGCTCTGATTGGCTTTGATCGGAAGGATAGGGGGTAGACCCCAACGCTAGATGCCTTGAGGTCTACCCACCAGTTTAAGGCAAAAGCCTTACTTGCCCCATTACGTGAAAAAGCGTTGTCGTTGGGCCCGAAAGATGGCCATAAAAATATGTCATCAAGCACGCGCCGCTCACGCTCAAGTGCGGGAGCGTGATGTCACCGCTGGAGCGCCGTGTGAAAAAGGTGTGCTGCGGCCTCTTTCTACGGCCTCGACATTGGCAGCAGCGTCTACATCTACGGCGGTTTCCGCAGGCAAGCGTGGCCGCCCATGCAAATACGCCACAACTGAGGAAGCAGGCTGTGGTGTCGGGGATGACGTCTCGGACGTCGTCTTCGACGTCATTCTAGACGCCATTCTTGGTGTCGTCCTCAATGTCGTTCTTGTGGTCGTCCTCGATGTCGTCCTAGACGCCTTACTTGGTATCGATCTCTAGGACACTGTACTACACGTCGTCATTCTAGACGCCATTCTTGATGTCGTCCTCAATGTCGTCCTTGTGGTCGTCTGATAGGTCGTCCTAGATGTCATCCTAGACGCCTTACTTGGCATCGATCTCTAGGACACTGTCCTATACGTTGTCCTAAAGGTCGTCCTAGAGGTCGTCCTAGATGTCGTTCTTGATGTCGTCCTCAACGCGTCCTCCTAGACACCGTCCTTCACGTTGTCCTCGATATGTGCACGGCAACGCAGATGCTTTCGCACTCCTACACGTAACCAGTCTGAAGTGTCCTCCTGTGATCCATTTTTCAATCAGCCAATAAGAGCTCACCGTTCTGACATTATCGGAGCCCCAGTGCAAGGAGCAGACGAACTTGCGCTCTGCATGCTGCTCCGATAACATTCCGTTGGATCGAACCAGGGTGTACCATGCACCCTTACTGCTTCCCAACTCTCAAATCTAACAAGTGCTCATCTTTATTTTTTTTGTGATTATCTACAACCTTTTGGTGGGCACCTGCTCGGTGTGTTATGGTAGTGAATGTGTTCAGTGCCCAATAGCTATATATCTTTGACAAAGTTTTTTTTTTTTTTTTTCGTTTAATGACAAGCTTCTCCTTTAAAATCTTTCACTCTTTCTACATTAGCAGAGCAAATGCTGGAGAGGAGGCAAGTGGCCTCCCCTCTCCCCTTCTCTCCAGCATTCGCTCTGCAAAAGTGGGAAAAGTGGAAGATTTTGAAGGAGAAGCTTGCTCTGCTTTTCTTAACCTGCACCAGGGTATAACTTCCAACACTAATTGTAAATTTTCAATGATGAAAGATCAGCAGTAGCTCTCATAATGGTATGGTTGACTCGAGATAAGTTGCTGATGTATAGTATTATTTTTGCAGCATGACGAAAACTCATCCTAAAAGTTTCTCCGTATTTTTCTTAATGCATTTTCAGCATGGGGACACGGCGCTTCACATTGCTGCCTGGCATGGCTTCCCGACCATCATGCACGTGTTGTGCGAAGCCGGGGCTCACACGCACCTCCGCAACAAGGTTGGTATCTCCAGGCTCTCGAGCCTAGGCCGGAAACGGAAATCAAACCGCCAGTTTTGATCGTACCGAGACCCTACTCCAAGCTGAAATACAACTGGTAACTAAACTAAACTGGAAAATTTTAAACATGTACTGCAGAACCTATTTGATTAATACAGTAAACAATATTTACTAAATTAGTGTCATTCTTATGTATCAGTACCTCCAATGACTGTACCAGCATTACAAGCATACAAGAATTTCTCCTTTGTCATTTTCATACTTTTACTAACGCTACCCCGTGTCCCGAATAGCGGCCAGGCTCTTTAAATCGACCACGAAAATCGGTTTCTTAACCTATCGCGTTGCGATTGTGTACAGCATTGGCCACAGGTGGTGCATTTTTTTTATAAAATTCGCAAAGAGCGAACTTACTTGAGGAAAAAGTAAAAAAAAAAGGAAAAGGCTTATACTCCTATGGAAACGCAGCGAAGCCACCGGTTCTATGGTCCGGCGCCACGGGGCATCCTTGTAGGAGGAGGAGGTCTCCACGTCATCCAGTTAAAATATGACGCACTGATATTTAGTTGCTCTCTCCGTGCCTGCTGAGTTGCCCGAACCACGAGAGATGTGGAAACTGCAAAAAAGGTAGACACTTCAATAGGGTTGCAAAGCACCTTTAAAGGACCACTGCAATATCGATATACTTTATTTTACTATCTCAAATGCTTCACATAAAAAAAATTTCATTCTGAAAAAAAAAAGCTTTTTAGTGTGCAAAACAGCCGATCATAAATCTTGTCTCCCTCCACCCCTTAAAACCTGGTTTCCTTGTTTCTTCTTTTGGTGACATACTTGGCAAAGGCATGTTTCAGGAATTTAGAGATATTGCAAGTTTTATGTTGGCGACAATTAATAATGACATTCAACAAAGATGTATTTTATGAAAATTGTGAACGCATTACGCCACTGACTTTGAAGTATAAAAACTCGGAGCGTGGATAGTATTGGTGACGAGGCATTGACCGTCGGCTGGATATTTTCTTATTATTTTTAACATGGGGGATCTCGGCGGCTGCGCTGGGGGCATTGAGAGGGATGAGAATGATGGGAAAGTTGGCGACGATTCCGACACATTGTTATCGATGCCGGGTAACCTCTCGGACTTCGAGAGATTATTGGTCGAGAGATCAAGACACGTACGCTTACCTTTGGCATGGCTCACCGAAGCCTGCAGCACGTCATTTTCTTCTTTACCTACCATATAAACTCGTGTAAGGGCCGCACTATTTTTTCCCGATTTGAGGGCAAATTTTCGAGGTGCGGCCCATACACGGATAAAAAAAAAAAAAAAATCTGTATCCACATTTTGAAATGAACGTACATGAGCGCGCTAGGCTGCACTGGTCGGAAACGCCTTCACTCCGGAATCCGGACTCAGTCGTCAGTCGAATTTAATTAGTTTACATACTGCGCAATACACATCTTTTTTTTCTTTTTGCCGTACTTGATAGCATGCGCGGCAACTTTCGACTTGAATCCCGTATGACTGTTGAAGTGGTACTTGCCCATAGCTCTGAGATTGCGCGAAAAGGCAGACAAATCAAGACGCCAGACAAATCACTACGCTTTGATACGAATCGAAGAACAAAAGGAAACCTCCCCAGATCATACAGTGGTGTTCGGGAACCTGAGTGCACGCGCGAGCCGAGCCCGCTGAATCCCCATTCCTCGCGCTTACCACGGAACCTGACATATCGTTCATCTTTTCTCAATGCCTTGCCGCAACATAAATGCATCCCGACAGTGCGGCCGACCACGATCGAGGTCGACAGCCATTTTGCCATGCGGTGATACGGATGAGTGGAGAGCAAATATCGGGGATGCGGGCGTGTGCCGCTACGTGCTCGGGCGGTGGCTAGCGCCACCTAGCGAAATATATTCATAGAAACGTGGCATTACAGTCGGCGCGCCTCAAAAACAAGGGGGTGCGGCGCATACACGAATAATTTCTGTAATTTTTGTTTTTGCAATACTTTGTCCTAAATACGGGGGTGCGGCCCTTACACGGGTGCAGCCCTTACACGCGATTATACGGTATTTAAAAAGCATTGGAAACACGCTAAGTCAAACACTGTTAAAAAAAGAAAATCAAACTAAAAAGTGCTGCATTGCTTGACTGCGGAGGAAGGTCAGTGGCAAGCGCACAGTGAAGTAGGCATGTGATTGGCCAGTTGGTAGACATGAGCGTTCGTAATTGCCATGATCGATCAGAGTGAAAGAGAAAGCTAAAGGACACATTCTGCTTGAAGTCATCAAAATTGACAAGGAGCGCACCATATTTCACCATCTGTATCACAGCTTTGGGCGAGAGTTTCAAGTCAGGCTTTTTGAAAATACTTTTTCTCTGGAAATACACAGTTCCTAATCTTATCCTAACCCATTCTCTACCAAAGCCGGTGAATCGCCGGGCGTGCCGTCAGGGGCCAAATTGCCAAAGCTGGCGATATGCCGGTCTGCATGAATTTGTTTTAAAGAGCCATTCATAGATGGCACGCTATGTAGACTTTGGGGTAGTGTAGTTAGATACATTGCCAACAGATGGCATGGATCGTTCTGTTTGCTGTGTTTGTTTGAGCTTGTTCTTTTGTGTGTCATCTTTCCCACTCAATCGCTGCCTGCTTGGAGAAGGTGGCAGCGTCCAGTGTATGGTATGGCCTTTCTGACGATGAAACCATAGATATCCTTTTCGACAGCAATGATGACGGGACGTGTGGTGAGGATAGCGAGTTTTCGGAGCCTTCTGTTGACGACAGGGGCGATTCCGACAGCAGTTCCGAGTCCAAATCACAGCAAGAGCGCACTGGTTGTGCAATGCCTAAGTGGCCGAGAATGGAGTGCTTCGAGATCTTTCATACGAGGAAGAACCTGTGAGGGCCTATTGATTTAAAGACTTGAATGCACCACCTAAGCATGTAAACAAACATGTTTTCTTGATCTCCGCACTGAGTTTTACTGTAAAAACTTATTATAGAAGCAAGACAGTCATGCCTAGTGTGGCCCTGTTTTAGGGGCAAAACATGCGGTACGGATGGCCAGGCAGCGCGCGACGCGCGCAGTAGCGAATGGGTTAAAATATTTAGGGCAATCCCCAGGGATCATTTTCAATCGTTTGCCACATTAAAAACAAATATTGATGCTGGTGCTAGTAGTGAATCTTTATACACCACCTCTGAAAAGAATCTTTGGGTGATGTTAAATTTCGTAAATTCGGTCACATTGGGAGGCTTGATATGAACCATTTGGCATATGCAGCTTCTTTTCATATTTTTTAAAATATATTATAGTAATGAACTGATTGTCTGAATTTGTTTGCTCAGGAAGGGGAGACGCCCATCCACACTGCTTCAGCGAGAGGTCACTTAGAGAGCGTTCGCTGCCTTCTGGAAGCTGGAGCCGATCCAGACCTTCTAGACAAGGTAAGGAAAAGCAGCCAGTGTTTCACAGCTGCATTTACCTAATGTTCTTTGAGTTTTAGTTGTACATTTCACATCCATGGTGCATACACAGTGCACATTCTACCAAAGTGAGGCACGTATAGTGACTGACCAGGTGGGATGTGCACCAGCTACATTTTGTTTAAATTCTTGTTGTAGTAACATACTTATAATTGTAACTCTATCTACTTTATAGTTATTTGACCTTTGCCATAATGTCCAGCTTCCTATCCTTGGTTTTGGCTTGTTGATGGGTTGTTCTGTTAACAAGATACGTTGTCACCAACATTCAGGTTTATCTTCTTCTTTTTTTACATATATGAAAAGAGCATGAAATTGTATTCATTCATTCATTTAGTATTTTATTTTTGTCGTGGTTACCAATAGAAAAGCATAAAAAAGTAGTGTACTGTACAGTTCAATAGTATTTCAACATTACTAACATTAACCGTAGAGGACAAAAATGTTTTTTGCTTTTTAGAGTAACTGAGGGACAGGTCTTAAAAGCCTGTTCCTGCACATGGTTTTTCTGATTTGAGTTACTTGTTCCACCTAACTTATCAGCAAGTCATTATAAAGTTGGGCACTGTACAGTTCAATTGTGCTATAACATGATTAAAATGAACCATATAGGGTGAAAGTGATTTTCAGAATTTGTTTAATAACTGAAGGACAAGTTTTAGAAGTTTGTTTCTGCACATACAGCAGAACCCAGTTATAGTAACTCCGCGTGTAGTAAAACTTCGGTTATAGTAAAACGAGGCACCGGTCCCTACTGAATTCCCATTTTTTCGATGGCTCAGAATTCTGATAAAGTAAACCGTCAAAACTCAAATACTGGTTATAGTAAAACACGGTGGTACTGATGAAGTATTGTATCCCCGCAACAGCATACCTTTTTGGTGAGATCGGTGCAGATCGGCTCCTAGAAACTTTAAAAGTGTGCGTTAACTACCAAAGCACTGCAGGCCACAGCGCTGCATTATATGATGACTGCTTTCCGAGGGAGCGTCAGCGGTGCTGTGGTCGCTCGCGATTGTTTTCATTCAAGGGGGCTTGCGATCGTTTGCCATGTCAAAACAATAGACCTAACGAAACTGAGCAGGTGCCGCTTTTCTTGGGGGTGTTCGGGACTGAATTGCGCATCATGACCGATCTGCATCGTAAGTGAAGTACGCTCGTTCAGAAAGCAGGTGACGACTGGACGACAAAGCAAATTGCATATGGAATTCAGCATTTCTGGGGCAGCAGTCTTGGCTTTGGTGGAAAATGGGAAGTGTATTGAAGACGTAATCACCGATGGAAACAGTGGAAACTGAAGAAAGCTCTAAAGCTAAAAAAAAGAATGTTGACACAGTGCTGCTTGAATAATGGACTTGTTAGGAAAGAAAAAGACTTCGAGGCATCAGACGGATAGTCTGAACGTTTCAAGGTGGGGAACTGTGTTGGCCTTCATCGGAAGTCGGGCAGCAAAGGCGCCGTTTTCGACGCGACTGATGAATAATGGACTCAGGCCTACAAGACATGAGTTCTTGTTGACTTTGGACAGCCAGGGGGGCTCTAAATGCAGCAGATTCTAATGGGCAACACTCTGTCCACACTACAAGCCTCGAGAGCTTCCCTGCAAAGTACAAAGCACCTACAAAACAAACTGATATAACCGAGTTCTTTACCGCAACTAAGTGGTATTTTTATAATGGTGGTGGTTGTTTTTGGATGAATAAACATTTTATTCATTGCCACTGCCTTTTTAAAGCTTCAATAACAGAATTTTTAAGGTGCTCCCGATATAGTAAAAGTCCTGATATATTGCGGTTTATTCCAAGGGGGAACAAGGTATAGACCTTTCCAATGTTTACAAAATCACAGTCCAGCGTGCGATCTTCACAGCCCAGCACGTGCGTGTTCGTCGCTTCGGAAAGCGAGCAAAGCACGCGCCATACGCACGAACGCTCGAAATGGCACCGGCCACAAGCTCGTTTTTGGAAAGGTCTATAGTGGCAATTGAATCATTTAAGACAGCGAACCTTATGCTCTGAATACTTGTGTTCCAGATGTACCTAAGGGGGTTCAAAAGTTTATCCAAAAGGGTCAAATTTTGAACTTTTGGCTTAATATGAATGAAATTTAGAGTATATAATGGCAGTTGCAAAGCAGAACGCAGTGCGAAGTTTCATCTGTGTACATGAATTGTAAAATAAATTATAGTCGTTTTTTTCAGGAACACACTGACACTTTGTTTAGGAAACTATTCTTAGAAGACTAATGTAATCCCTTCAGTTTTCTTCGATAGATCTGCAGCACAATGCCTCTAGAGTGCAACTGTGAAAACAAAAGTTCCAAAATGTAATTTATTTTATGCTAACATCATGGGGAAAAATCAAATACATTTTTTGCCTTTTATGTTGTCGACAAAATATTAACATATTTTATAAAAGACACTCACAAAGTCAAAAAACAATTCCACAGTTGCATTGCCCATGAGATTTCAGTTAGGAAAAACATTAAGTGAGTCTTTCCTTTTGCCCCATTACCAAACGATAGATTTCCTAAAGTGAAATTTATGCCAAAAAGTGGAACGGAGAAAAATGTGTTCAAAGTGCTCTAACCTGTACCTTTTCTTTAGCTTCGGTGAACCGAAAATAATTTAAAAAAAACAACTACCGTAAAATTCCGAGCGAACGCCCACCCAAAATGAAGAGATAAATGGTGAAAAACATGGGGTGGGCTATCTTTGGGGATGCCACAGGAAAATTTTATCAGAAATAATGATAAGAACCGGGGCACCCGCTACAAACCGCGTGACGCGGGAACTGATACTGCAGATCGCGGACACGGCGAATTCGCGTTTCACGATGCGATAAACACGCCGGAATTCACTACGAACTCCTTTGTCACGGGAAAGGATACCGCAGGTTGCAGACGCAGCAGATTCGCGTTTGACAGCGCGAAGGACCCGCGGAAACCCGCCGAGAACTCGCATCTCACGGGAACGGATACTGCAGAAACCAATATCGCGTGCGCAGATCGCGGACGTAAACGCGGGAATCCGCTGCAAACCCGCATGTCACGGAAACAAATCAAGCAGAGCGCGGCCGCAGCAGAATCGCATTTCACGATGCAATAATACACGCGGGAACAACTCGCGCGTGTTATAGCTAGGAATCGATATCGCGCGCGCAGATCGTGGGCAGAAACACGGGAATCCGCTAAAACTCGGGAACGGATAGCGCAGATCGCAAACGCAGCAGATTTGCATTTCACGCATTTCACGCGCGCAGATCGCAGACAAAAACGCGGGATCGCAGATCGCGCCGTCGGCGCGCGATTCCCGTCGGACATCGCGTGACGTCCGGCGGGAATCGGGGGAAGGGCGATGTATCGGAATACCGTTCCCCACAGATGTTGGACAAAAAGGGGGGGGGTGGGCGATCCTTCAAACGTGGGCGTTCGCTCGGAATTTTACGGTATGCAGTGTAAAGTAATGCAACTCTCTGGGAATACTCTCTAGATGTTGGTGAATGTAAATATTGCATCTTCCAAACTCAACTTTTTTTGCAGAAATGATTTTTTCTGGGTAGTAAAGAGTTGTGCCTGATAGAAAACTGTTTCAGATTATCTACATGAACTTAGTGCCCTCTTTATTGAAGGTGGGATGAGTGTGACCAATGTTGCGCAGTTGACGTGAGTAATGATGCGCTAAAATAACATTGTGCAATGTTTTTGCTGTTGGATGTTGCAGCACGGTTGTACATCTCTGCACCTAGCATTGAGGAGGCATCATGTTTCCGTGGCCCTGCTTCTTCTACACAATGGATGCCAGACGGATGTTGTTGATAACGTAAGCAGCTTGGATTTGTGTATATTACCTAAACTTAAGTAACAGTTTGATTCTTCCTGTATCCCATCAGAAACTGTATTTTCGAGGTTGTGCTAGAATCAAACACTACTAAATGTTTTCAGTACAGTCAAACGCCTGTATAACGAAGCGTGTGGGACCGCGATAATTCTTCGTTATACATGTCACTTCGTTATATCCGTCGCGCACTTTAATGACCCCAATAAAGCAGATGTACAGGCTATTAAAGCGTTGTACAGGCTATTTAGTAGTAGAAGCGTTCGTTGTAGCGGCGTTGGACTGTATTTGGATTTGCCTGAATTCATCATGTATAAAGATGATAAGCTTGCACGAGGCCATTCCAGTGTGTGCACTCGCAGATATAAACAATAAATACAATCAAACTTTCTACGAAAACGTGTAGCATGTAGTACATACATTTCATCAAATTTTTCAGTTTTATATTTTTGATGATTTGATAACAATCAGAATTTTTGCATCTATTTCTGATACTGTGTTTTTTAGGGTATACTTTATCCGACTTGGACAACTTTCTCTCGTTTATTGTTATTTACACACTAAGGAGAAATTGCAATCTACCGTAGGCCTAAAAATGGTAGTTGTGAGACTCTTTAAAGAAAAAAGTGAATTGCTTCTTCTAGATTTATGTCCACAATTAATATAATTGATATCAATTACCTATGCACTATTTCTTAATTGACCATTCTTGTTGTAAATAATGCTTCTATATTTACCCCCAATGCATCTCAGGCATATGGGTTGGCTTATGCAAACAGATGTTTCACATTGTGGGCAAAAAAGGCACCCTTTTTTATTTTGTACCAAATACAGCCAAACTTTTCTTCTGTTGCAGCATGGAGAAACTGCGATCCACGTGGCAGCTCGTGACGGCCTTCTTTCCCTGGCCCAGACCTTGTGTGCCTTTGGATGTAAAGTTGATGTGCCAAACAAGGTATGCCCAAGAGTCCCTGGCTCTTCGACACCTACATCATTCTTCTCCCTGTTAAAGTGCATTTTGAGGAACTTGGCGTTTATCTCCAGCAGGCAGCCTTTCCACAATTTATGCTCACTTCTTTAGTGCAGAATTCATTCTATTGGAAGATCCAAGTGTTAGAATTTCATTCTAACACATGCATCATTGGCGTTGAGACAAATCCCTGAAAGAGACTTTTTCTCGAATCCTGGCATATTCAAACAACGCCACAGAACATCAGTCGGTCTCTCGGAGCTTTACCATCTGCATAAGTGAACGGACTTCGTCACTTTATTGAAAGGGTACAACTGTAGAACAAGGAGAAGAAGACCAGATACCCACCGTAGAAGAAAAAGAAAAGGACACTGCTCCTCGACGGCCATAGCCGTAATCGCCCCTGAAGAAGAGGCCAAATTGACTTTGAAATGTAGGGTCCCTATAGAAGGGCTTGGTTGGCATTTGAACTTTTTAATAAGTAGACTTTCATTATTTCAAGCTTCAAGAAGCCACGAATTTTGCTTAAATTATCGTAAATTTATTTAAGTATGATGCAAGATAAAATTATCATTTGTTATATGTATGCGCTGCACACACAAAGCAGATTTTCGATACGACGGGGATAAGCTGAGCTAGTTGGTTATACGTTGGGCAGACCCAGCTGTACATACAGTTATAGGAACATTCATACAAATGAGAGAAGATGAAAAATGTGCAAATAACCGCTGGACTATCAGCTGTTTTAACGGTAAACTTCTTCAACTAGTTTTGTTTTTCTTTTTCTTCTGCCTCATTTGCTTCCTAAGAAGGTGACTTGATTGAGCTGGGCCTTGCACCTGCAATCACGATAATGGGCAGCTAAATGACCTGTTGTTGTCGAGCTTTTAAGATTATTTGCATGTTCCCATGTTCTTTCATTGATGTACCGCCCCGTTTGTCCAATGTAGCGATGCCCGAATGTTATGGGAATGTTGTAGATCACTTCCTTTTCGCATGGGGCATACTTTGTTCTATGATTTGTGCCGCATACATTCTTATGTTGACCCATGCCTTGTTCACTTTGCGGCACATAAAATATGCTTTATTCGGTGCAGAGCATACCAATTGCATTCCTTTGTTGCCTCGTAATCAAGGTGACTTGTTTAACAACAGGTCAAATAGCCGCCCATTGTCGTGATTGCATTTGCAAGGCCAAGCTCAATCAAGTCACCATCTAAAACTCCACAGAAACAAGCTCGCACATGAGATGTTGGAGGTCCTGGCCATAGAAAAGAAAGAAAATTGTGTTAGTGCCCCATCACTTTCGCTACACAACAAAAAGAAAATATTCCTGCAAAACTACAGCCCTCTTAACAATACGTGTATGACTTGGCAACCGAGAGTGTAGTCGAACTTGCGCACCCAACGCGCTTCTGATAACCCCCAGCCGAGCGCCTCAGCACATGATGAGAGATAGGGAAACGCGAGGTCTTAACGTATCTGATGTATCGGTTCTTTTCTGTAACATTCGTAGCATAACTAATAAGTGCGATTCACTAACCTCAGCTATAGATACCTGCAATGCTCGTATCATAGCATTAACTGAAACCTGGCTGCATCCTCATTTTCGCGATCACGAAATCTTCGAGGCAGCACATCGTTTCTCTGTTTATCGCTGCGACCGCACAACGCGTCAAGGCGGCGGCGTTCTTTTGGCCATTTCTAAGGAATTGCCTTCCCAGTGTATTCATATCCCCAGTAACTTGGAAATAGTATGGGCTATCATCGAAATAAATCAGCAAAGAGTTATCGTTGGTGTTTGCTATCGTCCCCCTAATTATTCTTCCACCCTCGTAAACGAGCTACATGATGTAATTAACCTAGTTGTGTCTCGTCATCCTACATTACCTTTATTTTTACTGGGCGATTTTAATATTCCTAATATTTCGTGGGACAGCGAATCGCCTTGTATGCAACCTTTTTCCACTCTAGCAGATGAATTTCTAAATCTCTGTTCTGTGTTTTCATTCACGCAACTTGTCAAGCAACCCACAAGAAGAACCGAATCAGTCGCGAATACACTAGACCTTGTACTAACATCTTGCCCTGATCTCATCTCAGAAACTACTTACTTACCTGGCTTGAGTGATCATTTCCTTTTGTCATTTAACGTCAACCTCCAGCGCGTTAAGTCTAAAAGTAAAATGAAAACTATTTGTAATTACCAAAAGGCAAACTTTGAAGCTATTAATAGTGATCTATCCGTCTTCCTCGAAACATTTTTGAAGGACTTTGAAATTCGCAGCGTGCAATCCAACTGGGATATGTTCGTGGCCAAGATCAACGACTTAACTAATAAGTACATTCCTACCCACACTATCACATCTAACAGTAATGCTCCCTGGTATAACCCCCACATCAGACGTCTATCTAACAGAAAAAAGCGATTGTACAGATCGGCCAAATCATCCTCAGACGATGCTCGTTGGACCGCTTACAAACTGGCTTCTGATGAATATGTGGCGGCAATTAAAACAGCCAGAGAAAAATACCATAAAACTACCTTACCATCCATGCTTGCCACCGACATTAAAAAATTTTGGCGCGTGATAAACCTTGCTGATGATGTTAATATTTCACTAGTTTACAGTTCAGGGAATCTCATTCCCCCTCAACAATGTCCGTTTATCTTCAATGAAATTTTTACGCGTAATTTTTCTGTAACTTCCAACGTCCCACTACCGACCACCAATTCTTACGATTACCCTACTATGTTCCCGATAATCATAGAGCCTTTAGGGGTCGAAAGCATAATTTGATCACTCAAACTTTCCTCCGCTCCTGGTTGTGACCTCATCAGCCCCAAATTTTTAAAATGTACGAGCTTTTATTGTTCAGTTATGCTATCAAACATTTTTCAACAGTCAATCGATAATGGTTGTGTCCCAGCTGAGTGGACGGTCGGGAAGGTGATTCCACTTCATAAATCAGGTAACAAGCATTCTCCACTTAATTACCGACCAATATCACTCACCAGCATTCCATGTAAAATTTTCGAACATATACTATCTTCGAACCTCGCCAAATTCCTTGAATCTAATTCGTTTTTTACGTCGTCACAACATGGCTTTCGAAAAACCTACTCGTGTGAAACACAGTTGGTATCAGTGCTTCATAAGCTAAATGTCATTCTTGACCATTCCTCATTTGCCGATTGCATCTTTCTAGACTTTTCAAAAGCCTTTGATAAGGCATGTCATAAGCTATTACTCTAAAAATTGCACCAACTTAACCTTGATCCAAAACTTCTTATCTGGCTTGAATGTTTTCTGGTTAACCGCTCGCAGTTCATTGTAGCTAATAATCATCTCTCTCAGCCGAGTGGCGTTCACTCCGGTGTGCCACAAGGCTCTGTGCTCGGACCTCTTCTTTTTCTTATATACATTAATGATCTACCCTCTTGTGTCTCTTCCCATATTCATTTGTTTGCCGATGACTGTGTTGTATTTAGGGAAATAACTTGTGAAAATGACATTAACACGCTCCAGTCCGATCTTAACGCTATTTCAGTTTGGTGCAAAACGTGGTGCATGGAATTGAACATTAACAAATGTAAATTTATGCGTGTGTCCAGGAAAATTCATAATCTACCTTTTTACCATCTTCATAACTCGCCCCTAGACGCTGTGTCTAGTTATAAATATCTTGGTATTCACATCACATCAAATCTCACTTGGACAGTTCATATAACATATAGACCGACACGCGGGCTTGACGTCACGGAGCTGCGGCGGCGCTGCGATCGCGCCGGAGCCGAGGGGTGTGGGCAAAAGCGCGCACGTTTCGCATGGGCGTCATAGCATTTCAGCATGCCGCGAAGCTGTGTTGCCGTTAATTGCACCGAAATGTACAAGAAAAGCAGCGGAGTGAGTTTCCACAAGTTCCCGGCAGACTCTGAAAGGCATAGAAGGTGGATAATATCCGTGGATTGAAAAAAATGGTCGCCTCGCGCGAACGATTGTTTGTGCGCCAAGCACTTTCTTGAAGGCAAGTGCGGCTTCCATTTCAATCTCCGTCCCGAGGCTTGCTTATGTGCAGGGAAACCGTTGTCTGATTGAGACCACCCGGAGTTTGTTCCCATGGTGTTCGCGCACAAAGCATCGGCCAAGCGCTCGTCGGAGGCTCGCTACGCCCGTGCTACCCAGCAGAAGGGGATCGGCGACAGAACGGCAGTGTTGTAGGCGTTACCAAAAAAAAGTAACGAAATACGTTACTCGTTACTTGCAAATAAAAGGCACGCGTTACTGAGCTACGTTACCTAAAAATAAAAGGAACGCGTTACCGCTACCGATAAAAAGTAACGCACGTTACTTCTGCGTTACTTTTTTAAATTTATGATTTAACACATTTTACGGTTTTGACGATACAGGTCATATATCAAGAAACATTATGTTCATGCAGAAACTAAACATAATTACTTTATCTCTTTTTACGGTTTCACCTAAATACTCACAAGAAAAAACGCAAAAAAAAAAAAAAAAACATGGCTTGACGCCTAAAACACGGAAAAAATTGAAGTGCAATTTCTTCAAGACTTGAGAAGTAGTAACGAGTAACGTAACTACGTTACTTGAAATAGTAACGTAAGTATGTTACCCGTTACTGTGTCGGAAACGTAACAAGTAGGTTACTACGTTACTGAAAAAAGTAACGCGTTACCAACAACGCCGTTACTTGTAACGTGTTACCGCCAAGACTGCAGAACGGACAAAGCGTTACTGCTTGTCATGCCTTCTAGTCATGAGGGTAGGAAAAATATTATACCATGACTCGAAGACGCTGTGTGTATTTAATCAATTAATGAATACACACACTTCCGCAGACCCACAGTCTGCTGATCCCGCCGGCAGAGCGGAAACCGACTCGAAGTACTCGTAGGCCTCGAGAGACTTGTACGCCTGCACCGTGTCGGCCGTGAACTGGCTTGGCGAAAAAACTAAATAAACGACGACGTGAGCCGTCGACTTCGGTGGCAGCAACTTTACGTCGGAAGTCCAGCAGGCCTTGTTTACGGCGTACGTATCCTCGTAGGCAACGCCGTCCACGCACAGTTTGTTTCGATGCCGCTGCCGTTCAGGCTCGGGCAGCGAGCTCAAATAGTCGGGCATAGCGTACGACATGCGTTGCCAGGAAATACGACGCACAAATAAAGATACAAGCGTCTCTACAACGTCAACAACGAGCGCACGCCATAGAACGCAATGGCGAAAACACGGAGAGCCGGGCTGCTTTTGCCCACATAGCTACCGCGCATGCGCGGCCTTCCGGCCGTGTTGGTAAACAGAGTCGCTCCGCGTGTCGGTCTATAGAGTTACCGTATTTATTCGAATATAAGTCGACCTTTTTTTCCGGAAATGTTGTGAAAAATTAAGGGTCGACCTATATTCGTGACCAAAGAATTTCGACCTACATTCGCGACCACATTTTGCGACCTTACCGAGGGCATGGAGCTATCGAATCACCGAGCCGGCGTTGCCGTAGAGCCGCGCTGCTTCTTGTTTCAAAAAGCTTTTGGTGTACGAAAGCAACCGCAACAACAACAAACAACAGGCCCCCCCCCCCGCCCGCCCGCCCGCCGCCGCCACCGCCGCTCGCGCACATCCCTCGGGCGTCGGGTTTCGAAATCGCGCCTTTAGCGTTCCCCTCGCTGGGCAAGGGGAGGAAGAGGAACGCGATGTGTCCTGCACTTTGCCCTTCATGTTTCTCCCTTGCAAATGCCCACAAAAACAAAACAAAAAAAAAAAGAAAAAGAAACAACGGAGGTTACTTTAGCTTGTTGCTTGCGGCGGCTGGCTCGCGTGGGCAACTCCGGCGTTGCTCGCGTATTTGTATTTGGTCTTTCGTCACTTCGCCGGTCTCCACCTTCTTTCGTTGCGTCTTGCGCAGTGTCATTTTACAACGGACGGTGTTAGTGAGGTATTGTGTATTGTTGCGAATTTGCGAGGATGTCTACCAAGCTGACGAAGCTTCGGACGACGATGACATGTCCGGAAGTTCTGACGATGATTACGTTTTTGACATCGCCCTGCGATTTAGCCGAGAGTGCTGTAAATAAAGATTTGTTTCTTTCTTTTGCTCTAACTTTCCCGTTTGTATATAAAAAAAAAAAAAAAAAAAAAGGTCGACCTATATTCGAATTTTTTTTATTCTCGCTGGGTTCAATAAATAAGGGTCGACCTATTTTCGTGGTCGACCTATATTCGGGTAAATACGGTAATAACGCTAACCGTATGTTGAGATATCTTCGACGTAATTCTGCGAACGTTCCCTCATCTCTAAAACTTTTACTTTACAAAGCACTAATTCGTTCAAAACTCGAATATGCCGTTTCAGTCTGGGATCCTTGTCATGAAAATCTAATTCACTCACTCGAAATGGTCCAGAATAACTCTTTTCGCTGTATTTTGTCCAACTATAACAGAACTGCGAGCATAACCACAATGGAATCCAGCCTCGACTTACCGTCTTTGTCATCTCGTCGTAAAAACTTTCATCTTTGCCTCTTTCACAAGTTGTTTTATCACCCCCATCTCCGCGCCCAACTTATTTTACCTCCCCAATACGTTTCATCTCGATTAGATCACGTCCATAAGGTCGGCGTCCCATCGTGCAGGACTAATGCTTTTTTTCAGTCATTTCTCCCACGCACATCAGAAGAGTGGAATCGCCTTCCCGTACCAACAGCTTCAATCGAAGACCTCCAACTGTTCAAGAACGCCTTAGCCAATATTGTATGAATAGACGCCATTTGTTTATACTTCTAGTAACTGCTTTATTTTACTTCATCATCATTTATCTTTGTATCCCCTCTTCAATGCCAAAGGCCCTGAGGGTACATGTAATAAAAGTAAATAAAAAATAATAAAAAAAAGTAGGAATATGAGAGAGAGGCATATGCTGTAGTTACTCATACAGAAACAAATGAGACAGAAGAAAAATAAACTGCAAAACTAATTGAAGAAGGAGTTTATCATTAAAACAGTTAATAGTTCAGTGGATTTTTGTACATTTTATCTCCCCTCATTTGTATGTATGTTCCTATAATTGTATGTTCAGCTGGTTCTTCCCAATTCCCAGATATTTGATGATTTCCTTTACATAGGCCTACTAATCATAAGCAGATATGCCACAGATAAAACACTGGTTAAATGTATAAAATAAGTTTATTCATCTCTCAAAAATGTTGTCTATTATAAACTTTTAAACCCACTGAGCGTGCACCGGTGCGCTGTGGAGAAGCGACACCCGCAGAAGCGAGCTCCGCGTGTATTGCTCCTCTGCAGTGCACCGGTGCTCGGCAAGAAGCGCGCTCAGGCCGCAAGAGCAAAAAGTATGAATTGCATGAAGACGCCGTTTGAATTAGGCAATAAATACATTAAAAAGATAGTGGGACAACCGCAATTTTTTAATTTATTTGAATTAACCGGAAGTTTGAAATATCTGAGTTTGAATAATGGCGAGCCCACCCTAGTTTTCTTGCAACTTTATATGAGAATTCTGGTAGCGTTTAAAAGAATGCGGAGACATCAGTGGAACGTGAATTGCTTTTGTTGCAGGCCGGCTTGTATCCCCTGCATTTGGCTGCCAAAAATGGACACACCGAAGTGGTCCGCTGCCTTTGCCTTGCCGGTTGCAACGTTGACCAAAAGAACAAAGTATGTGTTATCTTCTTCGCAAAAGGAAAAGCTTCTAAGGAAATGTTGCATTTTACAATAAAACTTTGATCTTTGCTTAAAAACTTTGCATAAAGTGGATAGGTGCAGAAAGTGTTGTCTCTGTCTTAGCTTCTTACTTTTTTTGGCACTTTTAGACTTTTAGATGTGCATTGATCTTTTTGACTTTCCAGTATTTGTTTACCTCTTCAATGTGCATTCCTCTATTTTACTCTTGGGGGATTTTGGACTTGCTTGAGAGGCTAAGACACAGGAAATGCATTCTGCATCTTAACTTTATGCGAAGAATCTATGTAAATTGAAAACTATTTCGTTAAATCACAACTTCACATTAAGTCACGTGACATGCTCATGATGTCATGTGAAGTCATACGGGATGATCACTCAACTCTTATAGATCACATGATACGTATAGCGGCCACATATTCACGTAACTGTAGCTTACATAATTATGTGAAATCCCACTTTCTACATTAGGCAAACAGATTTTTTGTAGCAGTGCAATCACCTAACCGCCATAACGTCACTCATTCAAGCAGCTCCACTGACACAGTGGTAGGGCATCAAACTGTGGAGCAAGAGGTCTGGGGTTCAATTCCTGGGAAAAGAGCAGAGTTCTTTTGAACAGACACCCGTTGGGCACTGAGGGAACCTGCGTTCCGCTTTTTGTGATGGTCTAGATGGCAAAACCAACCCATAAACGCATTCTGTGTTAAAACAGCTAGAAAGTATGGTTCTTATAAGACTAATCCAAATGCTATATGAATATATGCTATATAAGCATTATTATTATTATTATTATTATTATTATTATTAAAACTCTACCCTTTGAGGTGCATTTTTTAAGAACCTATGCCTATCCATTTATCGACGTAAGGTATTCTGTCTGCTTAATAGTATGTACGGAAATGAGGTTAGCAAATAGCATGTAAAGGAAATATTTGATTGCTGAGGAGAGTTTCTTTCTCCCAGGATGGCATCCCTGCTGAAATCACTGCTCTTGCTCAAGGACACAGCCACATTGGGGACCTGCTGAACAGGCTCAGAAATGTAAGGCCCAGAAATCTTGGGGAAGCATTGTTTAATTTTTATATTGGTAAAATTTACATTGAAACTTACAAATCAGCACCAGTTTTTACTTTGGCTAGGAATATTTTAAAGGTATGATATTAATTTAAGGGTATTGATTTCACTACACAATGTCTAGTCCCAAATGGATAAAAAAATAGTGAGCTTCGAAATAAGTCTTGACAATTAGAGGAGCGCCTCAGCCTCACACATTGCTTGGTTTATAGTGAAATTAGTAAATCCCTCTAGGGGAAAAACTCTTCATTTCAACAAAACCATTCATAGCAATCAAAGACACCTTGCCTAAATGCGTGCTGACCATTAAGTCACAACAATGTCTGGTCCTCTCTGTGTGTTTCAGAAAGCAGAAAAAAAAGAAAAAAGCACAAGGCTTTATTTTGTTTTTACTTTAAATTTGGTCTCTGTGTACTGCAAAATGCCACTTGTGTATATTCGCTTTAAGGCCCCCCCCCCCTTTCATCATATTTCTAAGATTAGTTCAAGGAATGTCTTGTTTGATTATTGCAATGGAAAGAAACAACCTTGTTCACTTCTGCTCTTTCTAAAGAAAATGTTGCCAGTTTGGCCTCTTTCGGTTTTACTTTGGTGCCCCTTCTGTTTGCATTGTGTGGAACGCTACTTTTGTAAATGACACAGGAATACTCAGGAGTGTGCTATGGTCCATCTTGTTGGGGCATTTGCTCCGGCCAATTTGTGATTAATAACAGTTTACTCGTGCTTAGGATGACCAGACGTCCCGTCTTGGGCGGGACAGTCCCTTTTTAAAGGTTCATATACATCGTCCCGTCATTTTGCCTCAGAAAAGGCCTCAGGTCTCGGTTTCACGGGATCGTGCAGTTAAGAAGCCAGTACTAAGCGAATGGAAGAATACTGAAAGAATCTTTATTCCCTAGAGATCTAATTTTATCAAAATCAAAGTACTTTTGAAATGTTCCCTCCCATACAGCACAATTTTGAGCTCTTTCCTTCCTTACATCTACCAATACATCTGCCAGACTTTTCTTGTTGTACTACCGAATTTCACATGTTAGTTTGGCAACAAGGAAACGGTGATGAAAGTCACTTGTCCGACTCCGGAACCATATTCTTTTCTATACTCAAATGACTAGTAGCACAATTAATATTTAGTCCCTTCCTCTTGTCGCCCAAACCTGTGTGTCCAGTTTTCTGCTTCTAGGAGTATGGTTACCCTAGTCACGTTTGTGCTCGCTGAAATCCAAGAGGATGAGCAGAGTGAAGGGCCGGCACATGGCTGAGTGCATAGTGGGGCCCTCCCCTCCCCCCATGGCCATATCTATCTATCCAAATCCTTTAATCTCTTGCCTGACCTTTTTTTAATAATGTAGAATTCAGTTAACAGAGTTGGAATAGCAGGGCGTAGACCCAATCTTTCCCCACACCAATCAGTCCAGATGAGCACTGATTTGATTGAAGCTAATCGTGTCTTGCTCTATTTAGACCCCTTTAATATGAATACACCACTGTATAGACAAAATTTTTGTAGATGAACTGGGTAATTATGTGAATTTTTTTGTCTCATTTTTACAAATGACTCGCATTATGAATGATTCTTTTAGGGAATGGAGGTGTTTGTTTAACGTAACGTGACAGCACTTCCAAATAAATAAGACGTGCACAGAGCATGACACAGTTGGCATGAGCATTCACTCACCAGTTTTCCCTACTTCTCTCACATGCAGAACCAATTTAGGTGGCAAAATCTGTTAGCTGGAATGTTGGGCATGTTGGTTAACGCATACTTTTTTTTTTCAATTTGTGTATACACTAGCTGTCTGCAAAAAGCAAAAAGCACTGATGTCCTATTAAAGCTAGCGGTCTTGTGCAGTTTACATCCATAGCTCTTTCCTGCTTTGAATGCTCCGCTTCGTGTCATGAGTACCTTTTGTTTAATTTTGTTATCTTAACATTTGCAGGAGCAGCTCAAGGACGAATACATTGCCCAAATGATCCCTGGCACCCAGCCGCTCTCGCGGATCAAGCTTAAAGTCTTTGGCCACAGCGGCGTCGGCAAGACTACACTTCTCGAGTCACTCAAGTGCGGGTACTTCAGCAGCTGGTTCCGGAGGTCAAAGACATCCCCAACCTCTCCGAAACCAAAATCTAGTATGTCCAGGCATTCCCATTCGTTGTCCTTTCCTTCTTGTACGTTTTTATTGCTGTTATGCATAACCAGCTGGGCTCCATGTAACCGAAACATCGCTGGTCTGTCTCATCCGGAAACAGTTTACCAGCATGTTCGAAAGCCTTACAGTGATGTCTCATTAGTATGGACACTTCTGTTCCCTTCAAAAAACATTCTTAATGTTAGCTGTCCATAATAGCGACACGAAAATGCGTTTATGTACCCAGTTTGTTCCCTAAAATGTTGTTCATCAGCGGGGTATTTATATTAATGAAACATGATTGTAGTAGAAGTAATAGTTTCAAGCTTTAAAATGGATACTAATAAAACATCTGAAAAGGCACTTTTTGCACTATCCACAGCTGAAGTTTTCGTTATATGTATAGGTTATAGAAAAAGATAGAGCAAAAAGAAAGGTCTGTAGTGATTAACCGAGCAGTTACAGAATGAAACGAGGGTGAATGGCCTCAAGTTCTTCCCTCAATGGCTAGGTAACTGCTAGTAGTGCTAGTGGCACCTAGTGTATATTTGCTTACTTATATAGGTCAACTTCAAAAGTAAGTTTACCCCATTACTTGCCAAAAAAAAATCAGATATACAATGTGTGACTATAAAATAACAAGACTGGTGGCAAAAGTGTCATTTATCATTAAACTCTAAACTAACAGTTATCCCCTTCAACATACTCCCCTCCCCTATCTATGCACTGTTGAAAAAAAGTTGCCATTGCTGAAAACAGTGCTGCAGGTCATCATGTGCGAAGCTCCTCAGCAGTGCTGCCGTTTCTTTATTTACCTTATCTACAGTCTGAAAATGGGTTCCTTTTAGTGGGGATTTTACCTTAGGAAACAAATGAAAGTCACATGGAGCTAAATCGGGCAAGTAAGGTGGGTGGTCCAGCACTGGGACTTTCTTATTCGCCAGAAACTGCTTTGCGGACAGAGCAGTGTGAGCTAGCGCATTGTCCTGGTACAGAATCCACGCATTGTTCTTCCACAGCATGGGCCTCTTCTTCCTCACTCGTTCTCTCAGCTTGGACAAATCTTCAAGGCAATACTGGTGATTAACTGTCTGACCCTGTAGTACCCATTCAGCCATGACCACTCCACTAATATTGTCACGAATAGAAACATAAACTTGGTTAATAAGATGCAAAATGAATCTTTAATGCGGCGAACTTGTGCCGAGAAACATAAAGTAACAAAGACATACTTTGACAGGGATGGAAGGACGACTGACTCAAGCAGCCATGCGAAAGCTTTTTTTGTAAGCGCGTGGGCATCTAAATGTTTGCGAGTTCGAACAGCAACAAGATTCTTGAGTCATCTGGAACATTCCAGACAGGCAAACAAAAGATAGTAGTTAAAAGGACAAGTGCTGGCGGGGATCAAACCCCAGCCTGCAGCGTGAAAGTCAAGCACGCTGCTGACTCAGCTATTTGCACGCGGCAACATCGAAGAAAACAATCAGCATTGCTTTAACTTTTGACTCGCTTAATTTTGCCTTTCTCATTCTTGGCAACATGGGAGTGTTTTAATTCATCGATTGCCTTTTGGTTTCTGTATTGTACTAAAAAATCCATGTCTTGTCACATGTGATGATATTTTCCAGTAAGTTAGCTTCCGCTGCGAGTCGTTTTATGAAGTCGGTGCATATGTGTTTCTGGGCATCCTGCTCCTGACTGAGGTTTTTTGGCATCATTTTGGCGCAGACTTTGTGCATGTTCAATTTGTCATGTAAAATTTGTCATACAGTTTCTTTATCAATATGCACCATGTCTGCTATCGTCTGATTGCTTAATCGACTATCGTTGCAAGCAATTTCACTATTTTTCGCAATGTTCTGTTCGGTTGTTGTCGTGACAGGGCAACCCAGTCGTTCGTCGTCCGCAACATTTTGTCGTCCCGCGGCAAATCATTTGTACCACTCAAATACTCACGTACGTGAAATCACATTATCACCGTATACCTCCTCGCTCAGTTTCAAATACTCACTCAGCGATTTCTTTAATTTCACAACAAATTTGATGTTGATCCGCTGCCCAATGTTAACATCAACCATATTGTCTTTTTTGTTCACCGCTTGTCTCGTCTCAGCTTGTCTTGTCTGCTAATGTCTTGTTTGTCCTGAATCCAGTCTGTGTCATCTGCTTCAGAAAGCTTCAAGGTTACTCCCCTTGCATGCACTTCCCACTGCTATAAGCATACCGCCTACAAAGCACCCAGTCCCATTATTTAATAGCCACACCTCGCAGGTTGATTCTGATTTTAACACGATAGCGTTAAGGAGCTCGTGTCGCAGAAAAGCCGGCGTCGGTGGCGTCCTGATGGGAAAATCCTGATTGGTTGATAGGGTCGTGACATCACAGCCACATGGCCTTGCGCGGGAATTTCAAACGACCCACAGCGCTCGTGTGGAACGTGATGTCACGCGTGGACTCTAAGTGATTAAAGCATGACATGCAATGCGAATTAAAGGTGACTGCATGTCTCAAATGATTTCACTTTACAAAATATTTCATTTGCTTTAAAGAAAAAATTTGAAGAATTTTAGGCAGGATTCGAACCCACGACCTTTCGGTTGCGAGCCAGACAGGTTACTGACTAGTCCACGAAGAGACGCTTGCATGGCTTGGGACTGAGAGGGAGTTTGCATGTGTGGCTATCACGTTCCACTCTTAAAGGCAAAGCTTTAGCGTCCTCCAAGTTTTTAAAGAAGTGGAAGAGAAAAAATGTGTGCGGACATTTGCTTCACAGCATGCGCATGCCTAGTCCCCTTTGCTACAACCAAGGTTCCACATTTTCTGGCTTTATTTTTTTATTTTTTAGTTCAGCGGTGTATTTTTGGGGGTAAATTTTTTCCCACAGATTTCGTGTAAATCAATGTCCTTTTAATGCCAGATACAAAAAAAAAAATTCGTGTTTATCGGGGTTTATTTGGAAGAAAATAGGATGTGGGAATGGATTTCCCCAGCCTCCAGGGAACATGTGCGTGAACTGAATGCTCGGAAAACATCCCGGCACCGACATAAGAAGTAAACGAGATAAGGGGAACGATTTTGAAGGAAGAAGCAGCCTCGGGGACAGTTCATATGGGGTGCTTTGTTCCGAGTTAGCACAAAATAAATCTGTAGATAAAAATTTTGTTTCCGTGCAGCTTGGGCTTTTTTAAATTCAAGAACAGCTCCAATTCAGGGTTTTTAAGTTTTTCTCAATCTTGATAAAACCGTTTCCAGGATTAGTTTTTGGGGGTCATCGGTATTTACCGAAAACACAGGGCCGAAGCTATAACTTGCTTGTTGATTGCACTGGTCACACCGTCGTCAGAACTTCCGAGCCATAGCACTTTCACTGCAGCCGCTCGCGTAGAGCTTCGCACCAGTGCGCAAGTCAAACTGAGCATACCATGGGAAGTGTTGCTATTTGTTGTGTCTTTGGTGAACTATAAACGTTATATTCATGCAATGTTTAGCTTTGGTTGACTATTTTTTTCTAGTTTTCAAATTAGACGTCCTCCTCACGTGATGCTCCCTGTGCATACCTGCCGCTGTGGCAGTAGTGCCAATGGCTCTTCCGTTTCGGACTTCTAAGTTCTAACGCTTTTAGGAATTAAATTTAGAGGATGAGATCCCATCTTCTAACAGAGAAGCTCTGTAAAACCCAATGAAAGGTGAAAACTTTTGGCCTTCAATATTTTAATTCGATGCTTCTAAACCTAAACAGCGTGCACATGCTCCTGTTAAATAATTAAGAAAAAATGTGTACATTGACCCTTTCTTTATAATATTTCTTTGGAAACAGAACCCGACCACTGGGAAACATATTTTGGGAAAAAAGGCTCGACCAGCAAAGGGTTAATAAAGCAGACTGTCTCTTCACACTGTGCATACTATTATTTTGTTGCAAAACGCTCGATATTTCCTGTGCAGATGACAAAGTTTGGCAAAATTCTTGTGAGTCAATACATCACAGATTTTGCGCGTCAAAAGTGAACAGGCCGATAGTGCGAAACCTCGGTTTTGCTAAACCGTTGCACGTTGAAAAGATGCACCGTGTGAATGAACCTTAAGTTGAACTGTAAGTGTGATACAGACTTTTAGGAAACATATTTATATAAAAGACTATTCTGGCAGGGGAAAAGCAGTTTGATTTCCAAGATTTTCGCTGTTCGCGTCATGGTCTGCCGTGATATGTAGGCGACGAATATCACTTCTCACCTCAGTACATACAACATTCTTTGGGAATGATTGTTAATCCAGCTTATTATTGGCTGGTTTCATGACCTCAGTTCGCATGCTCGAGAGCATGGCACTCACAAAGTATGGCACGCGTATAGATTGTATGTTACCTTTGCAAACAAACAGCACTCCCATTATCACGTGCAGCGTCAGGGGCCCACAGCAGCCGGTCGAGCACGCCGGGGATGGACGAGTTCACCATTGACACCGACAGCGAAAACAACATCAGGACGGCCGACCTGAATGACTCGAGCGACATGAATGAACTCAAGAAGGCCACAACCCCTCCAGCAACCGTCCTCATCTCAAAGTGTTTGAGCAACGGGGATTCTCTACCCCTTCTCTTCGGGACCGTGAATGCAAACTACACGCGAGGAATCGACGTGCAGCAGGTGAGCCATCATCAAATATAATATGCCACGTTCGAGCGATTAAGTCCTGCATTATGATTCTGGATTCTGACTCTAAGGCTGGTGTTCAGGCTTAATACGTATGCTTGTCTGCTTGAGAGGAGCGCTGCTTTCCACAATTTCAGGTGCACTATAAGGAAGCGATAAACTGAGAGCGACTCCTACACACAAATTCACGCGCCTTTGAGTTTTCTAGTGAGTGTAATTGTTTCAGCTACAGCCAGTGTCTAGTGACATTCAGAGAGCCCATATATATATATACCGTATTTTCCGGACTATTAAGTCGCACCCTTGTATAAGTCGCACATCCGTATATTGAGCCGTTTTCGTGGAAAAGTTGGTATATAAGTCGCACCTCTTTACACGGTTCACGCAATGAGTTCTTTAGTTTACGCACATTGGTATCGCGAAATCGGAGTGCGCACAATCGCTAGATCGCACGTACCGTTTGCCGTGCATTTCGACTCCCGAGAAATGCCCATAGTATGATGCTGCCTGGCGGGGGCAATCGAGTGTTTCGCAGCAAAAAGACGTAAAATGTGCAAAATGAGAGGGTATTCGACTTTATTCGTGCGAACGCATGCCGAGCGAACGAAAGTTTAATGAGCTAAGCACTCGCGAACCAACCTTTGGAGCACTAGGCCTAGCCTAGGCTAAGTCCCGGAGACGACGCGAGCATCGATGCGCGGGCAGAAAAATAAACCTTGACATACTTTTTTTTTTGTACCTCTTAAATGTCGGCTAGCCACAATCCTTCCTTTTACATGTAGCAACATGGCTGGAGCATGGCACAAAAAAACTGCTCATCAAACGGAAACTGAGAAAGACGCGAGGAAATATTCTGCAGCCGCTTCGGGGAAGCCATAAAAATTAAAATATCTCGCATTCAGAGTCAAAATAGTGCGGCGACAGCAGTCCCTCCTGGAGGGGGAAACACCACCTATGGCTACGTAGTTATGGTGCTCTACAAAAGATGGCGCGCGAAGTAAAAAAAAAATGGCGTCGCAACTCGAAAAAAAAAAAAAAATCTTATATAAGTCGCATTGTTGTATAAGTCGCACCAAGAAAAATGTTATAAAAAGAACCGCGACTTATGCACCGGAAAATACGGTATATATATATATGTCCGCACACACATACTGCTGTGACAGATAGGAACGTAAAAGGCATGAGACCTGGTGCTCTGTACTGTCAGTTGCAGAACAGAAAAGCAGGTACGTTGCTTGAGGAGCAACCACTAGGTCATTCCTACCACACTCTCGACTGTTCACATCCATATTAGTTGCGATAGTGCATGCAAAGCAGAATGTTAAACTGCTTTGGAGGCTCATGCTACGAGGAGCTGCAATATACATCAAGTTAAAACATTTTACTTTTTGCACTTGAATTTGTGTCATGCTTGGAAAATTTTAAGGGAACCTTCGAAAGAAAATCAAGCACAAAACACTAATGAATTTTTTTTTTTTTTCTGTACGGTTCACTTTTTATTTTATGGAGGGTCCGTCTCAAAAAATTTCACAAATACAGTAGAACCCCATTGATGCATTTTTCAGGGGGCCACAGTAAAAATATGCATTATCTCGAAATTGTGCCTAATAATGGTTTTGGTATGGGGAGTATCTCTGACACAGCAATTTATTTTTTATATGGATCTGAGCCAGCATATTTAAATTAAGATCCATTTTTTTTTTGAAGGGGGTGGTGCTTCAAAATGAGGAGTAATCATAACCGAAAACTGCCAGCCACAATTTCTGAGCCGATAGAGCTAACGCAGATGCTGCAGCCGCTGCACCTGCGGGCCATGAGCGATGCACCAATAAGGCTTGCTCACAGATTTGCTTCGAGTGCAGCGCATACATTCGTGCAAACCCGATGCAGAACATTACATAGCACGTAGCTTGTGCACACATTTGTGTTGAGACACCGTCTATCACTGTCAAGAAGCAATAAAAATTTGCCTTTTGCACTTGTGGCTTACAATAGCGAGCAATATCTATGACAAATAAGGCGGCACCCGGAAACACCGTTCCGCATGGCCGGTCTTAATTGGGACAATCCTTCTGGCTTATGTGATTGTTTCTCTGTATCCTTGGAAATCCTTACCTTGGGTCCCCTTGCTCCCCAATGCTCCCCAATGAGCAAAGTCAAGATCCTGTTTCCAAGCAGGCAGCCAGGCCCATGACTTGGCCAGGGGTGAGTGTAAGAAAAGAAAAATTAAACTTTGCAGCTGTGCTTTGCTGGCACGCTTGTCACTACATGGACAACACAAACGGGGCCCCCCTTACTTTCGGTCCACTGGAAATCTCGTTATATGCCGCACTCGAAAGATGAAATCGCTTCCATAATTCAAGTCATATTATAGGCCATAAGCAAAAATTTGGCCGGCTGTCATCATCGTGCCACCATATGCAAAATGCCATTCGGAACCGTCATGTTCATGGGTTTTCGGTACAGATTTCGTCTGGTGTCGCACCAGGCTCGAGGAGGAGGAGGAAAGGAGGAGGGAGAGGAGGATTGGAGATGGGGAAAGAAGGAAGGAGAGGAGGAATAGAGAGAGAGAGAAGAGGAGGGGTGAGGAGGAAACTGGGAAAGGGCCCCCGAAAAGTTTGTTGTGAAAAATAAAAAAAAAAAATCAGGAGCAAGAAGCGTGCGCTCTTCACATTGGGCCTATTTCTCGGGTTTTCAAGAACTTACTAGACTAATGGTTTTGATTTCGCATAGCTGCTTTCTTAGCATTTGGAATATGGGTTGTTTTGTTATTTTATTTCACAACATAAATTATAGTTATTTTCGGCACTGGGTCAATCTTGGGGTAAAAATTTGTGTCTCAAACTTGTTTGAATGGAGCTGTTCCTATTCCGCTTACAAATCGCCACGCTGTGCTGAGCCGAGGGTATTAAAAATGTTAACCCCACTAACTATCTGTACATCCAGAAACAATGTTTCTAAGTCTGCTAGAACTCCCTAAGCACGAGAAAAGAAGAAATCGTATTTCAAATCGTCTGCTTCCCCACAACAAAGTACTCGCAACAAATCGGCGGGAAACGTCCCCAACCACATGCCCCTTTTCTTTTTCTTTTTTTTTTCAGAACAAACTTTCCGGGGGGGCCCTTCCCCAGTTTCCACCTCACCCCCTCCTCTTCTCTCCCTCTCTATTTTTCCTCTCCTTTTTTTTTTCCTCCTCTCCAATCCTCCTCTCCCTCCTTCTTTCCTCCTCCTCCTCGAGTCCGGTGCGACGCCAGACGAATCTGTACCGGGTTTTCTTTCACCTCTTCCAGCTGTGGACGAGGTGCATCTGCATTTAATTTGGTTTTTATGATATAGATTTGTGCACTCAATAAGTTGCTGTTTAGTTTTGGTTTAAAAAAGAAAAAAACGGCCGCGAAATTCCTGAAAATGAATTGTCAGCATCGAGGTCGCAAGACTCGTCACTCATCAGTGACGAGTCTGGGCCATCCAGATCAGTGAACGGTCTTTATCGAAGACGTTGTGTGGGGGGTTCGTGATTGACGTAGCACGTGATCATATTTTATATCTACGACTCCCACTTTGCCGGGACCATTGTCTCTTGGGTGAAACTACTGTTACAGGAACCTCCCGATACGGTGGAAATTTAATAATA
Organism: Ixodes persulcatus; assembly: GCA_013358835.2. NCBI lineage: Eukaryota > Metazoa > Arthropoda > Arachnida > Ixodida > Ixodidae > Ixodes > Ixodes persulcatus. The sequence goes on from JABSTQ010010026.1 coordinate 198,566, forward strand.
GATCATGAGTACACTAGATGGCACTTTTCTTTTTGCATATGGTCTACAGGTACCCTCCGCATCATTGTTAGCGCAAACATGACATCGATGCTTTTTTGCATTTCACTCAGACAGAGTATTGGTGGGTGTCAATCTTTACCGCTTGTGTTGTTACCCTGAATGAAGACTTTTTACCACACCAGCAGGTTTTATGGCAGCCATTAACAGTGTCGCATCGTGTACATAGGAAAACAAATGCCTGTACCTGAACGCAGGTGACCATCTCTGGAGTCGGGGATTTGAGCATCTGGGAGTTCTCCGGGCACGAGCCAGTACTTGATGCTGTACGACCACTTTGTGGGCAACGCCCACTGCCTCCACTTGGTTGTGTTCAGCCTCACCGACCCTCTGGATGTCCAGATACGCCAAGTCTGCTTCTGGCTTGCCTACCTTCAGGCCAGGGCACCGCCTGTTGAACCACTAGGCAAGCTCATAAGTTTCTGGCACTTATGTAATGTAATTGAATTAATTAATACTGTAAAAGTTCTACTTAGGGTATTTGAGAAGGCATGAATAGCTCCAAAAAGAAAGCTGAGGAAGCAAACACTTATCTTTAAAGGAGCTGTGCAACAATTTCAGTGTTTTGCTTAAAGGGATTGTCCGGTCGAAACCAGAAGTACTTAAGTTTTGGCGCTCGTTACGTTGAGGGTGCCTTCATATAGACAAACGTTATTTTTATTTTGATATATGATCTCCCATTCTTAATTAAACCTTTCAACAGCGTACGTACGACACTGCACCCCGAATTTCGCCAGCGTCAATGGCTGACATCCGTAGCTGCTGCGTGACGTCACAAAACGCAAAGGTTTGTCGGATGGTCGGGATAACAAGCGCTGGTCGATGGATCTCCTGTATTTTGTTTCGAATAATTTAGTCTCCTAGGCTGTACGTTACTGAAATACTTTTCTTTTAATGCAGTTCCCAAGTGTGTGCAAAAAAAGGTCAAGCCTTTTAGCAGGATATTACTCGAAAACAGCCATAAGCTTCGAGCAAACGTATGCCGTTTCGCGAAAACACAACTGCGACGGCCACCGATCGAACTAGGAGCTCTTGCAAAGCAAATGATGCAGATTTATTTATTTTATTTTTATTTTTTTGCCTCTGAAGCGGCATTTGGGTACACTTATCGGCGGATCTACTGGATCGGTGATGAGGCTATGGGTCGTTCCCTCGGAGGCGTTGTCCGCGGGTCGAAGGCAAACGACGAATCGTTCAAATGCATGTCGTCACTTGACTTGGACGAGCTTGGTGAATCATAGCTATGCTTTATTTTTTACTCGCGGTTCAAACAGAATCGGGCTGCACGCGTGCTAAATACAACTTTTGGCACCGTTACAAATGGCCGAGCTGTTAGTTTCGGTTTCGCCGCATAATCAAACCGATTGATCCGATTTGGGCGAGGAGTGGGTGGTTGTAGTTGAATATCGTTGGCACAGCATCACACCTCAGCTTACGAGCTTTCTGTCCGCTTAGAGCTCAGCTCGTAGCTCTCTTCTGTGAGATGATTGCTGCATAAGCGGGATCCAAGGAGGATTGCGGGATCTCGATCTTGACGGGAACCCAATCCCTACGCACGTCGACAATCCATTTTGCTCGTCACTGCACGTCTCGCGGAAAAGTGTGGAACGTCACGTATTGGCTCGCATCTGCTGCCCGGTGGTTGTGGCACCCAACCGCGCAACAAAAACCTCACCCATCCACGAAACAAAGTCGAACGCAACAACAAAAACGAAGCACGCTGCGGAGTTCACTCGCAGGCAAACGACGATACGGGAATGCTTGCCTTGCGTTGTTGCGCTTGCGTTGCGTTGTGTGACGTCAGAGCTTCAATGTTGCCAACGAAAGCCGCATTTACGCTAGGATGCGATTGGAGCAGTATAAATTCAATTACTCATGCAGAGGGGCATATACAATTCAGATTTTTCGCTTGCGATGCGTCTCGAGGCAATAAGAATGATATTCAATTGTTTTCTCGAATACAAAATTTCACCGGACAATCCCTTTAAGTAATCTGGGAGTTGGTGTCTCGACCTTTTTGAAGCAAAGAACAAAAAACCGCTTCTGCCTGCATGTCCTAGTTTTTATTTTAAAAATGGAGAAAGATTAAGGTTTTCGGCACCTCTACACTCCTTTACCATCTTCTGAGTATGTCCGCTGTCTCGTGAATGGGGGACGCACGGGGTTCCGGTGAAGCTCTCTCTCTAGAGCCATCAGTGATCAGCGAGAACTCATCCGCTCGCGACCGCGTGACCACGTGCTGGCGGGCGCAGCGCGAACAATATGGTGAAAGGAGGAAAGTGCCAACGTTCGGGTCCGGCCAACCCCGTGCGGCTCTGTCCCCCTCCGGCTTCTGGCGGCTGTTTGCGGTGGCAGATAGAGCTGACGTTTTTGTTGACCTCAGATACATGGCGTCACTAAAACTCCGTATAATAAAAGTTTTGTCGATAATACAGCTCTTTGACGCATTTATATTTATGTTGGAACTACAAGATTTATAAAAACATTACCTTTTATCGAGCAGGAATTTGTACACCTTGCTATCTTTTTATAAGTCCGCCATTGTTGTCATACCGTGTGGTTCTTATAGCCGCCGCTCGCGGCTGCAGGTCGGGAAATATTCTAATTTTTGTCTAGTGTTTACGCGGCCGAATCACGACATTTAGAAGGAAGGAGATGTGTTTTCTGTCCTTTGTGACAAGATAAACAATGTCAAAAGTAGAAGATGCCAATTCTTTCAATGCTAAAATCGTTGCACAGCTCCTTTAAGAACAACAATTTAAAGCTTGCTGAAACTAAAATGTCACCACAATTCAATTGATAAAGTACTTCATCATATCTTCAGATTGAAGAAGGATGATAAACAGCACAAAATATTAAAGGCCACAGACCTTCCCCATATCGTTTTGTGTAGCATAATTTTTTTTTTTGTCCTTATTTTTAAACGTAATAATAGCAGCAGCAGCTCTTTTCTGTTCACTTTTCGGTGCTGAAAAGTTGACTGTTTTCATTCCTGTAAAAGTTCAAGATGTGTGGTAGAGTGCAGTGACCAACTCCAGGAGTATCCCTCGTAGATGATATGTGAAGAACTGAAATTCAAATGAGACAGTCTTACTGAACCGAATTCATGCCGCTTGAACTGCTCTTTGTATTATCAGAATGTGGACAATGAGCTTAAGCGACGTCTACCGAGTCTCACGGAGTTCCCTTAGGGGGATGTCACGTGGGCATCCAAAATCAGACGACAAAAGACAGCACCCTGCCAGTTTCAGATTTCTAAATTTCTTGCCCATCTCTGTACTGAACCTGGCAGCCTCAAAATCGGGCAGTACAACGCATCAGCCACAAGTGCATCCAGTAAGCTCCATACCAAATACTGAATTTCATGCTCCACATCTGCTTACCCTTTCTGCACTTACAACATCTATACTCGTTTTCAACTCGGGAACCATAGTAAAAAAAAGTCTCTTTATGTAGAGAATTATTATATAAGTAGGTGCATTTTAGATTCAATGTAGTTTTCTTATAAAAACGTTTGTGTTACAAATGCCAAAGGCATCGCTTCTTCCTCATACAACCAAATCTTGTGAGAACTACTTCGTGCAGCATATAAACTATGTGCAAAACTTCCTTTTCTCTTGAAATGAAAATGTGCATAGTATTTGCCAGACAACAGACATCTTCAGAATGGGTGACGACTCGACGACCACCACGTCCAAATCTTCGGCTTTATTATCGGGTGTGCCGTACCCTTACTTCTGCAATTGTTGAACAACTCCATACCATCCAGCTAAAAGCAGACGCCCGTATACACCTGCTTATACAAGCTCGCACTCGCAACATCATGCATCGCCATTGCGTCGTCTAGTGTCACCATATTGGGATCTACTCACCCCCAGTTATCTCCGGAACAATATTTTAATCAACGCAGTTTCAGCGTTTTGAAGCTTATAAAAGTGAGGATTTTTAAAGCAGCTCTTCAAGCAAAACCTGCGAGGCACACTCCTGCAGTCGATCACTGCTGACTGCACTCCACTGCTCATCATCTTCAACTTCTATAGCAACACAATAACCAACCCTCCTACGCCGAAAAGAGAACAAACGATTCGTCTGGGAAACTCGTAAAAAAAAGCTCAGAAATAAAAAAATTTAAAGGCTTGCGCACGGTTGCACTACAGTGCAAACACTGTATCACTTGAAATTACAAGTGTAGCAAATGCTACAAGAGTGAGCACCGGGCTTTCAGCACCCCTGCCAAGCAGACAAGCATGGGGGCTCGTGTAGTGCAAGCGTTCTTCACAGCAACATGCCCGTTCATGTGGCTTCGGCTTCACTCACACATAAAGTGAAACAAACAATAATGTGTCCCAAGCAGACCTTAAGCTGTAAAACGAGCCAGAAAAATCAGCACCTGCACATAGAAAGTTGAAACTTTCACCGAATGTGCACTGAGCAGGTCAGTCTTACTGTGAGAAATTTCCAGGCACAGTTCTCTTCCTGTAAAAAGTGAGAGCAAAACACTTGCCAAAGTCTATGTTAGACGCGTTTGCAGGCGACCAAGTTACCGTCGCTATTAACTTGTGCTGCCATCTCTGGATAGGTGCAGCGAGCAGACAACAGAGTGCGTTGTCTGCTCGCAGCGCCTATCGGGCGATGGCGCCACAAGTTAACTCTTTCCTTACCTAGGGATAAAGCCCATTTTTGCAGGTTCCCAGTATTCTTTTTAGTTTTCTGAAAAACATCTGCTTCTAAAATTTGTTGCAGTAGATCAAAATGTAGCGCAGTAAACACTCTTCTAAATAAAAAAAGAAGTATAGAATAGGGGTTTAATAAATTATGCAAATATTAATTTCTGAAAACCAAAATTATTGTGGCCACCACAACAAAAATGAGAATGACACGCACATATCTCGGCAAACAATTGCAGCTAAAAAATTTAAAAAATATACAAAATATGGAAAACTTTAATAGCAAGAAATGTGGCAAATTTCAGTGCTCTAGATATAAATCTCATCTTGTTCTACCAGATAGTCTCAACCATCGTGGCGTGCATGCCATTCAGTGAAGCAGTTTCTGGATGTGGTAAAACACAGGTAAATGTAGCCTGTACTGCAGAAGACATTTGCCTTGTGCTGAATTTCACACTGCTTGTAACTCATCTTGCAGCTTTGCCGCTATCGATGTTTTCTATGTTCCTAGCGCATTTGACAAATCATTGCTGTTGGAACTAAAATCCGATGATCTGACATCATCTCCCGACTCATTTGTGCTAGTATCAGCAACAAAATTGATCCCGTCGCGCGATGAAGACACAACGTTCGCAGCATGGAGCGCTCTTCCTTGGCTGCAAGTTTTGTTACAATAAATCGCTTTCTCGTGAAAAAAAAAAGTACAATATGGAGATTGAAACTACCGTAAACTACCGGGGGAGCCCACCCCACTTTCACTGAAAACTGGGTTAATCTAGACATGGGTGCTTGTTCGGTCAAGTTGGGCACTGAAGGTTTAATTTGCAGAATTCCCAAGTTAGGAAAATGTTAATAGTGGGCATTTGAATGAAAAGGGGCACTTCCGCGGTATTTTACGGTAGTGTGTCTATTCTAACTACCTGATGCTGTAACTTGTCCAGAAATGCATTGGAAGCTCGCAAGTCGTCGGTCACGTGGGATAGAATTTGACGGGCGCGGTGTGGAAAGGGTTAATTGCGTCGGTAACTCAGCCTTCAGATCTCGCATGATAAGACTGACCTGCTGAGTGCACATTCTCTGAAAGTTTGAGCTCTCTATGAGCAGGCGCAGATTTTTCCGGCTCTATTTGCAGCGGAAGGTCCGCTTGGGACACTATATATATATATATATATATATATATATATATATATATATATATATATATATATATATATATATATATATATAGTTGCAGCGAGCTCGAGGAGTGAAAAATACCCATGACATCCGGCGATTCCATCCTTCTGACCGCCCCTACCACTAACTTTTGCGGTTTGGGGTAGACACCAGCAGCGTGTTAGCCACCGCACTCTTGGGAATCATATATAGAAAACGCGTGACATCCCAGTATACTTCATGAGCCTGCGTCAACACTTCAGTTTCGGTTTGGTCTTCTTGTTCTAGAAAAGCAACTATGCAACTTTAAATTAAAAAAAAAAAAAAAAAAAAAAAAAAAAAAAATTAATTGCATAGTCTTATGACAGCCAAATCAATTGCCCCGCATAAAAAATTTTTTTTTTGTTGTGTTACTGGTTTTTTAATTACTATGTGCTACCTTGCCTTACAAGATGACAAATTACTGGTAATATGACATTGGCTAGTTCAGTTTCCCTGCCTTTAATATTTGATTAAATAACAATTAATCTTAAATATTTAAGATGTACAAATTACGTTCTCCTAGGACTTTCTGAAATATGGTAATGCAGCAGTCAGTGAACTTAACTTCTTAAGCTTTCATCTGCTTCTCCATCTTATTGTTTTAAATGTCTTAAAAACTTTATTTAGCCAGGTGAGATAATAAAAAAACAGACAAAAAGATTTCTTATTTTCTGCTTGCTTTTCATGAAGTATGAAACTTCATGAAAAGCAAGCAGAAGCAAGTACTTTGTTCCTATGTTCTTTGGTTTGCAAATTATCATTTTTTTAACAGGATCTCTGTCTATGATTTGTCACTAATTCGTAATCACATTTTTTCTGTCTGCTTTAACTTGACCATCCACACGCGCATCGTCACTACCTGCACATCTCTTACTTCCCGCCAAGTATTGCGCTCAAACTAATGTATATTTGTTTTTCCGAAGGAATGGGCGGGAAAAGCTCGTCACCACTGAGGGTGGCCCTGGTTGCCACCCATGCCGACGCCAACGGCGGGAACAAGAACCAGAATGCCGATGCACAGCAGCTTCAGAACAACGCCGAGGCGGAGGCAAAGCTCGTGCTCACGGCCGCACGAAGTCGCTTTGAGCACGTGTTTGAACTCCACGACTCCGTGTTTGTGATGGACGCCCACGTCGTCGGATCGCAGAGCATGAAGTTCCTCAAGCAGTACCTTTCCAACCACAGGGCCAAGATTGTTCAGGTGGGTGGTCATAGCCATATGTCCTGGCTTTTGTTTCATTATTTTCTGAAAACCATAGTGCAGTTCCGCGGAACACTCTTTTTCCTTTCGGTAAGCTGCGCTTCACCGTGTCGATGAACAGAGTCTGCCACGTTTGCCGTTTCTTTATATGCAGACGCTTAGTTATTGGCGTTGTCTTTTGTCTTTGGTATCGGTGAGACGCTAAAGCATGTTGAGCAACTTTGTCAACAACAGAACTCGGTAAGTACGATCGGGGACATATTTGAGGTGCATAAATCTGAGCTTACTTCGATTTGTTTCCTTTCGGAGTCTCCTGCGCGACATCTACTAGGACCTTTATGGCCGCCGTCTTTCTCGATTGTCTTGGGTCCGAATAAAGACCGGTATGCATAAAAATCGGGCAGTGGATGATGCTCCTTGGTGTCGCTAACTGCTCTGGTAGACGCAGTCCGTCACCACGCAACAGAACTTGAGTGAGCTGGAAAACACTGAATCTGCGCGTAAAAATGTGAAAGTTCATCGACATGGCATCTGGCAGGATTTCGAGCCAGAAATACAATGTCACATAAAACCGCCCCATATCGCTCTTTTAATTTTTTTTAACAAAGGGCCTTTTCCAGGGTTGCTTACGCACATGCCCAGTGGTAGCAGACGCTGCTGTGCACCTTGGCGGCACTTCCGGGACAGTATAGGAATCGGTAACAATGTGAAGCCAATGGCAGCTCAGTATTTTAATTGCAACACACTGCAGTTTTTTTCCACCTTCTTTTGCAATGATGATACAGGCATAGTGATAGCTGGTTAGCGGTATTTAGGAAGCCACCTAAAACACTTTCCGATCTGTCCATAAATAGTACAGTCAAACGCCGCTACAATGAACGCTTCTACTACGAAATAGTTTGTACAACGCTTTAATAGCCTGTACATCTGCTTTATTTGGGTCATTAAAGTGCGCAATGGATATAACGAAGTGACGTGTATAACGAAGAATTATCGCGGTCCCACACGCTTCGTTATACAGGCGTTTGACTGTACCAAGCATTTCTGGAAAAGGCCCAATGCAGTGCTTGCTAAAGGCTTTCCTGCCTAGCAACATTGAATGCTTTGTCTATAAATAGACTTTACATTGGTCCAATAAAGCAAAACTATGTGCTATTGTTTTCCAATAAGTGCAGCTTTTTAACGTAGAGTACACATCGCGACACTGTTAGCGCGAACACGACATGAGCGCATTTTCGCATTTTACTTGTAAATAGTATTAGCGAGCACGACATTTTATCGCTTACATTATAGAACTAAATGAGCTCTTTCTGTAGCAATAATAACTTGGATGACATCCCTTGGTTTCAAAGAGAAAAACAGAAAAAACCGGCGATCGCTTGTTCGCACTAACAGTGTCGCGCTCTGTACATTATAAGGGAAGCAACCTAGAAAAAGACACGACACAAAAAAAGAGACACAAAATGTGACGTGGAAGAGATATGACGTTAAATGGCCACATCACGTGATGCATCTCATGACCACGTCACACATTGTGGTTGACTGAAAAAAATGCTGGTCACTTATTCTTCACGCTAGGTGCATTCACATTTGCAACCCAGAGCAGTTGCACAACCGCCAAGCGATGTGTGACTAGCGAGCACTGATGTTCACACCTGAGTAGGCAACCGGTGAGTTGCAGCCGCATTTTAGTTTCTCGAAAGCCCTCGGGAGCCGTCGTTTATTCCGCCCTTCCCACCACCGCGCAGGTTAATATTTTGCTACTTTCCCATTTTTATTGTCGCACAACTGCACATTTGTTGCATTTGCCGAAAGGGACAAACTCGAGAAATTATCCTGGGTCCTTCGGAAGCAAAACATAAAAGCACAATCACTACATCGACATACACTCACTCGAGCTTATATTAGTACCTACCTGTGAGGCCAAAAGTGACGCTTATTTGCTGCTAAGCCAAAACCTGTTGGAACTTTTTTAAATTGGGGTGCTGCTTGCTATAAAGAAACGGGTACTCTTAAAGGGAAGCTGAAGCGGTTTTAAATATGAGAAAAAACACCTGAGCCCAGTTAATCAGACCTCAGCCATCACGAATAGCGTATTGGTTTGGTCATTTTCTGCGCGGATTAACCGGAAAAACGCCTTCAAAGTAGCGCCGAAGCCACGCCTCTCCGAAGCAGAGGGAAAGGGGAGAGAGGAGGAAGCCCGTCAGCCGGCGTCAGAAAAGGACCGGCTGGGGGACCCCGCCGCGGCTGGCCGCGCTTTCCTCGTAGGCTGCTCTAGTGTTTTTCCGAGCCATCGTCGTTCTGCCGCTGCATAGCGCTTGCTTTTATCCGTTGACCGGTCATGCTATTCACTCAATCGCCTGACGTGTTGATTGTTCTCTTGTTTGTTCACGTGTTTGCAGAATTCTCGTGGCACCGAACCAACTGACTCGTGCTGTTGCACGATGCCGTACCTATGTGTAGCCGCCAGCTTTCACGAACAGCGCTCGTCGCAGTTGTTCTTCCTGCTTACCGTCTTTTCCACTTCGTCACCGAGTTTTTAAAGGGGTAGGTCGGTTTGAGCAAGTACACCGATTTTTATTCGAAACATATTTCCGACAGCGCATATGAAAACTATGTACGTATGGGTTCGAGTCTGAAGAGGGCTCGCCTGAACCCCACGCTCTGCCGACCATCTTTGAAGGTAAGAAGGCAATTCAGTGCATTAAACGTCACAAGAAAAGAGGAAACATAGAAAAAAGCTATTACGTTATCAGAATTGTGCAGTGTGCTAGAAAAGCCGCGATCATTTAGCCGAATAGCGGGTTTCTACTGGCTCTCTTGTGTTGACCGCCTTATATTAGTGTTTTAGTGTTGGTTTCTTATATTGTTGAAGTGACTATATTTTCCGGACCGACTCCGGTCCGGGAAATCTCAGAAACAAAAGAAAACAATCTTGGGTAGCCCAAGATTATTTTCTTTTAATCTACTCGGCTACCCAGTCACTTGGGAGAGAAGGGCTTGCTCTAATAAGTGGTCATGCAATTCATAATGAGACTTTCACAGTGCAACTTGTTTTAGCATCAACTTTTTTTTTTACAGTTGCTGACATTATTTGAGGTCACATATTTTTTAAACGTAAACATAAATTTTGTTAAATTTTCCTTCCAAAGGTTCATATTCTCTTCAGGAGAGCTTTTTGGAAATACAAAGCATGTGACCTTCTGTTCTGAATTGAGTTCTTTTTTTTCACAAGTTATGCAGTGTTTTCCGTATAAAGTTTGTGTCATGCAACAATTCTTTGTGCCGTAGAAATGCGATCGGACAATGATAATGCTTGGTGGTGGTGTGATGCAGTCAACAAATCTTGGTGGAAGTATGCGAATGTAGAGGCCCAAGAAGCTTTTACGATTTTGACATCAAATTAAGGGCTACCGGGCACACATCTCCGCTTTTTCTAAAGCTATAATAGCGTCATTGTTCGTGGCAAACAAACAAAACGCAGCAGAGGGTATCGCTATCACAAGGATGGACCTTCAGCGCAGTTATTCGCATAGTGCGCAAGGGCATGGCGGTGGCAGAACGGCGACCCTGTCTTATCACCCGTCTCATCTCAGGGGAAGCTCTCCCGTCGTCCGAAGCCGATTATACTATCCCTTCAAACCACTTCAGCCTTGATGAACAATGCAGCCTGCACGCTCACGCGTCCAGCAGCTGGCAAGCACGAAGGCCGATGTGTGCAGAATTCTTGTCCTCTAACGACCGTTTTGGGAAGGGTCACCCTAATCCGGCTTGAGGCGTCCCGTCACTAGCACTCGGTTATTGTCAACGTTTTACATTACAATAAGTAGTAGTCAGTACGTTCCTGAAAGTATGAAGTTGGCCATGTCGCGTCCGCGCAAGCGGTTCCTCGTGTCTGCGTTTATTACTGCGGGGGGTCATTTTCCTACTTTGCTAACGGCTGGAACGCGTACTTTGTCACGTCGAGGGTCGTCTGGACGCACTCCTCTTTCGGATCCACCGAAAGATTTCGAAAAATCAGAAGCCGAACCCGATTTACAAGAGCAGAAGGCCCGGCGCCCGGGTACTTCCGCAAGCGACGGAGCAAACGAGAATCGAGTTGGTCCTTTTATGACGTAGTGGCGCGTCACGCGTCACTAGCCAATGGCGTGCCGCTGCGGCGATCGCTTCTGATTTCTTCACTTTTCTTTTGCGTTTAGGGATTATTTTGAGTCAAACGGTTGTGATATTTGGACTAAGCAGGCACAAACACGCCAGAATCAACCATTAACTCATTTCTTTCGAAAAGCTCTTCAGCTTCCCTTTAACAGTGTTTATCGGAGCCGCCACGGAAACCTTCGCGGCAGCCACACTGCAGACTGAAGCATAGCATGGACATGTTGGTTTCATCTCCCGCAAAACAAAATACGTCGCCTAAAAAGGTTTTACAGTAAAGGGGGGGGGGGGGGGGGTGGCACACAAAAAACAGTATACCTGTTAAAAAAAATATAACAATACAAATATGAAAACAATACAAATAAATTTAAACGAAGTGCTGGATTTTGTCAAAGAACAGCTCCGGCATGGTAATTTCATTTCATTTATTTCATTTATTTCATTTCATTTATTCAACCTTTAAAGGCCCAAAGGGCATTACATAAGGGGGGCAAGGAATATAAAATCGAAAATACAGAACACTACACGAAGCGAAAAAAACATCATTTGTACATTTGTACATGCTATGAACAATAGAAGAGAAAATCCACACAGAAAAAAATGAGGTCAAAAATCACCAACATATCGTCTATGTAAGCACTCGCTAAAACAATAAAAGAATAAAATATAAGAATAATTTCTACAATGTCATTGGGTAACTTGTTCCAGACATCAATAGACCGTGGAAAAAAAGAGTACAGTAGAACCTCGTTAATATGTTTTTCAGGGGACCGCAGGAAAAAGAATTTTTCCTATTGCATAAAAAATCAAATTCGACCTCCGAGACTGACTCTCGAAATTATCAAGCTGCGAGGACAGACTTTCGACTTGTGCAGCCAACAGCTGCACCCACTGAAGAGACCCGTTGACGGTCGTATGTTTATACGATTCCAGATTGAAGTTGATGATGATGATGCGGGAGCCAGGCTTGACGTGTCGATTCGCAGCAAGACCAGCTCAGGAAAGGGTGGCATCTCTTCAGAGATAAACTGGTTCCACGTGTCGGTCGAGTCTTGCGATGATGGCAAAAGAGTTACGTTGCTGAAGACAAACTTGCGCTGGCCGGTAATGGAAGGGGCACGAAGAAGCAGCAAGAGCTGCATAGACATGAGAACCGGGTTTAGAAACGTTGTGTTGGCGGCCCTGTCGCCGTGACAACTAGGATTATGGGTGCTAAAAGTTTGTATGTAAACAAATCGGATGCTTCACCACGGCACTTCCGAGGTGCCGCTGACTAGCTCTACCGCTCAATGACTTGGCGACCGGGCTGCAAAATTGGTCAGCGAGTGACTGCTCTAAACTGTCACTTTTGTATTCACTACTGTGCCATAAGGAAACCAAGAATCTGTTGCGTGAGTAGCAGCTGTTGTGAGTTGCAAGTGTGAGCACACCTTAACAGTATCACAAAGTGTACGACCTTTGTTTTAGCTTTGAACACATTTTACGATCATTTGCAACCTTTGTCCGCATTTCCAAGTGATAGCTTCATGTGGGAATCCTCCACCGACCTACCTTGCTGGCGTCGATCTGGCCGTAGCAAGCAAGGCTACGAGAGTGAGAGTGGCAGCAACTGAGTGCAGCTTTATTGCCGACACTCTCAGCCCTATGGTTCGACTCTCTCATGGTTGACTCTCTCCCGTGGTTTGACATCACAGCACATGCTCAATGATGTTTCTCATCCTCAGTACCTCCAGTGTGTAGAAACCCGGGAACTACAAGTTAGTAGAATAGTTTAGTCGGCACAGAGGCATTTCACGGTAAGATTGTATACGTGGCGGCGTGAAAGAAAATGATGAGATACCCCCAAAGAAGAGGTGCATAGACGAAGAAATATCCTTAATGCATTCTCAATGCCCTTACGACGTGTCATATTGCATATCGTTCCGATAGCAAGTTCTCCTCATTGGAAACCCCATCGAATGATGTCGCACCCTCGTTGCATTTGACGGGAATGTCTAAGCGAGGCAATTTTTCTAATGCATAATTGCATCCTTACTAAAGCTAACTCTGATTTAGCCTCGAAAAGTGAAGCGTGCCACGGTCGAAGAGGGTCGGCCAGCTGCCAAACACTTGTGCCGTCAGCCCCGCCAGCCACACGACGCAACTGCAAAAAAAAAAGAAAGCAAACAGAAGAGGGAGGAGAGAGGACTTGGAGACCTTTCAAGAAGACTTTTCCAGCCACGAAAGCTCCAAAGACAACAAGAATCAAAACAGTACAAAAGGAAAATCTGGGAGAGCTAGTTGGGTGCCTGGAGTTGGCATCTGCCGCTTTCCAGATTAGACTCAATTCTGCATACTATTACTGCGTGATCGATAGATGGAAACACAACTTCAAATTTTTCACCTTCTCATTTCTCGGCTACTCGTGTTGCAGGGTCTCCCGAAAGGCACAGGCTTCCTGGACTCGATGGTGGGGCACCTGCCCAACTGGAGGAAGTCCTCTCCGTCTTTTCCGGTGCTGTCCTGGCGCCAGTTCATGGACATGGTGCACATCCAGGTCAACCCCCTGGCTGGAGAGGAGCACATGAGGGAGCTCATCCACCAGCTGCAGCTCATGGGAGAGGTGGGCCCGCTTCCCCCATTGTCCAAACCTAGAGCCACTAAATGAGCTTTGCCTCGGAGTAGCCACTCCTCAGACATTTCGTTGAATATAGACCAGTCGTTGCCAGTTATCTCAAGTTTTATCTTGGAAATGCTTTTCCGGTCTCCAGAAATGTTAAAACAGTCCGCAACAGTGCAAGACGTTACCGCTCGAGCTTCCCAAGACTGTATTTAAAACCCAGGAAGCCTAATTTTCTAATCGGAACTGTCGGCAATTGCACCGTCTCTGCTCTTGTCAACAAAATGGCAGCGCCCACGAGAAAAATTGAGGAATGGAGTGTCGATGCTCCTTCAATGACTCTAGTTAAACCATCTGAGATTGTATGTAGCACTGGGCAAATTGGTGGATCATCTCGCGTTTAATCATAATATTAATACCTTAATATATTTGTGTGCCCTAAAATTCCGGCAGGCCTTCACTTTGGTGCAGAGAGTAGGTGATTAGGTGGAACGATTTTAGGGAAACTCCCCAAGGTGGAGAGGTCCGCAAAAAAATTAATTGACTTCCACCTAAAACGGAGTACAACTCGCGCCCTCTAGGCGTCCGGTGGCCACTGAGAAAACCTGCGTGGTCAAGGATTCAGTCCTAGGAACTCTTCAATACTAGTGGAGTTGGAGTGCTCTACCAACTGAGCTAACCAGGGGCTATCCATCTGTATAGCAGTTGGTAGTTTGCTCCGCTAGTCTCAAAGAGGTACCGGGATTGGATCTCGGACCAGGCAGATTTTTTCAATGGCCACTGGATGCCCAAAGGGTGCCAGCTGCACCCCATTTCATGTTGGAAGTCAATTAATTCTTCAGGGATTAGATGAAAAACAAAAAGAACTTTAGCAAAACCAGAGGGAACTAATAAAACCCAAACATACACTCAGATTACAGGATGGCAATAAGCCCTTATACTTGCTTCTATAAAACAAAAGAGTTACTGACTGTGTCGACGCATGCATTATCCGAGTAACTAAAAAGAGGTTGTGTGCATGTTAAAGGTGAGGGGAAATACGTGGTATGCACATGAAAGGGGGCATGATTTCTAGTCGAACGAGAAGGGTCATGAATATTAATGTCACATAAAAGCAATATATGGTTCTATTTACTAGCTTGTAGAGAAAAATTATATCACACCCTGCACCTCAATTGAACAGGGGTGTCAGGAAAGCTTTATCAAGAAAAAACATGTAGTCGAAATAAAATTGGTGTTCAAATAGTGATCACAGACAATGCATATAACCCTTTTTTAACACTATCAGTTTTTATTGTCAGAGTTTTAAATAAAAAATTCAAAGAAATAGAGCAGGATTCTAGCCCTGATCTAATCAGAGTACTAGATACATAAATTTTGGTCACTGGGCTCATAAACTGATGCTTAATGCGAAATATAGCATCATGATTGCATTACCAATGATAAGAGACTATGTGAGTGGAAAATGTTGATGCAATACCTATATACATGCCAAGTCCTCTTACAACAGAGACATGTTTGATCAGCGTTCCATCCAAAACATGGTTATAACTTACTGCATTGTGACGTCTTCTCAATAAATTAGTTTTCGAAAGATTCAGTTGCAAACTGTTAAACACCAGTTGAACTATCCGGCTACATTTTGCTGCAGAACATTGCAGTTGACACTCAAACACCTAATGTTATCCGGAAAAATAAATAACTGATTATTTTCTACACATGTGATGATACCAAAGGAAAAAAAAAAAGAAAGAAGGCCAACCCACGTAGCACGAGAACATTCTGAGAACATTCCAAGGAATATTCAAAAGAGCATAGGCAACATTCTTGGAATACTGCAAATCTATGTTAGACCATTCTATCAACGTTGTCAGAATGTGGTGCAGGCACTTATCGCTACATTCGGGGAATGTTTTCAAAGGGATATTCTTAGAACGTTCTGAGAACGACATAGAACATTACCAGGACATTCAATCAACATTCAAATATCCTAACAAGGTTCTAAGAAAGTTCTCGAAACATCCAAAGAACTTCTGAAACTTTCTTGAAATGTTGCAAATTTATGCTGGGACATCCTTTTAATCTCATCGTAACGTAACATGGGTACATTGCTACGTTCAGAGAACATTCTCTGAGGACTATTTTAAAAGATTCCACAGTTATGGCTTGCTCAGGCTACAGCCCCAATGAGCCATACTACATATATGGATGTGATAAAGCTCCTCACAGTGCGATCAATATTTTTTAATCGAAAGATATTTTTAGAAGGCACAAGCACAAGCTAGCCGCTTTCCCAGCACACCAGCCTGAGCATGTACTAACGACAGTTTACTCCTACCTGTCACTTGTCAACTTCTTTTATTCCAAATGTGCTCCATACATGACCGATTTCTCACTCCGAGCTAAAAAGAACAGAAACACATGGCATCTCACACTCAACTGGGAAATGCTTTTCTCACTGTTATGAACTCCAGATGCTAAAAATCGGGTCTATTCAAAACTGCCCCTCTACATACGCAGTGAGTGCCAAGTTCATTATCAAGTTTTGAAAACCATTGCTTTTCTCCTACATCTTATATCACATTCCTTGGTAGACTCATATAAGATAAAACTGATCATTTATGCTAAGTTTCCAGAAACTCCACTTAATTTGCATATTTTTGGCACAAAGTGGCATATAGTGGATGGTGTTTCAAACCAAAGGTTGCGTGAGAGCTCCGTAAAGTTGGCTTCACCTGCGAACATTGGCTTCACCTGCGAACACTCTAGGAATGTTCGCAAGCGAACGTTCCAAGAATGTTGAGCATATGAATGTTCGAAGGGGGACGTTCCGAGAACATTGTGCATATACAAATGTTCGCCAACAAACATTCCTAGAATGTTGAGCAGCTTACCTTTTAGGGAATGTTCGCATACAATTGTTCCTAGAACGTTCCGAATGGTGTTTTAACGTTCCTTCAACATTCAGAACACCCAAGGAATGTTCGCACGACATTGGGTGCTACGTGGGAAGTATGAACATTCCTGTGGGACAACAAAAGCTAAAATATTACAAGAACAACAATAAAGTAGTAAACTGGGCCCATTGGTAATAATCAAACATGGTTGATGAACATCTACTTAAAAAAAAACGGGGACGAAGAAAGGAACAAACATGGTCGACGGGATGGAGAAAATCAGCTCCGTCCTGTCGTGTTTGTTCCTTTCTTCGTCCCCATTTTTTAAAAGCTGTTTTTCATCAATCAAGTTTTAAAATATGACCTTTGAATAACTATAAAAGTATGGAATCAGTTACACAACTTTGGGCAACACCAAATAGCAAATAATTAGTGTAACAACATCTTATGGTTCACATTATCAAAAGCTTTTGACATGTCAAAATACCTATGTTCTAATTCGCCCTTGCTCATAACAACGGGGACAGTGTTGTTCAAAGGGCAGACACTGACCATGAAAACATTTTGTGTTACTTCTCACTCATTTTGAGTTAAGTTCTTGCGTTTATACTGCAGTTTCCGTGCTACGCACTTATACTATAAGCCTATTTTTTATTTTAACGCTTCTATCCTCCAAAAAGCTAGGGAAAACATTTGCCTACCGTAAAATTCCGAGCGAACGCCCACGTTTGAAGGATCGCCCACCCCCCCCTTTTTTGTCCAACATCTGTTGGAAACGGTATTCCGATACATCGCCCTTCCCCCGATTCCCGCCGGATGTCACGCGATGTCCGACGGGAATCGCGCGTCAACGGCGCGATCTGCGGTCCCGCGTTTTTGCCTGCGATCTGCGCGCGTCAAATGCGTTTAATGCAAATCTGCTGCGTTTGCGATCTGCGCTATCCGTTCCCGAGTTTTTAGCGGATTCCCGTGTTTTTGCCCACGATCTGTGCGCGCGATATCGATTCCTAGCTGTAACACGCGCGAGTTGTTCCCGCGTGTATTATTGCATCGTGAAATGCGATTCTGCTGCGGCCGCGATCTGCTTGATTTGTTTCCGTGACATGCGGGTTTGCAGCGGATTCCCGCATTTACGTCCGCGATCTGCGCACGCGATATCGGTTTCTGCAGTATCCGTTCCCGTGAGATGCGAGGAATTCTCGGCGGGTTTCCGCGGGTCCTTCGCGCTGTCAAACGCGAATCTGCTGCGTCTGCAACCTGCGGTATCCTTTCCTGTGACACAGGAGTTTGTAGTGAATTCCGGCGTGTTTATCGCATCGTGAAACGCGAATTCGCCGTGTCCGCGATCTGCAGTATCAGTCCCCGCGTCACGCGGTTTGTAGTGGGTGCCCCGGTTCTTATCATTATTTCTGATAAAATTTTGCTGTGGCCATCCCCAAAGATAGCCCACCCCTTGTTTTTCACCATTTATCTCTTCATTTTGGGTGGGCGTTCGCTCGGAATTTTACGGTATATATTTTGCTTATAACAAAAAGGGGTGCAAGCCCACTCTTATAATTTTAACATCATCATAAAGAAAAACTCTAAAAATAAAGCTTATTACATGTTTAAATTCTTTCACTGATGATTAGAAATGAGTTGTTATAGTTATTGCCAATTATAAAATCTACTGTTAATTCATTTGACACCTTAGTCTTGTTACACTCTCAGATTTCCGAGGTTTCAGTTATTAAACTGAATTATTCATTCAGATTCAAGTCCTAGAGTCTCCATTTTGTCACACACCAAACTTTGGTGTTTGACAAAAACATTATTTCTGAGAAATCAGGAAAGCTCTTTTCAAAACGTGCTTGAAACTGCCTCAATACAGGAATTTGAATCGATGTAACAAATAAGTGTGCACTTTCTTTGTAACTTATGAAAAGAAGAAAATGTTTTGACATATAATTATTTTTTTCTATTTACTTCTGGGCATTATTTGTCAACTTTACTCAGAATTGAGAGTTTAGTTCCCACTTTTGTCTGTTCCCCATAGCTGTCATTGCATTTATCATAGCTCCATGTCAGACTCCTTGGATAGAAAGTTTGACTGCATGGCACGTCACTATGTTAAGTCTTATAGTCAAACTTTCGGGATAAAATGTTAAACTATAAATCTGTTCACAATTAGTGTAGCGTGCTTTTGGTGTTCACCGGTAAACCCCGAAAAGTAACTGCCAAGCTGATTTTGTCACAATCGGTGAAAGCCAAAAAACTACAAATTGAAATATTCTTGTAATAAGGAAAACCCAAGCTTCATGGGAAGAAATCTTTCTCTACAGTTCTAGTTAGGGACGTCGCAAACCTGCCGGCATTCGAGTTCGGCCAAGTTCGACTCTCTCAAACTTCTGACGCTACGTTCCACAAAAGTTTGACTGAAGTTCGACTTTTATGCGCGTGCCCGAAAATTTGAAAACGAGCTGGCACCACTCGGAGGACTTGCAATAATTGTTGGATGTATTGCATCACTGGTTTGCATTTCTAACTAACGAAAGCAGTAAAAGTACCTATTTTTGCTTTTATATCGCGTGAACATTGTTGATCATTTTATAAAATATAAAATAAACTACTTTTTAAATTACTTGTATACCAAAATATGAAATCTTATTGTAGAAGCCAGGGAAGACTGTTCATAAGTCGAACAAGCCGACATCGAACCTCGACAAAAGTTTGCAACATTCCTAGTTCTATTTTGTATTAAACTGTAACACAACCTACACTGAACTGTTTATGAGAGCATACTAGTAATTTCTTTGGGGGCATTATCTTTTATTTTTGTTTTTTTCAGTACTGGAACATTTTACAAGTACATTTACGTTCCCTGAAGGTTGGCAAATCCCGTGTCCTGTTTTCTTCGGCGCACCGACAAGTGTCAATCTTTTATCTGACACTGAAAGTAGACACCAAAAAATGCCGAACCTGCGGGAAAAAATAAACCCAACATTAGGCCATAGATTTTACGGCGATCGCATTATAAGGAAATTTGGCCAATGCTTTTCGGCGTTACTTCACTTTTAAGCAATATGTTTTGTATACAGTCGCCGACTGATTATTCGGATGCCGATAATTCGGACTTGTTCAATGTTTCGGGCCTAAAGGAGGAACTGTGGCCTACCCAATAGAAATAGTGCATATCACATTCACGAGTGACAACTTGAAATTCGAAAGTTTGATTTTTCGGAGAAAATCGTCGCGAGCGATCAGCGGGAACAGCGGCAGGAAACACCACCGAGAAGCCGCCATTTTATGTTTTACGTTGGCTCATTGGCTGAACATGGATTGGCTTGGCTTGGTAACTGGGTGCATCTTCTGCGGTGGCGATGTAAATGCCACTTTCTCAGAAGCTGTTGGAGTGTGAGATGCAGTAAACGGAGCTTGCGGAAAACAGAACATTTGCAGTGCAGCAACAACTGATAGAGCCTTGGCGTCAGCTTGGGCAAAAGAGAACCAAACATTCGAACTACGTCGACTCGCTGTTTTTTTCTCCGTGTTCCTGTTATTCTTTCTTGCACTCTTTATCTGGGAAATGCTCGTTTCACTGAGGAAAGCTCTGCTGTACATCAGAACACTGGATGTTTTCCCGCTGCCAGGAGTAACATGGATGCACTCGAGGAAGACGTTCGGCTGGCATTAATGTCCAATCGGTGAGCAGACGAGCCCTGCGTCAGCATTCGCCTGGCACTCAGCTCATCGACATCCGTCCATGTTCGGGGAACGGAAATGGTTAGATGCCCGCCATATAACACATTTTGTGTTCAAAACAGTCCTCACTTAGGGCAAATATTTTCAGTAAAAGGTTTTTTTCAGTTTTAACCAATTCTGTATTTTTCACACCGGTGGATGTTTATCAGCGTCTTCCGGTTCAAACCCGAAAGCGTACGGCGTACTTGTAATGTTCTTCTCTCTATGCAGTTCTCAGCTGTGAGCTGACGAATGCCGGTGCTGTTTGCAGGTCCTTTACACAAAGTCTGAGAGCGAGGACATGGTGGTGCTGAATCCCAAGTGGCTCTGCAACTCGGTCATCGGAGAGCTGCTGTCTCAGGAGCAGCTGGAGCGGTCGCGCGTGACCGGTTGCTACACGGTTGAAGACTTCCAGTTTGTCTATCCCGAGGCCGACGCCATAGATCTTCTACAGGCAAGCTCTTCCCTTTTCTCTGTCTGCCCGTGCACCCGCAGTGAAAATAACCCTGGGTTTGCCTGAAAGCAGAAAAAGTTTCCCCCCTGCATTTAATTCATAAAATCTATCATTATAGCCCAATATCGCATCAGCTTCTCTTAACGCAACCATCTTGCATCTCATCTCGTGTTGATCATCAAAGTAAAGTACTGTAATGTTTCGGGAGATGCCCCACCCCTATTTTGGTGCGATTTGCTC
Organism: Ixodes persulcatus; assembly: GCA_013358835.2. NCBI lineage: Eukaryota > Metazoa > Arthropoda > Arachnida > Ixodida > Ixodidae > Ixodes > Ixodes persulcatus. The sequence continues at coordinate 219,753 of JABSTQ010010026.1, forward strand.
TTTTTTTCACAAACACCGAAAGATAGCCCACTTCTAGTAATTGCAGGGCCCTGGCCAATGGCGACCTCGGCGCAGACAGGAGGTGAGCGAACATTGCTGACTGGGAAGGACAGCCATGTTAGGGGCGAAGCCCCTTAGGGGCTAGCCATGTCCGTATGTCCGTCCGGCGTCGGGTGCTCGTGCTCCTGCTCGTGAGCTCACGTGCTCACGTGCTCATGTAGGGCAAAAAAAAAATGAAAAAAAAAGATGAAAAAAATTATGTCTGTCCAGCATCCGGTGATTGTGCTATTCCCTACACGAGCACGTGAGCACGTGCTCACGTGCTCGTGTAGGGGAAAAGAAAAAAGATAAAAAAATTACGAAAAAAAAAAAAATGTTTGCGCAGTCGACAGGATTCGAACCTGTGCGGGGAGACCCCAATGGATTTCTAGTCCATCGCCTTAACCACTCGGCCACGACTGCGGGACGAGTAGGGGACTCTGAGATGTGGTAGTAACTCAAGAGCTGGGGTCATGGATGAAACGTTGCATGTAGCCGCTCAACGTCTATACAGGAGAGGGCGCTGCGGTCAAATGCGTATATAATCGCGTTAAACTTTGCATGCGTTGGCTCAACGTTTATAGACGAGAGGGCGCTGCGGTCAAATGCTCAAATGTGTATATAACCACGTTCCATACCACACATTCTCTTTCTGACATGGATGAAAACGAACGAAAGGCTCGGCATGCTGCGGCTCAGCGTTTACGCAGAAAAGCACCACCAGAGCTTCGCCCCAATCAACATCATTCACCACGTGGAGACACGGTCAATTTTTGGTTTAAAACTAGCTTTTCTGCAACTTGGAAAAACACAAAAGAATAAAACATGTAGGGACAAAGATAAACAGTACAGTTCTTTCAACCAGCAACCAGCATTTAATGATGCCACCCTCAATGCGTCAGCCCTTCCCTTCCCTGCCAACCCAAGATCCCTCTGAAAATGAAGAAAACACTTAAAAAAAAGAACAAACTCGGGAGAAAGGAGAGTCTGTTAAGGAAGATGAGAAAATGGATGTAAGGAAACTGTTAAGGAAAGAAAATGAAAAGGAACAAGAACAAAAGAAAGAAATATAAAAAAAAAAATAGGAAAAGAAGAAGAAAAGGATCTGACTACTTTAACTTTTACCTCAGACATTCTACTTTAGTCTTGGATAACCTAAGGGAAGGCGAGGAAAAGTTCAAACCACCACTGGCCATCCGATAGAACTCAATGATTTCTCTGCCAAGTCTGTCCCTGTGTTTCTCGAAAACTCGGGTTGCATGGAAGTGCAGCTCACAGTTTGAACAAATGTGGTTATGGTCCACAATGGGGCAAAGAGTCACTGGATCCTTGGGTTACTTCGAGGAAGTGGTTCCCGATGCAAGTGTAGAAGCGTCTGTCAGTCTGTCTGATGTATACTTACCGTATTTACTCGAGTAATAGCCACACTATTTATGAACAAGGCCCTTGCATCTACTTTCCCGCAGAACAGATATATGGTCAATCATTACATTGCGCATAAATAACATAGCGAATAACTAGATCGATAACACGATTCTTCATACAAATGCAATCTTCACAGATGGTATCTTCGCGTAAAGACGTTATCCCTGTCCTGTAAATTGCTGGAATCATGCTGTCGATCGCGGTGATTGGCAATCCACTTGCTCCGTGGAAAAGCGAACCCTTAAGTTTTTTCATAAACAGTGCCGCTATTACTCGAGTAAATACGGCATCTCTGCAGGTTAAAGGGGTTGGGAAACGAAATTACAGCGCTCCTTTTCTAGCTTGAATGTGTTGCATGTTACACCCTAACCTCAAAAACACCAGTCTTCCGTTGAAAGGCACAAGAAAACTAATTTTAAAGCTAAATAAACAATCTTTCAATGTGCACCTGGTGGATGCATGCGGAGCCTATTTGGGAGGTAATCTAGCAACATTGGGGAACTTGCTACGTAGTTGTGACACAGCAGATTCCTTCGGAGCAGCGCCGCTCTTTGGCATTTCAACATTTTCCTTCTTAGCTTTCCTCCTCAACTTACAAATCACGCATTGAACCAAACAGTCCAAGAAGACGCAAAGGGTGGACTCCCCTCTTTCTCGGACCCTCGTTTGTGCACCCGGATACAGCCATCCTCCCCCTAGAAGATTAGCCAGTCGCTCAAAACTCGGACAAAAGTTGCTTTCCCCAACCCCGTTCAGCCCTAAGCTGACAGTGCTGTGGAAGCTACGTGCTCCTTGGGCCAGCCACACGCTCGTCACCCCACGGGTACTTCGAACGGCTCGGTTGTAACGCGTTGACGCTATTGACACCACCACAACGCTGACAACGCCACTAAGGGCAAAGCTCATAACCCCGCCAGCCTTGCTACGTCACGAATGCGGGGAATCTTTTCTTTCTGTTTTTGTTTGCGCCCGATATCCCATGACGCATCGCGCTCTCCGTTCGCTTCTCTTCGAGCGCTTGCTCGAGTGCACCGTTTGAAACGAAAAATATAGCCAATCGTTCAAAATACAAACGTGCGATTATCATTTACGGTTATTATCCGTCATGCTTGACTCATTTCTGAACGAAATTTGAATATTTAAATTTTTGTTTCCGTACCCCTTTAAGGCAATGGAGTACAGCACTTGCTTTTTGCAGGGGACAAATGGGTTGGCACGTTGGATGGAACAACCTTTTGGAGCACAGGGCCGCTAAACTCGTGGAACACAAAAGATTCTTTGTGTTACAACGTAGTGGGGGGGGGGGGGGGGGGGGCCAAAGGAATGCCGCAAAGTTTTCTTTTCTCACAGACTTGCAAATCTCTTTATCTTCGCGACGCTTTTCATTGAGGGGCGAAAAATCCCTGCGACTCCCTAGGCGCCCAAAATGAGCAGCATGATTGAGCGTGCGGAGACTACCGTGGTTTGTACGTGTGACTTTATGACAAAGGTTATCGGCTGCAACCAACAAGTTTGATTGTCTCTAAAAAGAACGGCGGAGGTTTGGGGTAATTTCATTTTAAAATCAACATCGTCAAAGTTGACAGGCTGATATCGTTCCTATTTCCGCCGATAAAGCAGAATTTACTGAAAATATCCATGCTGTTCCTTTCTCTTCTCTCAGCCTTTTGCATATGATCAAAGTGTAACCCGACTCGGCCAAGTCAGAACCAGCCGAGTAGCGTAGTCTACCTATGGGCGAATTTCGCCCCCAGGCAGGTGTGGGCCCATCGGCGGGATAAAATCATTTTACTGTTTTTTTTTCTAAGTAGCGATTATTGTCCATGTAGGCTACCAAAAGCGTCGGTGTGGTCGGCTTCCCAAGGTTGGCAAAACTGAGATGAATTCTGCTTTCATCTACGGAAATACGAGTAATGTCAGGTTGTCAATATTGACGGTAATGTTTTAAAAACGCTATGGCTCCAAGCTTCCTTTATGCACAATCAAAGTTGTCGCAGTCGATTCAAGCACCCACCATCGAATCTGTTGTTCACGACTGATAATCCTGACCCTGACGTCAAGGGTAGGAACTGCAAAAGGACGTCACTGAACGAGCCTGCACACTACAAGCGCTGGCACGAGCCTCTCGCTTGGAAGACTGTCATGGCCGCTCCTGAGGTCATGGAATGCAAACCGTTTTAATTCCAGAAAATCTAGAACCATTATTTAGAAAATTGCACGCTGTTCTGTTCCTCATGGTTGCTCAGTTGGAATGCCTCTAAGCACAGGTGTCAAAACAGAGGGATGAGGAGGGGGCGTCTCACCCCCCCTTCTCCCCCAGTGACGTGGAGAGGAGGGCCAAGGGCATGAAGGGTTAAGGCGGAAGGCGATTTCCCCAGATCCCGAACATGAAATGAAATGATATTTCTTACGGCACTTTCTGACCCCTAATTTTTTTTGTGTGTATGTTGGTTGGTCACACCCTTTTTTATTTCGCTTTCCCTAGTTTTTTCTCGCCATCCCACGTCGCCTCCTTATCTCTGAAACACTACTGACGTCACTACCCACACCGCCTGTCGGGGACCCAGGAGATCACTGGATTGGAATCGCCTTCCCGCACTTATCATCAACATCACTGAAAGCGCTAAATTTAAAGATAAAATTTTAATGCGAATGCATTAACTGTCCCATGGAGCGAGCCGACGTCATCAGTTTAAAGCGCGAAAACTGCACCTAGTTTCCTTGATCCCAAAGGTCCCATTGGCTGGCGCACGGCGACGAGGCTCCCATTGGCCGCTGCGCGCGTCAGTTTTAAAGACCGCCGCCAGATGGCGCATCAGTTTCAAAGACCGCTGCCAGATGGCGCTGCGTGTCCGTGCCGCCAGCGCACCGATAAAACTAACTGCTGCAACCTAATGCCACTACGGGCCCCGCGCCGGTTAAAATGGACACGTTGGCGCGCGCTTGGAGGCTTCTGCTCGTCTCGCCGCCGACCAACATGCCGTCGCCTCCATCATTCACATCGTCGGCGGTGCTTCTGCTTGTCTTGCCGCCGACGAACATGGCGCCGCCTCTAGCATCCACATTGTCGGAGGAGCTTTTATGCTTTGGCATTCACAACTCATTAGAAGTGCTTAGGTGTACCTTGAGCTTTTTCTTGTCATTTTGTGTTCTGATTATTTATGTTTTCTTTTTATGCGTTAACCTACCCAACTTCTGTTTTTATGAGTGCTGCTCAGATGTCCTTGCCCACTCCCCACTGCAATCCCTTTGTCCACTCATAAAGTCCACTCATAAAGCTTATTGTATTTTCATGAACCTTCATTTAATTCGCTGTGAACAAATTAAAAGTGCATCTTGACAACTTAAAAAATTACTCGCAATTTATATGTAAATTAATGACGATCTTAACTGACTTTGGTGTACTCAAGCTTAGTAAAATGTGTCCAGAAAAGTGCCTGCATCTCACTCCTGCACCTATCAGGCAGTGCAGTGTATCCTGTGTATAAGCACAATAGCTGGGGATTTTGTCTGCTTTTGCATCTAAGCACAAAGTACAGCTCATTCACATATAGTCTTGCACCAAGCCACAAAATGTTTTTTTTTTTATTTTCAAAATACAAAGTTTGTGCCTTTTTCAACTTACTTGAGAAGGTGCTTTTTCCTACGTCCACTAATGTGCTGCGGGGAAGCAGCGAAACAAAAGACTGCCAGTTTCAACAAATTACTTTCCTACAAACTGTACTAATTTTGTAAGCTTAAGCCACGAGTATACGCTCACCATGGATTCCTTGGTGGTTGGCTGAGGGGCTTGCATTACGACGGCGGCTTAGTATGTCGAAGCTGCCGGACACTGTTAACGACTTTATATTCACGGTTTTAATATTTTGTGTCTTTTGCAAAGCGTATGTTTCGAGAATGTTTGGCGGGCACGAAACCTTTGGATTGGGAGTGGTACGCTATGTACTCGTAACTATGGGGTGATACATTCGCGTGATGGAAGTTTTAGAGCGCCGCTCTTAGGCTCCTGTTTCCGGCTTGAGCGGCATCACTGTCGCCGTCGGCATAACCGCGCATTGCGTTATGGGACGTTTCCCATAATGACGTCACACGTGACGTCACAAAGGTCACTCATGAAGGTCATGACGAAGGTCATGATTTTCACAGTGACCTTCACGAGGCCTTTACGAGGGTCACAAGTGACATCACAAGGGAGGAGGGAGGGGGATGAAGAGGGAAGGGGGAGGAGGATGGAGGAGGGGAAGGAGGAGGAGGAGGAGGAGGAGTGTCTATGGAGGAGGAGACGATACCCACCTCTTCGTACCCTCCCCTCCTCCTCCTCAAGAGCTGCGCTCTAATTCGGCATTACAGGGAATTGTAAACATCTTTAATTTTTTGTGATACATTTTAAGTCGCAAAATTAGCAAAAATTGGGCCCTCACGAAAATAAAGTCGTTTACAGCGACAGATTTTGATTGTGGACTCAGGATTTCCAAGTTTTTGTAATAAATCTTGGACGTATCATCGGGGGCCCTCGCTCGTGGTTCCTCGCTCTTTACATTGCTCCTCGTTTGCGCGCAGGTACTGGAGAATCTCAAGATGTGCACCCAGTGCGACAACGACGGAGACGTGGAGTACGAGTTTCCCTGCTACAACTTTGTGGAGACCCTGGATGGGCTTTGGGACCCGTCCGACCCGCGCTACGCCGGCGGCGTCTACTGCGGCGTCCACGTGCTGCCCTTCGACGACTTCCCGCACGCTCTCGCCTCCATCTTTTCCAGGATACAGGCAAGTTTACCATGGCACCACAGCGGTACTACGAGGGGTGTTTGCAAGCACTTTTTGGTTAAAGTGTGTCAAAAAGTGTCACTGAGCCGAAGAACGTCGGGCAATGAGATATTTCAAAATGGTATCTTTAGGTGGGGCGTTTATTACATTCAGGCTTCCCGGGTATCTTGAAAAGAAATGCAACAAAAGAAGAGAATGTTTCATTCCTATTCTTAGGTAGAAAAACAAACAGTTCAGTTGACACAGGCTGCTACTTACAAAATGGCACCACGTAAAACAAAAACTCGAAAGCTTCTTTGAGATGAATACCGAAAAGCAGATGCAGCTGATTCGAGCACGTGTCGTGCATCTGCGAGTAGCAGTGTCAACTGGACAATTTGCTTTTCTCCTTGTGCGTAGAAATTGTGATTTTTCTTTTCTTGCATCTTACTCGAAAATCCACACTCACGAAATTTGATTGCGATAAATGCATTGCACACCGTTCATTGGCTCTTTTAAATGGCTTTGTCTACAGCAGTGGTTCTCAAGTGGGGGTCCGCGGATCCTTTGGGGTCCGCGAAGGCCTTCTAGGGGCCCGCGAAGCCCTGCCTCATCAGTAAAGCCCGGAAATAAAAGTTTTATTTTTTTTTTTTCAGATCGAGAACTGTTTCAGATTTCGGACGAGTTTTCTCGTATGTATGTCAATAAGAGAAGCCTACATCACACTAGCCCTTAGTTATATCCATTTATTCGATCGTTATTACATTTAACCTTTACTTTTAACCTGCCTTCACCACGAACGGGGTCCTCCATCATCTCCTCTGATCCACAAGGGGTCCGCGAAACATCGATGGTTGAGAACCACTGGTCTACAGCATGTAAAATAACGCTTTTAAGGCACTTTAGACAGCCCGCAAAAATCAGTTTCTTATTGTATTGCGCTGTAATTTACTACAGAAGTGCAAGCAGGTGGTGGAAGTTTAGTGAAAAATCGAGGAATTCACTTACCTCGTTCAAAAGAAACAAAATACTCAGAAACCTGTTCTGGGCAATCTACGCCACCACTTTGCAGACGATGCACGTGTAGGGAGAAGTGCTGCTGACAGATGGCGTATGCCGCGTCGAGGGAGCGCCGGCCTATTCAGGTTCTTCTGCAAGATTGTCTGCTACTATCATAACTAGAGGAGTGCGAATATCAAAATCTTTCGAAGAAAATCAAATCGAATAATAAAGGTTACAAATCGAATCAAATATTTTCTAATAAGAATAGTAGTTCTGAATAAGAACATTTTTAACACAAATACTTTCTATTTGATGTCAAATAAACAAGAATGCTCAATCAAAACAGAACTGGAATTTTTGTTTTTCAACAAACAATTATGGAAAGGTTACTTTTATTGCAATAAGAAAAGTGTCACACATGTGACTGATAAAAGACGGATGAAATAAAAGATCAGTCTGTAAAACACCATTCAAGGAGTGAAGTTACAGAACGTAAACGAAAGTACACAAGTGGTGGCAGGTCGGCAAGCCACAATACAAAGTTGAAGATTGCATCGCGCAGCTGCACCAACTTTGTGCGATCTCTTTTTACACGGGTGAACGCAACCACGTGAACGTAAGCGGAAGTACGCGAGCAAAGGCAGGTCGTCAGGCCACAGCAGAGTTGGAGACAGTCGATCGCACCGTGCAGCCGCACTGACTTTGTGCCATCCCTCTCCATTCTGTCGATAGAGGACGCCACAAAAAAACACTAAATTAAAAATGCTTTTTTTGGTGGAGAGAGCAGGTTTTACTTTTACCAGTGAAAACAGGTAGAAATAAATAACAAAAGGCATACTGGCAAACTGATGAACCAGAAAATCAAGCGGAAACTAACACGAGCCATATATCGCCAATAGCCGAGGCCAGCCGTAAATCCATATCCGATCTATTGTACCTTGGCTACTGTAGTGACTGTAGGAAGGACTGTAGTGAGTGTGGTCCTTCGCGTTTGTGCTCACGACAATGCACGTGCCGTTTAAAGTCATAGTCCTTTATCAAATCTATCGCAGCGTTTGTGCCACAACCACTTTGCCAACTCCGCAATCCAGACATCATGGCAAGCAACAGACAGATCGGGCTACTGCATGAAATAACTTTCCTGTGCTTCATACCAAAAAAAGGCACTCGGGTTGGCTTTTAGGTTTGCCAAGCTCAAAACCACACTACGCGCTTCAAAAACAAAACAGAGAATTCGACCTGCAGTTGGCACTAATCAGCGAGTTCCGTGTTATTCATAGTTTTTGAAGTATTTGAGTTCTTTGAATACTTCGAACATTCGAATACTTCGAACAGCGAAGGTGCGAAGTGAATCGAATTGAATAGCAAGCATTATTCGCAAAGTATTCGAAGTTTTGAATATTCGCACACCTCTAATCATAACGCAAGATGGCTGGCACTCCCTTGACACGGCGCACGCCATCTGTCGGCAGCACTTATTCCTACGCGTGTGCACCATCTGCGAAGTAGCGGCGTAGATTGCCCAGAACATGTTTTTGATATTTTTATATTTTGAACTAGGTATCTTCGATATTTTCACTCTAAACTTTCACTACCTGCTTGCACCTCAGTAGTAAACTGCCGCGCAATATGATGAGAAGCCAATTCTTGCAGGCTGTCTAAAGTGCCTTAGGAGCGTTAGTTTACATGCTGTATAACTGAACATCACTCGTGAACATTCCATAGATCACATTCTTTTTGCATAAGGCTTTCTTGACAATGGGCAAAAATAAGAGGGAAGGGAGGTTTTTTATTTGTAAGCCCTAATTTTGGAAGCCTCCTCTAATTCTTCACAGAAAAAAAAAAAAAGAGGATTGCATAGTTTTTTTTAAAAAAGAGCTCCTGGCTGGTTTTATTCACAGTGTTTGTGCGTGTGGCACGTGATTTGCTCGCTTTGCGAAGCGACGAACATGTGCGTGCTGGGCTGAGGAGATTGCACGCTGGGCTGGGGAAGCTTCTACATATTGAAGTGGTGTACTTAAAGTGTCTCAATGAAAAGAAATGCACAGATGGGCGGGTATGCTCGATAGCAGTATGGGAAGAATTTGCAAACTATTGGTATCCATACCTTGTTGCACATTAAGAAAAAACAAGCTCCTCCCACGAAGCCCTTCACCCTCTCCACTTAGCAGAGTGAACGCTGGAGAGGAGGGGCGAGAAGGGACTCTTCCTCTCCAGCGTTCACAGGAGGAGCTTTTCCTGCTTTTCTTCACCTGCAACAAGGTATAGCAACAACATCAGGTAGGGCTCTACTCTGGATATCAGCTATTCGTAGGGATCATTTGCTGTCACGTGAGTGCCATTCGGAGCAACACATGCAGTTGCAACGATGTGAAAGGCCCATTCGACGAGGCAGCTTCAGGCGGCTGTGCAAAATTCACTTTGGCTATGCCCACGTTGTTTGGGGTAAGGAAGTAAATGAACCCTTGTTCTATTCTCTCTCTAAAAATAAAGCGACTTTGCCCGACGCGCGCGGCATTGCGGCCTAAACTGCTTCGACGATTGGCTTTTTGGAATTGCGGGAGTCTGCACGACAAATGACTCGTTGCTCGTGTGATACAGGTTCAACTGCGGAGGGCGTCCATGGAGCACGCCGACACGGACAACGACCTGTACCAGTGGCTAAAGGGCAGCAAGTTCTGCAGCGGAACTCTGGAAGGCATGCTCACCCTGGTTGACAGTGACAGTGCCCTCGAGGTCAAAGTTCGTGGACCGAGGGGCTCCTCCTCAAACTGGTGGGCAGATTTCGTTTACAAAAAAATGGACGGTTACTTCGAAACAATGTTTTCATAACGCATGAAATGCGAATGTTTTTTGAGTTTTGTATATGTGTTTCATTTGTGACTTGTGATGTTTTTCTTTGTTTGGTTCACTTATCAATAATATTTTATTTGTTTGACTCTAGTTAAAGAGAGCTTGTTAAAGTTCACATATTGAGGTACTCGTGATGCCTCTGGATGCAGTCTAGAAATGAAGGAAGAGGGAAGCCAAGGGAGCTCATGTTATAAAGGTGGTTTTTGTGATGCAGTCATATTTTGTGCAGGAAATTGTGATTTCCGTGTAAATAGCTCAGTATGCCTAGGTTGTGAAGTAAATGAATAAAAAAAGATAGAAAAGTTGAAGACACTCCCTTTTCTATAATGTGTGATATAACTGAAAGGTGCCCCACAATTCTCTTATAGCAAAAGTATCAAGTGTAAGAATATATGGAATTGAAGTTCTCTTGAACCATTGAGAATGTATGTGGCTGTCACCTGTAGTTTCAAGATTATAATACTACCGCAAGGCCTTTGGGGCAGTTGTTGATGATCCCCTCTCCTAGCTGCTAATTTTGGCATGAACCATCAAAAGAAATAATCATAAAGTTCTTACCCTGCTTTTCTATGAATATACGCGCAAAGTACTTGTGGCTGCATCAAGAAGTCACCATGCAGATTGTGCATTCTTTAGGGACAAGCTGAAAAAGTCTCAGCCATCAAATTTTTTTTTGTCCGGTAGCTCATACAATGCCTTGAAAATATGGGGCTAACCAGCATTAGTCTCTCATAACCCAGTTTCCAGCTGTAGTAAACAGTGAGGTGATTGCTGAGCCATTTGTGCCAAAGTGCTTACCCTACTCCATCCTGCTACATTTTGCCAAAATATGATGATTTTGTGGCAACGCTGTGCCGAATTTTAGTTGAATTAATGGTTAAAATTAATTTTTCAGTCCCCGCTACACGGCCAGATTGTTACGCTAATTTGCTAATTTTCAAAACTGTCAATTATCGCTTCAAATAATGTGCTATTTAACTTTATCTCTGTGTCAAACACTGACAGTAGTCGGAAATTTCACAATATTTCTCGCGTTTGATCTGCTAAAGACCGACAAGTAGCCAGAAAGGAGGAAACTGCTCCTTGATTCCTCCTTTTCATTGGAGAAAGGGTGAGACCCTCCTTGTTTCTGTGGGGAGTAGCTCGGGGCCCCACTCCTTTGGAGAGAGGAGGAGGAGAGAAGAGTGCAAGATGGAATGGAGAAGGAAACTGGGAACTGGTTTTCTTCCCTGCAGAAGAAGATTCCGTAGGAAGTAAAAGTACTTGTTGTTGGGATAGTTGGTGATCACCGCTTTGAACCAAATTTTAACCTTTAAGTGCGCGTCTCACCATGCACTGGTGCACTGCAGTGAAGTGACAGCTGCAGTGCACTCCTGTGCTGAGGAGAAAGCACCCCTCTATATTATATTAAAAAAAAGAAAAAAGAAGCTCGGTGAGTGCTGGTGTAAATGTACCTCGCAGTATCCTTTTTAATAAAGCTGCAGCTACTATATATAACAGGCTGCATTATTCTGATGACATTTTGTTTTTAGATACGAGATTTAGCAAGTATATTTGGGTATTGTGAGAAGATTTATATGGACCGCTATATAGGCATATTTGTCAACTGTCTGTTCAGTTATCACTTTTATATTGGTTCTATCTGTTTGATAGCACAGTGAGTAGGGAAATTAAAATTAAGCTAGCTGGAGCAGTTGCTGGAAGCTTGGTAATAACCTTAAAGGGACACTGACAGGGTATTTATGCTCGCCGAGGTTTTAGTTGTACATGACATATGAGAGCCCAACTACCCAGAACACAATTTGCGGCTCGAAATTCGGTTTCTTTCCATTACGAAAACCGCTGATCAAAAACTGGCGGGTTCCAGTCTCGCTCACTCTCTTTTCCGTGGTCACGGGCCGTTTTCTAAGGTTTCGACGCGACCACCAAATTTAATCAAAGTCGTTGGTCACTGAAGGCACACACTCAATATTAAAAATATAAAAAAAAAATGAAACCCATTTTTTGTGGCTTTTAAAAAGCTGCAAATACGTTGATTGAAAAAAAAAAGTTCCACAGAGAACCGGAAGCATTCTGTGCGTGCGTCGTTTCGCGTATCGTGGGACTCGCGGGGACGGCGATGGCAGCGGACGACGGGCGTGGGACGTCTAGTTCAGAACTGTCGTTCACGGTACCGGCGAATTCTGTCAGCCTTTAAAAGAGAAATTTGGGACTGATCAAAAGAATTGGTATTCATCCCCTACGACGCGCCCGACCACTAAGCCGATTTGCACGAAGACGTCGCTGAGCCATCGCTCCCTTCTCATGGCTGAAGACATCGCTCGCGCAAACGTCAAGCACGACGTGTCTACTTCGAGTTGAATATGCATGCGTACGATTTCTTTACTAGGTGCGAATGTCGCCAATACGTGGTGCTTCCCGACTTCGACCCGGGAGTGCTTTTGCTGGAGGAAAATCGGCAGCAAACTTTCCAACTTACAGTTTTCCAGCTGCATTATTACTGAGGGTAGAGTTCCCCCAGTAGCTCAGTGGAAAGACGTCCGCTTCACACGCGGTAGGGCCGGGTTCGATCCCCAGTGAAAGCGTACCTTTTTGTTTCTTTTTTAAACATTTTGCGATGTTTACATTTCTTTTTTTTTACAATTATCACTGGAGAAACAAACAAAAAAAATAACAAACAAATTTTGTGGACGAAATGTTACTGAACAAAATGGTATGGGATTTCCTTTTTGACACCTGCGAACTCAATGTAATCACTTTCCACAAAATGCAAGAGCATATAAATCCGGTAGCGTCCGCTTTCCGAGGTGCCCGTAAATTTTCTACCGGAATTGCAGCCAGCCATTGGTCCCGATCCCTTTGATCTTTCGGAAACTCTGTCGCACAATGCCACTTTTTTTTTTTCGGACGCAGGACATGTGAGCCAGCTCTTCACGCAACATCTTGGGTGTATTCTTTTCGGAGCCGATCATGGAAATTCACCACGGGCACTCACTACTCATCTCCAACTCCTCAATGTACAAAACAACTCATCTTGGAGTACAGAACAGCGAGCAGAACAAACATAACTGCAAAAGAATTGCAAGGCTAACAGTTCCCGCTACGCCGCCGCGCATGTCGTCTGCTACGCAGAGGGGGGAAAAAAAAAAGCGCACGGTCGGGTGTAGCCACGTGACTTACGCCACTCACTCTTTCCTCTCCACTTCTCCGACCTCCGTGCGCGGGTTTCGGTTTCGAGCAGTTGCGTCTTTTGGCTTTATTAAAAATATATGCTACTCTATTGCAAAATATTAATTGGGTAGTCCTCCGACACCATAATAAAGCGCCTGGCAAAAAATGAAAAAACATTTTGGGGGGGGGGGGGGGGGGGTCAGTGTCCCTTTAACGAGTTTGCCTGGAATGATTTCATAAAAGAAGCATATTTATTGTCCACATCCTGATGTTTGTTATGAAGTTCTACATCTAAAATCTTATTGATGTTCATAATCATGTGACAAATGCTTTGTTTTTATCGGGATTAAAGTTTTATTATAGCCTTAAGAACTGAGTTTGGGTGCTCCAAATTATTCTATTCCAACGTTATTTCAGTGGAATATACCATTTGGTTTACGTTTAACTCCATCCCTAAAATAACCATTCATAGCAGTTCATACTATCCTTCATCAATCAGCATATTGTTGCCACGTCTGATGCTTCTATGCGGAACTCAACAGCTATTTCTATGTTTGTGGGAGTCAAACCTGCAGCACAATTGATGCTAACAAAAGGTTGCACACAAGTGGGAATGCAAAGAGTAATTTTCCTGTAGTTGGACAGGCCAATACGTGAATCTTAACATAATATTCGCAGTGGTAGTAATGTAAATGAGTTTTGTGTTTATGTTCCAAAAGATTTTCCAAAATACTCGCACGTATCACATCACTGAGTTTGACCAAAACAGGAGAGCAAGTAAGCTATCCACACTCATATTTTAAGCTCCCACTGACCATGATATTCCTCTCAGTAGTGCAAGGAAATGATTCTGAATCTGTAACTCAAAAGTATTGGGCTTGGCCCAACTTTCAGTTCATCTGCACTTATCCATTATTACAGCTAAGCTGTTTATGGCTAGGGTTGCGTGGATTTTTCCTGTGCAGTGACTAAAACCTCTACGCTTGCATCGCCGCATGTGCATGCCTTCCCCGTATAAAAAATCCAAAGTAAATAACCAAAATATTGCTTTGACGAGTACGTGCAAGATGCCATTTGTTTTAGAACAGTTACTGCTGCAGACGCCGGCATGTGCGGCGTGTGGAACACCATTCCTTGCATTCTCCTTGATGCTTGGGTAATTTAGGAATAGGTCTATTCAGTAGATTAGTTATCAATAGGCACCATTTTCAAGATCAGTAGACTCTTAAGTAGATAATAAAGGTTTCTCAAAGATTTGCCACTGTGCAACCTGTGTCGGCCATGTCTACGCTCGCACCGCCCTCTCTTTGTCATCGTTCCAAGCACTTGCGTGCCTAGTTTCCTTTCCTTCTGTTCTCCTGGGGTGACAGTCCCGTCGCGCATGTCTACTTTCCGCAGGGTAACGGTCCCGTCGTGCGCATCTAGTTTCCCCTGGCTCCTCAGGGCGGGTCTGTGTCATGTGCTAAACAGCTTCGCTGGTCATCCGCCTTGACAGAGTGGAATGGCTATCGATTTTTTCTTCTCTACTTCTCAATATGGTCTAAAAGATACATTTTTTTTGTTGCCCAGAGAACGTCAAACTGATACACATTGTTCTGCTTTCAGATGACATTTCCAAACATCCTTTCTTCTACTCTTCTCCACGCAGCTTCTACTTCCTCGAAGACCTCCTGATGGTGGTTGACGACGTACTGGGTGAGATCTGCCCCGGCACCCAGTTCGAGCGCCACCTACTCAGCGCCGTCGACCTCCAACACCACGCACCCCGCCCCGCCCGGTACCCCGCGCGGCTCATCATGCGCGCCATGCTCACGGATGGCGGAGGTCTCGCCGCAAAGGTCCCCCACCCGCAGACGGGCCTCCCCGAATCCGTCTGCGACCTGCTCTGCTGCCGGGACCTCGTGGCGGGCTGCGCGTCCCTCGTCTGCGGGCCGGACACCCACGCCTCCCAGCTGTCCCTCCTGACGCGCCAGCGCCTCGGCGCCGCCCTGGACCCACCCGAGAAGCTGGGGCGGGACTGGTGCCTCCTGGCCGTGCAGCTGGGCATGACCGACCGGCTCCCCGAGCTCGACCCCGACTCCAAGGAGTCCGGAGGCCTGCTGGGGGGGAAGAGCCCCATCGCGAGGGTGCTTGGCGAGTGGACTCTGGTCATGGACAGCACGATTGGGCACCTGGCGCGAGCGCTGGATGAGCTGGGGCGGGGCGACGCGGCGGACATTGTGCTGGGGACGTCGCCGTTGGTCAAAGTGGCGGTCGCGCCAGCATCGGCGCCGGGAAAGCACGACGACGCAGGCATCTCCTCCGCAGCCGCCAATGCGGCTGCAGTGTCGGCGGCCTCCAGCTCCAACATTTCTCGTTAGAGTCGAATGTTTCGTCGACGTACGGTCGGCGCTTAAAAAGATTGGCCCGAACGAGCAGTCGGCCGACCGGTGAAAGGGCAATACGTGGTGCTGTGTCTGCGCAGATGAGGCGGATGAGGTTTCACTTTCGGTGTCTTCGTAACGTCGCAATGCCACGTGACGCTACTTTCCCCACCCCAGCTGTCGTTTGCTCGTGCTAACCATTTTTAGCGCCAACTGTATGGTGTGCAAACAAATGCTTCATACCCACTTTTGTACGGTGATGATCAATTGAGGCACGGCACTCTGTTTTGTCTCACCTTGCCCCGTCTGTCGGCAGCACATTCGAGTAGGCGAGCACCGTCTGTCTCGTCTGCTATATATCGTCGTCGATTGCCGAAAGCAGGATTTTTTCTTAACAATGTAAGTTTGTCAGCTGATATTTTCACTTCAAACTTCCACCACCTATCCACACCTCTGTACTAGATCGCAACACCATATGTTGAGAATCCAATTTTTGCAGACTGCGTAAAGTGGGTTTGAAGCATTTGTTTACATGCTGTAATGGTTGTCACAAGCTTGATTGAGAGTGCCGAACCTCGAGCGGTGTGGTTGTGGACCTGTTCCTTTGCAACGGCTGGGTTAGTGCAGTTTTTTTTCATTTGTTTGTTTGTAAAGTGTGTTGAATAGAATCCATAGTTTATGTGAGCAAGTTATCGGATCCAGGTCCGTCGTTTTATTTGCGTGTGTACATAGGTGGATGCAATTGCTTGTTACAGCTGGTGCGATATGCATTTTCTGGAAGAAATCTAGCATGATACGCGAGCGTAGCCTTGGTGGAACTGAGGTGGAGAGAGCATAATATATTATGCACTAGCGGCGTACTAGTGTGTGAATTTAATTTTAGTTGAGCATGCCATATACACGCCTACTCATGTCGTTATGTAATTTACAAAAATTAGATTTCCACAGGAAGGAGTTCATAGAGAAATGGGAAAAATTATGCCTGATTTCGTGTATGCAGTTACATACTCCAAATCAAAAAGAACACTAGCAGGGTTTATAAGATGAAGATTGCTTCCTTTCCTGCCAGTTGTACCATACTGTCTCAAAAGGGTTTGAGAATACTGCTGCTCTGAAAAACTGGAAGATCGAACCAAGTTAAAAATTGTCATTGTGCCAGCATATGCTTTGCCAAATCTTATTAGCCCTGATATTATGTTTTATTTTATCTGAATAGTCGTCATGTGCAAATTATGGATTTTGTGTTGGAAGCAAATTGTGGTTTTGGCCGAATATTTTCTAATCGAATATCGAATAGTCCCTCTAAGCCTTTCACTACTGCTGCGCCATGCTTAAGCAAAAACCCAGCTAAACTCGTGAAGGTTGTTCCCAAACTTCCACTTCTCCATTTATAAGCTAATTTTAATCTAACTATATTTATGCACTGTGACCTCAGAAAGTCTAATGCCTTGGGTTGGCAAGTAAACAACGGATTTGACATAAAATGAACCCTATTGAGATGCCCAGTTATATCTATCTAATTGAGTTGATTTACAAACCGTGCTATATGCAAATACTCTTTCTTCAATCTCAGATTTGAAAGAAAACAAATTAGCAAATGATGATCATATACACTTGCATAATAGCAATAGCTTAATTTCAGAAAATTTGACCGCAATGTGGATAAGAACATTCACGAATGTTTGTTTCTTTTTAAATACACCAGGTGCATGCATGCATCATCCCGCTTTGAAAGTGTGCTTTTCTCCCAAGGTCACAATTGCAATATTCATACTTTTCCAAGTGATGATTGCGGCAGGTTACCCTGTTGAGTGCGCTTCATACTGAGCACCGGTGCACTGCGGAGAAACAACACACGCAGCACCTGCTTTCACGGATGTTGCTTTTCTGCAGTGCATCCGTGCTCGGTAAGAAGCGTGCTCAACAAGCCTAATCGGCCGCGATCAACTCTTAAAAAAATATTAATAACGCAGTTCCTCTCAAAGCAAATATCGAATAGTGTATTATTCGAAATTTTGAATATTTGCACAGCACTACTTAGTAGTTCTTTTTTACACTTCACTCCTAAGCAGTGCTCAGTGGTCCCATCAGATTAAGTATATTGTAGTATAACTCTATACCTCACTAACAAGTAGAGCCATAACTAATATTGATGAGAGATAGTGCATCTGTGAAGACCCTGCTTTTTGAGGCTAGGGGTGAAGCTATCCAACAAGATTTGTTTTACTTGTTGGGGAGCACGCCTTTGACTGGCAACATGTAACTATGTGACGGTGAACAAATGTGTGTTATCAAACTACTGTCACAAAGTCGACTCATTGCCTGCCTTTGTGTTTTACAAGCTAACAGATTGTGATATATTGTGGTGCTTTACAATATCCTGGTTGTATGAATTGGAAATATGGTATGCCTGCTTCACTTGTCTGCAATGAAGGACAGTGGTATTATTTATGTTGTGCATGGCAATTTTCAGGGCCTTTTGCAAAGATTTTCATGTTAGCACACTATGTTCAGTTATTTACAACCTTTGTCTTTTAAAGCACAATGTTTGGACCTAATTTTTAATTTAGTACCTTTTAAAAGGAATGAGTGCATAAATTTGATTTACATTCACAAGCATCATTCCACACATTGCCACATTTTATTTTTATTCCCAATGGTAGTAGAGTATAGTGGTATTATCAGAATATGAAGAAAGTCTGAAATTTTCTCAATGTATAACATATAGGCAACCTTCACATTATAGAGCCCTTGATATGTGCCAAGAAAATTTTTTTTTTTTAATTCAGCCATGAACAAATATTGCTTTGCCTTTTTTCATGCTTATAACATGTCAATATCGAACAGTGAGAGAAGAAACATTTATTAAAACAGAGTGATTACTTTGAGCTAATCATTCGCCACAATTGCATTTCCACATTGGGCTGTTGTACAAAAACAAAAAAGGTTTTTGTATCGATTTGTGTGACCAGGCCTTCATTATGATAGACAGCGGATTTGGGCCTTATCCACACATGTCTGCCATTGTTATGCATGTCTCTGATTGTGGCTTTATCTTTTCAAGAAAATAAAGACAAAAATAATCTGAGGCTATATCGGATGACTTTCCCTTGCATTCACTTTATGAATTTTTATTAATTTTCTGATGCTGTGCTTGTATATTCTTAAATGCCAGTCATGGCGTGTCAGCCCTGGTAGCTGCTAGCTGCTCCGCCAAGGTTTTTACATATTCCTTAGAGTCTTAAAGGGCGGTGCAACAATTTTCAGATTTTGGCCAATTAACTGCGGAAATTAATCTGCGTCACCTATGGAACGAAAAACAGAAAACCGTATTTTCTTGCGAGCGCTATTCTTTATTTTTAAAAAATGAAGTAAAGCGAAGGTCAAAGTGCCTCTCAACTCTTCATGTCGAATTTCGAGTGACATACTCTGAGGGATCACGTGGTTTTCCACTGGGCCCTTTCTTCAGAGACCCCAGCCACTTCCTCCACGATTGTCGACTTTTAAAGGATTAGCAGCATTGAGGGTCGAGGCGAGCGATCGGCACAAAGGGTGGTTCGCCACGGGGCTGACGGCGAATGTAGCAGCGGAGGGGGACAGGTTTTGTTGACTTCCGCGTATCCCCCAAAGACGCTGTCATTTTAGTTTCCGTAACCGCCACAGGCGGCTGCAGATCGGCGAATAATTTGTTTTTTGCTTTGCGATTACGCAGCAGAATAACAGTTTTTCGGCGAAAGGTAACGCGTTTTCGGTCACTTGGGCTTGCATAAACAATATAAAAAATGTAAACTGACTATTCTTTCAACATTAAAATCGTTGCACTGCCCCTTTAATGTCGCAGCCACACCGCCATGCAGCCAGTCTTGGAACAATCTTTATTTCATTTAATTTTATTTCGACTCAAGGACTTCCTTTTGGATACATTACATGAGCAAGCCTTTTGACCGGTTACAACATGGTATAGCACATCCCAGCCACTCACAAAAACTCCAAATTCTAGATTCCGCGAAATTCCACCTTATCTTCAGACAAAAAATATACAATAAGACAGTTTTTTCTTTACAGTGGAAAAACAATTTACACAGGAAAATCAACACCATCGTTAAAAAAAAAGAAATAGCTTTTTTTTTTTCTCCAAACATGACTCATACACGTTTTTGTGTACACCAAAACGTTGTCACAATTCTAAGTGAAACTGTCAACTTTAAAACATGTCATCACATTTCTTTGTGAATGCCAGCTTATTTTGTTCTGTTGCCATAGGTTCTGGTAGAGCGTTCCGCTCAGAAATACACAACACCAGCAGAAATGAAGAAAGTAGATTAGTATGAGATGGAAATGGTTCCACCTTGTGTGAGCTATCGATTCTTGCTGAAATATGTGCCGCGGGTCTGCAGAAGGAAATGGAGTCACTGAAAAATATGATGAGAAAAACATGCGCAATATCTTTCTTCGTATCTCGAGAGAAGATAAACCCAAATATTATTTTAAACACGTGATACTGGCTTTGTAGGACTATTTACCACAAATAAATCGGGCGGCCTTGTTTTGTAGTGCTTCAAGATTTTGACCAGATAATTTTTATGTGGATGCCGGATTATATTTGCGTCTACGAGTTTTGGAAGAATGACAGTTTTATAGGCCAGCAGATGCGTACCCTAGGGTGCCTAATACAGTGATCGCCGTAAAAAACCAAGTCTTTTTGTGCGTTTTGAATGGTGTGATTGATGTGGTCGTTGCATGTACGTACATCCAGGTACATGTACATGCACATCTACTGGGACCAACGAGGTAGAGGGGCTTAGAGCGATAAACCGGGGTTCCGGTCTGCACTCGAAAGTGACCCCCATAAGGCCGCCGCCATTGTACGCAAATTTGACCCCTCGTTATGTCACCAAACCAAATACGTGACGTCACAGGAAAGATGGCAGCGCCCATGCAGCGGCTGGCCCCAGCTGGGCCGGAGCATTGGCCGGAGCTTGTCGGGTGCTTTGTTCGTTGTCGATCGTCTCGGCTAGTTGATTTCAGACGCGGAAGCCGTCATATGAGGCCGGTCGAAAACGACTTCAGGGCGTTTTCAGATAAGATCGAACAACCATGTCCGGAGACCATTTTTAATTTTGATGAAAAAAATATATTTCGCTGGCTTTATGCCCAGAAGTATAAAACCAATCCTTGTTTTCGGAAAAAAAAAAATTGTCTTTGCGAAAAAAATTTGTAAGCACCCTCTCAGTCTCGTGCGCGTTTTGCGTATCGCGCGATGTTGACATTTCGGGCGGCCTCCCCCCAAAAAACTGTTCTGGCTACGGGTCTTGAAATATTCACTGACAAATTAGGCATAGGAAGGATTGACAAAAAGTATTAATCACCGAGTATTAGGGTAGTTATTTTGAGAAAAAAATCGCAAACACGGCACATTGCGCAATAACACTCTGGATTAAAGAATATTTTTCTCCGTATCTATAGAAACTAAGGTTTTCAAACTTTGCCAGTGTGTTGCCCTGTATATAGCTCATCTTTTCGTTAAATATTGTTGTCCTGGTTAGCTGGAGAAATTTACAAGAATTGCTCACACAGCTGCATTTAACTAAAAATGCATTATTTTGAACATCATTTAAAAAAAAGGCCATCTTTAATTTTCTTTAAACTCTCTCAAATGAACGTTTTTAATATGTACTAACAGAGTCTGCAAAACCATGATGCAATATTTGTGTGGCTTCTAAGTTATAAATCGAGAAACATGGTCAAATTGACGCTAACGCGGTTGCCATAAATGTGGTGTGCACATACCCGTTCTTCACAATTTCATTTTTATTGAAAGGAGTAAAAATGCTACGAATTGGCCAGGAATAGACAAATTGACAGCACAGAGGTGGACGGTAGTTTTGAAGAGAAAAATTCTAATACATTTTTGTAAAACCGACCCAAAAATGCCCATGGGCCGGAGCGATCGAGGTGCGCCACCCTGTAACATGCTTCGCGGAGCCTGTTTCAACAGCCGGCGTATAGCGTCTCCGTCTACGCGACGTAAACGAAGCAACCTGAACGACTTTGCAAAGAGATCAGCCTACAACCTTCGCGGTGACAGGATATAGGAAGTAGGGCGCGGCAGATCCTGAACCTGCGCCTCCTGTGAGCGCCAATAGATCCGCCGCCGTGGAGGTCCGCACAACGCGTAGAAAATAAAGATACATAAAAAAAGGAAAAATAATTGCGATTGAATGAGATTGTCTGTACATTAATTTATAGGACAACGGTTTGGAAAATCCTGAAAGCCAGTTTGGGTATGCCCATGTGACCTACGTAAGTGACGGTGCAACAAGCCACTTTAAGAACAAGTACCAACTACACGAGCTGCAGAGCCACAAATACAAGTCAGCGAGGTGTATTTTTTTCCGCAGCTTGACATGACAAGAGTGCCTGTGATTGAATCGGGGGTCGTGTCAAGCACCAGACAACGTTGTACAGCCTCCGACGACCCACCAAGTCGGTGATCAAGTCGGCGTCAGAGATGGTTGCCCCACTGAACACTAAACTGCCAAACGTGAAACTAATCCAACTCCCGAAAGCTGACGTCGAAGCGTTCAGGGACATGAAAGCAAAGGACTGGGACTCTGTTTCCGTTGTGCGTGGAATTCAGTCCTGTCACTTGTGGCAGTGTACGCGGTCCGACACTTCGCAGCCCCAGCTTTTTTAGCAAGAACAGTAGCCGCAGAAAAGATATATCTTTAAAAGTAAAGTATCCTATGGCTGCGAAAATCACATGCATCGATGTCGCGAGCTTGCGGTGCCACTGAGAAAAAACGAACAGTAATCACAACAGGCAAACCGGGAAAAATATTTCCTTTTCGGGGTGCCAGGACAGCGCCGTGACCGACTCAGGTCAGCGTCCGGTAGAAAGAATTTACGCGACAAGCTCCGAATGTGCGCACAGGGTCTTGAATAATTAAACTAGTTTCAATTGTACCACTTTAAACATGTGTTCTTTCTTATCACTATTTAAACGTCAGCAGCCCAGCCTCCCCACGAAGGGTAGGCTCCGAAATTCACTGATCCGAGAAATCTATATTTAAATTGTTGACTAGTGTAATCTTTTGTATGAATTCTAATTTTTCACGAATTCCTGTCACAGTGCATTCTCTTCACAGACGTCTTACATTTTTCGACCCCTTGCTTGCCCTTGTTTGAAATTGGCAACGTCCTATCTTTTTCCCCTCCCGTTACGTCAATTCTGTATATTTAAAACCCTGTAAAATCAAATATAAAAAAGATTGCAAAGCATTTTTGAAGGGCCTGATGGGACAGATTATGAGCCTTGATCTGTGAAAAGTAGAAGAAAAATTGCGATGGCCTTCATTTTAAATTGATTTTCCAATGATTGCAAAATCGGTAACCTGTCTAAATTTCAGTGTATTTATTTTAGAAAGGTTAATGTTTTCAATTTCAATGACAATTTATGCAAATATAGAACAGACGCGTTCAAATCGTTTAAAAAATTTGAATTTCGAGTCTTTTAAGATCTGGATCCATAAAGCTCTGAATTGCTTCGCAATCGAAAATACATCTTTAAATTCTTTTATTTTATGTAGTCTCTGCACAAAAAATATTAAACCTAAGACGACAATAGTTTTTCTTTAATAAATATCCCAAAAAGACGGTTTCACGAAAGGCGCAAAAACGAGAGCGTATACCGACAGCAACTTTGTGATTTTTTTTCCTCAAGAGAAATTTTATTTTCCGCAAAAAAAAGTTTGAATATGTTTTTGCGCTTGCACAACAAGTAAAACATATCCTTTGCTAAAAATAATAATAAAAAAAATGTCGACCGGACATGGTTGTTCGATCCTATCTGAAAACGCCAATACAAACAATCTCAGGCAATCGGAATTTTTTTGCTTTTAAGTATCTTTTATTTTCTACGCGTTGTGCGGCCCTCCACTGCGGCGGATCTATTGGCGCTCACAGGCGGCGCAGGTTCAGGCTCCGCCGCGCCCTACTTCCTATATCCTGTTACCGCCAAGGTTGTAGGCTGATCTCTGTGCAAAGTCGTTCTGGTTGCTTCTTTTACGTCGCGTAGACGGAGACGCTGAAACAGGCTCCGCGAAGCATATGTTACAGGGTGGCGCACCTCGATCGCTCCGGCCCATGGGCATTTTTGGGTCGGTTTTTCAAAAATGTATTAGAATTTTTCTCTTCAAAACTACCGTCCACCTCTGTGCTGTCAATTTGTCTATTCCTGGCCAATTTGTGGCATTTTTACTCCTTTCAATAAAAATGAAATTGTGAAGAACGGGTTGCACCCCATTTATGGCACCCCATTTATGGCACACCCCATTTATGGCAACCGCGTTAGCGTCGATTTGGCCATGTTTCTCCCTTTATAACTTAAAAGCCACACAAATATTGCATCATATTTTTGCAGACTCTGTTAGTACATATTAAAAACGTTCATTTCAGAGAGTTTAAAGAAAATTAAAGATGGCTTTTTTTTTTTAAATGATTTTCACAATAATACATTTTTAGTTAAATGCCCCTGTGTGAGCAATTCTTGTAAATTTCTCCAGCTAACCAGGACAACAATATTTAACGAAAAGATGAGCTATATACAGGGCAACACACTGGCAAAGTTTGAAGACCTTAGCTTTTATAGATACGGAGAAACATATTCTTGAATCCAGAGCGTTATTGCGCAATGTGCCATGTTTGCGATTTTTTTTCTCAAATTAACTACCCTAATACTCGGTGATTAATACCTTTTGTCAATCTTTCCTATGCCTAATTTGTCAGTGAATATTTCAAGACCCGTAGCCAGAACAGTTTTTTGGGGGAGGCCGCCCGAAATGTCAACATCGCGCGATACGCAAAACGCGCACGAGACTGAGAGGGTGCTTACAATTTTTTTTCGCAAAGACAACAATCTTTTTCCGAAAACAAGGATTGGTTTTGTACTTCTGGGCATAAAGCCAGCAAAATATATTTTTTTCATCAAAATTAAAAATGGTCACCGGACATGGTTGTTCGATCTTATCTGAAAACGCCCTTCAGAGTTCAGCGTGGCGTCTGACGTAGGTATAACGTGAAAATATGGAGGAACGGTGTGCATTTCGCTGGTGACCGACGTGGATATTGCCACGAAAGAGACTATCGGCCCTACGTTGCTCGGACCTCGGATTGATTCGGATACCGCTAGGATAAATTTTAAGGCGACGTTTCTGTGCTCTCGTTGACCATCGGAATCCTCGAGATCTGCAGTGAAGCGTGTGCTATATATTTGGATACACAGTTTAGTGACGGAAATTGCGTGAGTCGTGCTTGGCAGTGTGCAATCGTGGTGCCGCTTCGTTCAAATGACTGAAGGCTCACTTTGGTTGTGCGGTGCACCGGATAGCTGCCTTGAAGCTTGTAGTTCCCGTGCCGTGTTAAATGATACTGTGCTGCTTCCCAAATTGTTCCGGCGTAGACGGGCACTTTCACGGAGCACAGGCGCGCGGCGCACCAAAGAGCTGCCTTCAAGCTGGTAGTTCCTGTGCCGTGGTTTAGGTGGTACTGTGCTGCTTCCTAAATTGTTTTGGCGTAGACGTGCACTTTCACGGTGCACTAGGTGTTGCAGTTGGTATTGATTCCTCTGGTCTGTCGCACACTTCGTCGATACAAAAGTTTTATCAACACTCGTTACGCGAATTGCAAGTTGTATGGACATTTCATTCGCGCGTGTAACCTACCCAGTCCGTCCGTTCACGCCGCTTTGCGACGACAGTCTGTAGCGGCTCATTACCAGAAAAGTGGTCCCACATCCATTTCAGTTCAGCTCGTCCACAGCAGTCGCCAAACCCCAAAGGAGACGATTTATTCGGACAGAATGTCACTAAAGCAGTACGTGCAGTTTCTTTTGTGGTCAGGATATACTCTTTTCTGTTCGTTTTGTTATATTGTCATGGATGCTTGCTCCAGTCCTATTTTCTATCAATATTTACTATTCTGGAAAGTTCCAGAATAGTAAATATTCTGGAACTTGCCAGAATATTCTGGTTTTATTCTGGAAAGTTCCAGAATAAAAAAAAAGGCCATGCTTACCTGTCATCGTATGTTGTGGTGGAGGTGCTGTGCACTTTACCCATAGCCCTTCACTCTGTGACGACCCTGGCGGCTCCTCAGCAGAGTTGCCCGATAACAAGACACGGGTGGCGGATTATCCCGCGTCTTAAACCCCCGGCGAGCCGGGAACCAAGTCCTATCCCGAGCCCGGCAGAAAAACCGCAAGACGAGCAAGTACCACAAGGACGAACCTCGGAAATACACCACGAAGAACCTGAAATCCGAGCCAGTCGCTGCTATACCAGCAAGAACCACCGGAATTCGGTCTTTTGCCAGAAAAACCGAAGCTGACTAAGCCAACAATGACAAACCTGTAGCAGCAAACCGCGTCCACTCCTACCATCGTTTGCATGCCGGTCGCACCTCGCACTCTGATGCCCTTTCACGCAAGGTGTATGAAGACGTCGAGAACTGGATTGAAATTTATGACCGTGTCGCCCGCCACAGTGGGTAGACGGACAACCGGCTCCTGCAGAACCTATACTTCTCATGGAAGAAACTGCCAGGCACTGGTTTGAAAACCGTTCACGAATCCTCCTTAACGTCGTGAAAAGTTTGCAAGATCGAGCTGAAGTGCATGTTCATCAGCCAACATTGACGAGAGAGAGCCGAATTCCTGATTCTGTCCAGGACACGGCCCCAACGAGAGCATCGACCGCCTTTGTGGAGGATGTTTTGCGCCTGATCGAGCACCCACGCCAACCCTGATGCTGCAGAAGACAAGAAGCTAAGAATCCCATGTCCCTCGTGCGAGGGACAACACCTTCGGCAGCTTTGTCCGCAACCCCTCGACAACAGTCGAAGGGTTCATATCACCGAGGCTTCCAACATTGAATGTACACTGCAATATCAACAACTCCCCAGCGTCTTGATACTCGAGTCGTCTAGCTGCAACTTCGACGCCAGCCTCCCAGGCATCCGCGACATCATCCACAACGTTTTCCGGGAGGAGATCAGGAAGCTACTTCCTGCCATCAGTTGCCTAGCTTTTATTTTGATTGCCGAGATTGTTTCGGAACAAGTTGGACAGGCAATTCAACTGGAGACTTCTTCGAGCGAAGCGGCATCTGACGAACCGAGGGCGACTTATGCCACAAAGTCATGACGACCGCCACCGGCTACCCGTTACTATTCAATGCCAATTCATCGAGACACCCCAACGCCGAAGCATTCATATATGCCTGAGCTTGCTGCATTGATGCAGAAAACTACAAGGAAAATTTGCGGATTAGAAGCCAGCCCTGCAGCTTCAGTGCATCAGATGCCAGTGGCCGCACGTGACGTATAATTACAAGACGACATCAATCGGTCAAAGTTGCCACTTGACCAAACTGAACACAGGCGTGCCAGGTGCGTCATTCGAGAACAAAGACCACAGGTACTACGACTGAACACCTGACACAAGACTGTTTCAGAAAGAACTCGTTTGCAAAGAACCAATAATTATGTAATCAAGTGGAAATAAACATATTGGATACACTAACCAAACAAACATATTTCCGCTCGCCTTTACGCCTTCACAGTCTATACCACGGTGTAGGAAGGCTTCTTACATCGTGGTCTATACACAAAGAATTGTGTTTACCGTGCGTGCTGGACCTTTTGAGGACACTCGCATCTCTGACCCCTCAATATTAATTAATGGGACATACCAGACTGGCAGACTGGTTGCATTGGGCTGCACTCGTTCCACGTCTCCTGAACATGTGGCACATCCAAAAACCAACTCCAGTGATGTGAAAATGTTATTTATTAATTTATTCCCTCCAGAGGCCTTTGTAGGCATTCCAGAGAGGATACTTAAAACTACACACATGATAACATTAAAGCACACTGCTGTAACTTGTTAATTGCAAAAACAAACACACCTCTGAGCATCTAGTTTAATAGTATGTGTTGATGCATAGCTTTATAGCAGGACACTTCCTAGTTTAATAGTATGTGTTGATGCATTGCTTTATAGCAGGACACTTCCTATACATATGACAAAATAGACCCTTTGCAAGACCCCATCAAGCAACACGACTGTCGCCATTTTTTTTCGGCGTAAAGCACACGAATGGGCCCCTGTTCACGTCGAACGCTAATGCAGCATTCGAGTCCAATAGGCGCTCAGCCGAGTTCACAGCAGTGTTGGGGAAAGTACATCTAAAAGGCACTTCAAGTAAAGTACAAAGTAAATGAGATTTGATGTACTTTAAGTAAAGTAGCAAGTACACTGGGTGCAATGTACTTGAAGTAAAGTACTATATATACAATGTACTTTAAAAGTAAAGTACGAGTATATTAACGCAATCTTTCATGATGTCCTTTAATTCCCTTATACTGTGATTTTTTAACTTGTATGCATTGCCCAGGGGTAATCAGGGGTGCATGACCTTTTTTAGAAAACAGCGGCGAATATTTGATAAAGTCAAGTGGCCACAGGGTAGTTATTTTCAGGGATGGAGCCAAATTCAGAAGTCCCTCTTCTGAATTCGGTGCCGCTTGCACTGGATTGTTGCACCCAAGGGGGTTAAATGTAAAAGGAGAGAGCATGAAGTCAGCCCCTTAGCTTCCGCAAGCAATCCTCTCATAGATCTCCGCTCTTTATTGAGAAAAATAACAGTGAGTGTGAAAGCGAGCTGGTGAGAATTAATCATAATGTGACACCTGAGATTGTGGTGCGAAAGAATTAAGGAACTTTAAGTCGAAGAAAAAGACAAAAGAGAATGTCTCAAAACATTGTGACGTTCTTCTCTGTTGTCGTTTTCTCCGACTTTTGAAGTTTAATTGTTCCGCACCACAGTTTCAGGTGCTAGATTATGATTAATTTCGCTCTCATAATAGTTTAAACCTCCTCGCTTGCGCTGACCGACCGAGAAGTAGCGAGAGTTCTAAAAGCTACTGGAAAGCCGCCCCCAGAACAAGCGGAGCGATGCGTCGTCTGCCCTTGTCTCTGGTGAGAGTAGAATATTCCTCCCTGTATTTCTTCGGAGTTGACAAAGCATCACTTCGTGATACAAATTGAACAAAACCAAATTTGGGGAATGTACTTTGAAGTCGGGAATAGTACTTTCCTCGGAAAGTACCAGAAAAAAATACTTTAAGTAAAGTACAAGTACATACTCAGAAAATGTACTTCAAGTAAAGTACAAATTTCCTAAACCTACTTGAAGTAGTACTTTAAGTACAATGTACTTAAAGTACTTCCCAACACTGGTTCACAGTGATGGCGGACATAACACTCTTGTTGAACAAATGCCCAAAGCATGAAGGCCTTGGGCAATTAGAGTAGTAGCTACTGTAATTCGTTCCATCACAATTTGGGAAACGGCAAAGGCTACAGTCTCTGTGAGTCAATATGCACGTTGGAGAGAGGCACATGACAACATATCATTAGAGTGCTCGTCTGCACAGATTTGTCACACATTTTCACTCCGTCTCTCTGATTGGCTCGAGGGGGCTGTGGCAGTCGCCCTTTTCCAAGTTACGGTGACACGAAGTGTAGGGAGCCCACACTTTCGAAAAAAGTCTATTGAAGAGACCGAACGGAATGGTAGTCAACATTTTTCAACAAGACTGCCCTTCGGGCAAGGGATGAACACAAATATGAATAATCATGTCCAGGTAATTGACTCCGTAAGTGTGACGTCATGGGTCCAAACAAACCGTTGCTAGGGTCGTTGTTATGGACGAATACATGTGGCTCGGTTTCGCTACGAAAACCCGACCGTTCAAAAATCAGGAGTAGGATTTAAACTTCTAAAAATCACAGATGTAGAAAGCTTGAATGTCATATATGTTTCGACAGAAGTGTGCCGGTAATCGCTCGTTTCTGAAATATTTACGACTGCAACTTCCGGTTCTCAAGATGCCTGCAGCAGACGACGAATGCAAGAAGTATGCCGTCTGCCGCACGCCGGCCGGTCAAACCGGGGCCGTCGTTTGAATCGTGTGAATAAAGACGATATTCTGACATCGCGTTTGTTTGAAATATAATGAGTTTCAGACACTTATAAGAATTCATAGTGGGGTGCGATGGAAAATATGGTTTATCGAAAGTCCGGACGTCGATCGAGATGATCATCTGCTAAAAGATCGCATTACACCCGTGAGAAAAGCACTTCAGGCGATCGGTACAGATACCAAATTTTGTTTGCGGACTCGCGCTATGCGAGGGTGCTTCGTATACCTTGTTGTAACCATCGCGTGGTGAAAGACCCTTGCAGTTTCTTCAAATTTCCGCAAGACCCCAAAGCACGAAAGAACTGGATAAAAAACATAAGGTGAGTTCATTACAGATTGTACTCGCATCGCGGGTTCGATGGAGATCTTCACCAAAAGAGCACATCCACGGAATTTGATGTATACCAAGGAGAAAAAAAAAAAAGCAAAATACTGCGAAATTGCGATAGACATGCAATTCTTTAATAACCTGACAACCACAATAATAACAATAACAAACGACTTACCTCGACGGCGTATGATTTGTTTCTCATGCTGGCCTGCACTACGCCGGTAATGCACTTCAGGTCGTCGTCGTAACTGATCTGCATGACGTGGTTTGATTTTACTGCATTTTCACCCCTCGTAACTAAGCTGGGTTCTTCCCAGAAAAAAAAAAAAAAACACATTGCGGAGGCCTCTACGGCCATGGTGATGCACTTGTTTTTGTCGCTCGTTTACCGACGCAATTCAATGAAGACGCCCGCTGCAACAGAGGCCAGCAAATCTATTGTGTCGTCTGCTACCAAAGCAAAGCGGAGTGCAAGTCTTCAGAAATGGCTTTCATCGTTGCGATACGACACTGAGACGACAAGAACATCTTCATAATTCGATATCAAGAAGTTAGGTTGCTTACAAAAAATTATTTACTTACTTGTAAGCAACAATCTACCCTCATGTGGAGTCTCCATGCATTAGTCCATAGCAACGTCCCTATCAACGGTTTGTTTGGACCCAGACGCCTTGTTGGGACGTCATCACTTACGGGGTCAATTAGAACAAGTAAATAATTGACCGACTAATACAATGCACTCTTGATGAAAAAAAGTATTACTGCAATAAAGTCTACGAAAGAAAAAAAATGTGCAGTTAATCTATGCGTACACCAAAACGGTTGTTCTTATAGAAAGTCGAATAGCTTTGAAGCAGGTGCCTGCAACGATTTATTCATCCCCACACTCAATAAAACGTCATCCTCGCAGCTGAAAATAAGTGTGCACTTCGCACTCACAAAAAAAGGAAGAAAAGCGATCAAATGTACAGTCGTCGATTAGCACAAAAGACTGAAGATCGCAGGAGCTTCCACGCCAAAAGTTTCTATGGTTATTCTGTGACGCAGGGCTGAAACAACTTCCTCTAGGCCCTAACGCGACGTATACCTTTCGCTTCGATTCTCAGACATTCAAACGAAGCTAGAACAATGCGAATATTTTATGCTAGAAGTTATATCGTAAAATTGTTAAGTACAAAACGTAATGTTCGCAGGAGCTTCCTCGCTAAAAGTTGGCTGTGATTATGCAGTTACCTAGGGCTGAAACAACTTCCCCTAGGCCCTGACGCGACGCATACATTTCGCGTCGATTCTCAGAAATTCCAACGTTCAAACAAAGCTAAGAGAATGCGAAAATTTCATGTTAAAAGCACTTGAAGTTCTATCGATCCTCAAACACATCCGGCCCCCGGGTTTCCGAGCACCGGTACGGCGATACGGCTGATGCTGTCTCACAGGCGTTAAAGGGACACTGACACCCCCCCAAAATTTTTTTTTTCCTTTTTTGTCAGGAGATTCAGTATGGTGTCGGAATAGTACCCAATTAATATTTTGCTACAGAGTCACGTATTTTTTTAATAAAGCCAAAAAACGCAACTGCGCGAAACCGAAACCGAAACGGAGAAGTGGAGAGGATAGCGTGAGTGGCGGAAGTCACGTGGCTACACCCGACCGTGCGGGTTTTTTTTTTTTTTTTTTCTCCTCTCTCCGCACGTAGCAGACGAAATGCGTTCGTTCGCCGTGGGATTCCTTTGCAGTTATGTTTGTTCCGCTCGCTGTTCTGTACTTCAAGATGAAATGTTTTGTACATTTAAGTGTTGGCAATTAGTAGTGAGTGCCCGAGTGCTGTGGTGAATTCCCGTGATCAGCTCCGAAAAGAATACTCCCAAGATGTTGCGTCAAGAGTTGCCTCACATGTCCTGCATCTGAAAGTGGCATTGTGCGGCAGAGTGCACAAGTTTCCGAAAGATCAACGGGTCGGGATCAATGGCTCGCGAAGCTCGGAAAGCGGACGCTATCCGATTCATATGCTCCTTGCATTTTGTGGAAAGTAAAATTACATTGATTTCGCAGGTGTCAAAAATGGAATCCATACCATTTAGTTCAGCGACGTATCGTCCACAACATTTTTTTTTCTGTGATAATTGTAAAAAAAGAAATGTAAGCATCGCAGAATGCTTGACAAAAAAAAAAAAAAAAAAAAAATGAAGGTACACCCACACCAGGAATCGAACCCGTGCCCTCTGCGTGTGAAGCGAACGTCTTTCCACTAAGCTACTGAAGGAACTTTTTTTTTTTATTGCAAGATTTTTACAGTGCACAAAGATTCATAATGTACGATACATTTCACTTGAACATGTACAATAATATATTGACGACGTTAGTGAAGACGGCGATAAAACGCCGCCTGTAAGGTTTTGAGAGGCGGTGAGAATTGTTAAAATTCTCTGATCATTGACAGCTTCAAAAAGGCAGGCATGTGGCAAGATTTATGTCGGCCAGACAGCCAGATGTTTAAATGTACGGCCAAGGGAACACCATCAAAAAGTGAACGGGGTTCGGGATGGCCATCTGTCGTGTCACTGCCATGACTGCGGGTGCAAACCATTATTTGCTTCTTCTACTGTTCTAGCTAGGCACAACGATAAGACTGTTAGAGAGATTATGGAGGCTGATGCCATAAATAGTTCCGGCACGTGTTGTGTCAGTGTGGCGTCAATTGACTTGGCGGATAAGGAGTTAGCGTACTTGCGGTCTGTGGTGGGGCCACGGATTGGATGAGATATGTTACTGTGACGCATGTGTTTCAACGATGAGGCTCTCGTATTAAATCAGTTGAAAGTTAGCGCTCTGTGGTGTCAGTTCTTCCTATTGTCCTTGTCTTAAAGCGCATCATGTTTGCTCAAGTACCATACCAACTAGCCCAACAATCAGCACTTGTCAACCACTCCAGTTCCAAACGTACTTTCTGGTACACAGCTGTTATCAAGTTTACATTTTCAATGAAATAATACCGTACGGGACGGGCATCTAGATCCGCATGACGAACTGCCATCCTACTTCTCCAAATAGCATGCAGGCCCAGTAGAAATACGAGGTCGTATTGGAAAGGCGTCCCCTCCACAGACAAAAAACGTATCCCACGAGCCGTGAGCGGTAGGTCTTTTTTGAGAGTGCGTTGGAGCACGTCCCAGAACAGGATAGCATCCCAGCAGTCCAGGAACACGTGCTCCAAGGTCTCCGGTTTCTTGCACAAAATACAATCCTCGCCCCATGGTACAAACATGCCCTTTTTCGCTAACCATGTCTTTACTGGCAGCGTTTTTATATGTAGTTTAAAATAAAAGGTTTTCACAGATCCGGGAACTAGCATTCTTTTCACGCGGGAAAGCACATCACGGTCAGTACTGTCAAAGAACAAAGATCGATACAGTGGGACGGGAAACAGGCATTCAACAAGATCTCGCGTCAGACGGCTTTCGTGTAACAGTGTTTAAGTACTCTTTTGAAAATCGCACACTAAGAAATTGGTATGCACAAACAACCTCTCTAAGGAAGCCCGTTACTTTGCCTTCACATGTGTCACACGTCGAAACAATGAACTCGGGTAACTCCCTGAACAACCGTACTTGGATGACAGTTCTCAGAAACGGGTCAGCCTGGTCTCGCAAAAAAATAAACCGCGAAACCAGCTGTCGTATGAACAAATGCGACAAAGTAAGTCCACCCGACTTCACGCGGCGAAAAAGGTTATCTCGTCTAGTTCTTTCCCACGTAGACTTCCATATGTACACGGCCATCACACGGTGCATGCGTTGCAAATGCACACGAGAGCAGTGCAGAACCTGTAACAGGTACCAAATCTTTGCAATAAAAAATAAATTCCATACCGTTGCCCGTGCGAAGATAGAAAAATCCTTGCCACCCCACTTTGCGGCTTTAAGACTCATTTCTTCTGTTTTGCTACGCCAGAGCTCGTTGCTTTCACGGCCATAGTTCAAAGGCACTCCCAAGTATACACCGGGCTCTTTGGACCACTGAATAGATTCAAACACACGCGGAGTCACGTCCCAGTGGCCGTGCCAGATCCCCAAGCATTTCGCCCAGTTCACAGCACAGGCTGTTTGGGCGCAGTATGATCTCGTGAGTTGAACAGCCGCTGAGACGCTCTCTCTGTCACTACAAAAAATCGCAACATCATCTGCGTACGCTAATATTTTAACATCACACGCATTTAAAGAAAAACCACGTATGTTCTCACTCTTTTTGACACTTAGGCAGTAGGGCTCAAGAAATATAGCGAACAACAACGGGGAAAGTGGGCACCCTTGCCGAACAGAGGATAACACAGAAATGCGTTTAGTTACTTGTTTGTTAATTACAAGACTAGTCATACAGTTTCTATAGGCCATCTTTACTCCATCAAAAATAATTTTACCCACGCCAACATGGTTTAGAATGCAAAAAAGAACATTGTGGGACACTCAATCAAAAGCTTTTTCAAGATCGACTTGCAACAGGGCAACTTTCCGGAAATCAGCATCACATAGTTCCAACACACTACGCGCAACATGAATGTTACTCATAATCGTACGTCCCTTGATACCGCACGTTTGATGTTCTCCCACCACATCTCCAATAACCGATTGCATTATTCTCGCAAGGATTTTCATTAGAATCTTATAGTCCGTATTGGCTAGTGTAATCGGCCGGTAATTTGCTACATTACGGAGTTTAATAGTGTCTTCTCTTTTGGGGATAAGGACTGTGTGGGTAAATAAAAACGAAGGCGGGAAAACTTCGTTTTTATAACATTCGCGATACACTTGTAACAAAATACAAGCTAATTCTTTTTTATACTTTTTATAAAAGGCAGCACCCAAACCATCAGGGCCCGGTGATTTTCCGCTTTGCAATTCATCAATGGTCTTTCTACTTAGGACACACCTATCGGCTGTTCTAAACATTCTTTTATTTCACTACCTATCTTTGGCAGAAGGGGCAAAAAATTTTCTGTGAAACCTTCTTCTTTTGGGGCTTTGTGACTCAGTAAGCTTTCGTAGAATTCAAGAAAGGCTCTCTCAATTATGCTAGAGTCACGCGTCGTGGTACCCTGATAATCAATTTCAGGTATTTCGTTTGCGCGTGCGTATCTCTTCTGTGTGGCTAACGCTCGTTTTGTTTTTTTGCTTCACCCGCAAGAAACTTTTCTGCCCGGGCACGTATTATCGCACCTCTGTAGTACTCAGTATCAATGAGCTGTAGCTTGATTTTTATTCTATTAATGTCATCTATAAATAACCCTGGGGATTTACACTCTTCTAGAACAAGCTCCTTTAAAGTTGAGCGCAGCTGCTTTTCCTCTTTTTCTTTCTCGTACTTAAGAGTGGTTGATCTTTCTATGGCGTCCATTTTAACTGCTCGTTTAAATTCTTCCCATTCTCCGGCCATCTCGCTCCCGCAGATGTTCCCTAAATTTTCAATCCTCGTATTTATCTTGTCGTTAAACACCTCGTCTTCAAGGAGCTTGTAGTTCATTTTCCAGTTGTGCCAATTAAATCGGTGTCGGTCTTTTCTTTTTGATCCTAACCCGAAAGTCACGAGGCAGTGGTCGCTAAAGCACACCTGCTCGACACTATAGTGTTCACACAGCGGAACAAGCTCAGCTGACACGTATGCTCTGTCTAGCCGTGCGTGGCTGCTTCCTTGGAAATGTGTGAACTGCACGCCCTTCGTGCCCTTTCCGCAATGTGCCACGTCCTCCAAGTAATACTCATTTACCAGTTCATTCCAGACATCGCCACTGCTATCCCTCCGGCGACCATGAGGGGTCCTGTCTTCTGGAGCACATGTACTGTTAAAATTCCCCACCACCACAAGCAGTCGTTCGCACTTTAAATATTCCGCTATACTTTCAAAAAAAATGGCATCGTTCCGTCTCTACGGTTGGTGCGTAGATACAGATTATACGAAACTTTTGATCTGAAAAGCAAACATCACAATACACAACTCTCCCATCTTCACGCGATGCAACATTCTCAACAATAATACCTAAAGAATTTCTCAAAAAGATGCAAACACCTCCCGACCTCCCTACCGCATGGCTTACGCATACATCGTATCGCGACTCAAATTGGCGCACCATCTGCTCGGTCTGCTCCTCGCTCTCAATTTTGGTTTCCTGGACCGCTATCACGTCGAGGTCGTTTTCCAAGAACAACCTTCTGAGCTGGCACTGCCTTCGCCTTGCAGACAGTCCTCTTACGTTCAGGGCAGAGCCTTTTATACTGGGAGAGTTCGGCGGGTGGGAGGGGCTTACGGCCCGCTAGGTTTAGCAGATTCAGCGGGTTCCGCTTCCGCCATGATGTGCCTCCCGGAAAGTGGGTCCCCATTGACGTGCGATGTATCCGCGTGTAGGTTTTGCCGTTGGCGCTTTCGTTGGCGTAAGAAAGAGTCGGAAAACAAGCATTTCGTGATTCGGTGCTTTATTCATGTAAGAATTAGCAAAGAAACCGCCCATTTACGAACGGCACTCATTTATAAATGGGGAATCGCTCAAAACCGCCCGACGTCCGACACAGCTCAGCGGCCTAGTGCGCATTTTTCAGCGGACAAGTTTGACTGTCTGGATCGCTCTCCGACTGTTTGCCACATCACAAGGTTGGTGCACCGTTGTACGGAATACGGCGGACAGATCGTGATTTTCCGCCGTGCTTCTTCACCTGCCGTTTTTTTGGGGGTTTTCTGACATTGTTTGGTTTGCTGTGAAGGAACAGCGTCGTCATTACGTGGTGCCTGAGCTTTTTGCGATCGCGACAAACCCTCTTTCGAATTCACTGTCTATGAAGTGCACCTAAAAAAAAAAAGCACGACAAGTAAGTATTTGTTATGCGCATTAAAAAAATATCAAAATAAAGGTATCGCTAGCGAAACAAAAGCGCTTGCGAGACGGCGAAGCTGAGCTGCGAGGCCGCTTCTAGAAATTCAAGCGTAGAGAAAGCTACGAGAGCGAGCTGCATGCTTTGAACGCGCCGACGGAGCGCGTGCACTCGTAGAGTTCACGCGTCGTTCAGCGCGACGTGCACGCGCTTGCAGCGATCGGCTCCGCTCGCGCTTACACTGAAATGCAGTATACACAGTTCAAAGTTTGCAAGCTAGGCCGCTCGCCAGTATCAAGTCTCGCGCGACAGGAAACAGCTTCGTGATCAACGGACACACTCACCTGACGCTGCCACACCAAGTCGCTGCACAATTTTAGTCAAAATAAAACGCGTTTAACGCACAAAATTATTTAATTGTAAAATTACCTCGCACAATCGAGAACTCGAAGTCGGCTTCCACTTACTAGCCCTCTTCGTTTTGGCCTCCCGGATCTTGTGCCTTCTGCGGTTTTCTTTTCCTTGCGGGAACCGGTACATCCTGAACCCTTTTTTCCGCGCTGTTCGAGCACCCAACGGCACTACAGCACCCCATTACGTTTTCTTTTAACGTCTCGCAGAGCGCAGAACGAACATTTTCACCGTCGTCTCTCGCTCCACGCTATAGTGGGGCGGCTGCCGGTTCGAGACGGCAAGGCACATCATGGCGGACGACGAAACTTGGAACGCGATGCGCACAGTTGCCAGACTGTTTGATCAGTGTTGCCAGACTGGCGGCTGGATCAATAGACCGCCGAACTCTCCCAGTATACACCTTTTCTACGTGGGCGCCGCCATCTTCAATTCTGGCACTTCCGGTATGCGTGAAAACGTCGCTTTCTTCTCCCCTCGACAGTAGAATCTGTTAACATTTTAATTGCAACCGTCAGTCGTTCTTGTTATGACCCTTCTATACTTTTTTACTTGTTCAGGGTTGTAATCTCTTGCTTTTTTTTCGGAACGCATACCGGACATGGGGACGACGTGGCTGGGTGCGAGGCTAAACGAAAAGGGTGTATAAAAGGCTCTGGTTCAGGGTAGCTATACGCAGTGCGACCTCGAGCTGTTTCATGGCATCAAAAAGAATTAGGGGCTTATGACCTTGCGCCAACTAACAGACACTTGCCAATCAGGGATTTAGCGGGGAACCAGCTTACTGTGACAGCCGGTCTTCACGAGCCCTCGAAGGCGAGCGGCTGCGTGTAGTATAGCGTCCTTTTTTCCCGGCGACCTTCCACTGATATTCCAGGCGTCGCAGTGCCTGCTCACTGGCAGCAGCACTGCTTGCACCCAGGTCCTCTAGTCGCCGCTTCGAAGTGATCGCGTCCAGGGGCACTTCCTCGCTCGGGCTGTTCTCCGGCGCCACTTCCTTTTCCTTGCACGTAGCCGTTTTCTCCGCTGCTGCCTCTACTGTAGCTGCTTCCGAACCTGCTGAGTGTTCGAATTCCCCCGTGGTGTCCTGGAGCTTCGCGGTCCGCGTCTCGGCTGGCGCTGTGACCACAAAAGGCTCCTTTTCTTCTTCATGTTTCCCTTCGCATTCCTTGCTAGCGATTACTGTTGCCTTTGAAGTCGCCGACGCTACAGACGCTTGCGTTGAGGGCGCCGCCGCCTGTTCCGCCTCTTGTTCGTCCATCACAAGCTCGTTCGTGTCTTCCTCGGCCTGGCGTCCTCCAGCGACACGAGCGTAGGATCGAACGCAGTCTTGGCGTTCGTGATTTGATCCACGGCACTCACTACAGCGAGGCGCCCTACAATCACGGCGAATGTGTCCAGACCGTTTGCACCGAAGGCACAGTGGTGCACGCCCTGGAACAACCACGAGTACAGGGCCTCCGGTGAACCGAAGCTGGTGAGGCAGCCTTTCCAGCGTCATGCCTTCTTTCAGTGACAGCCGTGCCACCCGGGTCGATGACTCGACGCCGTCAAACCCGTCGATGTGCCACTTTTCTCGGATTATCTCTCTCACCACGCCGAACTCCTCCAGTGCCCTTTTCAGGGCGTCGTTGGGCACGTCGAAAGGCACCCAGTGAAGCTTGAGTCGGACCTCTCGTCGATCAGGATCCATCGGCACACACCAACCTCCTTTCACCTTGAACTTGCCAGACATCATCAGTTTCTCCTTGGCAGCAGTCGACTTGAGTCGGACAATCCAAACGTGCCCCATCTGGAACACTCCCATACCGGTCACGTCGCTCAGGACGCCAAGTTGCCGCAAAGGTTCCTTGAAATCTTCAATGCGGTACGGCCGCACTCCGATGTCAGCGTGCAGAAATGCCGTGCATTTCGAAGAGTCATTCGCCGGTAGCGTCGGCAGAATAAACCGATAATCAGCAGGAAGATCCAGAGCCCTATCACCGCGTCCAAGCAGGGACGCTTGCTCAGCTCCGGCGGAGCTCATGATTCCGCGTGCGCTTTCGACGACGTTCGAAAATGGAATCAGCTACTGAAGGAACTCCATCATGCGTAGTTATGCAGCGGGTAGACTGTATGTCGGAAGTTTGCTGCCGATTTCTCTTAAATATACTAAGGCCGCCTGAATATACATGCACTCCCGGCTTGAAGTCGGGCAGCACCACGCATAGGGCACATTCGCACCTCGTAAAGTAACCGTACGCGTGCGTATTCAAGTCGAAGTACACACTTCGTGCTTGGCGTTTGAGCGAGCGATGTCTTCAGCCAGGAGAAGGGACGACGGCTCGGCGACGTCTTCGTGCAATCGGCTTGCTGGTCGGGCGTGTCGAACGAAATGAATATCAGTTCTTTTGATCGGTCCGAAATTTCTCTTTCGAAGAAAGGCAGAATTCACCAGTACCGTGAACGACAGTTCTGAAGTAGAGGTCCAACGCCCGTCGTCCGCTGCCATCCGCTAGTGCTAGTCCCACGATACGCGAAACGACGCCATGTGACGCACAGAAAGCTTCCGGTTGTCTGTGCTACCTTTTTTGTTTTTCAATCAACGTATTTGCAGCTTTTTTGAAGCCACAAAAAATGGGTTTCATATTTTTTTCTATTTTTAATATTGACTGTGTGAATTCAATGACCCACGACTTTGATTAAATTTGGTGGTCGCATCGATACCTTAGAAAACGGCCCGTGACCACGGAAAAGAGAGTGAGCGAGACTCGAACCGGCCAGTTCTTGATCGGCGGTTTTGGGGCGGAAAGAAACCGAATTTCGAGCCGCAAATTCTGTTCTGGGTAGTTGGGCTCTCACATGTCACTTACAACTAAAAACCTCGGCGAGCATAAATACCCTGTCAGTGTCCCTTTAATATCCAGATGATCAAGAGCGATCTTGCGCAAAAAGGGTATAAAGTCTCATTCCTTCATGTTTTCACATTATACCTGCGTCAGCGAGCACGGAAAAGCCCGAAATCGTCGGAAAGCAGCTGCACATCACGGCTACCGCGCACCGAATAAACTCGCATTTGCCAGCTCTGGGTGCTGCCATCTTACCGATGACGTCACTGCTCTTGTCAGGTGACGCGACGAGGGGTCACTTTGGCGTACAACATGGCGGCAACCGGGGGGGTGCCACTTCCGAACTTCCGGTTTATCACTCTAAGCCCCTCTACCTCGTTGACTGGGACCAATGACAATTGCTGGATCGCGCTTCCCGCTCCCGCAAGTGAAGCCACCGGACTTCACTCGCTTGGGATACGATTTGCGGTTTTGCTAGCCTTTTGCTGCGGTTGTCCAGCGTGCTGTAGACACGTTTTCTACTCGTTCGTCGTCATTCGCCGAAGAAGTTTTTTAAGACTCTGTGTATTGTTGAGACTTGCCGTTGCGAACACGTGGAAAATTTTACGAAAGCGCAGTGTCGCAGGAAAAAGGCACAACTCGTCGAAAGCAAGGGTCTGGCGGCGTGTTCAAAGCTTCCTTGGCACGCCGAAGTGCCGTGTCTCTGTGCCTTCGCGCGCTTGGGTACCGACCAAGAATCGACGCCGTGTGGATGTGTTTTGCGAGTGCGATGTGCGTGAAGCCGTATCAAAAGGTACAACTTGTCGAAAACAAGTGTCGCCGGTCTCGCGGCGTGATCAAAGCTTCCTTGGCACGCCGAGTGATGCATCTGTGTGCCTTCGCACGCTTGGATACCGGTCAAGAATTGACGCCGCACCAAAGTTCTGAACGTGTGTCGCGCGTAGATGCCTTTAGATCATTTATATGTATATATATATCGGCCACGGAGTTCTGGATCATCCAGCTGTTCCGGTGAGTTGCTATCAATAAAAAGGGGGAGATCTGTACGTGTTCTTATGTACTATTAACCATGGCTATGTTCCAAATCTACTCTAATGGATTACGTGGGAGCACGAATAGGGCAACGCTGTGGAGCAAGGAGGGTTTTCGAAAGCAAAAGTACAAGACGGCGAGAATGAAAATCTGAAGCGCGGCCGATATGGTCGTGTGCAGTCTGTTGACCAATTACAATTAGGCGAGCCGCGCTCAAACGTCAAGTGCAATTAAGTAGGTTGATAATGAGCCAGCACTGATCAGTGATGAGGAGCTGTAGTGCACGGTATTGTGTAAATCGTCTAAGAACGAAAAAAAAAGACGTACCTTCCCCCCATCTTCCGTCGCTAGTGGACGCTTGATTAAGCTCGTTTCTAAACCGCGAGGGCCGCAAGTATACAGACGTCAGAGTAAAGTAAGACGCTGATCCAGAGGCACATACGGCTTCACGCACATTGCACTCGCTAAACGCATTCACACGGCGTCGATTCTTGGTCGGTATCCAAGCGTGCGAAGGCACAGAGATACGGCACTTCGGCGTGCCAAGGAAGCTTTGAACACGCCGCCAGACCCTTGTTTCCGACGAGTTGTGCCTTTTTCCTGCGACACTGCGCTTTCGTAAAATTTTCCACGTGTTCACAACGGCAAGTCTCAACAATACACATAGTCTTAAAAAACTTCTTCGGCGAATGACGACGAACGAGTAGAACACCTGTCTACAGCACGCTGGACAACCACAGCAAAAGGATAGCAAAACCGCAAATCGTATCCCAAGCGAGTGAAGTTCGGTGGCTTCACTCGCGCTGCAGCGAACTAGCGGGGAAGCGCGATCCAGCAATTGTCATAGAGATCAGTGACTGGGAGACGAGGTGGCCATCTTGAAACTAGAATGGGCTATGGACATCTAGAAGACATCTTTACGAGACATTTTAAGCAAAAGAGCTACAAGACACCTAGACAATGTTTTTATTAGGGGTGTCGCGAACCGCCCGAGGTTCGAGTTCGACCAGGTTCGACTTTTTCGACTTTTAGTGGAAAATTCGACGAACCTTGTATTGAGGTTCGACTCGTGTGCGCATGCGCGACAGGCTGGCCAGTTGGCTTCGGATTGGATGGTGATGGCTAAGGGATGAATTAAGGGCAGCGCTGATTGGTTATTTAAGTTAATACAGTACAAAAAATTTAAGTTATTAACTTCTTCAGTGATTAGAATTGGTTTCTTTTAATTGCGACTGTTTATAAAATAAAATAACCTTTTGCATAAAAAAAAATTCTCCAAACGTAGACATGCTTGTATCATGGTCTGGCCACACTGTCCACAAAGTCGAACCGGTCGAATCTGGTGCAAAGTTCGAAGGTTCGTCGAACCGGTTCGACCCAGTCGAACCCCGAAAGTTCGACCTAAAAATCTGGTTCGACAAAAGTTCGCGAAACCCCTAGTTTTTATCAAAACGTCTATAGACGCTTTACACACGCGCCAGATTGAGCCGCCATAGCCGCCCTTCTCTTGTCTTACCGAGATGCCGAGCCAC
Source organism: Ixodes persulcatus (assembly GCA_013358835.2). Classification (NCBI taxonomy): domain Eukaryota; kingdom Metazoa; phylum Arthropoda; class Arachnida; order Ixodida; family Ixodidae; genus Ixodes; species Ixodes persulcatus. The sequence continues at coordinate 262,386 of JABSTQ010010026.1, forward strand.
TGAAGCGGGCGTTGACGAGTCTCCACAACGGCCTATGCTGGGGGGAAGGACACAGTAACACTTAAAATGGCAATAACCTGTCCTGCTGTGGAAATGATGAAGTCAGCGAACGGAATAAGAGGGAACAAAAACTGAAGGTCAGTTATGGCGGCGCCCATGCACAGCTGCTGTAAAGCGTCTATACACCTTTCCAAAAAACGCTCCAGGACCGCCGCCATGTTGCTGATGCTGATGCGGCTGGTGCGACTCTCGCGCCCTCTATCAGCTAGAAATTTTCTGCGACTCTCTTCGACTGTGAGAAACCTCTCAGCGCGGTTCTCTACCTTCGTCTTTGCATTCGACGTTTTCTAGCCCCTCTTGAAAGTTTCCACTTAATTTGTTTTATGCGTGCTGCGTACCCTTTCTGTGTTATCTTCCATATTGAGAAATAAGGCTGGTAAGTGCCTGCCATTCAAGCTTTTCTGCTCGACATTCACTAGAAACGAAGGAGGTGAAGGACGTTGAACGACCCTCGACGCGATTTTGCGAACATTGTTCTCCCCCCCTCCCAGAGATAATCCGCGTAGAATCCCCAGTCATCTCCAAAAATAGTTGTCCGGGTTGGGGTGGGAAACGGATCAGTCGCGTTCGTTTCTTTGCCTTGGTGCTGTTGTGAAAAAAGGAAGCTCTCCCCAAAACGTGCCCCAAAACGAAGTCATCTTGGATTCCGTCCGATCGTCAAGATGTGACTGTCGTCGACTGTGACTGTGTTATTTGAGATCTTTCTCAAATAAATTCTTTTCGGATAACGCTGCATCGTGTGGTACGTTCAATATTTTGTTTGAATTCGCAACATTCACGACCTATAGGGGGCGCGCTGGCGCCTACCAAAATGGCTGTCATCTGGATGATCGTCGTAGAACCGCGGTACGAGGCTGGGTCTGCGACGCGTAAGTAATTCTAGTTTTGCTTTCTGCGAGCAGTATTAGAGCCTTTCTTTATTTTTTCCCGCCAGGAAGGAGTAGGCAAGCACGTTTACTGTGAAGCCGATCATCCAGGAGCTGGAGCGCGATTCTCACACCGCGGTACCACCATCGCTGAAAGTTGCGAATGTTAACACTTGCTAAATTGTATGTCCGTGTCCTGTCCATCGGTAAACACGTTATTAGTGAGCGTGAAAAATGCATGCCTTTCGGCTATCTTCTGTTGTAAATTATTTTCGACAAAGCGCTTTGCTGTTTGACATGCGGCGAATCCCGCAGCGCCGTCAAAACGTATCGTAAAGAAAACAACAAAAATCTAGAACTATACATTCCAGTCGCATTCGTTCTGCCGCGCGCGTACCCAACAAAAATAATCTATAGGTTTTTTATTGCTTTTTGTTTTTTCAAATGTGGTACAATGCTTTCTCAATGACCTCGGGAAAATACATGCACCATTAAACACAAAATACAGCGGGAAAAGATGAGAATTTAGCCGCCAGCAGTGTTTGAAACTGCGCGTACGCAGGCTGCGCCTGTCGAAATCACCGTCCACTCGGTTAGGGTTAACAGGGACGCCGGTGATAGTCTAGCCTCAAACCCAGTGAATGGGCTCGAAAACGGTTAGCTGCCCCTGAGGTCGAGTGTTTCTTGGAAAGGTGTATACGATGTTCGAGAAAAAAATTTTTTTTTTTTCAGCATTTCTTGATAAATTGACTTCGTTCGTTTTGCTCTTGGTATTTATATTTGACATGTTTTTTTTTAATATACTTTTTATAAATTTCTACATTTCAACATTCTTTTTTTAAATTTTTGTTGCCTGAATAATTAAAAATGTTTTCAACTTTCTAGCTTCTGTGACTGGGCCTACTTTGTACTCACATGATACTGTCTCCTCATTCTAGGTATTTCATATTAGCAATAAGTTGTAAAGGGTGACCAGAATTGCAGGTGTGCCAAAATCTAGTTTACGGAGATAGTTACCTAAAATTTGTGGCCACCTATTACACATGCTACACTGCATTTGTCGTAACATTCATTGTTTTTTTTTTTTATGATGGCAAATGGGAATGGTTGTTGGTGCAGAGGGCTAGAACCCCCTGAGCGCAGGACGTCTCGTGGACGACTTGAAACAGATAGGATGAGCTACAGACGTCTTGGGTACTCAAGACGTCAACAAGACATCTTTTATAGACGTCTAGAAGGTGTTTGGAAGATGTTTAAAATGTGCCTTAGCAAGATGGCTCCCTACATCCGTATGTGCATTTAAGCGACATGTGTTCTTTTCTTTTCGTCACTCACCCGTGAACAAGGGACCGAACTGGCCCCGAAACGTCTGGTAAACCTTTACTAAATTTTTGGTTAGAGTCCCTATTTTTCGCTTCCTGTTTATTCCTAACCAGGCAGAGGGCTGCCAAACGTTTACCTTCAAGGCATATTGAAAGACGCTGGCTTGGATTTTCGTGAATTGGAGAACGGAAGGAATGGAACAGGGGTTGGCGCCGTGCATAGGCTTGGTTACCCCTCTGCATAGAAGAGACCTGGCAAATTATCTGAGATGTAGAAAGAAAATTCAAATTTATAAAACTTGTAGATAACATTAGTTGTCATTCTCTATGCAGAGAACAGACTTACGTGGGGCAATCCCGAAGGACATACCTGTTGGTCTGGATATCGTATAAGCACTCTGTCTAAATGGCTATGTTAGTTATTTATTTAATTTTTTCATTAGTGCCTTGGTACAGGCGCTGACCATGGACTGGTTTGGAGCACACGTATATAAAGTTCGCAACGTCGCCACGGGAGGGCGCCACGGCCCCACTGATTATGGAAACTGGCTAGGAAAAACCTGCAAGTGCCGACAAACGGTGGCGGGGTGCATAATTCGAGATGCTTGGCGATAGGACGCGTAGCAACAGAGGCAGATGCTTGGGCTTTTTGCGTCGCGGCGGAGAAACGCTATTCTAAAACTCTCTTGCGTCGCGTGCGCTAAAGCAAGCGCTAAATTTAGCGTTAGCGTGCGCTAAAATTGCGTACGTTATTCTAAAACTCCCTTTTATTTTTTCCCGCCAGGAAGGAGTAGGCAAGCACGTTTACTGTGAAGCGGATCATCCAGGATCTAGGGAGCGCGATTCTAACACAGCGGTACCACCATCGCTGAAAGTTGCGAATGTTAACACTTGCTAAATTGTATGTCCGTGTCCTGTCCATCGGTAAACACGTTATTAGTGAGCGTGAAAAATGCATGCCTTTCGGCTATCTTCTGTTGTAAATTATTTTCGACAGCTAAGCGCTTTGCTGTTTGACATGCGGCGAATCGCGCAGCGCCGTCAAAACGTATCGTAAAGAAAACAACAAAAATCTAGAACTATACATTCCAGTCGCATTCGTTCTGCCGCGCGCGTACCCAACAAAAATAATTTATAGGTTTTTTATTGCTTTTTGTTTTTTCAAATGTGGTAAAATGCTTTCTCAATGACCTCGGGAAAATACATGCACCATTAAACACAAAATACAGTGGGAAAAGACGAGAATTTAGCCGCCAGCAGTGTTTGAAACTGCGCGTACGCAGGCTGCGCCTATCGAAATCACAGTCCACTCGGTTCGGGTTAACAGGGACGCCGGTGATAGTCTAGCCTCAAACCCAGTGAATGGGCTCGAAAACGGTTAGCTGCCCCTGGGGTCGAGTGTTTCTTGGAAAGGTGTATACGATGTTAGAGAAAAAAATTTTTTTTTTCAGCATTTCTTGATAAATCGGCTTCGTTCGTTTTGCTCTTGGTATTTATATTTGACATGTGTTTTTTTTTAAATATACTTTTTATAAATTTCTACATTTCAACATTCTTTTTTAAATTTTTGTTGCCTGAATAATTAAAAATGTTTTCAACTTTCTAGCTTCTGTGACTGGGCCTACTTTGTACTCACATGATACTGTCTCCTCCTTCTAGGTATTTCATATTAGTAATAAGTTGTAAAGGGTGACCAGAATTGCAGGTATGCCCCAATCTAGTTTACGGAGATAGTTACCTAAAATTTGTGGCCACCTATTACACATGCTACACTGCATTTGTCGTAACATTCATTGTTTTGTTTTTTTATGATGGCAAATGGGAATGGTTGTTGGTGCAGGGGGCTAGAACCCCCTGAGCGCAGGACGTCTCGTGGACGACTTGAAACAGATAGGATGAGCTACAGACGTCTTGGGTACTCAAGACGTCAACAAGACATCTTTTATAGACGTCTAGAAGGTGTTTGGAAGATGTTTAAAATGTGCCTTAGCAAGATGGCTCCCTACATCCGTATGTGCATTTAAGCGACGCGTGTTCTTTTCTTTTCGTCACTCACCTGTGAACAAGGGACCGAACTGGCCCCGAAACGTCTGGTAAACCTTTACTAAATTTTTGGTTAGAGTCCCTATTTTTCGCTTCCTGTTTATTCCTAACCAGGCAGAGGGCTGCCAAACGTTTACCTTCAAGGCATATTGAAAGACGCTGGCTCGGATTTTCGTGAATTGGAGAACGGAAGGAATGGAACAGGGGTTGGCGCCGTGCGTATGCTTGGTTACCCCTCTGCATAGAAGAGACCTGGCAAATTATCCGAGATGTAGAAAGAAAATTCAAATTTATAAAACTTGTAGTCAACATTAGTTGTCATTCTCTATGCAGAGAACAGACTTACGTGGGGCAATCCCGAAGGACATACCTGTTGGTCTGGATATCGTATAAGCACTCTGTCTAAATGACTATGTTAGTTATTTATTTAATTTTTTCATTAGTGCCTTGGTACAGGCGCTGACCATGGACTGGTTTGGAGCACACGTATATAAAGTTCGCAAAGTCGCCACGGGAGGGCTAGGAAAAACTTGCAAGTGCCGACAAACGGTGGCGGGGTGCATAATTCGAGAGGCTTGGCGATAGGACGCGTAGCAACAGAGGCCGCACTGAATTGGCTGGTTATGGCGACGCCGTGACGGAACACTTAGCAACCGAAGAGGCGGCGTCTTCCTTCGCCAATTTCGGTCATGCGCAGTGGGGGACGGCGGGTGTATCATTGAGGCGCGTGTTAACCCACCAAGGCTCCCCCTTTTTCGTTCACGCTTCACGGCGATAGTCTGCGGATGGCTCATTACAAAATATTAACCCACCTTGGGCCACCGTGCACGCCGCCTCGCGGCGCCCCGCCGGCGGCCCAAGTACGCCCTAGCCCCGCTGTACGCCATTGCACCTCGGTTGCTAGGTGATACGTCACGCCGTCGCTCTACACTCTTAGAAAAAAGGGGACCAAAAGGAGGTAACAGACCGCCTTTACCACCCTCCTCCCGGCCAGGGGTGAAGCGCTCCGCTTGTTACCTCCTCAGGCACAGCAAACACGAAAAATGCGGTGCTACCAGGTGAAGTTCGCCGCGTAGGGGCACCAAGGAGTCATGTATTACCTCCCAGAGGGTGCACCTGTTTTGCACTGCCAAAGCCTGGGCGCTGCGATTGGCTGTGGGAAGGCGCAAACGAGTTCGCTAATTGGTCTCTTCGTATGACACGTGATTATTCGCGCATGCGTGGGAGAGCGCCTGCCCGGCCGCCGGGAGCGTCGGTGGGGAACGTGCCGACAGTGCCGGCATAACGGTCTTCTCGAACGTTCGACGGAGGCGTCCCAGCGCAGGAACGTCCTTTATTGTTCTGTTCGGCTCAGTCTCTTCTTACGAGGTCACCGAGAGCGCTGGATTGACTTCAGTCGAAGATCCAAGTCGTGTGCACCTTATGCAGGTAAGGAAATGTTCTGCACGGGCGGCAGTTGGCGTCGGTTATGACTGCCCGGGAAGACGACCCCCGTCTTCCTTAGACAAAGGGTTGGCGGACATGTTGGCACGTCTGAAGGCGTCGAGCGTTCGATAAAATTAGTGTGTAGCGCGAACGCAAACACGGTTTAGACCATCGAAGTTCATAAAGAGCATGAACAGGAATGACTGTCGCTTGCACTAGCGCATATTTAGAAGGTTGGCATACGATAACCAGTGGCGTAGCCAGCAGCTTTTCCCGGTGTATGTCTGTGCGGGTGGAGGAAAGAGGAGAGCGGCGGCTCGGCGAGCCGGGCGGCCGGGCGACAAGACGCCTTTTGAATCGGGGGTCGCCTACGGTGTGAGGGGTATGAGGTTCTCTCTCTTTTTTTTTTGGCCGTTGGTGTGTCGCGTTCGGACGTTAAATTGAGCATTTGATCAAATATTTAAAAATCTCAAAAGATTTTTTTTTTTTCGCAGAGCAGTAGTCGATTAGGCATTCATTGGCGGCACCGGCCAACCGGGGCGATTAATTCTGAACGTCGTTGATATTTGTAAAAGTCAGTGTTAAACACTGGTTTTTAATATCAACGTGTTTTTTTTTTCTTAATTTAACGATATTTAATAAATAGTTTGGTAAAATGTCACTTTACCTTGAAATACCAAATATAAATGTCTGAGCTAATTATTTGTGCGCTTCGCAAACATTAATAGTAGTATATTACGGAATAAGGTCATGAAGTTGTTACAGGCAGCGAGGCTAGCAGTTATATTGTCTTGGCATTTTCTTTGCCTGTGATCAGGCATTTCGTAAACTCTGATTTTTTAGTAGGCGAGTTAGATCCAACTCAAGTTTGCATTATTTGAAGTTGATTGAATATATTTCTTTCGTCCTGCGGCAACGTTGTAGGATGATTTCGTCGAGGGTACTGGATGGCTGCTACCTTGGACTCATCTCGTGACAGTTCTTTACACTGCTTACTGCAGGTAAGCGGAGTCCGATATTTTATTTTGATTTTCTTGTTCCCATTTGTGCACTTAAAATGGGGCTCTTGATTTTTATGTTGATTTTGTGTGTGTGCTGTTCGTTCATTTCTGAGAAAAAAGTGAGGGTATACTTCGAGTAAATAAATTAGAGTAAGACACACAAGGCGCTTGAGTGTGTCTTTTTCGATGTTATCTTTTGTATTTTCGTGCTCTGTGCTGTTCTCCTCATGTCTAAATAAAACATAGATTCAATTTTAACTTTTATTCTGGCAAATTACTTCGGCAAAAAAATTAACATATTTGCCGAAGTTCGACATTCGGCAGTTAGAAAGTATTCGTGCGCTTCGCAAACATTAATAGGAGCATATTACGGAATAAGGTCATTACGTTGTTGCCGGCAGAGAGACTAGCAATTATAGTGTTGTCTTGGCTTTTTTTTTTATTTTTTGCGTGTGATCAGATTTTTTTTTAAAGTCTAATCATTCAATTCAGTAGGCGAGTTAGATATGGCTCAAGTTTGCATTATTTGAAGTTGATTGAATATATTTCTTTCGTCCTGCGGCAACGTTCAGGGTGATTTCGTCGAGAGTACTGGATGCCTGCTACCTTGGACGCATCTCGTGACAGTTCTTAACACTGTTTACTGCAATTAAGCGTAGTGCGATATTTTATTTTGATTTTCTTGTTCCCATTTGTGCACTTGAAATGGGGCTCTTGATCTTTATGTTTACTTTGTGTGTCTGCTGTTTGTTGATTTCCGAGAGAAAATTGAGTGTATACGTCGAGTAAATAAATTAGATTAAGACACACAAGGCGCTTGAGTGTGTCTTTTTCGGTGTTATTTTTTTGTGTTTTCGTGCTTGTGTGCTGTTCTTCTCATGTCTAAATAGAACACAGGTTCAATTTTAAATTTTACTCTGGCAAATTACTTCGGCAAAAAAGTTTACATATTTGCCGAAGTTCGACATTCGGCAGTTAGAAATTATTCGTGCACTTCGCAAACATTAATAGTAGTATATTACGGAATAAGGTCATTAACTTATGGCCGGCAGAGAGACTAGCAAGTATATTGTCTTGGTATTTTTTTTTTTTGCGTGCGATCAGGCATTTTTTAAAGCTGATCATGCAATAGGCGAGTCAGATGGCTGAGTTTGCGTTATTTGAAGTTGATTGAATATATTTCTTCCTACTGCGTCAACGTTGTAGGGTGATTTCGTCGAGGGTACTGGATGCCTGCTACCTTGGACAAAACTGCAGGTAAGCGTAGTCAGATTTATTATTTTGATGTTCTTGTTCGCATTTGGGCACTTGAAATGAATTTCTTGATTTTTATCTTTTCTTTGTGTGTGTGGTGTTCGTTCATTTTCTAGAGAAAATTGAGGGTATACTTCAAGTAAATAAATTAGAGTAAGACACACAAGGCGCTTGAGTGTGTCTTTTTCGGTGTGTTCTTTTTCTGTGTTTTCGTCCTTGTGTGCTGTTCTTCTCATGTATAAATAAAACATAAATTCAATTTTAATCTGGCAGAGCACTTCGGCAAAAAATATTTGCATATTTTCCAAAGTTCGGCAGTTAGGTTTGGCGGTCATAGGGATCTGCTGTGGTGCTGAGTAGCTAATGTGGTGTAGCGCTCTGTGGTGTATATTCTTCCTCTGCCCTTGTCTTAGAGCGCAATCATGTTTTTTTTTTTTTTTCACGTACAATACCAACTCACCCAACAATCAACACTTGTATATACTAACCTGCTACAGTAGTTGTACCCCTTTGACTAAGATCTGTTATAAGAACTTGAGATTGGGCGAGTTGGTTATTCATGTTTTTCGACGTAGCACACTCGAGAAACTGTCACTCGAGCATTCACACACCCAAAGAACACACCGTGCGTGTGTTCTTTGGGTGTGTGAATGCTTGAGTGACAGTTTCTCGAGTGCGCTACATCGACACACAAAAATAAGATTTGTTAGTCACCTAAGTAAATCGGGGTGACAAATTTAAACATGACCGGTGAATACAAAGTGCCTACAATTACCACCCGCCATGTGATAATTTTAGTCAGTGGTAATTAGTCAACAGTTAAACTGGTCACGTCTGGTAAGTATGGTCGATGCTTTATAATGCTGGCATCAGAGGCCCATCTAATGCTCCAAATGCGTCTTAGAAAAATCTAATATTTCTTCACAGTTTCTTCAAATTCGGGATGATATGTTTCAACATAATATCACATGAATTCCACATTTTTTTTGGTTCCAGGCAGGCAGTGCAATCTACCCGGTGGCTGTCAGCTCAAGCCTAATTAATCCTGAGGCGCCCAGCTATGTGGCAGTGGAGGGAGACCTCGAAGCCGCGTCGCCTGCTGAGGCAGTCCTGGTTGCATTCTGCCTCTAGATCATCTTTAGCGACGACTATAGAGCCCCGAAAGTGTTGTTCCAGATGCCTTTATTGCGCTTAGTGGTTTCATCTTAGAACGTTTATAAGATGTCTAGTCATGCCATTGATTTTTATGCCATTTTGTTTGTGACAGCCACAATAAAACATTGTCATGTACTTTCACAACTAGGCCGTCTTCTTCTATTATAAGGCCCACCTTTGAAGCACGTACTATCACACCCACAAAGGGCCATAGTACCTTTCTTTAGGGGGTAAAAGTGATTCCCTCAAGTGTGCATTTAACCTGTAATAAGGTGGTGAACTGGGCCAGTTGGTTGCTGTTATACATGATGGGGAAAACAGCTCGGAAATCGCGGACTACGAAGAACAAACACGACAGGACAGTATTTTTCTGTCGTGTTTGTTCTTCGTAGTCCGCGATTTCTGAGCTGTTTTCCTCATTTATTTATTACATGTTACCCCGCAGCGCCAAGAGGCATTATTGCAGGGGGGGGGGGGGGAGATGTGAGAATACATTTGCACAAAAATTACAGTCGTCAAATACAGAAACACACGGGAAAAAACAAACAAACAAGTTCGCAAAAAAATTGTGTTACAAAATTATAACACTTTAACAAATGGATCCACAATGGTATGAACCTTTAGCCACCAGTATAATTTTCTGTACAAGTAAAGGTATAAAGACACAAAGCACAGTGTTATAGACCAAGCATTCTGAATACACATTCACAAAGAGAATATTCACTTTCCTTATTCCCAGCTATGACGTGACAGTTTATCAAAAAATTTATCAGACGATGGAATTGAAATAGTTTCCTCTGGCAATTCGTTCCATTGTTTAACGGTATTGGGGAAAAATGAGCATTTGAATATATTAGTCCTAGCTGAAAATTCTCTAATTTTTTTGGAATGATCTAATCTGCGTGACACAAAGTGCGGCAGTTCAATGAATTTAGTTTTATCCAGTCCTGTTTGATCATGAAAGATCCTATGTAAAAATTTTAAACGGAGGCGGCGTCTTCTAGAGTTCAGAGGTTCCCAGTCTAATTGACGTTTTAGGGCAGTAACACTTTGTTTGAAATTGTAACTTTTCGTGACGAACCTAGCAGCTTTGCTCTGGATTTGTTCAATTTTCTGTTCTAGATAGCGTTCTTTAGGGTTCCAGAGCACGCAAGCGTATTCTAAAATAGGCCTCACATTAGAAATAAAAAGGGTGTTTTTTAAATTGGAAGGACAATCGTGAAAATTCCTCCTCAAGAAATTTAGCACACGGTTAGCTTTGACCGTCATGTAGTCTACATGCGCGCTCCACGATAGGTTTTCCGCAAACTGAACGCCTAAATATTTTACTTTGTCCACCTTTTCAAGTGGGGCGCCATCAATTGAATAATTAAAAGAAACAGGTTGCCGTTTTCTGGTAAATGTTATATGATTGCATTTGGGAATATTTAAATTCATTTTCCATATTTCGCACCATCTTGTAAGGCGATCAATATCTTCCTGTAGCTCTAGACCGTCTGAGTATGTCTTTATTTTGCGGTATAGGACGCAATCGTCCGCATAAAGACGAATGCTTGACGTAATGTCTGTAGAAATGTCATTTATATATATTAGGAATAAAAGTGGACCTAGCACTGATCCCTGGGGGACCCCTGATGTTACATCCAAATACGACGACGTTTTCCCGTTAACTAAAACAGCCTGCCTTCTATTTGTAAGATAATCAGTTAGCCAGTTAATAATATTTTCAGGGATATTCAAAAATTTTAATTTATATAGGATCAATTTATGGGGGACCTTGTCAAAGGCTTTTTGAAAATCCAAGAAAACGCAGCCTACTTGCACGCCTTTATCAAAAGAAGAAGAAATGTCGTGATAAAAGTCGATCAGTTGGGTATCGCACGATAAACCACTCGTGCGATACCCAACTGAGGGTTAAATACACATGTCGTGTGTATTTAACCCCAAAGTGGATCATAGTTCCCTCCAAAAGGAGGTAAAAGCAGCGCCCTCAATTACGTCGTCTTACCTCTCAAAAGGATTGAAATTCCCTCCTAAAGGAGGTAAAGGCTGACCCTGAAAGGATGCACTTTTAACACCAAAAGGAACTAACGTTACCTCTAAAAGGAGACAATGTTGCCCCCTAACCTAGGGGGCAAGTTTGCACCCTCGTTGCAGGGGGTAACGATACCTCCAAAAGGGATTGCCCTGTGTGCAAGTCGGTTACCCCCTTAAGGAGGGTACTACAGTACCCTTTTTTTAAGAGTGTATAACCGTCCATTTCTGTGCTACCGCCGTCAGTGACCTGATCTGCTAGCACCATGGAAAAGAGGAGTTTCGGGAATGTTCACCCCGCAGATAAGTGCTCAGTGGCTGTGTCACCATGTCTTGTTATATATGACCGCTGCGCGAAATGCTAACTCATTTCTTCGAGAATCAGTGCAGCAACAACCAAAATTCGGCGCATTTGTTCTTTAATTGAGGGTAATTTTTTTAGGTTCCTTGTAACGGCGTTTAGTGAGGTGAGCAGAGCAGTTAAGTATAAGTAGAACGGGAGCACCGAACATTGCAATGGCGCTTCTTTGAATGGTCCATAAGTGGAGTAATGAAATATATCAGGGCTAGCGTAGCGGCTTCCTTTCGCCGCAATATCCTCGTTGGCGGAGAACGGGACACATGCGCCAAATGAGACCAAGTCGCTTGCGGGGAAGCGATCTTGCAGACCGGGTTTGGGGTAGGAGAGTGTTGGCATTCTTTATTTAACTCTGCATATGTAGGTAAGGTAAGGCCGTTGGCCCATACCCGAAGATTTGTGATGCCTTGAAAATCACACACACACACACACACACACACACACACACACACACACACACACACACGCACACGCACACGCACACGCACGCACGCACGCACATATATATATATATATATCGACGGAGTCGGGAGTAAAGTTTAGGAGCAGTTGAGAAAACGCATTGTTCGTTTGGCAGCGAGCGGTAGAGCTCGCTGCCAAACCAGCCAGACTGCCGGCTGTGTGCAAACAGAGGTTGGAATGCCCCAGTCCTTGCGTGTCTCAGCTAACTACACAAAAGGGGGGGGGGGGCAACGTGTTGTATCCTGACTGATTATTTTATTAGTACTTCCTCTTCTTTTACGTTAAATTTCCTCTCTTCGTCCTCATCATCTTCACTCAACAATAAAGACAGTCTGGTATTGGCCACCGCAGCGTTCGGTCGCATATTCCCGACCTGCCGGGTCCTCCGAGGACACCACAAACCTTTTTGGCGACGAGGATGGAGGGATTCGGACTGAAGCCGCCTCCAGACTTATTGGACAAACCAGGAACTCCGAAAATCCCATGGGAGCGATGGATTTCGCTTTTTGAATGCTTCCTCGGAGCGTCTGGTGCCCTTCAACTGTCCGCGGAACGCCGCCAATACCTGCTTCGCCACTGCCTGGGATTGGAAGGTCAGCGGATCTTCGACACCCTGCCTTCCTCCCGCGCTGTCGCTGGGCCGTCGCAAGCAACGACGTCAGCGGCAGCCAGTTCTCCTGCCAGTTCTTCAGTCGTTGCTACACCGACGAGAAGAGACATATACCAAGAGGCTGTGGATTCCCTCAGCGCACACTTCCAAAGGTCGTGCAACATCAGCCTTGAGCGCCACCGATTTCGCCGGCGCTACCAATGTCCGGAAGAGTCCTTGTCAGACTACTTGACTGATCTCCGAGTATTGAAAGGCCGGCCAACTTTGGTCCTCAACAGGACGAGGACATCCGAGAACAGTTCACAGCTGTAGTGCTGTCAACTCAAGTTCGTGAACGGCTACTTCTGGACAGCAATCTCCCCTTCGACCAAGCTGTTCAAATCGTCCTCAACATCGAAAGAACCAAGGCCGAGGCCAAGGAGCTGACCATTGCCACAGAACTAAGGTCATTCCTAGGGATGGTAGAATACTATAGCCGTTTTGTCCCTCGTCTTGCAGCAGAAGTCGAGCCCCTGCGCAAGTTCTTTCGGAAGGACATTCCTTTTATATGGGATACCGAAGCGAACACCTGCTTCACGAAGATCAAAAGTCTGCTGTCCTCAGCACAGATTTTGAAGATGTTTGATCCCAACCTTCCCATAATCGTCTCCACGGACGCATCTGGGTACGGACTCGGCGCCGTACTTCAACAGCGCAATGGGAAGGAACTACGAACAGTCGCTTTCGCCTCTCGGACGCTAACAACTGCAGAGCGAAAATACTCAGTGGGCGAAAGAGAAGCGCTGGCGTGCCTGTGGGCTTGTGAACGGTGGCACAACTACCTGTGGGGCCGGCGTTTCACACTTCAAACAGACCACCAGGCCCTAGTGACGCTGTTGGCAACACGTGGAACAGGCCATCGACCACTCCGAATAACAAGATGGTCGACACGTTTTCTCCGCTACAACTTTGAAGTCAAATTCCAACACGGAGCCGAAAACCAAGTTGCTGACGCGCTTTCTCGCCTTCCTCAGCCGGAAGATGAAGGCGGTACTGAATTTGAGGAAGCGATCATTTCGTACATCGCACTGCAAAACGAATGTATAACAGAGCTTCAACTGCAAGAGGCAACAGTCAAGGATACAGTCTTGTCGAGTGTGATGTCCTTTGTTACGTCTGCGTGGCCTCCAAGGCGAACCTTGTCATCTGACGTAATATCATTCTACGACGTGAAGGACGATCTTGCCGTTGACGACGGTATCCTGCTGCGCGATGAAAGATTTGTGATACCCCGAGAGCTTCAAGGTACTCTCATCACCAAGGCGCACGAGGGACATCCTGGTATCGTCAAAACCCGCACGAGACTCCGCGAACTCTACTTGTGGCCAAAGATAAATGATCAAGTGGAGCAGGTCATCCACGCCTCTAACATTTGTCAGGCATCTGACAAAAGCGCGAAGACCTTCGCGACTCCACTTCAATCAGTATCTTACCCCGATCGACCGTGGTCGAAGGTAGGAATCAACATTGTGGGACCTTTTGAGCGTGCAGAACCATCATGCCGCTACGCCATAACCCTGGTTGATTATTTTTCAAAGTGGCCAGAAGTGCAGTTTTGTGCTGATGTCACCACCTCAAGGGTAACAGAATTTTTGCATCTGGTATTCTCCAGAGAAGGTTTACCAGAGAGCCTAGTGTCCGACAACGGTCCCCCAATTCATTTCTCAACAATTCAAAGACTTCTTAAGTTCTCGTGGAATCAAACATCATCTGATTTCGGTCTGCTACCCGCAAGCCAACGAGCAAGTTGAGCGTTTTAATAGAACACTCAAGGGTTTCATCCAGTGTGCATCGAGGGAGAAACGGCAGATAAAATCTGCTGTAGTTGATTGCCTGGGCATATATAGATGCACACCTCATACGACAACAGGGCTATCTCCTGCTCTGCTACTTCATGGTCGCAAACCCCGAACGCGATTGAACATTCTGGGACTGTCATCGTCAGAGTTTCTTCGTAACCCCTTCGAGGAAGTGCAGCGATTTCGTCGACGTGTTCGACAACAACAAGACAAGAACAAAGCCTACACCAACAGACGGCGAGGAGCTAGAACACCGAAGTTCAAGGTCGGACAGCTGGTCCGAGTGAAGAAGCCCGGATCTGTTCCGAAAGGATCCTCTGCCTTTAGCAGTCCCTTCCGGATTGTCGAGCGTGTGGGCCGCTGGACATTTCGGCTAGAGGATGGCAGAATATGGAATGCCTCAAAGCTAGCGGCAGTTCCAGGACCAGCGTCCTCTGGTTTGGACCCAAGAAACCCGGTACCAACAGGGAAGTTTAGTCAAAGGTCAGCCGACCATCACCAATGGCAACCACCGTCTGCACCATTGGGTTGGCGGAGCCAGCATGACCAGCAGACGCCACGGGCATCAGCTGGTTCTCCACCGCCATACGGACAACTGACGAGGTCAGCCTCTCGGCCGTCATCGCCAACTGGGAACCGACCTCTATCGGTACCTCCTCCAGGTCCAGCGGGAGATGTGACGCGGCCAGATCGACCGCGACGGGAACGACGATCGCCAGTGCGGTTTGGTGACTACGTCTCAAGATGAAAAACTTTCTGACTCTGTATATGAACATTTCTACTTCTCTCTTATTTATTTTCGATTTTCTCTGTGAATCTTTCTCTTATATTTCCTCTTTATTTTTAACCTACTCAATTTCTTTCTTTAGGCTTTGTCTTTCTTTTAATTACTTTCTTAAAATGGGAGGGTGGAAAATGTTGTATCCTGACTGATTATTTTATTAGTACTTCCTCTTCTTTTACGTTAAATTTCCTCTCTTCGTCCTCATCATCTTCACTCAACAATAAAGACAGTCTGGTATTGGCCACCGCAGCGTTCGGTCGCATATTCCCGACCTGCCGGGTCCTCCGAGGACACCACACAACTGTAAAAGCGAGAAACACTGGCGAGCAGCTGAAGAGAGGCCACCTTCTGCTGAAAGGACAGAGCATTCCATCCTACAGCCTTTAGAGCTGAGTATGGCGGCGTGCGCGAAATACAGGGGGCGCTTCTCTAGCTATCATCATCGTCGTCTGTGACGTAGCATATAGACGCTTTACAGCAGCTGTGCATGGGCGCCGCCATAACTGACCTTCAGTTTTTGTTCCCTCTTATTCCGTTCGCTTGACTTCATCATTTCCACAGCAGGACAGGTTATTGCCATTTTAAGTGTTACTGTGTCCTTCCCCCCAGCATAGGCCGTTGTGGAGACTCGTCAACGCCCGCTTCAGTGGCTCGGCATCTCGGTAAGACAAGAGAAGGGCGGTTATGGCGGCTCAATCTGGCGCGTGTGTAAAGCGTCTATAGGTGAGAGATCAGACTACAGCGTTCTAGAGCAGGGCTCTCCAAATCCGGCTTTGCGGATGGCCCACGGTCTTTCCAGTGACGACCGGCCCGCGGCTCGCTGCTACCAACGCAAAAAATAAATAATAATAAGCACTCGTTAAAAAATTGGCGCCGCGACATGGAACCAAAGGCGCAAACTAAGTTATCAGAAAGAATGAAAGAAAACTGCAGTGTTGTGCGAATATTCGAATTTTTCAATAGTAGTTTCGAATAATACTCTATTCAATATACGCTTCAAGATGAACTGTGATATTCGTATTTTTCGAAGTGCTGACCGCGGTGGGCTAGCCCCGTTAGCGCGCGTCTTATCGAGCACCGATGCACTGCGGAGAAGCAACACCCGATGAGATTGCTTCCGCCGGTGTTGCTTCTCTGCAGCGCACCGGTGCTCGGAGAAGAGCGATCGACGGGGCTAACCCGCCACGGTCAAGGCTTTGAAAAGTACAAATAATGTAAAAAGAAAGACAAGCTTTGTGAATGTTGACATAAATTGGGGTTGTGGGGATATTTATACAGCGAATCGTTGGTCAGCCATTTTTAATGTTGCGACGAGTCACTCGCTGTAGATGAGCAATTTAGCCAGTGCAGTACAACCGCTAGCCTCGGGTCTTTAACGTGCACCACGCAGCAGTGAAACACGACCGCACGCCGGTACGATGCTCATCCAGATCGAAACGGGCAGGGGTGGGGATTGAACCCAGGATCCCTGGGTTCTGCAGCGCGAGCATTCGCTCCACAGTGCTCCGAGCTGGTATGCGCTAGCCCACTCGGCCACCGATCCCCCCAATGTTGACGTCCACACCAAACACCATGGCACTGATAGAACTCAAGATGCTACGTGAGCCTTTGTGGACAGTCCTCAGGGGAACTTCGTTTCGCAGTTCGACCGAGTATTTATTTTGGAATAGTTGTGTTTGAGACGTGTGTCCTGTCCCCATTCTTTCCGTTCGTCTCCGGTCTCAACGATGTGCAACCTAAACCAGCTCGCCTGCTTACTTGCTTTATCATCAATAGTTCTTCCTGATGCAGGCCTCGTTCAGTGTTCGTCCTTATATTTGTCGCCTCTCCCACCCTCGTCCGTGTTTGTCTACGGGTTCCTGGCGGTCAGCAAGCTCGGTCAGCGGGTTGCTGCACTTGAAGCGGACATCGCCTACCTGGGGTTCTGCCTGAGCAAAACGGTTCTTCGATCAGGACAAGTTCAAGCTTTTATCTTCGTGGAGAGGCCATTGGAAGTTCAAGGAGAAAGTCCTCAAGTCCTACAGGAACAGCATTACCATGGAACTGATGGAAATGAAGATGCAATGGGAGTCCTTGAGGCCAGTCCTCAGGGGAACTTCTTCTCGCAGTTCGACCGAGTATATATTTTGGAATAGTTGTGTTTGAGACGTGTGTCCTGTCCCCATTCTTTCCGTTCGTCTCCGGTCTTAATCGATGTGCAACCTAAACCAGCTCGCCTGCTTACTTGCTTATCATCAATAGTCATTCCTGATGCAGGCCTCGTTCAGTGTTCGTCCTTATACTTGTCGTCTCTCCCACCCTCGTCCGTGTTTGTCTACGGGTTCCTGGCGGTCAGCAAGCTCGGTCATCGGGTTGCTGCACTTGAAGCGGACATTGCCTACCTGGGGTTCTGCCTGACAAAACGGTTCGTCGACCAGGACAAGTTCAAGCTTCTATCTGCGCGGAGTAGCCATTGGAAGTTCAAGGAGACAGTCCTCAAGTCCTACAGCAACAGCATTACCATGCAACTGATGGAACTCAAGATGCTATGTGAGTCTTTGTGGACAGTCCTCGGGGGAACTTCGTTTCGCATTTCGACCGAGTATATATTTTGGAATAGTTGTGTTTGAGACGTGTGTCCTGTCCCCATTCTTTCCGTTCGCCTCCGGTCTTAACGATGTGCAACCTAAACCAGCTCGCCTGCTTACTTGCTTTATCATCAATAGTCATTCATGATGCAGGCCTCGTTCAGTGTTCGTCCTTATATTTGTCGTCTCTCCCAACCTCGTCCGTGTTTGTCTACGGGTTCCTGGCGGTCAGCAAGCTCGGTCATTTGGTTGCTGCACTTGAAGCGGACACCGCCTAACTGGGGTTCTGCCTGAGATAACGGCTAAATGCTTATTGCCGTTTTGCCTTCTCTAATTGCCTTCTCTAGTTTCCGGCTCTCGAAACTGCACCAGGTCCCTAATCTGGCCCCCTAGCCAAAACGTTTGAAGACCCCTATTCTAGAAAGCTGGTGGCAAGAACAGCGGCCGCTCTGTGAAGATTTCGCGCGTAAACGACACGGGATGGCGTTGCTGCACCGCGCCCCAGGGAGTGGGCACCGGCGTACACCGCCGTCGGCACTGTTCGGTGCCTACTTTTGTGGTTCGGCTCGAGCTGTTCGAGACGCGGAACAATTTCTAATGTTAGAATTTTGAGTTCCACCTTTGGGCTATAGCCCATAGATTGTACGCTGTCCTTCTTTTTGCAGGTCGGTGTGTTTTACGGGAGATTATTTAAAGAATATTACACGAATGCACTCAAAGGCCCGTTCACACACTTGCGACTCCTTAGAACCTTAAATTCTCTTATGACGGGAGAACACGCTGGCGTCATCTATGCGGGGACCCAGGAACTGTATTTCACTAGAGCGAAGGTTTGGCGGTATTTGCGAGGTCAAATGTAGGTACTACCTATGAGAAATGTTCGTTTATACCATCGACGAAAGTTTTTAAAGCCAAGAAAGAAAAAAATGATGCGCGAAAGAAATGGAAAATTTACGGTACGGCCCAGTGTTCTACGTCTACCCAATAGGTGGTAACAGTGTGTCCTCTCAGTCTAAAGCCCCATCATGTTTTAAAAGTAGCGCAAAGTGCGTCGATGCACGAGGCACGTACAACGCGCAGCCCATGGGAAGATCATGGCGGCACAGCGCACCAGTGAACTAGATTTCAGACGCCATGATATTCCCAGAAGTGGCGCGCGGCACGTGCCTCGAGCATTTCTACAACAATGAATGGCGCCATTTTTCTTTCGTCTAAAGCCCCTCTGTCCTGGGAAAAGTGGCGCCATTCATTGTTGTGGAAATGCTCGAGACACGTGCCGCGCGCCACTTCTGGGAAGAACATGGCATGTGAAATCTAGTTCACTGGTGCGCTGTGCCGCCATGATCTTCCCATGGGCTGCGCGTTGCACGTGCCTCGTGCATCGACGCACTTTGCGCTACTTTTAAAACATGATGGGGCTTTAGACGAGAGGACACACTGGTACCACCTATTGGGTAGATGTAGAACACTGGGCCGTACCGTAAATTTTCCATTTCTTTCGCGCATCATTTTTTCTTTCTTGGCTTTAAAAACTTTCGTCAATGGTATAAACGAACATTTCTCATAGGTTTCTCACATTTCCCAAGAGCTGCACGTTACACGTGCCTCGTGCATCGATGCACCTTGCGCTACTTCGTAAGTGTGTGAACGGGCCTTAAGACTGCTTACGTGTAGGATGGCGAAAGCATTACATCTCGTGGGAGAAATATTTCCGAGTAATGTTTCTACACGTATTAAAGTTTAGGACGACGTATAGGACGGCGTGGAGGACGACTTCCTAGAAATCGACGCCAAGTACAGCGTCTAGAACGACCTCTAGGATGACCTCTAGGACAACCTTAAGGACGACGTCTAGGACGACGTCGAGAACGACGCCAAGAGGACGACGTATAGGACGATCTATAGGAGGGCGTCAAGAACGAAATCTAGGACGACTTCTAGGGCGGCCTCTAGGACGACGTCAAGAACGACGTCTAGGTCAACTTCTAGGGCGACTTAATCACGACGTCAAAAACGACGTCATTAAGTCGACAGGAGTTTAATTTACATTTGTTCAGGTAGTAAAACAAAGCAGGAAGATCCTCTCTCGCAAAACTTCGCTTCTTTTATAGACACGCACCTCCCTCGAGTCGGCTCCGTAGGCTCCTCCCTCCCACGCACAAACCCAGCCCCCAACCACACACCCGACAGGAGGTGGGAGAATGTCAGAGGTGGCTTGTCCGGCTTCTTGGTCCGAGCACGAAGGAGCGGCCGTGGACAGGGATTAGGGAAGGCTGGCTGTGTGGCTGGCTCGGTGGTGTCCAAGGTTGGGAACGGGTAAGGGCCCATTCGCACACTTGCAACGCGAATACGACCGAGAGAGAGAAGACCTGTTGAAACCTCTTAAAATTTCTTAGGACGAGAGAACACGCTGGCACGCTGGCGCCATCTATACGGTGACCCTGGAGCTGCATTTTACAAGATCGAAGGTTTTGCGGGATTTCCGAGGTCAAATATGCGTAATACCTATGAGAAAGGCCCGTTTATAACGTTGACAAACGTTTTTCGAGCCAAGAAAGAAAGGATGATGCGCGAGAGAAAGAGAAAATACGCGAAACCACCAAGTTTCCACTGCTACCCAATAAATGACGTCAGTGTATCATCTCGTTGTAAGAGATATTGAGAGGTTCCAAGGCCCTCGGTCTTAAGAAGTCGCAAGTTTCTGAACGGGCCTTAAGGAAGAACGTTCCAATCTGCAGACTTCAGGAAGGGTGGGAGTCAATAAACAAACAAGACCCGCGCTGTAGCAGTATTTACGCCGTTGTCTGACAAGAAGGCCGTGAGAGGACTTCTCGGACTCTGTCCGAGAAATCCTCTCACGTCGGTTTGTTCGGGACTTCGCCAAGCTGTCCACACCGGCGACGCACCTCACGAAGGATGCCGTAAATTTTGAGTGGACAGAAGAACACCAGCGGTCATTCGATGAGCTCATACCAAGACTCCAGACGCCACCGATTCTTAGCCATTTCGACTAGTTCGCTGAAACAGAGATCCACACAGATGCCAGTAACACCTTTAGTAACACCGGGCTTTGCGCGGTACTAGTTTAAATGCAGGACGGGGCAGAGCGAGTCATCGCTTGCGCAAGTCGGACGCTGTCTAACGCGGAGAGGGACTACTCAACGACTGAAAAGGAGTATCTTGCTGTCGTCTGGGCAATAACAAAGTTCCGCCCATATTTGTAACGAAGTCCTTTTCGCGTGGTCATAGACCACTAGCCCTGCTGGCTCACGAACCTAAAGGACCCCTCCGGACACCACGCACGGTGGAGCCTACGACTGCAGGAGTTCGACATGACTGTTGTGTACAAGTCCGGCCGGAAGCCCAATGACGCCGACTGCCTGTCAATGGCCCCCGTCAAGACCGGTCCGGCTTGCAAAGAAGGTGACGACGATGAATCCTCGGCGCTCTGGATGTCAGCGAAATGGCAGCACTCCAACGAGACCACCTTTAACTGCGAGCACTCATCGAGCACCTAGAGGGACAAGCGAGTACGGTTCCCCGTGCTTTCTTACGAACCCTGCCTACTTTCTCCATAAGGCAAGGGTTGCTGTGTTGTTGTTGGACTTCGTCAAGAACAACAACACAGCGTAGCTGTTGGTCAATTTTCCTTCCAGCCTTCGAGAAGAAATATTCCAACGATGTGACCCGACGGCGGGACACCTTGGCTACAGCCAGGATTCGCGAGAAGTACTATACTTTGTTTCACCTTATCTGCGAGCGAAGCCAAAGCTAGAAGCGCGAGACCAGCGCTTTTTGCGTTTCTCCCAGCTCGCGCGCTCGAGCAAAGCCTGAATGCACGGAGCTTTCGTGCTCGCGCTTCCAGCTTTGCCTACGCTCACACATAAGGTGAAACGAAGTATAGTGGCCCAAGCTTGCGAAGACAGTCCATCACTACACCTGATCTTGCCACGAGTGTAAACGACGGAAAAAACCACTGACGAGACCGGCAGGTTTTTTTCAGCCTATTGCGCCGCCATCTGCCCCATTCTAGCAAATCGGAATGGATTTACTTGAATCGTTCCCACCATCGACCCAAGGAAATTGATGGATAATCGTCGCGACCGATTATCTCACACGGTACGCCGAAACGAAAGCCCTTTCACCAGGTACGGCTGTTGAAGTCGCCAAGTGTTTCATCGAATCCATCGTCCTCCAGCACGGTGCTCCCCAAGTCCTGATCTCAGACCGTGGATCATCGTTCATGGCCCAGCTGACGCAAGAAATCCTTCGTCTCAGCCACACCAACCACCGGCGAACCGCAGCATACCACCCTCAGATTAATGAGCTGACGGAACGCCTAAACAAGACCATCGCCGATATAGTGTCGATATATTTCGACGTAAAAAAAAGTGAAAGCCGTTTACAACTCCCTGTAACGCCGAATTGGAGCGCAGCTCTTGAGGAGGAGGAGGGAAGGGTACTCAGCGGAGGGTATACCCCTCCTCCTCCTTCTCCTTCTCCTCCTCCTCCCCTCATTCTTCAATATCCTCCGGGGGGGGGGGGGTCACGTGACCTGGGGGTCACGTGATCTCGGGGGGTCACGTGATCTTGGGGGTCACGTGACCTCGGGGGGGGGGAGGTCACGTGACCTGGGGCTCACGTGATCTCGGGAGGTCACGTGACCTGGGGGTCACGTGACACCGGGGGGGCTCGCGCGGTGCATTATGGGACATTTCCCATGATGCACCGCGCGGTTACGCCGACGACGACGGCGACGCCGACGCCGACGGCGACGCCGCTCAAGCCGGAAACGGGTGCCTAAGAGCTGCGCTCTAAAAACAAGACGTGGGACGAGGTCCTGCCATATGTCACGATCGCCTACAACACAGCGGTTCAAGAGACCACTGGTGTTACACCATTCCAGCTGGTGCATGGTCACAAGGTGACCACGATGCCTGACGCCATGCTACCTCACGAGCCAGCTGGCGAGGAATGCGATGACGCCCAGGTGGTTGCGCAACGAGCAGAAGTCTTCCAGCTCACCCGAGTCCGAATCCAAGACCAGATACCTGTCGACTCTGGCCGCTACAACCTTCGTCGTCTGGACGTTCACTTCCAGCCCGGAGACCGGGTGTTGGTGTGGACACCGATACGATGTCTTGGCCTCGACGAGAAGCTTTTAAAGCGCTACTTTGGACCATTCAACGTCCTTCGACGTCTGGGAGATCTCAACTACAAGTGGTGCCCAACGGGACGCACGTATCATCGCGCCGTCGGCCGTAACCCGAGGTGGCTCACGTCGTTCGGCTCGATAGGACTGTGGACTTTGTGCTCCAAATGACTCTTCAGTTTACCGTTCTTTTAGAGCGCAGCTCTTAGGCGCCCGTTTCCGGCTTGAGCGGCGTCGCAGTCAAGGTAACCGTTCGTTGCATTATGGGAAGTTTCCCATAATGACGTCACACGTGACTCACGTGTGACGTCACGAAGGTTACTCGCGAAGGTCACGATGAAGGTCATGACCTACACAGTGACATTCACAAGGCCTTCACGAGTGACCTTCGTGCAGTCAGGAAGGTCACGAGCGAAGGTCACGACAAAGGTCACAACATTCATCTCTGACCTTCACGATGCTTTCACGAGTGACCTTCGTGACGTCACGAAGACGAAGGTCACTCGTGAGGGCCTCGACGAAGGTCACGAGTGACGTCACGAGGGAGGGCGAGGATGAGGAGGAGGGGAGGGGAGGAAAGGAGGGGAGAACGAGAGAATGCGGAAAAGAGAGAATACCCTCCTCTCCGTACCCTCCCCTCCTCCTCAAGAACTGTGCTCTAATTCGGCATTACAGGGAACTGTAAACGTCTTTCATTTTTTATTTGCTTTCTTTTGTTTTGTGTTGCATCGGGGCGTTGCATTTTTCAAAGGGCGGAGTAATGCCGCGCGGGCAGCTAGCCCATTAGACAGCATGCCCATGGACGAAGAGGCAGCGAGCTCGTGGCCCCTTTCCACTTCCGGCGCTCGAACGACACGGTTGTGATATCATGAGCTCCGACGGAGTGGTGATAACGGCCGCGTCAGGCCGTGGTATGTCTGTCCCTGGAATCGCTGCAGGTTATCAGATTATTCTGCCTCAACTGCCAACCGGGTACGTGATTACCAATGCTGTCTTCCTGCATTGTGATGTAGAAGGAAGGCCCTACCGGGTGCAAGACTTTAGTCAGGAGCTCGAGCGGCTGGGTGTGATGGAAGACCTGGCAAGTGCCGGGCCCCACGAGATGAACCATGTCTGGATGTTGAGGATGCATTCGCTGGCTGCCAAGCAAAAACTGGTCGACGCTAAAGAACTGACCATCAAGGGGGGGAGGGGGGGGGGGCGGTGCCTCGTCATTGACCCGGCGAACACTGCCGTGAAGGTCAAGCTTCACTGGGTCCCGTACGATGTCCCGAATCGCCAGGTGAAAAAGGAGCTGGAGCGTCATGGCAAGGTCTCCGAGATGACCAGGGACCTCTTCCGGGAAAGGGATTCGAGGTCGTTGAATCCAACACCCGTAGTGTACGCCTGACCCTCAGAAAAGGCTACACCATCGACAGCCTACCCCACGAGCTCCGCCTGGAAGGGTGTAAGGTGCTCGTTGTGGTGTCAGGACGAGCTCCGCTCTGCCTTCGGTGTCGTTGTACGGGACATATTCGCCGGGACTGCTGTGTTCTCCGCTGCGCTGACTGTCACCGTTATGGTTACGAGGCAACGAACTGCATCAAGACCTATGCCACAATGGCCTGTGACTGCAAGACAGAGGGCCAGACAGACTACATGATGAATGAAGCCGAAGCGGAGGAGGCGGTGGTACGTCCACGTCGGCCGTGCCTCATCCATTTAAGGGAGCGGGGTCGGATGGCCCAGCGGACACCCGTCTCCCTGTCCCTGAAGCGCAAACGGGTGCTCCTGAGGCAGCGCCGCAAGGCGCAGAAGAAACGAGCGAGAGGACTAGGGGGACACCTGACGCAAGTCCACCGAGTGACGGCAACGACGGCAGCGGAAGTCAAGTCCCGCGGCTCCGGTGTCAAACGTCGATGTCAAGATGAGCCAGGTCGTCAAGCGAATGAGGGACTCAACGCCATCCCCGGAAGACACCGAAGTAGAAGGGACCGGCACGTCGACGGAACACGAGGCTGGATGGAAAAAGATTCGTGTCCAGGTTAAGCCTCACATCCCGCCTGACGACCATCGGAAAGGCAACCCACAGCGAGTGACTTGTATTAAACGACACCGTTTTTTTATTAGCTTTGTTAGAGGGCTTCTATTTTGTCCACGTCGTATGACGCGTTACGTCTCGAGCACGCTGGATTTTCGCGAGCCGATCCGGTTCGCAACATTAAATGTACGCGGCTTGAACTCGCGACAAAAACAGTACCAGCTGCAACGTCTACTCGCTGACGACCAAAGAGATTTTCTTGTTGTGCAGGACATGAAAATGTGCTCGAATAGCGACATAGAACAAGCGCTAGGCCACCTTTTAAGCAACTATGAGGTGTGTGTAAGCCATGCAGTAGGTATGTCGGCAAGATGTTTTTTGTTTTTTAGGAAGTCTCTGCCATTGCGAGACTTGAGCGTTGTCTTGGACGAAGGAGGCCGATTCATACTGTGCGATTTTACCTTGTTTAATCGCGAGTGGCGTGTTATCTGTGTTTATGCACCCAACAGAGCTAATGAAAGAACTCTTTTCTTTGAAATCTTAAAATCGTACTTGCAATGCGATAAGGTAGTCGTTCTTATGGGTGATTTCAATTGCGTCTGCAGCCCGGAAGATAAGGCATCGACGAGGGAAAACCGAGATATCAGCTCAGAAATGCTGATCGAATTGTTGCAAGAGCACCGTCTTGAAGAGAGATCCACTCGCGATTAGATCTCATTTACGTTTCAACTGAGGTTATCAGCAGGACAGCAGATTATGTAGTGACGCCCATTTGTTTTACCGACCACTGTTTAGTGAGCGTGACGCTTGGAAAAAAAAAAACGCGAAAGAATAAGTTTTAATGGCAGCTGTGGAAAATCAACAACACCTTGCTAAAGGATGACGACTTTGTCAGGGGTGTTAGCGATATTCTGAAAAAAGCAATCTCAAGGAAAGGAACATGTTTCCTTGAAAAATAGGAGTACTTTAAGGAAGAGGTTAAGCAAATAGCGAATGAAAGGTCTTCATATTTACAGCGCAAGGCGAGAAGAGAGGAGAGAGGACTGCAAATGTATTTAAACGAACTTTTTCAAAATTGAAGACAGTAGCCCAGGTGCAGTGGAGGAAGAAATTAAGAATCTAAGGGCGAAGCTGGATTCTCTCCACCAGGAGCGCTACCGCGGAGCAATTGTGCGAGCGCGTGCTGAAAAGTTTTTGTTAGGTGAGCAACCCACGCGCAGGGCTCTAGATGATGAACGGAAACATGCAATTAGTAAAGAAATCCCGGGAATGTACCATGAGGGAGCCACGAGCAGTGATGCAGATTTTATTGAACGCGTTTTAACTGATTATTACTGGCAACTATATTTGGTCGTGTAAATGTTATTTTAGACAAAGATAAGCTCACAGCGTTACTGGAAAGAGTACCGCAGCCATCGCATGATGTAAGAGAACAGCTGGAAGAGTCGATCACACTCGAAGAGCTTGAGCGCGCCTTTGACGGCTTGTCGTCTCATAAAACACCAGGGCCTGATGGGTTGAGCAGAGAATTTAAGAAATTCAAAAATGCACTTTCTCCTTTCTTTTTAGAGGTTATTCGTGAAGCGTACTCTCTTAAAGCTTTGGCGCCTTCTTTTGTACAGACGCATACTGTGCTGATACCAAAGACGTCCGATGCTGTGCAGGCAAGACGTGTAACTGAGTATCGACCCATTACATCGTGTAATGTTGACTATAAAATTTTCGCGCGCGTTTTAACTAGTAGGTTGCAGCATGTTATTCGAGCTTTAGCTGGGGAGCACCAAACATGTGGGATTAGGGACCGATCAATACAGTCAAACATTCATGTAACGCGGTCAATATTAGAGTGTGTTAGTAGTGAAGGCGGCCAAGTAGCAATGATTCAAGTAGATTTGCAGAAGGCATTTGATCGTGTTCACCTCGGTGTTATTGGGTTGTTCTAGAAAGGGCGAATGTTGGGAAAGTATTTTTTTTGAGGGGATAGGTATGTCGTAGACTGGCTGCACCAATAAAATGGTCTTGAACAATTCTTCAACACCTAAAATACCTGTGTCGTCCTCTGTAAGGCAGGGATGCCCCTTGTCCCCTTTATTGTTCTCGTTGTATTTAGAGCCATGGACTTTGTTCAAGTGCCATTCAGATGCAAGAAAGTGAGCGGGTTTTTTATGGGTTCGGTTGAAACGAAAGTATTGTCATACGCGGATGATATCGCGCTATTTTGTGCTGACAAAAAATGTGTTACGGAAGTTTTAAAGCTGTGCTCTACGTTCTTTGCGGCAACGGGGCTGCAGTTAACCTAGAGAAAAGTTCTGGATTATGGCATGGTGAGTGAGCTACAACGCCAGCACAGTTTGAAGGAATAAAATGGAGCACAATTCCGTGCAAGTATCTAGGAGCCCCCTTGCAGCACATGAAGAGCACAACACCGTATTGGGAGAGTGTCGTCGAAGACCTTAGGAAAAAGACATCTTGTTGGCTTAACCGCAATTTGTCCATTTTTACTCGCCGACTGAAACTGCAAAGATATGGTATGTTCTGCAAGTCATGTGGTGTACGAGGAGCTGCATCCAGAAGATGCACAGAGTTTTTGCGCGGTTTGTTTGGTTGCTGGGTAGTGAACCCATGTGCCGTGATAACCGTTTCCGCTGTGTATCCAAAGGAGGCGTCGGGCTTGTCCATCTTTTTGTTCGAAAAGCTGTTTCTCGTTTTCGTTTTCTGAGGGATCAACAGAACCCACTGTTGCAAGGTATGATACAGACCCGACTAGCAGAAACCCTACCGTTTTTTGTTATAACCTCAGAGTTTGGCCCACAGACGAAACTAGTTGGTTTCGTAAAGGAGGTTGTTGATTCTTTTCATTTTTTGAATGTAAGATTTTTGCGTGAGTATCTGGCGACTGTCACGCTTAAAAGACTGACGCGAGACCTTCTTGATGTTCTTTTTTCTGTGCCACCGTACCGTTTGCAGTACATCTCAGGGCCTGGAAATGATGTACCAGCCCGTGTTAAGAGAATGCGTGTTTTTTCTTTCGGCTGCACAACTCCACTTTGCCAGTAAAAGTCTGGCTTCAGGAGCGTGGGTTCTACGTCCCTTGGGGCGTAAACTGCCTGCTTTGCCGACAGCCGGAAACGATCGAACACGTGTTCGTGCACTGTTGAGACGCTGTCTTTTTTTTTCTTGGGGGGGGGGATTTTTTTACAGCTTACCCTGAAAAGAATACCTATAGAGAAAAGGGATAACGTGCCATATGACATGTTTATGGCGCTAGGGCTCTACAGTCTGGGGCGATCACGCTTGGCGGTGCGACACTCTGAGGTCCAACCAAAATCGGCGCGCGTATTCTTTATCGAACTTGTAATTCAGGTAAAAAGTGTTTTTAAAAAAACCGAGACCCTCCCTGAGTGGAACGGCCTTCTGGATAAACTAATGAGCGTGACAGAGTTTTAGCGTCGCCAACGGGTCCAAGTTGGGGCCCTCGGTATTTTAACCTTGTTCGTCGTGTTTGATGTGTTTTGTGTGTTTTTGCACAACAAAGAAGAAAGAAAGCGTGCCCGTGGACGAATAGTTATCGTACTTGGCTCACACGCGAAGTGCCGAGGTTCGATGCCTGGCCGCGGATACACCTGTTTGTTGTTTCTGTAAATGTCGCGTTCTAGTGAGTTCGAGAACCTTGTTTCTTATTCGAGGTTAGAATGTCCTACGCGCCGAACCTTTTACGCCGATTGTTCCAGAAGCCCACGTGTGTACATAAGGGGCTCCGCGTGGCGAGCCGGAGTCAGTCTCGTCCCAGCTGGATAGGATACCGACCACCTGAGAGTGCATGCCAGGAAGCTGAATCTTCGGCTTGGGCTTGAGGAACTGCAGGGCTTCATATCATCCAAAATGATGTCTGAGTAGCCACTGTTGCGTTCGGCCGAGCAGGACTCCAGGCCACGGCTAGAAGACGACACCGGAAGCAGGGCAGACGGACTTTTTAATCCAGGCAAGCTCGCCGACAGACGAAAACCGAAGAACAATAGACCCCTTTCAAAATACGGTACTCTTTTCGCAGCTGAGAAATCCCTGTACAATGGCGGACTAAAACCTCAACGTCACGGCACACTGAAAAAAGACATCCACTAAAAAAAGGTGATGATCCCAGTGACGCTGCACTTTCGACGCTGTTTGATTGGCTCATCGGCTCGTAGTGCTGACCGCGCTCCGACGTTCGCTATCTTATGGAATGACTTGCACGTTCCTCGATGCAGTCGCTCCGCCATTGTAAAGTGGTTCCGACCCTCTAATAATCGGCACGTGACTATTGAAAGGGGTCTATACCGGCGGCGGCGCGACCAACTTTTATCGGCTGCTGCCAAGAGCAAATGAAAGAAAAAGTGCGATGCCGAAGATATCGCTTTTGGCGCGGCGGCTATCAACATTCGCGCGTTCTTGCTGCGCTCACGCGTGACAACGCAACAACTTGGGGGGGGGGGGGGGGGTGCGTGTCCTTGGCTCGAATCCCCGGCAGAGTCCTCGGATCGTGTTTCCGGCCGGCGCAAAATGCAGGTAAAGGTATGTTGTGACGCTGAGGCAGTGTCCAGGGGTCGACGATGGCACCGCACTGGAGAGGCGTTCGGTCCCTGTGGGAGCTGGTCCGTGCTTTTGAAGGTGTGGAGCCTGACGTCAAGATGCCTAGGCAACGGAAGGGAAGGCGAACCCAGAAACTCCACAAACAGCGGCCAAGCGAGGGCAGGCCCGCCCTCTGGCACGCAGAATGCTTTACATAGAGCAATGCTACAAGAACGTATGGCGACTAGAAACAGTAACCCCACCGGCACTGGCAGAAACGTATTATTTAAAAAAAAAACAATCTGCCCTCTCCCCCATGCCATTCCTCGCCGAGACAGAGAAAGCCCTGCTCAAGCTGTCTGCATTAGTGTGCAGGGATCCTTTTTTGTGCTTAACAGTGAACGCGTACGGTTGCAGACTTAGACTCCAACGAAGCAACCTTTCATTTTTGTTCGACATCTGTTGGAGCCACGTTAGCGGTCGGTGGTCTGTGATGAAAACAAATGGCGACCCCGACAAGTAACATGAACGTCTTTCGACCGCCCACACTAGGCAAGCGCAGCGCTTAATTTCCTGCTCACGTACAGGATCGGGTGCTCTCCCCCCTCTGCGCTTTCTTGGCTCAAGACTACCCCCCGCCCCTTTTCGCTTGCGTCACACTGCACAAGGAAAGGTTTAGAGTGGTCCGGGCTTGCCAAGACGGGTTTACTCATCAATGTGTTTTTAAGGGCGTCTGAAGATGCCTGTTTCGCTTTGTCCCACTTTACCACTTTACGCGATTAGGCGTGTTCTTTTTCAAAGCATCAGTAAGTGAACTAGCCAGCTCGGAGAACCCCTTGATGTAGTGTTGGTAGTGCCCAATTAAGCCCAAAAACGTACGAATCTATGTTTTCGTTTCTGGACGTGGAAACCCTTTGATCGCCAGTACCTTTACTTCCAACGGGCTTCGGTGGCCTTGGCCTACTGTGTGTCTGAGGTAATCTACCTCTGAGCGACCAAACTTGCACTTCTGGGCTTTCAGAGTTAGTCCTGCCTGGCGAAGTCTCGAAAAGACTTCTCTTAGATGGTCCAAGTGTTCGGACCAGGTGTCCGAAAAGATTGCAATGTCGTCTAAATAGGGTAGTGCAAACCTTTCCAACCCTGCAAGGACTTCGTTCATAAACCTAGAGAAGGCAAAAGGAGCATTTTTAAGGCCGAAAAGTGTCGAAAGGGGTCACGAAAGCGGCACGATTACTTGCACGCTCGGTGAGCGGTACTTGCCAATATCCACGAACAAGATCTAGAGTGGATATGACCTTTGCCTGGCACACTTTTTTTGAGGCAGTCTTCAACGTGCGGAATGGGAAAAACCTCTCGTGGCGGTCACTCCGTTCAACTTACGGTAGTCCACGCAAGGCCGCGGTTCCTTGCCGTTAGCTTCCACGATTATCATCGGAGATACAAAGTCACCCTCGCCTGGCTCAATTAGCTTAAGAGCGAGCATCTGCTCAACAGCTTCCTTCATCAGCTCTTCCTGTCGAGGCCAGTACCGGTAAGCTTTGCACCTCTTGTAGTCACTCGAAGTCAACTCGATGTCATGAGTCATCAAACTAGTTCGACCTGGGACTTTCGAAAACAGTTCCTGGTACTCGGTTATTAAGGTTAGCAAGTCCTTACTCTGACTTTCGCTTAAGGTGGCTGGCTGAACCGTGGTTGCCAGGATCTCCTTTGGAGCTGAAGGAGGTTAAATCTCGTGGGACCTCTGGAAGGCTAACTGCTACTTCCTCAGGTTCGTTTAGCAAGACGCCCACAATGTGAACTTGTTCTACGTACGGTTTCATTAAATTACAGTGGTAGATCCTCACTTCCTTCCTATGACCAGGCAACTTAACGATATAGTTCGTGTCTGACAGTTTTTGCAGTACCGTCCTATGACCTTCCCACTGAACTTCTAGTTTGTTTGCTCTTGAAGTTCGCAACATCAACACTTTCTGTCCCTCACGGAAACTGCGAACACTGCTGCATTTGCCATAGCGTTGTTTTGCCTTGGTCTGTGCTCCGAGCATGTTGGCTTCCACGAGAAGCTGCGTGTCATACATGCGTTGAAGCAAGTTACATACGTACTCAACTACTCTCGGTTCGTCCTCCTGTCTTTCCCAGTTTTCTCGGAGGAGTCTAAGCTGTGACCGTAATGCTCGCCCGTAGACAAGCTCAGCTGGGCTGAAGCCCGTTGACTCGTGTGCCACTGAACGAAGAGCAAACAGCATGGCAGGCAACGCTGTGTGCCAGTCTCTCTTTTTCTCATAACACAAAGCCCGCAGAGTGCGCTTCATCACGGAGTGTACCTTCTCTACGCTGTTGCTCTGTGGGTGGTTGACCGAGCTGTGGTAGATCTTAATGCCGCACTTTTGCAGAAACGCAGTGGTCAACGCGCTTGTAAGCACGCTGCCAAGATCTGACTGGATTTCGCTCGGAAATCCAACGCGCGCAAAAATGGACAAAAGTGCATTCCACGACTTTCACGGACGTTGGGTCGCGAAAGGGCACTGCTTCGGGGAATTTAGTGGCAGGGCATACCATTGTCAACAGATATTTAAAGCCTTCTTTTGTTGCGGGTAGTCGGACCGACAATGTCCATGATGACTCTGCGGAAAGGTTCGGTAATAATTGGGACCGCTGTCATGGGTGCCTTGCGTTTTTCATAAGGTCGACCCGTCCGCTGAGAGACGTCACAGCTCCGAACGAAATGGTCGACATCTTTAAAACAACTTGGCCAGTAGTACTCGCTTAGCAGCCTTGCCTTGGTCTTGTTGATACCGAGGTGGCCCGACCAGCCCGCCCGGTGAGACAACTCTAAAAGGATTTCTCGGTACTTCAGAGGAACGACGATTTGGTCGACGTTCATCCCTTTCTTTCCACGAAACTCGCGGTAAAGTATTCCGTTCTTTTCGAAGAAAGTTGAGCTGCTCGAATCAGGGTTTTGAATGCTCTCTTAACATATTATCAATGTGGAATCACTCTTCTGCTCTGCAATCAAGGTTGCCCTATCTATTGCAGCGAGCGCCTTAAAATCACTGCTCGTCGGAGGGATGAACGTCAATTCATCGTCCACTTTTTCCTCGTCACGGTCTGGCTCATCTAAAGCGCGACGCTCGTCACTTTTGACGGGATTGTGCGAGTCATCTGCTGCACTGGCTTGTGAAGCTACAGCCTGCTCTACACTTTCTTCGCAGCTTTTCTTTGTCATTGATCTCGTGACAACCATGGCCGGGTTCATGTCAAGCGTTATCCCTGACTTAAGCAGTTCCTTTGCGGTTCTGTTGGACAAAGGTACGGGCATCTCGGCAAGACGTTGTCCGAGACTGCTGCATCGGTTTCCGCCTCTCCAAAGGTGCCTTTCAGGATTACTTTCGCAACAGGTAGGCTGACAGTACCTCCTGCCAAGGCCTGCCTCAGGCACACGTATTCGCCTGTGAAGTCGTTCTCGTTCACGAAAGAAGAGTGCACGACGTCGTACGTCGCACCGGTGTCCCGTAAGACCTTGCAAGTCTTACCGTTTACGTCCCTGGCTTGAAGGTATGGACCTAACAAGTCCTCGTCCTTCTCGAGAACGAGCTAGACTGGGGAGATATTTGGGACACGACATCCAGCAGCCACGTGCCCTGGCTTCTTCAGGCGTGTTTTGGCGGACTCGTCTTTAGGAACTTGCTTGTTCGCGTTCTTTTCCGACGTGCGGAATGCTTTAGCTCCCCTAGACGAAGCTCCCGGAGGCCGGTCAGTCTTCCCTAGGTCGCAAATTAATCCCCTCCTTGTGTGAAGACTCTGGTTAGGAGCTGCACACACACCGTCGTCGGGGCCCCACGTCGAGGAGAGACAGTGCCCAGCACTAGTTCCGGCACATGTGGTTTTATCTAAACTCGGCTTGAGTGCGCGACACAGACAGCTACAAAACACTTTCTTCGTCCGAAGGCTTGCGATGGCTAACTGCCCTTTTTACCGCCCCTCTTCTTTTTCCTTTTTTCTCCGCTGGCCCCGAGGTGAGGATTCTTCGTAATCTGGCTCGAACGCCACGGTGGGACACGCACACACACACACACACACACGTGGTCGCACGCGCAGCACCGAATGAGTCGAGAATACATTCCGTCACACTCGCCCACACACACAAGAAAGGAATTTTCTCTTACACAAAATTCACCTGACAAAACTTAAAGGGATGTTTGTGTTCAGGTTCATAAAGACACTTATTTTCATACCGAAATGAACTCAGTATAGGATACCTATAGAAACACTGGGTAAAGTGCACAGAATACACCATCACGTGGTCGCTAAGAACAGTGAACAGAACGGAACAACACACTGAACCCAGAACAATAAGGAGCACACTAAGAATGTTCCCGCAGATCACAGACCACCCGGTGGGCCCTGAAGGTTTCTCATACGTGTGTCCATTAAGGTCGATCAACTGGTCCGTATTTTCTCAAAGCATAGCGGTGTCTCCCCGCGGGTTGGCTTGCTCTAGAAGGAGCAGCAGCCGAGTTGTGAGACAACTCCTCCTGGAGTGTGTGGGCAACCTGGTAATTCCAAGCGTTTGGCCCAGGTTGCCCCTCCGACAATCATGAGTGGTCATCTTGACCACGAGGGGGCCAAGGCCGACTGGCCACGCGAGCGGCGCCCCGCCACTGATAAAGGGCCGTCGCAGCGTATGCGCTGGGGCGGTTGGGATCGCGGCGCAGGTGATAGCGGTCATTAAATGTTTACATGTTGTTTGACCGGTGTGCTGTGTCATTCTCCGAGACGGGTAGCAGCGTGGGAAATCCCACACTGGCGCCCAGACGTGATATGCTGCTCGTCGGGGAGGATGGCCGCAAACTGGGTTCGTTCTTACGTTTTAGTCAATTTTGCGTTCCTAAGTTTGCCCACATTTGAGGGGACGTTCTTCGCAAGCCTAAGTTCCTTGACCTGCGGAAGCCTCCACTACAACACGATGCCGTCTACAGAGGACGCCGACAGAAACGCGAGTGAGGACGACCTTTTGACGCTCGGTGCACTCGCGGATAACGCCGCCAGCGACATAAAACCAGACGCTAAGCCTGCAGTCTCAATCCCGGCAGGCGCATCATCAGAGGGTGGTCTAGCAGAACTAAGAGTGGCCATGACCATGCTTCTTCAGATACGAGAGCAGATGATGCGCTGAAGCCCCACTCCTGCTGGAAGCACGCCCCCCAGAGGCTACCTAAGACTCTCGATTAGCGTTCCGGTTTTTTCGAAGTACGCAGATAGAAAGTCAGTCGCGATGTTCGTCTGGGAACTGCGGGACTACCGAGCTGCATCAGGAATTGAAGACGAAACCATCCTCACCGCCTTTTGGCGGTTGCATTGACAGACAGTGCAGCACTGAGGAGGCAAAGACAAACTAAATTCACAAGTATGTCAGATTTCGAGGCGCGATTTAGGACGGAGTTCCTGCCTCCGGATTACAGCATGCGGATTAGGGACGAGCTGCGCGCGCGCACACAGCACCCGGAAGAGTCACTCATTGAGTTTGTAAGGGCTCTCCAGGGCCTGTACGATATCGCCGACACCGCGGCACCAGACGCGGAGAAAGTACAACGCTCTATCCGCCAAAGCCACCCGCGTTTCTATCCCCAAATCAGGGGACGCACCTTTAAGAATTTAGACGAGATGGCACGGGAGGCGATCACCATCCAGGCCGACATCCTCGCGGAACTAAGATACCGCCCCCCTCCACCGCAGAACATGACTCTGGAACCATCATTTGCATGGTCTGGAAACGCACGTGTACATAGAGTCGAGAGAGAACCAGACGATTCAAATCAGGCGTCTGTCCCCCGAGCCCTAGATCCTCGTGCATGCGAATCCCGAGCCCTAGATCCTCGTGCATACGAATCACGGAGGTGCAGCGGTCTTGAGGGCATACATTCACAGCGCTACAGCCTCTCCATTGGTCAAGATGAGTTCTTGGCCTCTGCACCGGTAACGCGGAGCTTGGGAGAGGCAAGAAAGAGCGGGACACCGCACGAAGCCAACGGGCGAGCCACGTCCCGTTGTTTTCGATGCGGCCAGCCAGGACACATACACCGGGACTGCAGCGAACGGCAGCGGCCGCCTCAGACACAGGGAAACGGCTACGGCCGGCGGTGGTAGGCGCGGCCGTAGCCGTTTCCTTTTTTTTGGCGCGGCCGTCTACACCGGCCGCGCCAAAAACACAATCCACAAGATCGAGCTGCCGCAGCCGCCTCCGGGCCGCCCGGAGGCTCGCACGGGCTCCGGGGACTGGCGCTATTCCATCGACCCTCGGTGGCCCTCCATCACTTTTTCTCCGTCATAACACTCTCCGTTGTGAGACTCCCGGCGTGTCTGCTTCCGCAATGACACCCTGGCGCCCAGCTCACACCGTTCGCGGTGTTGAGACTCCCGGCGTGTCTGCTGGTGCATCGACAACCGGGCGGCCAGCTCACAACACTTTCCGTTATGAGACTCCCGGCGTGTCGGCGTTCGCGTCGACACCCGGGCACCCAGCTCACACCGTTCGCGGTCTTCAGACTCCCGGCGTGTCTGCTCTCGCATCGACAACCGGGCGGCCAGCTCATAACACTTTCACTCTTGGTCGTGAGACTCCCGGCGTGTCTGATTTTGCATGGACACCCGGGCGCCCAGCTCACACCGTTCGCGGTCTTGATACTCCCGGCGTGTCTGCTCTCGCATAGACAACCGAGCGGCCAGCTCACAACACTTTCCGTCATGAGACTCCCGGCGTGTCGACTTTCGCATCGACACCCGGGCGCCCAGCTCACACCGTTCGCGGTCTTGAGACTCTCGGCGTGTCTGCTCTCGCATCGACAACCGGGCGGCCGGCTCACAACACTTTCCGTCATGAGACTCCCGGCGTGTCGACTTTCTTATGAACACCCGGGTGCCCAGCTTACACCGCTCGCGGTCTTGAGACTCCCGGCGTGTTTGCTTTCGCATCGACACCCGGGCGGCCAGCTCATAACATTCTTCGTCGTGAGACTCCCGGCGTGTCTGATTTTGCATGGAAACCCGGGCGCCCAGCTCACACCGTTCGTGGTCTTGAGACTCCCATCGTGCCTGCTGTTGCAGTGACACCCGGGCGGCCAGCTTACAACATTCTCGGTCATGAGACTCCCGACGCGTCTGCCTTTGCACTGATCCCCCGGCGAACAGCTTTTACTTTTCCCGGTCGTAAGCTACCCGAAGCAACTGCATTTTAGTTGGGACCCAATGCGATTCCCTTTCAGCCAAAGGTCGGCCCGTCAGATTCCGGCCCGATCCCCAGCGTCAGAGCCGCTTTGATGTTCTCAGCACCAAGGATGGTCGCTCTGGATGGCCGGGCGCTAATAGACTCTCACTAGCCTACGGGGCTAGGAACAAATCCACTAAACGAGAAACCGACAGTGCTCATCCCAACTGTGAGTAGAATCGAAGCTACGCCCAAGTCTCTTGAACCTCGTATGACTGTGAATGTACTAGGTACACCAGTGGCCGCTCTTTTAGATACTTAGATACTGGTGCAAACATATCGCTTATTGGGGATGCTGTATTTGCGGAATGTAACAAGAGAAAGGTACGTCTCCGGTCAGCAAACGTGAAACTGCAGGTAGCATCGGGGTCCGTACTGCCTGCTGCCGGTGCAGTCAGGTTACGAATTTCCTTTCATGGCAGAAAACGGAGACAACGGTTCGTATACCTCCCGGAACTGCCAGTGCCCGTAATCCTTGGTAGAGATTTTAGTGCAGCGGAGCGGGTTTTGCTAGACTTCGCCCAAGCTGGATATTGGTTGGGAGGCGAAACGAAATTAACACCGTTTTCTAGACGGCAAGATTGTATTCGCGGCCAAGCG
Source organism: Ixodes persulcatus (assembly GCA_013358835.2). NCBI lineage: Eukaryota > Metazoa > Arthropoda > Arachnida > Ixodida > Ixodidae > Ixodes > Ixodes persulcatus. Next base: position 299,749 of record JABSTQ010010026.1, read on the forward strand.
TTCCTGTTAAACTTTGCCGGGCAGATGTCTTTACTTCCAGACAGCGTTCCGGTGAAGACAACCAAAAGCAGCTCCAGCAACTGCTGGAACCCTTCTCGCCGATGTTCACGGAAAGACCTGGGAAAACCGATCTCCTACGGCACCGCATCGAAACCAAGGATGCACCCCCGCGGAGGTGCAATCCGAGACCCATAAGTGCTCACAAGCGCGAACTTCTTGATGCGGCGCTATCGGACATGATCGACACAGGCGCAGTACGTCAGTCAAAAAGCCCATGGGCTTCCCCGGTGGTCCTTGCTCCAAAGAAGGACGGCACAGCAAGGCTTTGTGTTCAGGCGCCTAAATGAAGTGACAGCCAGAGACAGTTACCCGTTTCCTAGTATTTCCTCAGTAATAAATGTCCTCAGAATTTCCTCAGTATGCCCTTGGAAACGCGACTGTTTTCACAACCCTCGATTGCAGCCGCGGATTTCTTCAAATCGAAGTTCTTCCGGCTGATGTAAAGAAGACAGCATTCATTTGCCACAGGGGGTTGTTCAAATTCACTCGCCTTCCCTTTGGTTTGTCCAACTCTCCCGCCAGCTTTAAACGCCTAATGGACGTTGTCCTCGGTGACGCGAAGTACGAGTTTGCAAAGGCGTACATGGATGACGTAGTGGTGTTTTCACGAACATTCGAGGAGCATCTCGTGTACCTTCACATCATACTGGAACGAATGCGTCAGGCCGGCCTTACGATTCATCCAGATAAAGTCCAGTTGGCATCGCCTGTAATCAACTTTCTCGGATTTGTTGTAGATAACGGAACGCTGCGCCCGAATGAAGATAAGCTGCACGCAATAACGGAGTACCCAACACTTATGACGTCAAAAGCCTACAGAAATATCTCGGGATGATTGCGTTTTATAGAAATTTTATTCCGCAATGCGCTGAGATAACTGAACCTCTGAACCGATTGCTCCGCAAAAAAAAAAACGAAATGGTGCTGGGGACAAGAGCAGCAAACCGAATTCGCGTGTCTTTCAAGGGCTGTGACTGAAAACGCGTGTTTAAATCTGCCCGACTTGAATCGTCCGTTCATCTTGCAGACCGACGCAAGCGATTACGGACTAGGAGCAGTTCTTCTGCAGGAACATGACAGCGTTCTTCGTCTCGTAGCTTTCGCCAGTCATACGTTAACCGGAGCGGAGCGAAACTACTCAACAACCGAAAAAGAGAGCCTGGCAATTATTTTTGCGCTTAAGAAGTTTGACATGTACCTTGACGGCGCTTCGCTTAGCATTCAAACTGACCACATGGCTCTCTCGTGGCTCAAAGGGCTTCAAAACCCTGCAGGACGACTCGCTCGATGGGCCCTTTCGCTCCAGAGCCACAAATACACAATTGAGTACAAGCGTGGAGTGGCTAACCACGTTGCAGATGCGATGTCCCGTGCTCCACTTCTCGGGCAGGAAATGCAGGTAGATCCCGACTTGGTGGCGCTGGCCAATGCGGCGCCCATCACACCAGATTCGCGGTGGGAAACCCTGGTGAGCAGAGAGGAGCTCCGAGCGGCCCAGCTGTCCGATGGACTTTGTCAGAAGGTGATGCACCAGCTGGCAGAAGAAAACGCAGCCGACGCTGGGAATCCTAGAGTCTTGGACTCATACCTGCTCAGCAGCGACGACATCCTGCTGCGATACATCCCCCAGGCGGACGATGGGTCCAGTGGCCCGCCATTCCGGACTGTAATACCACGTAAACTGCGTAAGTCATTTATAAAATATATGCATGATCCCGCCTTGGCAGGCCACAGCAGTGGGAGCAAAACTTACGAAAAGTTGTCCCAAATTGCAACGTGGCCAGGTATATGAGGCAGGATGTAATGAGGTACACACGTAGCTGCCCGGTTTGTCAGAAGGCGAACCCCGAGGTGGCCAACCACCAGGTTTAATGCAGTCGGTCGAAAGCAAGGTCCCCTGGGAGTGTGTTGCCTGCGACGTTTCCGGTCCCTTTCCCCGTAGTCCACGCGGCAATCAGTACTTGCTAGTAGTGACCGACCATTTCACGAAAAGGGTCGAAATGTTTCCTTTGCGCAAACTTGACTCTAGGAAAATCTGGGACTGCCTTCTCGAGTCGTTCGCGCGCTTTGGCTTTGCCGCAACCCTTATTGCAGACAACGCTTCTTATTTTGTGAGCAAGGTGTTCGTGGATGCGTGTAAGGCGCTAGGCATACGGCACAAACGGACTTGACCATACCATCCACAGGCGAATATCACGGAAAGAGTGAACCGTAACCTGAAGCAGATGCTTGTAGCGCATACAGAGCGACACAAAGACTGGGACGCGAAATTGGCAGAAATGGCATTCGCTACCCGCACAACAATCAACCGGTCCACGGGTTTTACTCCGGCTCAACTTAACTTTGGGAAAGAGCTGGTGTTTCCCCTGGGAAACGGCCTTTTTTGCACAGATCCTGCAAGCATGCAGCGCACTACCACGCAGTTCGCAAAATATCTCCGGAAGCGTTTCACGGAGAACCTGCGTGAAGCTCGAGAGAGCTTTGACGTCTCGAGACTGCAGCAGGCAAACCAGTACAACAAGGGGAGGCGAAATCTGCAGTTCAAGGTAGGAGATCTGGTACTGAGGCGAACTCATCCGCTGAGTGATGCTGTTAATGGCTTCACGGCGTCTTTAGCAAAGAGGTGGGATGGCCCCTAACGTGTTAGTAAGAAGCTCTCCAACCTGTCTTATGAGCTGGTGCATTGCGAATCTGGTGAAGTGTGCGGGTCTATTCATGTCGCCGACATAAAAGCTTTCTATGAACCCGAGGAGGTAGGGGGGTCGCAGGCTCCAGATGGCGACTATCCGGACCACCTCTCGGAAGATTCCACACCGTCTCTGCCAGCGGTACAACTTGAGATCGGCGGTGAAGGCGACCGGGAGTAGCACGAGCTCTAAGTGCATTATGTTCATGCCTTCTTCGGTGTTTTTTTTTTTTTTTGGGGGGGGGGGGGGGAGAATAGAATGTTGTCGCGCTCCCGTATGCCCAGTGGGGCAGGTATCTTTCGTGTGCGCGGCCACTTATTCCTACCGCGCCATGGCCTCATGTTGTTTTTAATTTCTACTTCCTCGTGCCTGACAGCGGCGACGCAGCTCCCATCATCACACCCCCCCCCCCCCCCCACACACACACACACAGCCGCATCGGTACTGTCCGGAAGTACGGACGTCGGACCCGTGCTCGTCCATCTGAGAAGACCTTTGCTGACCCAGAAAAAAGCCCCCCCCCCCCCTCCCCCCAAGACCATCTAAGACCCAAGCAGCACGGATTTTGGCCAAGCAATGGCCAATGTCTGGCGATGGTCTTGTGGCCAGTGGCCAGAGAGTGGCCATTCACTGGCCAATGCTTGGCCGATGGCTGATGGCCAGTGGCCAGATAAAGGCCAGTCACCGGCCAGTGTCTGGCCACTGTCTGGCCACTTGGCCAAGGACCATTGCCAGCCATTGTCCGATGACTGGCCAACTCTGTGCTGCTTGGGACGTCCTCTGTAATCGTTTTTGAAAGGGGGGAGATGTGTGGGCAACCTGGGGACTCCAATAGCCGCGTCCCACTGGAGCGACAGACAGCAACAAACGACAGCGACACACGACAACGAGCGACAGACGACACCGACAGACAGCCTGTTTGTCGGAGTCCGCCGTCCCACTTGGCGGACACGACACAGAACACGGGGACAAGGACACTTGTTTTTTAGTGGGACTGGAGTTGTCAACAAAACACTTCAAAATACACAGACAAACGGAGTCTGGCGACGCGTTTTTCGTGTTTTGCTCTTTGGGCATAAAACGCGCCGACAAACACGGTGAAAGTGGAGACGATTCCTTTATTTCTTGATTAAAGCTTCCGCTTGTCTTAATTTGCCGTTGGCGACTTTCCACAAACAGTCGTGACAATCGACACCAAACTTCTTCCAAACTAGAATACCCGAATCGTCCCTTTTTGGGTTCGTTCGAGGAATTCTAGGTGAGCGCCACGGAATTTCACGCCGATTTTGAGGATGTTTAAAACTTCATATCCGAACGATCGAGGGCAGGCGTTTTTCGGAGGACAATACGGCATACTGATATCACAGAGCGTGATGACAAGTCTCTCGTCTGCCGGAATGGCTTGCCGCGGAACGTCGTGTCCTACTTCGTGGTGAGCGGTCTTACTTTGGTCAGTCCTCGAACATGAGTGTATCCATCCTGGCGCAGGGGCGTACGTAGACCTCGGCGTCTTGAAGCACCACCTCGCGCACCAACTTTTGCGAGCAAAACCAGCCACAGCAAATTCCCTTTCGCTACACGACCGCCCGGCGCCAGCAAGCAAGCCGCGCCCGCGACCACTACGAGCAATCGAGGAACCGGAACTGCCGGAACTGCGGGAACGAGGAGTGGCCGCAAAGGGCTTCTCTGAAGGTCGAGCGGCGGAGCGAGCCACGGGGGAACGGGAGGAAGGGTAGCTCCGACAATCATGAGTGGTTTTTCCCACTCCCGAAGAGGCCTCTCCTCTTTCTTCGTTCCTGTGGGGCTGCTGTCCCCCTTGTCATGCGGAGTTCGAGAGTGACCCCCTTTCATTTTCGATTCTACTTCTGCACTCTCTTATTCTATGGCCGATCAGGTTACAGTACAAGCAACGCATTGGTGGACGCACTGACGTATTCCGAGGAAGACCCCTCTCCATCGGCGCCCGCTGAAGAGCGATGCTGTCAGCAAACAGCTTCTCCAGCCTGTCGAGGTGCTGAGTTCGTCTCATTCTTTTCGTCGCGCGCATCGATCGCACGTAACACAGCCCCGGGTCCAACCAACTTCTCGTTGCGCTCTTCTGCAGCGGCAGCCTCCACGGCGTAGGCAAAGCTAGTTGGACCCTTTGATAACACGTAGCGTCTGACAGGATCTCGCAGTCTATTTACGTACAAGGAGAGCAGCTGTCGCCGCAGCACACTATCCGCAGCTGCTCGTGATTGAGCCGCGCCGGCCCCTTCAAACTTCGGGATAGTCTTCGCACCCAGCGCCCGCAGTCGACTTGTGAATTCTCGGACGTCCTCCTTAGTCTCTTGCCTGGCAGCCATGAACTTCTCAAGCCTCAGACTTTCCGGTTCATTGTCAAATCTCCTGAGCATTAGATCCCTGAACTCGGGATATTTCTTCACCGCTCTCATTTCATCATCGTGCTAGGCAAAGTTGTAGGCCCTTCCGATCATCTTGCATTTAACTATGCCAATCTGTTGTTCATTACTCCAATCTCCTATCTGAGCAACTTGGCTTAGCGCCTGAAGAAAGTCTGCCACAGTGGGGCCGCTGCCCTCACCCGAAAACGAGGGCGCCATTGAGCCCAACGCGAGAACTCCGGCGCCGATCGAGTTTGCCATGATTTCGACTACGGTGTTGATGACCGCCGTACTAGCTTCTTCAGACGACATGGGCACTGTCTCTATTGCGGGGGTTTACTTTCCCGCCAAACCTTCAACGTAGAATCCCACCGCTGCCACCATTTGTGAAGACTCTGGTTAGGAGCTGCACAAACACCGTCGTCGGGGTCCGACGTTGAGGAGAGACAGTACCCAGCACTAGTTCCGGCACATGTGGTTTTATCTAAACTCGGCTTGAGTGCGCGACACAGACAGCCTCAAAACACTTTCTTCGTCCGAAGGCTTGCGATGGCTAACCGCCCTTTTTGCCGCCCCTTCGTATTCTTCGTAACCTGGCGCGAATGCCACGGTGGGACACACACACACACACACACACACACACACACACACACACACACACACACACACACACACACACACACACACACACACACACACACACACACACCACACAACACACACACACACACACACACACACACACACACACACACACACACACACACACACACACACACACCACACACACACACACACACACACACACACACACACACACACACACACACACACACACACACACACACACACACACACACACACACACACACACACACACACACACACACACACACACACACACACACACACACACACACACACACACACACACACACACACACACACACACACACACACACACACACACACACACACACACACACACACACACACACACACACACACACACACACACACACACACAGACAGACAGACAGACAGACAGACAGACAGACAGACAGACAGACAGACAGACAGACAGACAGACAGACAGACAGACAGACAGACAGAGCATTGAATGAGTCGTTAATACATTCCGTCACATTTGCACAGTACTCATCTGCATATTCTGCTGCCTTGCGTACTGTTCCTACGTCCGGTCGATCCTGAACCCATTCTTCGAGCTTTTCAGGCGAACTGCTCTAAGCAAAATAGCTCAAACATCTTCGCTTTGTCCTCATACGCCTGAGCTCCTTTGAGTCAGTTTTCCAGAACACTAGCTAGCTTATATGCGAACAATATTTCAAACAAAAAGCTTCGGGTGACAACTTATATTTTCTCAACAAAGCACCCTTCTCTACAGTGTAATGTTCGGCCTCTTCTGGCGGTAACCTTGCCAGTACATCAGCTGCTTCGGCCGGCAACACGCTTAGATGCTTCTGAGGCCAAGATGACTCTTCGAAACCCATCGTGACACATGTGCGTTCGAAGTTGGTTAAGAAGAATCCCAATTCGCTCCCAACAGAAAAGGGCTGAAAAAAACTTCTCATGTCATAGTTAACTGCTTTCGCGACTCCAACAGCGGCCATTTACGAAGTCAGCTTTAGCTGCTCGAGTTGCAGTTGTTTCAGTTCGTCTCTTTCTCTTTCTAGGCGTCGTTTCTTTCTCTCATCGACAGCTTCGGCAATTTCGTCATGCCCGGCTCCGCAACCCGAAATCTTTTTGACTATGTCTTTCTTTCGCATTGCCTTGCTTACGTCCAAACCTAGCTCTTCAGCTACGGCTAACAACTCCACTTCTGCCAGGTACAATGTCAAAGTCCCGTTTCTGTCGCCTTTCCTATTTTCGCTTCAACACGAAAATTACAACACTCGGCGTACCAGAAAAAGCAAGAGTCAAAGCCTCACCAACCGCTGCCGTAGCGCTTCCGTAGATCCGCCATCCCACCGCTGCCACCAGCTGTTGCGTTTGGCCGAGCAGGACTCCAGGCCACGGCGAGAAAACGACACCGAAAGCAGGGCAGACGGACTTTTTAATTCAGGCAAGCTCGCCGACAGACGAAAACCGAAGAACAATACCGGCGGCGGCGCGACCGACTTTTATCGGCTGCTGCCAAGAACAAATGAAAGAAAAAGTGCGATGCCGAAGATATCGCTTTTGGCGCGGCGGCTATCAACATTTGCGCGTTCTTGCTGCGCTCACGCGTGACAACGCAACACCTTTGCCACCTCCGGTGGTGCAGGTCCCCGTTGCACCATCTGTGCGTATTAGTCTTTCCGTAGGAAAGCGAAGCGAAAGCGTGCTTCTGGGTAAGACGAAGTTTTCCTTTACTTTAAAGGTAGGAATGTCTATTTTTTTATTCCATGTTTTACAGGACCGTGAATATTCTGGATGCGAATCATTACGGTTGACAGAGATCGGCTTCATTAGAGAAACAAGTGCCTTTGTCACGGCAATACTGAGAGCCGTGTCTAAACATCTGGCAGCTGAAGAACCTCTGAGGGTCAGCTACGTAGGGCCGCACCCTGCAGTGCAGGTACCCTGCTTTCACCGCTTCGGGAAGTGTGGCGAATTTAAAAGTTGTACTACGTGCCAACTTTGCGGAAAGGCGTTTAACTATTTCGCCGTCTGAGGCCTCCAGGAGGTCATCATTGGAAATAACTTCTTGGATAATGTTCAAGATGCGGCGACGCTAAAAAAAAAAAAAAAAAAAAAAAAAAATATCGGTCGTAAAAGAATTATTAGGGGTTCTGCGGTTTGTCAATATTAATATTTTGCACCTTAAAAGGTGTTTTAAACACACCCGAAGATGGATTCTTGTGAAAAGCTATAAGGGGTTATTTCGAGCTCCTTTTTTGATGCGAAAGTCTTTGCGACAAACCTTTAAAAAGTTATTTTGAGCTCTCTTCAACAAAACCGTTCTTTATGGACAACCATGCATTCAAGACTAACATTTTTTTTATGAAAGTGTTCTTTATCAAGGACTTTTGAAAAGTTATCAGCTCGTTTTTCGATGAATCAGTTCACTATAAGAACCCTTATTGAGTTCTAAGATTTTTTAGAAAAAAAAAAAGTATTTTTATAAAGAACACTTGAAGAGCTCTCTTAAGTTCGCTTTCCACTAAGTCACTGTTTTGTGAGGCACATTAGAAGAGGTGTGAAACAGTAGAAGACGGGTAAAAAAGGGACAGTACACAACACGTCTAAATTGCAGAGGCGCTGTGGGTTATCCTTTTTTATGTTGCCTCCCATTTCAAATCTCTGCGCAGGTGTCTCATAAAGATTCACGCATAAGAAAAACGAACTTAAGGACTCTTTCACAAAATGTCCTTCATAATGAATTTTTATAATTTGACGCTTCAAAAGCCAATAAAACCTTAGCTTGTTTAATATCTCAAATACGGCCAAAACAGGGTTGGAGCACTAGGGCTTCTCTTCTGGTGCTCTACTTATATTGAAAAATTACTGGCTTCGATGGTGCTTGTGGAACACATTCATAATAGCTGTTTATGTCAAGATTAATTATAGAGGTATATAGGGCAATATATGTAAGGAAAACAAGATGTGCCCTAGAATATCCAACTTGTCACTGGCCATATATATATAGATGAAATCAGCAGAGAAGATACAGTTATTGTGAAGTATAGCGACGTTTGTCGGCTATTAGAATAAAACTGGGCACGCAACTAAAATGTTATCACTAAAAGATAAAAGTTCCGGCTTTCTGAAATTACTCTCGTCAAAGACTCATAAGCTTTGACCTTTGTTTATGCAACTTTAAGCTATTTCCATGCAACAACAAAGGCTTCCAAATTCTGGAACAAGTGTATAGTGTACCTAAAAGTGTAACGTGTTCTTTACAAGTACGACCGGGGACGCCCATGGACTTCTTGAGGGTTGAATGATGTCGTCGTCGAGCATCTCCTGGACTTGATCTTGAATCACTTTCCTTTCCTTTAAGGAGACTCGATACGGCGACTGGTGGACAGGGAGTGCGTCGTCGTCGGTAATAATGCGATGTTTCGCCATTGGTGTTTGACGAACTTTCGATGTCGTGGCAAAACAGTCACTGTATTCGGCGAGGAGATCAACCAGTTGCCGGCGCTTCGGAGCTGGGAGCTCGGGGTCGATGTCGAGCGGCGGCGGTGTCGTGCTCTCCTGCTGTGACGACGAGGTTTCTTCGGAGATTGCGGTGACCACGGCTGGCGCCTGAAGCTCCTCGACGTAGCCCACGGTGGTACCCTTCGTTAGGTGCTGCGGCTCCTCTCGAAAGTTTGTCACGAGAACAGTTGTACGTCCTTCTTGGAGATCCGTTACGCCTCGTGCGACGCCAATTCCTTTCTCAAGAAGCAGTTGGACGCTGCCTTCCAGAAGAGCTTCACCGTGCATGACTGCGTCGGTTATGGCGGTGACGAAAACACTTGACCGCGGCGGCAGATTCACATGGTCGGCTATAACTCGAATCGCGGATGACGTCGTGTTGGCATCCTCCGGTGGCAGAACAGGCTTTCGCAGCGTCAACTGGTTTGCCCTGAGGTCGATGACGGCGCCATACTCGCAGAGAAAGTCCATTCCGAGGATAACGTCCCTCGAACAGTCTTGCAGAACGACGAACTTGACAGGGCACGTCTCACCGTGGATCTCGACGCGAGCAGTGCATCTCCCGACTGGTGTGATGAGGTGTCCTCCGGCGGTTCTTATTTGTGGTCCATCCCACGGCGTCATGACTTTTCGAAGGCGGCGGGGGAGCCTCCCACTCAAGACTGAGTAGTCTGCTCCGGTGTCCACGATTGCTGATGCGTCGTGGCCGTCGATGACGACGTTTAGGTTATTGGACACCGTTGCAGGGGCGTCGTTTCGGTCTTTGGTAGCGTTCGAGTGGGGGCCCTCCGACGTTCGTGGAGGATCTTGGCGTCGGTCGTCTTCGGCAACTCCACCTCCAGGGGTTGCCGCGCCTAGTTTCCCCGGTGAGGAGCGAGGGGCGACAGGCTTTCACGTCGGGGTCGGTGCATCGGCGATGCTGGACGTCTTGGCGAAGGCGACCGGAACTCTCGGCGGGACGCAGGCTCGGGGGACTGAGGTCGTCGCAGGTAATCGTCGATCTCCCGAGGGCGTTCACCATACCGGGGGCGCGGGTCGTTTGGGTGGAATCCGCGCAGCCCGAGTCGTCGGTATGGGCATCGGCGGTACACATGGTCAGCTTCCCCGCAGTGGTAACACAGCGGCCGTCGGTCGGCCGTCCTCCAGACGTCTGTCTTCCTCGGCGCAGGTCGGTCTGGGTGAACGTGCGCCTGATCTTCCTGTCGTCGGGGGTACTGCGGCGTTGGGGCGTCTCTTCGGGGTGGCGCCGTGGCTTGGCGGGGAGCTTGCGGCGGTCGTCGGGCAATGGCAGCGTAGCTCAACGTCGGTTCCTCCGGCGCCACCGTGGTGACGGGAACCTCTGGTTGGAGCGCCCGATGCACTTCTTCTCGGACAGCCTCGGCGATGGAAAACGACTAGAGAAATGCAGATTGGATGTTGACAGAAGAAAACAAAATCAACATCCAATCTGTATTTGCTGCGTTGTTGACGTCACTTCCCTCTACCTAGTCTCCTGGGAGTCCAAAAAGCGCAACATAGCCCCCCTGGTTCGCAGTAGGTCCTCGGCTCGCTCTCGGCGGTGGTGGTTTACGAATGTAGCCTTCAGATCGGTCTTGAAAATGTCCCACAACGTCAAAGAGGACTCATGGTTCTCGTACCAGTGCTTGGCGGTCCCCTCAAGGGAAAAATAGACGTTGTGCAGGCGCTGCTCGTCGGTCCAGCCATTGTGGCGGGCAACGCGATCATACTGGTCAATCCAGTCTTCGACGTCTTCGTAGAGTTCACCGTGGAAGGGGGCAGCCGTCCGCGGTGCGACGGGCATGTAGATGACGGGAGCGGCGGGGTCTTGCGACTGGTTGGCCATCGTCGTCTTCTTCGGCCTGGGCCTGTCCGGCAGCAGACCCAATTCAGGGGACTGACCTCTGGTACGCCGGCTTCTTCGGACTCCGGCGTCTTCGGCGAAGGGTAGTCTTCCGGGGCTGAGCACGTCGCTTGGCCGGGATGTCCTTGGAGGGGTACGATTAACGGGCATAGAATGGAGTACCCCGCACCTCCACCAAATGTCACGGGTGGTGACCAAAAGAACAATAAATAAACAGGAAGAAAGAAACGTTTAATGTGGCGAACTTGTGCCAAAAATAAAAGGGGTACAGAAAATAATAACAGAGCGTCGCGGGCGTCGAAGTCGGCGTAGAGCAGAGTCGAACGCTGGGGCGAGACTGACTCCAGCTTGCCACGCGGAGCCGCTTTTGTACACGCGTGGGCTTCTGGAGCATTCGGCGTAGAAGGTCCGGTGCCTAGAACATTCTAACCTCGAATCAGCAAGACGGTTCTCGAATTTACCAGAACGTCAGATTACAGTGTCAACAAAAATGTGTAGCCGCGGCCAGGAATCAAACCCTGGCTTTTCGCGTGGGAGACAAGCGCGATAACCGTTCGGCCACGCGCGCGCTGCCTACTTGGCAAGTTGCGCGCTCGGCAGTATGACGGAAAGTACGTAGATTTACAGTTATTTACAGGAATTTTAGCATTAAAAAAACAGGTAAAATCGAAAAAAAAGCTAGCCTTCATTTTGCTGTTTAAATATACTACGGTTCCTGGAGAAACTGCCCTCCAAGTGGCGCACTCGGATGAGCGCAAGAGGTTTTCGAGCTCGCCACGGCGTATCTCCGTACACTTAACACCTGCCGCAAGTCGCGGCTTTGACTGCATTCAAGTTGATCGAAAAGCGATTTCTCTGCCCGTGAAGCTTCACTTCCAGCTGAGTGAATATCCGCTCTACAGAGATTAATTCAAGACGGCAATTGCAGCCGTGCGCGAACAGCACAAATAGAAAAACAAACACTACAATAGAAATACTGGCTACGAAGTGCCGTGCGGGGAAACAAACTCATGGCTTGGAACCGCATTGGAGCGGCTTGATTTATTAGCTTTCAAATAATTATGGCATGATCGAGCGCTTTCTTTTTAATAAGAGATTCATCCCCTGAACCATTAAAAATAATCTCAGATGTATGACGTGCTGGAAAAAAAATCATCATGCTGGGAATATTTTTTATTGCTTAGGGAGTCACCGAGAAGATCCGTACGTTCAAAACGACCAGTATAAAAGACGGAAACGCAGAGCTCGGGTGCATAGGTCGGAATTTTAAGCTGTCCTCACTCAAACTCACGATCACTATTTTTTCCGGAATCAGAACTCACGCCCACTCACGATCACGATTTATTCGAAATAGGGTCATCACCCGGACTCACACTCACAGTTAAACATAAACCCAAAACTCACTCGCCGTCATCACTTAACACTCGCCGTCATCACGATCACAGGTCATCACGAATCATCAGACTCACAGGTGATCAGACTCACAGGTCATTACACTCACAGGTCTTCACGGTCCTCACACTCAGAGGTCATCAAGTCCTCACGGCACTCACACTCACAGGTCCTCACGGTCCTCACACTCACAGGTCATCATGCTCATCACACTCATATGTCCTCACGGTCCTCACACTCACAGGTCATCACGGTCCTCACACTTACACAGGTCCGCACGCTCATCAGACTCACAGGTCATCACGCTTACTGGTTGCTTTCTTCGTGTTTTTTTTTTTGTTTCTCGCAAGCCGTTGGTTTGTTTTCAAGTGAGTCGTGCGGCGGGAAAACTACCCCAAAACAGTAAACTTCTGAACCGCTTATCCAATTTGAAAGAAATGTACTATGTTTATGTTTATGCTCCGCACATTTGTACCGATTTTCGTTAACCTTGATTAATTACGAAAGAAACTAAATGGAAGCTGACGAAAGTGGGTGTGTTGAACTTTTGCCTGCTGACAAGGGCGGAGGTAAAACACAAGCTCGCCTTCCGACAGGTTACCCAAACAACGTCGCAGTGATTAGAGCGTCGACTCGTTGTGCATAACTCTCTCATTTGTACACAAATAAATGATGACGACATATATCACCCCCGTTTCTTTTTTTGTGCCACCGACACGTACTTCTACGGAAGTTTATGCAGCATACATATATAATAAGCATATGCATCGACCAAATTTGTTTTCTGTTTTGGGAGGGCGTTAATATTAGGTAGGGTGGTTTCACGTGACGTACCTCTGGTTTGAAATCTCACCGTAATCTCTGTTGGCAGTGGTATCCGTCAGTCGTATGCTATACTGTGAGCAGAGGCCGCGGAGGCCGAGTTTTTCTCCTCACTCGAGTTGCTTCTGCTTTAGTTGATCGACCGTGCTTGCCGGAGTAGACTGCGATTTAAGGAATCATCGGCCGGCATTGTTTTTTAGTCCTCTCGGCCTTTATAAAACACTGACAGCATTTATTATCTTGATACATGCAGCCGTCCTTGAATTGGTTTCGTTTAAATTGGTTTGGCATGGCTTTGTTTGGTTTGGTTTGGAGTGGTTTGGGTTTTTGAATCGTCCCCGTGTGTCTCTGTCGCGCTCTCGATCAACGTTACTGGAGCAAGCTCAGTTTCGCACCTCCTTATTCTCGCCTGCAGAGGCGAGTGGCCCAGGTGGCGGTCACGAGAACTAGCGGCGCTGCAGTCGGATCTTGCTTCCCTGTCTCGCGCGTTGTCTATACTACCACCACGTTGAGTGCTTCCTTTTCTTTTTCTTTTCTTCCTTTTTTTTACTCCCATGTATATAATAGCAAAAAAAAAAAAAGATGATGTAGATGAAGTGTAATACACCACAGAGATCAGAGTCAACGAACTGTGAGTGTTCTTTCCTTGAGTGTTTGAAATTTATTCTTGTGTGCGTCTGTTTCCTTGCGCTGTGAAGTGCTATACTTCGTTTCACCTTATGTTGCACCGCAGCGAAGGCTAGAAGCGCGAGCTCATAGCGTTGGCAGCTGCTCTTAAGTCACGAGAGCTTGTGCCGCCGAGATGTGCCCCAGAGCAAGGAGCTCGCGCTTGTAGCCTTTCCTGCGGTACATCATAAGGTGAAACAGAGTATAGTATGAATCAGCAACTCGCCCAAGATCAAGTATTGCCATTCAAACTTGGCGGGCTAGACAATCCGGAAGCAAGGCTCGACTGCAGCGCTGCTAATACTCGTGACCGCCACTGAGCCCACGTCGCAGGCGGAGCTGTGAAACTACAGTGGTGAAACTGAGCTTGCTCCAGTAACGTTGCTCTCGATCAGGTAGGGCGCGCCACTTTTCATGTGGCAAGACGCGTCATTCTTGGCGCGCAGTTCTATAAAGGGCAATCAGCTCATCGAACAAGGTTTCATAGAGAGATCGTTTCATCGACACTGCGATGTTTTATCGGCCAATCGTTCCTTCGACAATTGTTTCATCGGCAGATCGTTCCTTCGACATTTGTTTCATCGATGTGTCATCCGCAGATAGTTTCTTCGACATTCGATGCTCGACAGAGCTTGCTACATTTCGTCGACACTTTTTTTTTTTTTGACTCGGACGTCTAGACGACATTTCTCTTTCTCTCTCTTTCATCGACGCGGCGTTGGCTTCTTGACGTCTCGCGTTCTTAGCGTGTTTGCAGCGCGCTACGGTGTCCGCTACGGGCAGGGCGCAGGTGGCGCAAGCGCAAATGCTCCTCACTCTTTGTACGCAGTGCGCTGTGTGCTTACGTTGCTGGAGTGGTGCGCGCGGCGTGGCGGCCGTTTGGGCGTGTGCTCGGCCTTTCTAGCGGATATTTGTTTAGGTAAGGAGCGTGCCCTAGAAAGCTGAGGCTCGGCGCTCGGCAGCCAGACGGCCGGACGTAATTGTTGCTTTCTGTCATGATTTTGGCTGCGTGCACACTCGAAGCTCGCGAGATACTGCCTCGTTCTAAACTTTTTGTAAAAGGGGTGTTTCTCGATGCAGTGGTGGCCTAGTATACCACTCATTTTTTATAGAGCCATGTGAGGCTTATTTTGTGCCCAGTAATGCACGCGAAATACCAAAACTGACATTTTGCATTCTCGTCTATCAAGTGTTTCGAAAAAGGTAGTGGCGTAGAGGTTAACCTGTCGGTTTAAGTAGTCTTTAATACCCTTGTTACACGGGCACACTTAACTGCAGCTACGCTAAGCCGCAGTTGGCGCACAATATTTGCCGACAACATTCTGCGGCTATGCAGTCAAAGCTATGGGCGAACGTGCGCTTGAGCATCTTGATCATCCATCGAAGCAGTGCACGTGCGCTCTTCACTTCTTATGGAATAGCTGTCCGAGAGTATAGTGCGGTATCTGTGGTGCCGCGTAACAGCAGCTAAGTTGAGTTAAGTGCGGTTAAGTGTGCCTGTGTAACAGTGGTATAAGAGTCAATGAACGAGGATTGACATTGTTGTAGCTTGTAGAGTCTGTGCTGGCGGAGATCTATCGTCTACGTCGTCTTCTTTGCTATTGGGCAGCTGACCGATTCTACGTGCTGGAAGCGTAATCCTATTTAGAGAGTATTCAACAGTGCTCATCCTTGTGGTGAATATTTCAGGCCCGACATATCATTAGTTTATTGTTATCAACCGGGAAAACGCAATATCTGTAAACACCTCCCGACAAAGAAAGAAAATGAGAGCTCGCCGTTCGCTTTGACCAATAGACCGATCTCACCAACCGTCTGGAGCGTGCGTGACGCAGCCATAGTTGTACTTCACAGGTGGCAGCGGTAGTGCACGAGACAGCTCGTGATCAACACGCGCAAGCCTACAGCGGCTTTGACTCTCGTGCGGAAAGACAACAGTTCCCGCAATGCATTGCGCCAGACAAGGCGTAGCGAAACTGGCGGTGCGGTCGGTCAATTACCTCAAACCCGGTTCACACATCTGTGTTCCGAGCGACAGAAACGACAGAAACCGCGCGAATGGCACCGGGACGATTCTGTTCACATTACAGAGCGTGACAGATAATGTAATGAGCACCTTTATCAAGCAATCATGTGTCCCGGTTGTCCCGGTGTCATGTCGTTCGTGTCGTTTCTGTCATTCCTGTAGCTCAGAACGCAGATGTGTGAACCGGCCTTTACGAGCATACTCTGATGTTACGCTTGAACGTCACGGAAAATTGGTCAACCCGCCTTTTCGAGGTGTTGCCACGGGTAAAAATACTAGCGGGGTCTGTTTAAATGATTTGTTCGGCACACAACCGTCAGTACAGGTTATGACTTTGTTAACATTGCCTGAAGCCTATTCCAATAGACCGATGTCACCAGCCAGTTTGACTACGCCACCGCTGTCGCGATGCTTGGAGGGAACTTTAGTCTTTCTGCACGTGCAACAACTTCGCTGGAGCTCTGCGCGTGTAGAGCACGAGATGGCACGAGCCCTCTCGTGCAATGCCGTCTGTTTCCTGTGAAATAAAGTTATGGAGGCGTTACGCATGCGCTGAACGCTTAGTGAGATCGGTCTATTGTAAAATAAAATATCGAAGGCGTCTTCATGGTTCCTTTAAGTATGCGTGCTTGCACGACATGAAGTGTCACAGCTTTGCGATCGCAACACCTCACGCGGGCACGATTTCCGCCCATATAAAAATTGAACTGGGCGGTGTTTTTAAATACAATATTTAGCATTATTTCGCGCATTTACTTCCCCGGAAATTAGCAGCACATTCGGGAAGTTGAAGTTGAGTGGAATTTGTTTTCATAACTCACGGAAATTACGACAATCGGTTTCTCTAGTCATTTAGTCGCACATTCAATAGAAATATTATAATTTATGCTACATAATCATCAAACCCGCGGCGTTTCTGTAACCATCGGTTCGATACAGATTCTCTGTCGGTCGGTTAACAAGTATTCATTCAACGCCGTAGCGCACTTCACAGACCCGCTGATTAATCTAGCCCTCTACTACACCATTGTAAAATTTCATTACGGGCTTGAATCATCGCGATATGTGTCATGGGCCTTCAAGCGATAAGAAGTGTTTTAGAACTGAATTGTAAAATGTTGGTTATCAAATATATTCTTTTTGTTTTACAAGAAATTATTACCTCACTCTGAGTACCTATGCAATCAACCATAATAGCGTAAAAACGCAACATGAGTAAACAACGGGCAAGGGGAGCACAGCGTCATGCACGAAGCCCGAGAAGCCCGGGCAATTGGCGCCTCGGAGTCGCGTCCAGCCGGGAGGCGCCGCGACGTTGCGGCGCCGAGCGCCGCCGTCGTCTACTTCTCAGTGTAAGCAGGCACACGGCACACGGCGAATTCTACAAATCCCTATGAGCCAGTAAGGTCAGTGGAGTGAGACACGTGACAGCGTCTTACAGGCGTCCATTCTAGATGCCACCTGTCTCTATGCGACGCTCTAATTGGCCCACTGAGTCGTAGCTCCCACAGTTTGCTAGTCATACTGAAACGGGCTTATCGGTGTGCATAAATGCAACCAGCAGTGCAGTTTGGCACTAAAAATTGCGCCATCTAGCGGCCGAAAAATAAAACAAAGTGGGTAGGCAAGGGCGGCCCGGGTCGCGGGGACTGCGGGCGGGCGCATTTAGAAACCACTTGTGAACGTGGCATTTCGGATCGGCGTGAGCCTTTTGGAGCCGTTTTTTTTGTTTTTTTTTTGTAAAATTAAGTTTTCACTCCACGTCTCTATGACCTCACCGGGTTCCTATGACATCTGGCCTGCTCCTAGAGTTTCCCCCCAAAATAAACGTCGCTACAGTCGGGAAAATAGGCCACAGTCGCGAAGGTGACTCAAGTGTCAAATTTTACCGCTTCCCTTCAAGCTCTTGGGAGGCGACAAGGCGACAAAGTGGATTACTGCAGTGCGATGCATCAAGCAAGTAAATTTTACATTAATTGTTGAAGTGAACGGAAAAAGATGTGCAGGTTTGGAAAGTGGTCTGACAAACTCGTTTTGCAAGATACTCGGCAAAATAACATATTTATACAAGTTGTTTTACGAGTCTCTGAGACAGCCGCATAGAAAATACGTTAGGAAAAATAGGGTCGATTGTTGTTTCGCTGTGACGTCGAGAATCAGGCGACCAAGTCTTCAAGCGAGATGCCCGTGGGCCCGTTCCGGCGTTAGTTGTAGGCGTGCATTTGGTTGCGACCGCGCGCGCTGTTCGGCACGCGCGGTCGAAACCGAAACCTTCCAAACCTGCGAGTTTTCAAATAGTGGATTTTAGTAGAACAACTTTTTGTTGGTTTTGGCTACCAAAGTTAATGCTGAGTGTGGTACTAAATGTGACGGCCTGCAGAAAACAGGATGCAAAAGTTTTTCCTTAGAAAAAGCTCATGCGAAGCGTAAATATCCTTATCACACGTGCACTTTGTTGCCTGTCGTCTTTTTACACCAGGCTTGTGTACAGCATGCAGAGTTTGGTTCTAAACACTCACATTTTATTCAAGTATGTAGAGACGTCGGGAAGAGAAGTGGACGGTCGAGCGAGGCGCGAGCGGGGGCCAGCCGGCGAGGAAGGAGGAAGAGCGTGCTGCGCAAGGCTGGGGCCGGGAAGGAACGATAGAGCCGTTCTGGCTGGTCTGGCTCATGGCGATCCCCGGAGCGCTACACCAGCGAGGTTCTGACCAGGGCCGGCGGAAACGGCGAGCCCTGGCCATACCGGCCTAGGCCATGAGGATCCAGGAGTGGTTCCGCAGCGAGACTCTGGCTGTGATAGCCCGGAACAGCTAGCCTACGCAGCGCTGGCGTGGGAAGGACGATCCGCAGGCGTGGACACGGGCTCCGACAGTGAGCTATGAACGACGGGCGACAACTAGGGTTGGCGGGTTCGGACTGCCGGCTCTCAAAAACGGGTAACCGGGGAGTACAATAAACCCTTTCGCTGCCTTCTCGTTGTGTTGTGTCACTTTCTAGGAGACGAACGAAGCACAGACCGATCGGGCGGCGATTATTATTGAGTGACCCGACAAGTTGTGAAGACAACTCAAACTGGTGTCCAAATGACAACTCTAGAATATGCTCTAAACACTTCGACCTATCGAGGCTCCGATGGTCTTGAAAAAACACATAAAAGAACCAGGGACATGGCGCTCACGTGCACACGGGGACTGCTGAAATTGGGGTCGCCGCCGCTCGCCACGGCCCGACGTGCAGACTGGCCGCCCCATTAACAGAGACACCACCGCTTGCGGCGCTGAATGCAGCACTGTCGTGGCGTCGCCTGGCCATTGCCGGCTGGCTATCCTGCACTTGCGCCATCTTGCCCCAAACGACACATAAAAGCATGATATCGCACAATGTGAAAGATCTCACTCGAAGCTTCAATCGATCGTGACACCGCCTTTGTTGCACTTCCTGGGTGATGACTCATTTGCGAAAGGTACGGTTAGGTGCGCGGAAAGATAAAATTGTTTGTGCGACCGGGTGCTGATGAGGATCATGCGAGTCCCTTAATATTATCGCAGCCGCGCGAACGTTATAGTTGACGCAGTAATAAAATGCTATGCCCAAAGGCACCAACTTGGCAACAGGAGCCGAAATCCACACGAGCCGCCTATGCCACAGAGAGATGAGCGCTAAGCGTTTGGAGCGCTTCCCCAACTCCGACGTTACCGCGCCGCCTCGAGGCGCCATCAGTCCTTTGGCGCCTCGCCGCCTGCCGTGAAGCGAAGAGCGAACGCCGAGGACAGACGAAATCGAACCCCTCTTCCCCCATACCCCCACTGCCCTCCACAGCTGGTTGGGACATTGCGGAGGGCGCAGGCAAGGAGGAGCCTGCAAGAACAAGCACCCCCTCCCTCCTCCTACTCCCTCCAAGGAGGAGCAGGTGAGCGACACCCAAACCAACCCTGAACCCCCACGCAGTAGTGGCAAAGCGAGAGTCTCCTCGCCCACTAAGATGGCCGGGAGCTCGCGTGATCAACCCAGCTAAGATAATACCAGCGCTTACCGCGACTCGTCATCGCCATGGGCATCAGACTCGCGTCATCACGGAGACTAATGCAATCCCCGGACTCATATCCACCCTACGACTACCGTCTTCATTCAGGCTCATGATCATGAGCCTCGAAACTCTCAATCACTTGCAAGAGATCTCAAAACTCACGCTCATGAGAACTTCACTTAGAGCTCAAGCTCACACTCATGAGTCCTCAGAACTCACGCTGGCACTCACGCTCATCGGTTTTCAGAACGTACACTCAAACTCATGGGTTCTAAGGACTTAAACTCACACTCAAGAGTTTTCAGAACTCACGATCACACTCGCGATCAAACTCACGCTCATGAGTTCGCAGGACTCACACTCACACTCACACTCATGAGTTCACTTAACTCACGATCCCACTCACACTCACACTCACAATTTTTCGAGACTCGCGGCCTCACTCACGATCACCTCAAATCTGATAGTGAGCGTGAGTGATCGGGAGTGATCGTACTCATGAGTGAGAATGCCGAGGTATGCTCGGGAGTAGTAATCGGGTTAGTGTGCTGTTGTTAGCTCTTGTATTGATGTTTGTATGTGCGATGTATGTGTATGTGGTCATTGTATGTTCAGCTGATGCTTGTAGTATGCGTAATATGTATATATGTGTGTATAATAGAGGTTCCCGAAGCGCAATGGTGGCGTGAAAAAATAAAATATTTTTTTTTGTAAAACATGAATTGGGCGGTACCTAGCGCCACCTAGCCTAGCTACTTGCGATTACTCTGCTTGACCCTGCCATCTAGTGGCAAGCGATTTCACCTCCTTTTACGCTACGCGGCTATGCCATAATTTCGTGTTACCGTGATGAAATGAGCCAAGAGGCTGCTTCGGATTTGCTTTTTTTGAGAGCGGCTTTTGGTTTTGCGGGCGAATGGTTTACCACTCCTCCGTGATGTGCGGTTGACGCAACGGTTGACGAAAGAATTATTGCTCGAGGAATAGCAAAGGTAAGACAAAAAGTGCGCGAGCTGGGTGCCGGTTGTCTCCGTTTAACATCGCTGTGCTGACGATGAGAAGACTGAGTGACTGCATGCTTTCGAAACGTAAGTTTCTTAACCTGCAGCGGGAAGCCGGCTTCAGAAATAAATACAGTTCGCGGAAAGCTGGTGTTACGTTTTTATTTGCTGCTCCTCTCGCTCCGTACAGTAGACTTAGTGTTCTCGTTAAGCCTTATTGAGCTCGATTTGCTCGATTCGTGGCCGCCATAGTGAGATGCAGGCGACGGAGGAACTTTTGCTCCCCTGCTTTAGGGACGAAAGTTTCTCCTTTTCTGAAAGAACATATGTATCAAGAGCGTTCCTCCCTTTAGGGAGGACTATACTGACCCTTTTTTTTCTAAGAGTGTAAAGGGCAAAAAGGTGTGGCAAGTAAACAGTTCGAAACAAAGCTAACCTACGCGTTAGCTGAATTTAGGCAGCGTTATGAGTCCCGCTGGTTCCCTCGTTGGGTTTTGAAACATAAAATTAAATTGAATCACCTGTAAGCACCTCCCCCTTTTCATGAGTGCAGTGTAGGGTTGCAAGTTCACTGAGACCACTCAAAGAGGAACTTGAAACTATAAAAAAATTGAGGTACATTTCAACTGTTTGCGAAATGCGATAGCATTTCAATGTTTCTTTTATGAAGGCCATTGCGGCTAATTACAATAAGAATAGCCTTGTTCCCTAACTCTGCCGTTGGTTGTAGCAGGAGGCCAGCTTGCTTCTTTGTGCCGAGCTCTGTTCTCCCTTTTCCGGCGTCTTATTAGCACGACGAAGGCGTTGAGCCTCAGTGGGCCGCCGCCCCTTTTCAGCGATGTCCTCTTCTTTTCGCTCCTTTTTCTTGAAAGGCATTGTGAAGGAGACCGGAGCACATCCAGCGAGTCGAAGTATATGCTATATTTAGCGGCTTCAACGTCGCTTTTGCTTACGTGTTTCTACATCGTCATGTTTTGGCAGCTGTTTGCTTTGCTACATGTTCTGGCCACTTATGTTGACAAAGCTGTCTGCCCAATCTCGACGCTGCGAAAGTGGGTAGAGCCATTCGTTAATGTGATCTGCCAGGTACATTTTAATGTGAACATGTGTTTATACATTGCTTATATTTATACTTACGGGATATAGAATGAATGTAGTATTATTTCACACGCGTAGGTAATTTCTGTGGGATTCACCAAATTAGTGCTAGATTGCGGAAGTAAAACGCTTACCACGATATCTCAGCTTTGGAGATTGTTTCCAGAAGCAGCAACGTCCAAGGCATTGCAGTCCCATTAGCAGCCTTTGCTATGCATATGTCAAAGCCATGTTTTTGGGAGGACGAAGCATGCTGCTATCTATTAACGTTGTAGCTAATTTTATTCTGGAGATATGAAATGTCGAAGCTCGAGGCGTGGAGATTGCCAAGGTTTCACTATGGTACTTTCCACAACCGTCATCTTCACTCCGAAGCATGCCCGTAGTAATATAGTAATAATTTTTACTACTTTTTATAGGAGTTCGACGACATGTACAGAGAATATTAAAAATCACAATAAAAATTTTCTGCACAAAAAAACTACGAAACACGTAAAAAAAAACGTTTTAGAGACATATTAAAAATATTTACCAACAAATTACTTCATATATAATGTCGTAAAATGTATCAAAATAAGAATATTTAAATGCATTTTACGAAGATATAAAATATATGCTTACCCATTCTCGTCGTTTTGTTATGAATGCAAAAACGATGCTGATTTATCTAAATGATACACAATTGCACGTCAATATCTAAAAAAAAGACTCCATCTATTATTAATTTTAAACTCTCCCTAATCATCCGCGATGTCTTGAACTAATCTGTGGTGGCCAAACATTTAGCAAAATATATTCTCCAAAAAAAGAAGAACGAGAACAAACCTTCACGCAAATTGAGCTAGCTTGCCGCTCGACATCGGGTGCAAAGACATATTTTCTAGAACCCAGAAAGGCTGTACAAAATGCCCCCCTTCCCCCCCTCCCCCCATCTCTGGGCATTTTGCTTACGAAGGATTTTCGGTGGACGCCATTGCTGCCGACAGTTGATAACTGTATTATTCACAGTGCATTACCGCAAAACGCAAAGTTCTCACACACAAAAAAATAGTCACCGCACAAAAAAAGAAAGTTAGGGAGGTGGTATTTGGAAAGTGGGAAAGTGGGTATCTTGGTGTTCAACATAGTGTGATGGCGAACAAACCAGCTTACAATTGTCAATTGGAACCGTACAGTGGACTACAGATAAAAATTTATAGCTACGAAGGTTTTGTTGTTGGGTGGTTCCATGTCAATTTATACAATGAAAGTCCGAGTCATATTTTGTATATATTTTGTAAAACGTATACCGTACGAAAGTCGTGTCTTTGGGAGAAGCACTCAGCTATAAACAAGGCTAGGGTTAACGAAAACATAGTGAGGGCGCAGGTGAGCTGGTGTAAGTTTACGAATTTGATAAAACACCCGAGACTGGGTGTGAAAAAACTTGAAACAACCAAAAGTAGAAGAGACAGGGAAAGAACATAATTTTAGACAAAACCCCAGGGACTAGGGGAAAGACGAAAGACAATACAGCACACCGAGTCTCAAATACAGCTGAAATTTATTTCACGGAAGTTCGTGTTTATATAGGGATTTTCTGCCCTCACAAAGTTCGAGGTTTTTGCCTACAGTCCTGTTGGTTGTTGTTTTGAAGTTCGAGGTTTTCGCCTACAGTCCTGTTGGTTTGTTCCGGGGAAAAAAAAAAAAAAAGGGGGGTTCTAGGTACTTTGTGTGTCTCATCAGGATGTTCGGGTGAAATGATTCAGGTTCAACCCAACCTCTTTCGGCTTGGTGCCAAGTCCTTTGTGTAAAGAGTGTTCTCACTTTCCTTTTTTTTTCTTTTGGTTTGTGAGGAAAACCAACACTCCAAATAAACACGAACTTCTGTGGAATAAATTTCAGCTGTGTTTGAGATTCATGGGTGTTGTGTCGTCCTTCGTCTTTTCCCCAGTCTCGGGGGTTATGACTAAAATTATGTTAAACCTTCACCAGCTCGTTTTCGCCCTAACTCTTTGTTTGAGAAAAGAAAATCAGTCAGACGACGTCTCAAAATGTCGTCTGACTGGCTTCGTCCCCTGTCACTTCTACTTTTAGCTGTTTCAAGTTTTTCACGCCCAGTCTCAGGTGTTTTAACAACATGGTGAGCCGTGTTTCACGAAACGCGGGCCAAATCGTTACTGCAAAAAGTGCGCATCGCGCAGAAAAAATATTGATGAAGTATAGGTCCCTGCCAAAGGGCAAATTTAGAAAAAGAGGTGCTCGATATAATTATGTTAATAATTACTTTTAGTAATTAACTTTGTAGTGAATACATTTTAAGTTTTTTTTTCAATTAACAACAAGGTGGGCATCATCAAAAGCTCTTAAATTCACCCACATTATAAATATATAAGGCATACGTAGCACTTTACGGCGCTTCGACAAAAACACTTAATCTGGACGCGTTTTGAAAGGGGGTGGGGGTGGGAGGTTGTCTCAGGAGGCAGCGCAAGGAAACACAAATATAAAACTAAGCTAGGGACAGCACGACTTTCTACACCCTACGAAAGAGCAGCACCGCTGTACAGCATTTTTCGGTTCTAGAAAGTGTCTATTTGGATTCAACGTCGTGCGACAAAGCCCACATAACGAAGACTCGCTAGCTCAATTTGAGTAAAGGTTTGTTGTCATTCTTTTCTTTTGGGGGCCATATGTTACTCAATATTTCGCGATCGCAAGTTAGTGCAAGGCACGACAAATGATTAAGGAAAGTTTAATGGAAATAAAAGATGGAGCTTTTTTATATTGGCGTGCAATTTTGCCACATTTAGAGAAATCAGTTGCGTTTTTAATTATTAACACAACTACAATAATGTCTATGCATATATTTTCTATATATTCGTAAACTGCATTTAAATATGCTAATTTGGATATATTTTGCGCTTTTGTCTATAAAGTGGCTTCTTGGTAAATAATTCGGGAATGTGATTCTGAAAGGTGTCTACTTAACATGTTTTAGTTTTTTTTTTCTTGCATAGAAACCTTTTATTTTAGTTTTTCATACGCTGTGTACATGTTGTAATCTCTTCATAAAATAAGTGGGAAAAATTATTAGTACGTGCATGCTTCGGTGTAAAATTGAGGGCTGTGCAAATTACCGTAGTGTTACTTTAGCAACATCCACGTCTCGAGCTTCGAAATTTTATATTTCCGTAAGGAAGCTATCTATACAACGTTCAAATATAGCTGAATATTTGAAGAATGTGGCTCTCACGTATGTTTTACAGCGAAGCTGTATACCTCTACCAGCCAAGGAAATTTTCGTGTCGTTGGCGTTGTAAGCAAAAAAACTCATGGCGAACAACTGAAGGCAAAGCAGCATATCTCCTTTGAAATCAGGCATACAGCGTACAGCTCAGTATCCGTTTCAATAAAGAAAACCACAAAACAAGCATCAAAACCACATGAAAGATGATAAGGCGCGTGTGAACAATAGCATCACCCTCCCACGCGTTCCGGTAAAGATTAGGTTTGCAGCTGCTTCGAAAGGGGTTGACGTAATTCGAAGCCCTCGTGTGAAGTGCAAACCGCATAATGGATGATAACGGCGCCTGTGAACAATGCGAAGCACGTTCCTTCTCCCCGCGTGTGTTTCCCGGTAAAGATTACGGTTGCGTAAGCTACTCCGAGTGGAAAAGTACCCAACAGCATAGAAATTACTTAGTGACGTCACCAGGCTTTGATATAAAACGTGTGCTTCACCAATGCAACTCAACCAACCACCATTCATGGATCATGCATTGATTTAACCTTATAAAAAAAATACCTCTACAGTGAGAACTGAAAATCTCAGTGTGTATCCCACTGATCATAAAGTGGTCGTGAATGTCGTTGTGAAGTAATAAAGGGTGTGGTTAAGTACATTTCACTTGTCTCTGGTTTCACTCTTTGTAGAGCCACGTGTGTGAATTTTCAAGTGACGTCGCAATAGGTAATCGTTGTGGGTGTCGTTTACAGCATCGCTGACCAACTACCTTCTCAGCGTGGATTGGAGCCATAGTTTTTTTTTTCTTATATAAATATAAAAAGGATGACCCCGACAATCATTGTACAATCTGATGTAGTACAACTTGCGGTGTACTCAACCGAATTAACCCACCGCCTAATTAACATGCCAGGCAGACGACTAAACCATCGACCTTGGTTCCTAACGTTCGGAACCTAGCCGAGCCGTGTCCGAAGCCGATGCAGCAGGCAAGGCCGAGCCGAGCCCGAGTCGATCGGGCGTCTCTGCGCTGGCGGTGGCGCAGACGACGGCGACGGTCCGACGTCTTCAACCTTGCGTTTAATTAAAAGGGGCCCTCAAGGCTCTGCCCCAACAGCGAGGAGATTGAGACCCCTCCTCACCCGCAACGGCAGCATGGCACTCTCCCCAAACCCTCGGTCCCTTCTCTCCCCAATCTTGTTCCTCTTTCTCCTCTTTTTCGACCGTCCGTCGCCCACTTCTTATTTTCCTGCCGTGCTCCCTTCGCTATTTTCTGTTTGCTTGTTTTACGTTCCGAGCTCTCACGAAAGTTCTTCGCGAACCTCGATCGCCACGCGAGTTCGCTCCGCGAACGCGCGGCGAGCCCCTTTTTGGACTCGTGATATAGGTTTTTGTTTCTTACCCGCGCTACTTTTTTTTCTTTTCCCTAACATCCTTCTCTTGTTCTTCCAGCAATCTTTCCTATTTAGCGTTTTGCTTTAGCGTTTTTTTTGCCTTCGCTTCTTCTACCACCTCATCGTCTTTTGTTCTCCCCGCCGGCTTTGTGTTTGGGCCGCGTGTGCAGCGGCGAGAGCCGCCCCTCCCGCGGGCGATCTCGGCTCTCGCCGGGAAACGGGGATTGACGTTGTGTGGGGGAGGCGGAGGCGGCATGCGCTACGGACAGCGTCGGGCCACTGCCGTCGGCGTCGTCGACGTCGTCGTCGTGGGTGCCGGGGAGCCGGGGACGGCGCGGGGAACGTGCCAGCAATGGACGGCCAGATAACGACGGCCCTCCGAGAGGACGGAAGGAGATGGAAGACGCCGGGGGGAGACGGAGAGGAACGGTCTCGACGGCGTTGTCGGGGGCTGGCGCAACTCGATAAGCAGGACGGGGCAACAAGCTGCTTGCTAGCGTCGTATGCGGCGACTCCGTCGTTCGAGCCGCCCCCAATGGCTCGGGTGGTGCTGTGACTCGAGGTGGACACAACTCTCGCAGGGGAAGAAACAGGGATGAAAGTAGGGTTTGGCTAAGCTGAGAGAAACCTGGGATGAGGAAGGTCTCGAATCCGTCGTCTTCCCTAGACAAGTGACCTGGCAAATGTGGAGACTATACTTAGAAGGGGGCTATAACCGGAAGAATAGCAAAAAGTCAGCAAACAGATGAACTATACTCCATTCTTTTGTGCGAAGTGATCAAGGCTAGCCTACATTCCAAAAGGATCCGACGCTATCAAGGTGAACATTCTTAGATTTATCATTCTGCAAGCTTTACGAAATAGCTTCGCTCGAAAACGGTTCTTATCGGTTGCCCTCATGAAACCAGGTTCTGGCGAATAGCTATATCCTTGCCCCAACTGCTGCACCACTTCCACGGGCGACATAATAGAACCGCTTTCGAACGACGCTCTTTTTGGTCAACACTATGTTGACCATTAAAAGCACAACAAAATCACTTTACACCGGAGGCAATGTGCAACTAAGGTGACCCAACGTTCCACCGGTTTCGTCGCTTCTGTTCATTAGGGGTGGGCTGATAGCGCAGCAAACGCAACCGATTGCACGCGTCACGAAAAGGCGCCACACGTTCTAGGAAGCTTGTCAACTGTCTTTGGGAACGTTTAAAGTCACTGGATCCTAAGAAAGAACCGCCATTGGCTTCCCCGCCTTCTAGCCGGACACGAGCAAATACCAACAAACAGACGACCAAACCTCGCAAGGCGATTGGCTGATCTGCCTCAGTTGCCATGGAAATCGCCATTTTTATCCATTCTAATCATCGAAGATTCGGAAGAGTCACTCTGAACCAGTCGCGCCAAGATTGCTCTGGAGCATCATCGTACGTAAAGCGTCCCTCGCTAATATAAGCGTCTTTGGCACTGTGTATTCAATCAACTTATCAATCATGATTATCTCCACATATATCTTACAATGATAGTGCCCTTCGTGAGTATTTTAAGACAGGACAATTTGTTTTAACACCTCGAAGCACCGAGGCCGCATCTGATGGCGGTACGATGATGTACGCTTGTTTCGCCGGTGTGTCGATAGCAAAATTTAGGTATACAAGAAACGACGTCTCTTTTCCCGGTGAGCAGCTCGCAAGGGGCGCTTCTGTTTTCCTCATTCTGGGAAGTGTACATGCTACCCACGTGGTTATGTTTTAATTTTCATAGTGCATAGAAGCTCAGCATTGCACGTGCTTGTACCAGCAGAGGAAGCGAGAGTATCCTCACTCTGGGTTGTGAAAAAATTCCACCAGGCGGCGATTCCCAAACTTTTCGCCGCGAATACATCTACCCGTCACCAGAGCCATATATTGGGAGAGTTTGGCCAATAATCGTAATCGTAATCGTAATCTTTATTGGCTCAGGAGAGCCGTGGCACCGCGGAAAGGCGACAGCCCGTATCATGGAGGCCCGCGGTGCCACGTCTAGTGATAATGATTATGAGGTGATATATACAAAGGGTGGACGACGCGGTCTTCTCAACATCGCAAGCCCCGTTGCTTGAAAGTTCGGGGTTCGCCAAGACATTTCTATTAGCTGTGAGAAGTGTCTTGGCAAAGGGCGGAGCAAAGGCCGCCACAAGCGCCGAATATTCCTCCCGCGGTTAGAGCGTAAACTAAATACACGGCAACGCATCGACCAATCAGCAAACCACGACGTCACAATATTAGAAACGACTTTTAAAGCGTAAAATAGAAGCGTTTAATCTCGCAGCACCACGACGACGACGACGACGACGTTTGGAGGATGCCACATAGGATGCCACACCGGGCGTCGGCGGTGCCTTAATCTAAGCCCTGGGCCTCGGTACCTTGGAGGCGGCAGCTTTCTGCTTTGACTTGAAGCCTGATGCTTCGACCCCAGTGAGCGACAGCACCATCGTGCTCCTGGGGCTTCTTTGTGCAACCGTACACCGATCGAACGGTAGGCTGCAGATCCCCTTGGCTCGCTGCTGACCCGCCTCAACGAAATGTGGACATCTGCAAATCGGACTGACATCCTCCGCAATAGCAACAATACATCTCGTCGTCATCTTGCATATGTATAGGGAGTATTCACTGAACGCCATATTTGTGGGTGCTGTGTAGAGCGCATGCTCAGAACGAGCTCACATCAATAGGCTGCTGAGACCGGCACTCTTGACGGTGCGGAATGCACGTTGCAAAAGAACTGTGGAAGCTCGCCGTCAGCACGCGCTCAGCACATTCGCGCACACAGCTATGGCCGCCAGAGAATACTCCCTATACTCATCGCATTATCATGATCAATAGACTCAGCACCGCGGGCCTCCATGGTACGGGCTGTTGCCTTTCCGCGGTGCCGCGACTCTCCAGAGCCGAATAAAGACATTACATTACAATACATTAGCGATGATCGCAACTACGCAGTTTGCTCTGGTTCGGAACGCGCGCTCGTTTATTCTACCGTTGAATATGTAATTGACGAAAACCTCATACGCGCATAGTTTTCAACCACCCAGAGTTACACCTTTTTACTCTAGCGACGCTGAAACGGCTTAAATTAGTCGAGTCACGGTTTTAGAGCTCACGGCCACCGCTAGGGGCTGTTTCGCGGCCTGTGGTTGGCCACGAGATGCTCGCCTGTTCAAACTAATGAATAGCCAAACTCTCTCAATAAACGGCTCTGCCCGTCACCAGCGAATTTAACAACGAGGTAGAGGGGCTTAGAGCTATAAACGGGTTCCGGTCTGCACTCGAAGGTGACCCCCATAAGGCCGCTGCCATTGTACGCAAATTTGACCACTCGTCACGTGACCAAACCAAATACGTGACTTCGCAGGAAAGATAACAGCGCCCAGGCTGCGGCTGGCCCCAGCTGGGCCGGAGCTTGTCGGATGCTTTGTTCGTTGTTCGTCTCGGCGAGTTGATTTCAGACGCCGAAGCGGTCATATGAGGCCGGTCGAAAGCGACTTCAGAGTTCAGCGTGGTGTCTGACGTAGGTAAGTGAAAATACGGAGGAACGGTGTGCATTTCGCTGGTGACCGACGGGGATATTGCCACGGAAGAGACAATCTGCCCTATGTTGCTCGGACTTCGGAGTGATTCGGATACCGCTAGGATCAAATTTAAGGCGACGTTTCTGTGCTCTCGTTGACCATCGGAATCTTCGAGGTCTGCAGTGAAGTGTGTGCAACATGTTTGGATACACAGTTTAGCGACGGAAATTGCGTGAGTCGTGCTTGGCAGTGTGCAATCGTGGTGTCGCTTCGTTCAAATGACCGAAGGCTCACTTTGGTTGTACGGCGCACCGGAGAGCTGCCTTGAAGCCGGTATTTTCCCTGCCGTGCTAAATGATGCTGTGCTGCTTCCCAAATTGTACCGGCGTAGACGTGCACTTTCACGGAGCACAGGTGTGCGGTGCACCAAAGAGCTGCCTTCAAGCTGGTAGTTCCTGTGCCATGCTTCAGGTGATGCTGTTCTGCTTCCTAAATTGTTCTGGCGTGGACGTGCACTTTCAGGGAGCTCAGGTGTTGCAGTTGGTATTTATTCCGCTGGTCTGTCGCACGTTTCGTCGACACAAAAGTTTCATCAGCACTCGTTATGCGAATTGCGAGCTGTATGGACATTTTATTGCGCGTGTTACCTACCCACCCTATTGGAAAATCTTGATGATGGAAAGATGATGGAAAGATGATGGAAAAAGCCTCATAACAGCGTAACCGTAATATGGGACATCCTATACCAACGAAAAAGCGGCCCCAGTATAGTGGATTAAAGCGGAACGATACAGGTTGGCGGAACAATACAAGCGTGTCGTACTATGGGACATCCTATACCAGCGTAGTGGATCTTGTTGGAACCATATAGGCGGATGGAACCATACAAGCATAACGTAATATGGGATATCCTATACCAGCGAAAAGGCGATACCAGCAAGGTGGAGCCATATGGCTCCACCATGCTGGTATCGCCTTTTCACTGTTATACAGGGCGATTTTTTAAGCTTTACATATTTGTTTAGAAAAGTTGTGAAAGCTACATTAATGCGGTTAGTGCAGGTGAGTTATACGTCCAGGGGTACGTAGTATAGGGGCCTAATCGTAACAATTAGTCGGATAATTAAATAAAATTTTTTAGTTACTTTTTAATTAGTGAAGATGAACATATGGTTTCAATTAGAAATTTGCCGAGTCATTGAAAACGACTAAATAAACTTTTTTTTAGAAGGATATAATTCAGGTGTACCATTTTACGCATTCTGTAAAAACGCTTTATTTGGATCCGTTTCTAGGTTTCGGTTTCTTATCAGACCGCATCTCTGCACCTACGGTCCTGTTCCCCAGGGGTTTAGTCGCGCAACACACGTGCGCCCTGCTTCCCTCCATTCTACGAGGGAGGCGAGGAGGTGGCTTCGCATGCAGCCACTGGTCAGCAGTATCGCAGGTGCAAAGATGCGCTCTGATAAAAAACCAAAATCTGGAAACGCGTCCAAATTATGCCTTTTTTTAGAATGCCGTAAAATGCTGCTCCCCTTTTACATATTCATGAAAAGGGTTGATTTATTGTTTTTCGATGATGCTTAGCAACTTTCTAATTGGAATTTTCACTAATTAAACATTTAACGAACATAATGTACTTAAAGGGAAGCTAGAGTGGTTTTGTATTTGAGGAAACACATTTAAATCTTCTTCATTTGACCTCCAGAATCTCAAATATCAAAATTATTTGGTAATTTGGTGAACCGAGGCTGCATATAATAATTTTTAAAGTATCACTGGAGGCACTCTTTCCCGGAGAGCGACATCACAAACGGAGCTTTCGAAATCTCTGCTCATGCATCTTCAGCGCTAATCAAAGCTATGCATGCACACACTATTTTTAAAAAGGGGAAAAAAAGACTTCACGACTGGTGCCAGTACGGGAGAGTACACCTAGAAAGCTTTCAATTGGACGCGCGGCCCTCAAGCGACACATGCTTGGCAGCTGAAAAATCCCCTTACGACGCCACTTCTGGTCGGTTGTTGTTGTGTTTTCTCACGTTTTGTTATATCTTTGGAGAAAACGAACGTGATATTCAGATTCACGGGATAAAACTACACTAGAATCAACCTCCATCTAGTTTTCTGAAAGAAGTCTTGCACTTCACTTTAATAAGCCGACTCATCATTACAATTACAATTACAATACAAAGGACACCCTATAGCATGTCCCCTAATACGATACGACTGTATGGTTCCTTCCCCGCTTGCATCCTTCGGGAGAGACTCGCAGACATCCAGAGTTGCATTGGAATGCTGGATGTCAGCGAGTCTCTACATCAGCATAGGTTTGAAACAAGCATGAGTGCTCCTCCTCGAGAACCTCTTGTCCGAGGTTCTCGAGGAGCACTAATAGCAGTGGCGAAATGTAGTGACGTGGTAAATTCAGTAGCAAGTATTTATTTCTAGAAGAATTGCATGCCGTAAAGCTGAACTTTGCTCAAAAGATGATAATTATAAATTCAATACTGAACAAAGGTGTCCCTTGAGCTGTCAGGCCAAACTCCCACTCTTGCCACTCAGGAGTTCCTAGCTTGTGCGTAGAGGATCAGCACAACCCAGATTTGTGCTGCGGGTGCACCTGCCATATAAAAATTGAATAAACATGAGATTAAAAATAAAAGAAGTTTACAATTCTTTGTAATGCGAAATTAGAGCGAAGATCTTGAGGAGGCGGATGGGAGGGTATGCCACTCCTTCCCCTCCCCTCCTCCTCGTCTGCTCCCTCCCATTTAGCGGGACATTTCCCTAAATTTAGCAGGAAAATTATCTCACTAAATTTAGCAGGGAAATTGATGTCACGTGACCTCAACACCAATTCAGTTTTCCCACTAAATGTAGCGGGGAAAATGACGTCACATGACTTTGTGTCACGTTAGCCAGAAACAAACACAGTTTCTCCAATAGATTTAGCTGAAAAATTAATGTCAAATGATCTCTACATTAATTCGATTTCCTGCCAAGTTTAGCAGGGCAGTTATGCCGATCGCGACGCCGTGAAACGGGCACCTAAGACCTGCGCCCTAAAAAACTGAATGCCTCACATGAAATAAAGTGATAATTAGAGATAACACAAAGAAAGGAGAATCTAAGATACCGCTTTAATATCATTCCGTTTGTCCGTTCTCAAATATTTTGATTTCAAGAAATGTTTATCTCTTTATTCATACCCAGAGAACCCCTCCCAGTTTCATCATGAATGAAAGAAATCAGAGCAGATTAGACCTTGTAAACCGTAATGCACATGAAAATGAATATTTGCCACAAAGTCTTGCATGGGTCGGTGGCTGGCTCATATCTCTAAATACATTTGTAGTGAGGAACGTTCTTGAATAAAACTTAGGTTTTGAATTTGACAGTTTAAATATCCATGAGGAACAATATATGTCACTGATTTTTTGTGGCATATCAGAACTGGCGCAGCACCGTCATCCTTGCATACCTAAAAGAGTTTGCATTTTTTTTAGCATGGCATGTGCTATTCTGATACCCATACAGCCCTCTTTAACAAACTTTTGTCTATAGAGCTTGTGGGGTTCTTTCCCATTCCCGGCCACCTGTCTCCGAATGGACCACGCAACGCAACTCTCGGTGCAACTGTTTATTTGCGTCTCACGTCCACGCGTGGGATGCTGTCAATCGCCGAGCTGAGGCCGCCGTTAGCTTGCCCCGATGTCGCTTGCCCCGATGTCGTCGCACCCGGGCTGGTCCATAGGGCCGCTGGTGGTGGTCCGCGCCGCCGATGCCCACGCGGCCGGCCATGCTCCACCATGGCTCCGGTGATCCGTCCGCCCAGGAGAGGCGTCGTTCGGTCGTCCCCGTGGCCTCTCACCCGATCCGAGACGTCGGGAGCCGGGCCCCAAGAGCCCGGCCGGCAGCGCCGGCGTCAGCGGGGCCGCCCGTTGGCCAGTCCTTCCCGAGTCCCCGCACTTTTCCGAATCACGAATCCCCCGAAACCTGCCCCGTCCGCGCTTTGTTCTGACCCTCCTCTCCCCCCAGCGCCACCGTCGCCAACTCGGGCGTCCCCTTGCAACTTGCCCCAAGGCCGTGTCGCCGTGTCGTGGCAGCGAGGGGGATTCCGCGCGGCGGGGGAGGGAGGACGGGAGAGGGCCGTGGGGAACGCGGAGCGGTTCCCACAAGCTCTTTCTGTGTTCATAAAGGGGCCCTGCAATGACTTTTTACTGTTTTTTAATTTGCACCGAAGCTAAGCGCACTGAACGTAGTAACTTAATGAAACTTTTCTTTTCGCAAAATTCACTTTATTTTAAAAGTTATAGGCAAATTAGAATTACAAAAACAAGCAAAAAATAACCTCCTTCATGACGTCGTAGGTCCTGGCTTGAGTGGCCGTGAACTAGAGGAGAGATAGTGAGCTCATCGAGCGCTCACGGCTGCCGCACTCCGTGTCGACGGCTGGAGAGGGCGCCACTAAAGCGTGTGTTGGATAGGCTGTATGAAGCGGGCGGCCAGGGCGGCTCGCATTGCATTTGCTGCGCGATTAAAGACTATTTCGGCATAACACTTCATTGGCCGCAAATGACAGCAAACACGGGGTAAAAATCAGTACAGAACGGGAGCCACTTCGCGCTGCCATACCGCCAAATGGCCTTTCTACGCTCCGAGACCTTTCTACGCTCGGCGTTCGTCGGCGCCTCATCCCACTAGCCCTTTCTAATATGCGCCGCTTTTTCCGCCGCTTGGTGGCAGGTATGTCGACGGGTCATTTCTTGTTTCGTACTTTATAAACTGCATTTGTTTCTTTTCTGATCTAAAATACTGAACAAAAACTACTTTCATACATAATTGAAACGGTTCGCGACACTTATATTTTGTATCTCGACTAAAAAAAAAGCTTTTAGCGGCTCTGACCAGTAGTAAGCCCAGGACCAAAAACGTCACATTTCGCGCGCTTTCGGTACCGCGGGTCGCCCTCGTCGGTGGAGGAGGTTTCCGCGTCGTCCGGTTTAAATATGACGCACCGATATTTAGTCACTCTCTCCGTGCCCGTTGGCTTGCCCGAACCCCAAGAGACGAGGAAACCGCAAAAAAGGTAGACGCTTAAATATGATTGCAGGGCCCCTTTAACTCACACGACAGATTCGGTAGCTTGAATTCTCTCTCGGCATCAACACTTCTATATATTCATGTAATAGTGAAAGACAAACTGTATGCGCTTGAGTACGGCTCAACAAGCACAGATGTGTAGAAAAGTACTGTCGAAAGCTCAAATGTCAAAATAAAAATATTTGGTAGAATGTGGATACAATTATGGATATGGTCATAAATACAGTTAGCACATTCAATATGAAGAATATGTGTTAGACGTACACTCAAAGAAACCTGTTGCATATATATTCATGCAAATTACTTCGGAGAACCAAACGCTAAGCCTCGAGAGGGAGTTCCGTGAATGAGTCTACCGAAAATGAGTGTACTAGACGGAAAAAGCAGTTTGATCTGCGACAATGAGCGTTACATAAGCAGGTGACATGCCATTGTTACTGTTACAGTGCCGACTGTTTCAAACTGTCAGCCGCGTCATTCGGAGAGTTCCCTTCGTACATTACAGGGTTTGGGTCTCTCGAATGCTTTGCGAGAAAGCTGATGAACTGGAAATATCTACCGTAGTTCTAGAAAAACTATTTCCAAAATCTTATCTCAATATAAAGTTCCCGTAGGTAGAGCTAGTCATTACGAATGATTGTGCCCACTGGACCACATAAAAATTTAATTTGCGACCTACAATATTTAATGGCTCAACCAACTCTGAATAAGTGGAACACTTGACATTAAAGATTGGTCTCACCATGACTCTCTGCAAACATCCACATAATAATTTCCATGAACCTTTGTATTTCAAGAAAACATTTGGTGCGAGCTGTTTAAAACATCATAACACATTTTAACACTAAAAGAAAGCCTGTAGTGGGCCACAACTTTAGCGAATTTCACTTCATTATGAAGAGCAATTACACATATGTGAACCTTCAATATAGACCTGCACTGAATTGTTTTCTTAAGTTGAACGTGCTATGCTCTGTTCACTATATAAATCTTTGCAAAGCTGACAATGTGCAAGTTCCTGTTTTTTTTTTATATTTCACATCTCCCAACTGCTGAGCACGATAAGATTGATGACACCAACGTAACGCAGTGATTATTTAAAATAATTGTTTGGGTATAGCACGAGCGAAGCCATTTGCGGGAAGTTATTTTTGTGACACCGTTGAACTTACATCAGCGGGCTTTATGTTCACATGTTAATCATGTCTGCAGACTCCTTTTTGTAATTCCAACCCAAGATTTGAATATGTCTTTTGCATTTTAGGCTTAGTAGTGCTTTTGCTGTTTCACTCAAGGAACCGGTAAAAAGAATGCTTATTTCGAGTGGCATACCTAACACCTGGTGGCACGAAGACTCCCCTGTCGTGACGCTAATCAAGTCACAGGCAGGGAGATACTGCGATGCTCTTGTTGCTGGGATTACCTCCCCCCCCGGGTCCTGGCCACACGACAGAAGAAGATTGAGTCCAAGCTTGTGGCCACTAGGATCTCCAGACCTTGGGGACCCAGGTAGCTGAAAATATAAACAAATCACAGTCAAGTACTTGGCAGAGATACATTACAATGAATGGCATATTCTTTTGTGATCAGCACATAGATCCTTTTATTTCTATACTTTTTACTTGTACTTACAAAACAAAACTGCTCCTTTACTACCACAGCCATTGTCTCCTCCGAGGACAAGGCCATGCAGGCCTTGAAATGATGGGTACCTAATTAAGGCAAATGATTAAACGCATTCGTTTAACCCTCTTCCACCCCAACCTGAAAGATTTCTGTCGAATATTCACATTCAATTGTAAAGACTACAAACAAATACTACTACGTCAATCCACAGCCGTATACTGGGAGAGTCTGGCCGGTCGGTGTGGCGACGAAGGCGCTCGAGAGGCGGAAAGGGAGGAGAGCGCCGAAGGAGCGAGAGAGAAAGAAGGCAGCGAAGCGACGACCGCCATTTTGACGCAACGCTGTCGGCGCGGAGCACTGTTGAGGCTACGCATTGTCTGCTACGGGCTGATTTCTTTTTCGCCTGACTCAAGGTTTGCGGTCGAACGTGGAAGAACCAATTCTTTACCTTTTAAAGCCACCGAGGAATAACATTATATCATTTTGTTGCGAGAGCCTGACAAATAAAAGTGGAGGACCACAATTTGTATGCCGATCCCATGCATTTCGCCAGGCGAATGAATGAAAATGGCTGCCCTCCCCCCTCAGATGGCAACAGTCAAGAGTTCACGCGCGTGCGCTCACGCCTCTCGGTCTGCGCCGCGGGCTGATTGGCTCACTCGGGAGGGGGACGTTACGGCTGCGAGATCACAGACTGGCCAAACTCACCCCATATATGGCTCTGCTGGAATGGAAAGATTTTTCTACCCTCATGTTCAACGAGTGTCGACTGGGGATACCAGTTCATACACTAACTGAGAATGAGGGTAGAGTGTACCAGCAAAGGGCAGGCGTCTGGATAGAAAGATTTTAGTTGGCGCACCAAGAGGCTAACCAATAAAAATGGGTACTACTCTGAGCAAAATGCCAAAAAAGCACCGATCTCGACTTAGCACTAACAGCAGCACACAGTATCTATTATACTGACTAAAGGGTACTCAAACTAAATATTCTTCCCGGCTTGCATTTTAGGAAAATCTCTGAATTTACAAGAACTATTAAGACAACTGCTAAAAAAAGCAATGGCAAAATCAACAATTGAATTTGCCTGCTCTCCAGTAGCACATCTATGGCAGGTAGACCTGCAGAATGAGCAAGCAGTCTAGAAAAACAGGGTATACCCTATGTATCTTTTTTTTTGTTTGTGCTGCAGAGCAAGTGCTGAAAGGAGGTTTCACGGCATCCATTTTTCACAAACAAATTTCTTGCAATCAGTTGAGAAGAAGTTTGAGGAGTGAACTTGTCCTTGGCACTGGCATAATGTTTTAGTGTTGCCCGCGGAGACTCAAATAAATTTGTAAATAAAAACAAGGAAGACCAACTTTCATAAAAAAAATCTGTCACTTTAGCAAAGAAAAGTTATCTTGACACACATATGTAGGATACAGTTTTACAGCGACTATTCGTGTGCTTAACCGATGTTGAGGCAAATCGGCGACAATGAAAAGAAAACGCCCGAGTAGCATTAAGGGAAAACCAGAAAAGATGCATACCTACAAAAAAAAAAAAAAATAGAACGACCACGGGCAGGAAGGTCTGGTG
Organism: Ixodes persulcatus; assembly: GCA_013358835.2. Taxonomy (NCBI): domain Eukaryota; kingdom Metazoa; phylum Arthropoda; class Arachnida; order Ixodida; family Ixodidae; genus Ixodes; species Ixodes persulcatus. The sequence continues at coordinate 338,396 of JABSTQ010010026.1, forward strand.
AGGCTCTCGGAGTGACTCCCTACAATGGGCTTGCGCAGACCACAGAACAAGATCGGTCAGAGCTTGCAGTCATAAGGTGCTTCATACGATGAAGTTCCAGAAGCAGCTGCAATTGGAAGCAAAGTGCATTTCATTTCTCTGCAGAACGGAGAGTTGAATAGATAGCATGCATTCATTAGGTGATACAGTCATGAATGCATCGACTTTTCAATGCAGCACTATATCACCGAATTGTTAACCGTGCCGGGCAACCCTAAAAACTGGAAGCATTATTCCAAACTATCTCAGCTTAAAGTTAACCACGGCAGAAGCTTCAAGCCATCCTTGCAAATTCAGTGCAGAAAGCAAGCCATGTGACTTTGTAGTTGGACTCCATGGTACGTCGAGCTTATAATCATGTGTCACGCTGTTTTTGCTGCAACGGCTTGTAGTGTCAAAAGTGGTCCACCTTAAAGAGATACAAAGTATAGACGTTTGTAAGTGGGACCCTGGCCTAGGCTTCACCTACATTGCGAGGTAGGACGTTCCAACCGGGATGTTTGCTGCCTGTAACCACACGACCAGCTTGTGCCTAGCGATTGTTCGAGCTGAGTATTTGTTCATACTGATATATTACGCTCACTGACAAAATGAGAAAGGCAGGGAGAAGTCTTAGTTGTTCTGCCACCAGGCCCCCTGCTACCTTCGATGATGTTTCAGTGTCTCATGAGCCTCGAGTGAGCACGTCCGTTCAAAGCGGGGTGAAAAGTAGAAGCGCGTGCTGGAGGACGTCCAGCCATTCTGTTTTTGTCATCGGCTATACTACATATTTTTAGTATGATATATTTTTAAGTGAGTAAATGTATTGCAAATATGCAGTCTACTTTTTACCATAATACGGAATTCTGATAACGATAACAACAGTCTATGCGTATTGCCATCCACCACTTTCCAAAAAAGTACTCCTGCCTATCGGAACATCTACACATTGGTGCGCGAGTGGGTTCAGGACTGAGAGGCTAGAAAACAAAGTGCTCGCAAGGCTTGCCTGGCCCTTTCAACCATGCGAGTACATTCGTCGCAAATCCCCGATTTCTAGCGAAAATTTTTTAGAATAAGCAAATCCTGTCCACGCCCGAGGTAGACCACTGAATCGTGATTCCCCCATAATGTGAGGATCCTCCTTTAAACTGCGGTACAACCTGCAAATGAACTCTGCTGTGCTGCGGCACGCGTCCATGCTGCCTGCTTCAGAGGAAAACCACTGTTTGTGTTGAAGACGACATCCCACAACGTACAGACTACAACGTTTAACAAACCAGGATAAAATTCATATCATTCAATAGACACAGATAGGCTCACAAAGGGATGACACCATGATTGTTGTTGTTGGTTTTACTCTTGCATACGAACAAAAGTGACCTCTTATTTTCTCTGATGTACAGCAAACCCCTTTTTTTTGTGGCCCCTATTTCTTCTGAAATCGGTCATAGAGGACACAATCACGGCCACTAAATTACGCAAAATTAAAGACTGCAAAAATTAAGGGCTCGCAAACATTAAGGGGTTTACAGTACTTCCGTGTGTCACATGATGTTAACATTTCAAGGAGGCTGAAGGAATTGGTTTAAAAAATTGGCCTATGCAAAAAGGAAAAAAAACCTTCTCCACGTTAGGCACGCGAGGTTCTTCTGCACTCCCTATAAGGTGGCAGATTTGTTTCGGCAGAGCTTTTGGTAAAACACAGTCTCAAAACTAGATATACTTGGCGTCAACTATTTCGTGTTGCATTGTAAAGGCTAGAGTAGCTTCTAGAGTGCTTCAGCTCAGCACTTCTGCGAGAGCATGTGGTTTAGTGTTGCATCTCATTTGCATGGTCTAGAGAAACTAGAGCTGAAAGAGTTGGGAGCATTCCGGAATAACAAAACGCCAACTATAGAAGCATTGAGAGATGCGCACATGTGAACTGTGCATTTCTTAAAGTGGATTCGAGCGAAGGTAAAAACAATATGTGTACTTACGGGGGCCATACTACCCATACTTGCCTTCCTCAAGCATGATAACTTGTCCCTCGGTAGCACCATCCAGTAAGAAGCACCGGCAAAACGACTCCTGGATTGAATGACGACCCCCCTCAGGTCTTGGACGGAGATCCGAAACACTGCTTTAGGCCAGATGTTGTACCTGGCGGGGCAGGGGCTAAAAGTAGAAATTAACAAATTTATTTGATGTGATACATTCCTATAGCATAAACTCTAGGATAGCAGGATTTTTTAGGTCAGTCATGTGTTTTAATTAAACACAGAAACGGTTGGTTTATATGACGAACCAGCAGCCCCCGTTTTGCATAAGTGTAACGCAGTGTCTAACGTTACGTCCGACAGAACCCGAAATAAAAATTAAAGTTACGCCCAACGTAACTTTACGTCAAGCATTCGAGTTACGTCCGACGTAACCTAAAATAAAAATTAAAGTTACCGTATTTATTTGAATATAAGTCGACGTCTTTTTCTCGGAAATCGTGACCAAAGAATTTCGACCTACATTCGCGACCAAATTTTGCGACCCTACCGGGAGCATGGAGCTATCGAGTCACCGAGCCGGCGTTGCCGTAGAGCCGCGCCGTTTCTTGTTTCAAAAAGCTTAAAACAACCCAAACAGCAAAAGCCGACGGCCTGCCCGCGGTAGCCCTCGGGCGTCGGGTTTCGCCATCACGCCTGTAGCGTTCCCCTCGCTAGACAACGGGGAAGAGGGGGGAGAGGAACCGGAGGAACGCGATGCGCCATGCACTTTGCCCTCCATCCTCGCAAACGCGCACAAAAAAAATAAAAAGATTACTTTTGTTTGTTCCTTGAGACGGCTCGGCTCGCTGCTCATGGCGACTCGCCTCGCGACCCGGGGCGTTGCTTGCGTCTTTGTATTTTGTCTTACGTCGCTTCGCCCGTCTCTACCTTCTTTCGTTTCTTCTTGTCGTCATTTTACAACGGTGTCAGTGAGGTATTGTTGCGAATGTGCGAGGATGTCTACCGAGCTGACGAAGCTTCGGACGACGTTGACATGTCCGGAAGTCCTGACGGTGATTAAGTTTTTGGCATCGCCCCTAAATTTAGCTGAGAGTGCTGTAAATAAAGGTTTGTTTATTTCTTTCTTTTGCCCAACCTTTCTCCTGTTCTTAAAAATAAAAAAAGGTCGACCTATATTTGAATTATTTTTTTTTATTATTCTCGGTGGGTTCAATAAATACGGGTCTATCTATTTTCGAGTAAATACGGTACGTCCCACGAAACACTAAATAAAACTTAAAGTTACGTCCGACGTATCTTTACCCCAAGGTTTCAAGTTACGTCCGACATAACCCAATGTGAAAAGTTACGTCCCACGGAACTCAAGATAAAAAAAATAAAGTTACCCCCACCCGCTGCCCGTTTCGACTTGGATGTGTTTCGTACCGGCGTAGGGCGTGGTACCGGCACGCGTTCGTGTAATTATTTTTACTACACGCGTATGTGTAATGACACACGGTCCAACACTGGTGTCTCAGGCTAGCAGCATGCGTGCTGAGAAGTTAACATCGTACATCGTTTTCAAGCATGGGTCCTCGTTCATCGGCTCGATTTACATTTTCGGTAAATGACAAACCGTGATGAAGCACAATTATTCTAGCTCAAAATTGTCACGAACACTTGGCACGCATGCTTACACTGAAGCGCACCTAACTTAATTTAAAAGTAGAACAGAAAGGGGACGAGATTTGCTTACCGCTTCACGGAGAGACTGATACCTTCGGATCCTAGGCCTACCGGACGAACTTCGAAGTCGTCGATGGTCCGGGGATCGGACGAGGAAAGCCGGCCGCGCCGCGCTGACCCAGGCTGACCACACCTGGGTGAACTATGAGAGGCGCCGTCGAGTTGAGAACCAGAGTCGCAGCAGAAACGGACCGCCAAATATCTGTTCCGTACAACGTACAACGAGCCGACGTCCCCCACGCAGCTACGCCTCCGCCATCTTCTCCGCGACGACGGGAAGCGGGGAAGCCGAGTAGCGGAAGCGGAAGTCACTGGGCGGCCGCTTTTCGTTTCGCTTTTAGCCGACGCCGGCTTCGGTTGCGGAATCGTGGGGTTGTAGCTGGTTGCGACGAGAGGAGCCACGAAAAGGCGCCGAGTAGGCCGTGTACGAGTCACTGTACGAGCAACGGGCCGTTTGCCACTGTCGACCGGTGACGCGGTATCCTCGGCTTGGTGTCACGATCGGTTTGTTGCCGTGCACGTTGGCTTTGCTATGCGGTACGGCTGGTGCGGCTGTTGAATACTTGTGGTACACATTATTCGAGACAGTCGCCCCAAGACGTCACCTTGAAGAGTTGACCGAGGAATTCGTGTGAGCTCAACGTCGGTCTATGTTCCGTTTCGACATGTATGGTATATGTAACGATACCGGTGGTAAATGATGGACGTTTCGATGGAAGATGGCGGTCGCCTTTCTGCATGTATGATTTGGTGATACTGTTGGTCTTGAGCAGACATGTACACGTTACCCAAAAAAAGTAACTAAATACCGTTACTCGTTACTCGCTCAAAAAGTAACTAAATACGTTACTCGTTACCGATTCTCAAAAGGAACGCGTGAGTTACCTCAAAAGTAACGAGTTACTTTTCACGTTACTTTGACGACCAAATACACAACTGTTTTTGTTTCATGGTTTATTGTTTCCTTTTAGTAGTCGTTGCACTTACGCAGTAACTGCCTCTTGAAGTTTTTATCGGTTATGTTTTCCCGCTTCCTTGGAAATATACATCTCCGGTGACGCTGAAGAGTCGTTTTACCGACGCGCTCGAAGGAACGGCAGTGTTGTGCTTGCTGGTGAATCTTCGGGAACTGCGCCTTCATTGAGGACAGCGGGTAATGGGTTCTGTACCTTCCCGTGTTTGCAACCTCCGGGTTTACATTCGGTCCGTACCCGGTTCTAGAAAGTTCAACCAACGAACCTGATTGTGCTCGCTGGGTGAAGGACATTCCCAGCTGTAGAGTTCAGTACAGCAACGTTTATCGCTGGACACGTCAGTCGAACTGTTCGACTGACGTGTTCAGCGATATACGTTGCTGTACTGTCATACTGTTTATTTGTTTTTCGGGTTTTCCATCTGCCTTTGTCGCAATAGACACATACTAAGGCTAGAATAAATCAAGGTCGTTTAAGCGGTGTTGTACACGTTACTCCTCAAAAGTAACCAGATACCTTACTCGTTACTTGGCCTTAAAAGTAACTAAATACCGTTACTCGTTCTTTTTCTGAAAAAGTAACTAAATACGTTACTCGTTACCGAAAATAGTAACTAGGTACAAGTAACTCATTACTTGTAGCGCGTTACGTACATGTCTGGTCTTGAGGTATAAATAAACGTTGTGTTGGAAAGATGTCGGTCGCCTACGTCATCGGACGCAATATCATACCAGCCGCACCAAATTATATCGGCAAGCAAACTGGCTGCCAGTATAGACAGACGCGGAGCCATATCGGTGCCAGTATATCCAGTTATGCAGAACGCCAAACCAAACTAGCTGCATCCACAATAACACGGAATTATGGTGGCTTCATACCAGAACAGTACAAGCAGCAGGTATGTTTCTTGTACGTTTTTCCAATAGGGCAACAAGAGCGTCGCCACCTTCGTGGAAAATGTTTTGCGCCTGATCGAGCACAGACGCCAACCCTGATGCTACAGAAGGCAAGAAGCTAAGAATCCCATGTCCCTCATGTGAGGGGCAACACCTTCGGCAGCCTTGTCCGCAACCCCACGACAACAGTCAAAGGGTTTATATCACCGAGGTTTCTAACATTGAATGTACACTGCAGACCCGAACCTGTTACTATCAACAACTCCCCAGCATCTCGACACTTGAGTCGTCCAGCTGCAACTTCGACGCCAGCCTCCCAGGCATCCAAGACATTGTCCGGGGAGAGATCAGGAAGCTACATCCTGCCATCAGTTGCCCGGCTTTTTGATTGCCAAGAGTTTTTCGGAACAAGTTCGACAGGCATTTCAACCGGAGACGTCTTCGAGCGAAGCGGCATCTGACGAACCGAAGGCGACTTATGCCACAAAGTCACGACGACCGCCACCGGCTACCCGTTAGTATTCAATGCCAACTCAACGATCACCCCAACGCCGAGGCATTCCCGACATTGGGAAGAACCAGTGTAGGTCGGCGCTGAACAAAGTACACCAAGAAAAACGGAGGTGCTGCGAATGGTCAACCGAAAACCACTCTGCTACAACTGCATGAGGCCGACCAAGTCTACTGGAGGTGCCCATACCAATGAATTGACCTGCAAGAGTTCGTGCCGAACGACCTTCGAGCACGTGTCGAGGAGCGTCCGCGGGACATTGAGGAGTATCTTCGGCGGCCTTTGCCCCATGTGCCGACATTACCTCGAAGCTCCTCGTCCCCATCACCTCGACAGGAGGTAAGCACGACAAAGCAGGTGAGCGGCATTGCAAGGAGAGTTAATTTGGTGTCGGTTGTCGTCCAAGGACAATACCTAATAATTTGATGACACCAAATATCTCTGTCCACGCAACGAAGCACACAATTACCAACTTTGAGGGTGAATGCCGCTGAATGACTTGAAGAAATAGAATGATTGTCTCAAAAGTGGACACCAAGCTTCACCCGACTTCACTTTGCCACACGAGACTTACACAAGTTGCAGTGGTCGTGGGATGCAGAAAAAATCGCCGTTGCTAAATGGAAGTAAAATAGCTTGGATAGCAAACAAACATTGTTGCCAGCCATCAAGTCAACGGTAGAGCAAAAGGCACAGCCACGTAAGCAATACATGCCCGAGCTTGCTACATTGACGCAGAAAACTACCAGGAAAATTTGCGGATTAAAAGCCAGCCCTGCAGCTTCAGTGCATCAGATGTCAGTGGTCGCACATAACGTATGATTATAAGACGACATCAGTCGGTCAAAGTTGCCCCTCGACCAAACTGAACACCGACGTGTCAGGAGCGTCATCCGACAGCAAGGAGCACAGGTACTACGACTGAACACTTCACACGAGACTACCTGTCGCAGAAAGAACTCGTTATGGAACCATTTGCAAAGAACCAATAATTATGTAGTCAAGGGGATATAAACATATTTGATACACTAACCAAATAAACATATTTCCGCTCGCCTATTTGCATTCAGAGTCTTTACACAAAAAATTGTGTTCACAACACGTGATGGACTCTTAGAGGACACTCGGATCTCTGACCTCTCAATATTAATTGATGGGACATACTAGACTAGGAGACTGGTTGCATTGGGCTGCACTCGTTCGACTTCTCCTGAACATGTGGCGCATCCGAAAACCAACTCCAGTGATGTGCAAATGTTGTTTATTAATTTATTCTAATTTCTTTGTGTGGATTTTATTTTACATGTTTCCTTTTGCAAACGGCATGGTTTCACTGACTGTAAGACGCTGCCAGTCAAGCCCAATGTGGCTTAGGCAGGTCTGACTTAACATACGTTTTGTTCATTTGCAATAAAATTATTATTATTATTATTATTATTATTCCCTTCAAGGGCCTCTGTAGGCATTGCAGAGAGGATATTTAAAACTACGCACATGATAACATCAAAGCACACTAACATTAATGAGCACAAAACGGGCCCGTCTAAAGACACTAAATGTTACACTCGGAAGTGATACTTATTGCTGCAACTTGTTGATCGCAACAACAAACACACCTCTGAGCATCTAGTTTAATAGTATGTGTTGATGCATTGTTACATAGCAGGACACTTCCTATATCTATGACACAAAAGACCCTTTGGGAAACCCCATCAAGCAACACAACTGTCACCATTTTGTTTTTTCGGCGTGAAGCACACGAATGGGTTCAGTTCACGTCGAACGCTAATGCAGCATTCGAATCCAATAGGCGCTGAGCCAAGTTCACAGTGATGGCTGACATAACATTCTTGTCGAACAAATGCCTAAAGTATAAAGGCCTTGGGTAATTAAAGTAGTAGCTACTGTAATTCGTTTCATCACAATTTGGCAAACAGCGAAGGCTACAGTCTCGGTCAGTCAGTATGCACGCTGGAGAGAGGCACATGACAACATATCATAAGAGTGCTCATCTGCACAGACTTGTCACACACCTTTACTCCGTCTCTCTGACTGGCCTGAGGGTGCTGTGGCGGTAGCCCTTTTCCAAGTTACAGTGAAACAAAGTATATGCAGCCCACACTTTTGAAAAAAAGTCTATTGAAGAGACTGAAAGGGATGGTAGTCAACATTTTTCAACAAGACTACTCTTCGGGCAAGGGATGAACACAAATATGAGTCATCTTGTCCAGGTAATTAGAACAAGTAAATAATTGACCGACTAATACAATGCACTCTTGATAAAAATATGATTGCTGTAATAAATCCTACGAAAGAGAAACGTGTGCAGTTAATCTTCTATTTCCGAGTTGCATAACATCTAACGAACTGCTGATATGCGTGATTCTATCTCTGGACCTCTAAAGAGTGGGGCTGCATTTTTAGGGGCGAAGCTCCTTAAAGTCTAGCCTTGTCCGTCCGTCCGTCCGTCCGGCGTCTCTGCTCACATAAAAAGAAAAAAAAAATGTTTGCGCAGTCGACAGGATTCGAACCTGTGCAGGGAGACTCCAATGGATTTCTAGTCCATCGCCTTAACCACTAGGCCACGACTGCGGGAGGAGTAGGGGGCTTTGAGATGTGGTAGTAACTCAAGAGCTGGGGATGTCATGAATGAAACATTGCATGTAGCCGCTCAACGTCTATACAGGAGAGGGCGCTGCGGTCAAATCCGTATATAATCGCGTTAAACTTTGCATGCATGGCTCTGCATTTCACCGACCATAAAGCAGTAATAATGAAGTCGAAAGGCAACCCGGAACTCAGCACTACCTATGAGCAATAAAAAAAAATCAGCACCATCAGCACTACCTATGAACAATAAAATCAGTATCATCAGCACCACCAGAGCTTCGCCCCAATCAACATCATTCACCACATGAAGATGCGGTCATTTTTTTTAAGGTTCTAGATGTTAGAATGATGGATTAAACAACCATCTAAGAGGAGTACGATCATACACATAGAGATTACTGTGGTCTATTGATACCGATCGGCAAGGTAAGGAGCCTACTAATACTAATTTCTAAGGGACATCGGATGCAACATTTTGTGCACTGATCAATCAAGAATGTGAAGACTTGCTGTGTTCTGAGTTCGAAGGGGACAAATAAACTGTTTTATGAACATAAGTGATGAACTTTTTTCCAAATGATTGGTTCGAATGCTTTGTAAGAGTTCGCGTGCACTTCAGTCAAGTAAACGCCAGCTTTCCACTTCAAAAAAGTATTGCGATTGAAAGTAGAATCGTAGATTAGCACAAAAGGTCAAAGATCGCAGGAGCTTCCTCGCTAAAAGTTGTTATGGTTATTCGGTAACGCAGGGCTGAAACAACTTCCCCTAGACCCTAACGCGACGTATACCTTTCGCTTCGATTCTCAGACATTCCAAGTCAAACGAAGCTAGAAAAATTCGAATATTTTATGCTAGAAGTTATATCGTAAAATCGTTGATTAGTACAAAACTTAAAGATCGCAGGAGCTTCCTCGCTAAACGTTGTTGTGATTATGCAGTTACCTAGGGCTGAAACAAATTCCCCGAGGCGCTAAGTCCGACGCACACATTTAGCGTCGATTTTCAGACATTCCAACATTCAAACAAGGCTAAGAGAATGCGAGAATTTCATGCTAAAAGCACTCAAAGTTATATCGATCCTCGAACACATCCGGGAATCCGAACACCGGGACGGCGATACGGCTGATGCTGTCTCACAGGTGTTAATATCCAGATGATCTAGAGCGATCTTGCGCAAAAAGGGCATAAAGTCTCATTCCTCCATATTTTCACATTATACTTGCGTCAGCGAGCACGAAGAAGCTCGAAGTCGTCGGAAAGGAGCTGCACGTCACGGCTACCGCCAACAAACAAACTCGCATCCGCCAGCTCTGGGCGTTACCGTCTTACCGATGACGTCACGGTTCTTGGGATGTCACGTGACGAGTGGTCATATTTGCGTACAACATGGTGGCAGCCGGGGGGGGGGGGTGCCACTTCCGAACTTCCGGTTTATCACTCTAAGCCCCTCTGCCTCGTTGGAATTTAGATCGGCTCACCAAGAATGGAGAGGTCAATGACAAGCTGCTCATTCAATGAAACAAAATGGGCGTCCATACGCGGGGATCTTGCGGTACTCTCCCAGAGTGCAGTGACTTTAGGAACGTTGGCCAAGGCTACTTGCGCGACCGCGTGGCTTTTTAGAGCGCAGCTCTTAGGCGCCCGTTTCCGGCTTGAGCGGCGTCGGCGTCGGCGTAACCGCGCGTTGCATGCAACCTGAGTCAACCTGGGGCAACCTGGGGCTTACCTGGGGCAACCTGGGGCGGTCACGTGACCCCCCAAGTCACGTGACCGCCCCAGTTCACGTGACCGCCCCATGTCACGGCTACCCCCAGGTCACGTTACCCCCCAGGCGCCCCTGGTCACGTGACCCCCCAGGTCACGTGACCGCCCAGGTCACGTGACCGCCCCTGGTCACGTGACCCCCCCCCCCCCCTCGAGGTCACATGACCCCCGTCAGGGGACGAGGAGAAGGAAGGATGAGGAGGAGGTGAAGGAGAAGGAGGGGGTGGAGGAGGAAGATGAGGGGAAGAGAGGAGGAGGAGTAGCAGGCAGGATCACAAGGGAGGAGAAGGGAGAAGAGGTATACCCTCCCCTCAGTACCCTTCCCTCCTCCTCCTCAAGAGCTGCGCTCCAATTCGGCGTTACAGGGAGTTGTAAACGGCTTTCTTTTTGAATGGTCGCCTTCAGTACAAGAGCGCGTGTGAACGTGGCGAAAGGCGTGCAGCATCGTGGAAAGTACTATTGTTTTTTAATAATAAATTGTGTTGTGAGTATGTTTTGACAACCGGAAGTTAGTCAGCCTTAGTGGGTGTCTGGTGTCCGCTGTAGATGTGAAATTTAGCCAGTGTAATACAACTGTCCGCCTGGGGTCTTTAACGTGCATCACGCAGTACTGAGAAACGACCGCACGCCTGTACGATACTCATCTAGATCGGAACGGGCAGGGCTAGGGATTGATTTCAGAATCCCCGGGTTCTGCAGCGTGAGCTTTCGCTGCACACGCTCGGAGCTGCGGTGCGTTGATACATTGGATCACCGATCTCCCCCCCCCCCCTCCCCCTTCTTCTAGCTTTTGCAACTTCACACAGATAGCACAGAAACGTTAAAATTGCCTTGAAATGATAGTGGGTTGGATTGTTTCTCAACTGTTTCTCAGTGCCAGTAAGGCAGTGATACACTGCCTTACTGGCACTAGTGGGACCCAAGTGTACTTGTACATTACGCCACTGACCAAGAAGCTCCTTCGTCGAGGTGAAATTTCAACGATGAAAGCAGACTTCTTTTTGATTTTTTCTTTCGAAAAACTTGATGGTGTAGTTATGGAGTTTATTTGTTGACGTAGGACACCCCAGGAGACGATAGTCAGTCGCTATTCCTCATCAGTAAAAGAGTGTCTCTGCGGCCGATGCTGTCTTTCGTGGTGTGGGTCGTTCGTTGGAGTTGCAGTCTACTACATTTGAATAGAAGAATATTTCGCCAGAAATTTACAATATTATCTTCTTGACATCCGTGACCCTCTCGGGGAAAAATTGAAGTGTGTGAACCCACACCACCGAGAAGAGCATCTAATCACACGCATGCTGCTGCGTTGCTCGTTCACGCTCGTTTATTTCACTCAGTGCAGATATAGTAGAACAGTTTGTTTCACTTGTTTCAGTTGTCCTGCCAACAAACAGTTTGCGGATTGTAAAGAGAATAGGCACTTTCTCCGCATCGAAAAGTTTTAGAATTGTTCCGACTCCGAAAAACATACCCACACCATGTCACTTGAAAGGGAAACATTGGCTGCAGCGGGACTTTTTTTACTCATAGAAGCTAGCAATATCACAGTAATTTCCAATACAACACTAACTTTTTTTCAATGCGAAATATTTATATTACTGTGAAAGCTAAAAGTAGCAAAAATAAATGCATCGAACCTGCGATTCCACAACCCACAGTACCAGCATTATGTAAGTATCCGGGTTAATATTCCTTGTTATGTTGAATTTCCGCCCTGGAGAACCGATATATCTCTTTTAAAATAAACAAATATTTAACATAAATAGACCAGTCCACCCAAAAACAGAGATCCGTTGTGGTGATCCATGCCTCCCAACGTCTGTCTAGAGCAGACGACGCCTCCACAGAAGCGATTATTCAAATTTAGGCCGTACGCTGGTAGCATGGCTCGATCTTCACTGAAGCACCGAACAGTACCGCACTATGTTCTGCTAAAATAGTTTTCCCACCAATAATATGCGACAAAATAAACGCAAGGATCTACACAGCCTCGCGCGCGAACGTCGAGAGCCTCTGGGGCGGCGATAGTCCTATCCCCGCTTTGATGATGAGGATAGCGCGACAGTTGCTCCACCTCTAGGTCGATCTTGAGGCCAATAGGTTAATTATTATAGTGATTTATTAAAGGGATATGGCTAAGGGCTAGTGTAAACTGCACGTTTCTTATTGACATATACACGAGAAAACTCAGCCTACAGAAAATTGGAACGGTGACTTCTCAATCTAACAAAGGCAACTTTTATTTCCGGACTTGACTGATGAGGCTGGGATTCGCAAATCCCTAGAATATTTTTCCAGAACCATAAGGGTCCGCTGACCCCCCTTTCAGAACCACTGTTCTAGGGTAATTTTTTAATGAACGACAGCGAAAACAGCAAGCTTTGCAGAATTGTTTGTTTGTTTTGAAGTTATCGTTTATTGAGGCGGCCAAGACGAAAACTGACATTCCTTCCCGTAGCCTCCTTTATACTCACAAAGCCCTGGCAGTTCGACGACGGAGCCATAGAATGGCCGGTTGCAGATTTGGAGCGCGAAGATCTGGTAGTACAGAGCATCAAAGAGCCATTTCTCGGGGAACCTGGACGACAGCGCACAACTCTCGCAGCGGCGAGGACCCGAAACACACTTGTTCGTTCGGGAAAAGTTTCTTTCGGCGTCTCGCCGCAGCCGGGTGCCGGTCACGTGACTCTCTTTTCATGCGTCGTCTGCCGCTCCACCTTTTCCATTTCGGCGGCCGCTTCTCGAGGCGGCCTGCCAGGCTTTGTCAGTATAGAGGAGACTATGCCCTTCTATGTCCTTCACATGTCGGAGATCGCAAGTTTGACCGCTCGCTGTGCTTCCACTTCTCACACTTCTGCGCTAGAAAACGTCTGTGACACTTGCATAATAGATTTTATCCCGCTTGTTAATAATATCAATAATAACAATAATAATTTATTCACAAATGCACCGACCTTCAAGTTACACTCTAAAAACAAAGGTGTAGCTTTTACACTCCTCGTCACATATTTGACACCCAAAAACTTCAGTTCGACGTACAGCGCACTGAGGTAGAACCGAAGGTGCCAACTTTAACCAGCGGCTTGATAGCCGAGTTCTAAAACTTATTAAAATATCTAATGTATGCACGACTCACTGCAAAAAAAAAAAAAAAGTAATCGGGGTTTTCTTGGCCCTGCTGCAAAACCTCAGTGATTTTCTTTTGTTGTCTTTGATAAGTACTTTAGCTGTTTAATATGTTATATCCCACCGTCATCAAGCCTCTCGTAAAAGTTGGTGCCGCTGCAGTTTGACGTTATTGCGCTGTACGTCGAACCCAAGTTTTGGGGTGTCAAATATATGACAAGGGGTGTTAAAGCTACACCTTTTTTTTTTTTTTTTAGGGTGATAGTATTCGAATCAGGTCAAAGCCAGCAGGGGCTTCTGGGGCCTGACTCAGCATTACAAATATTCAGTATAAAAATTTAAAAAGCTGGTATTTTAGCATAATTAAAAAAAAAAAAATTCCGAACTTTTTTCCTTAATGAATTTTGGCAAAGTTTGGAAAGTTTTTACATGTGACATACATAAGGTATTTTAAGAAACTTGAAATCACCGAAAAGCTCAAACCTTGCTGTTTTAGTGCCTACAAATTCAATAATATATGTACCATACAAAAAAAAAAAAATCGGTTCTATACAGGGTGTCCCCCAAAAAGATTGGCGGGGTATTTTTTTACCCCAAAAAGAAACTACGCAATGTCGAATGCTCATTTTTCGCCCAAATGTAGCCCTAGTGGTCCAAACCAGATGCAAAAGTTTTAGCATTAACCGTTACTTTATTCGACAGTTTTACGGGATGTTCTGACATTTTATGAAAAAAAAAAAATGCCACCCAATAGAGCTCTCGAATGTATCTCATGAAGCCAGTTACCGAAAACGGGCGAAAATGGGCCCCATTTCCCGATTAAAAGTAAAAAAAAAAAAAAAAAACTCATTTAATAACTTTTGAATAAGATGACGGTTAGTGCTGAAACTCTGACATCTGGTTCGGACCTCTAGCATTACATTTAACGGAGAATACACGTTTGGCGATGCGTAGTTCATTTTTGTGAAGAAAATAAGGAAATATTTGAATGAGCAAACGTTTGAAAAATCTAGCAAATCGGAAACCTATTTTCTTAAAAAGAGACACCTTTTTTATTCGCTTCGTGATTTAAGTAAGAACGCACAATTGTGCTTTATCGGATAATATAAATATAAAATATTTTGTATGTATAACCGCAATTAAAACATGCAACGCATCAGTAGTGCGTTGTGATAGCGTTCTTGCAACAGTAATATTCTGTACAATATTGGGAATTAATATGGTTTATTACCTAAAAATGATACTTAGCACGTATGCCTAAAAATACCTAATATTGCGAGCAATTAGAAGTAGCTTATTTTAATCCGTAATATGGCTTTCTGTTTTTAACACACACTTCAAAAGATTCAAGAATTTATTTCCGGTTATATACGCAGAAATACTATATTTTATATGCATTTAATGATAGTTCGGATAACCTTGGTAAATGAGGCAAATGTATATAATACATTTTAACTTGCGCAAATAATATTGAAATTATATTAAATAAAATTAGCTTCATTTGAGATTTCTGGTGATATCAATGTAATTAAAATATCTCCAATAGTCCTCCCGTAAGACCTTGCGATACTTTGCCAATTATCACCATGGGGAGATTGTTAGACATTTTATTCTACAATATAAGATACATCTTTTTTTTTAATTTCATTTACCATAATGAAATGTATTTCCGAAGTGACAGAGAAGAGTCCCAGTGCATTGCTTGATAAGTGACGAAATAGCGAGCGGTCAAACTTGATCCCCGACAGGTGGGAGAAACGTAATTAGTTCTGACCTTAGCCGCTTCAATGGTAAATAACATGGGAAAAAAAATATCCGTCAAGTTTTCCGTTTGCGTTCTCTTTCATTTCAAGAATGAACCAAACAATTATATATATTTTTTTTGTAAAAATTAAAATATGGACCTCTAACTTTGATAGCAACATGGTATGAATGAGCTTACAGGCGCGACGTTATATTGAGTATAGATATCGGAAATATCAGAACGATCTACTCTAACTTCCTAACTTAGTCAGAATCTCAAGGAGGCACTGCTTTTATCTAGGAAGAATAATTTAACCAATATGCAGTGCCGTCCTGCGAACCAGTATTTTTAGACAAAACCTCGAGACTGGCGAAAAAACAACAACAAAGGATGACGCAACAGACAAAGACCTTTGCTTTCTCTCCATTCTCGGGGTTTTGTTTTAATACCATTCCCAGCTAGTTTAAGCCTTAGCTATTTGTTCATTGAAGCCGTATTATGAACATTCAGTCGCTTTTTCAATTGTTATCGCATTAATGACATAAGTCAATCGCAACATTCCTAACAATGAGGGACATGATCCACTTCCGCCATCTAGCTCCAGACGCCGGTACCTTGTAAAACGTTTAATGAAAAAAATTTGTTTTTTCGCCATAAAATAAAAAAAGAGGGCACAGTTACCAAAGCGCCGCCAGACGTGGGTTCTTGAGGGGCGTTCACATCGCCTCGCAACAGAAATAGAGCCTAGAAAGATTGGAAGGTGGTTCCAAACGACATTGAAATTTTGCTCAGATTGTATGGAAAATCTTACAAGAGAGGCGAGTTTCGCTTTCCTTTAAATTCATCTATGAAGACTCCTGAAAAAAAGTAAATGTGGATTAAGAAGGCCGGGACTATGCACGACTCCTTTAGCCATGTAGATTCACGGTAGTGCTAATAAGAAAACATTAGAAGCGTGCTTAGAAAAATAAAATTCCGAGGCCACCTAAGCACTTCTTACGAGTTGTGAATGCGAAAGCATTAATGGCGTTCTTCCGCTCCCTTAGTTCGTCTGCGGTGTACTGGCGTGGACGGCCAATTTCGTTACTGCCGAGGTTGCGGCCGCCGACGATAGAGATGCTTCGGGCGCCGCCCCGTTATTCGACGCCGAGAGGAGCAGAAGCGGCCGCAGCGCCGACAGGAATGCGGCGGTGCGCCGCGCCCTGGCTCGCTGGTGACTGCTGCGCCGCTCGGTGAGGCAGCGGCGAAAGTGCGAAGCTCGGCGCGGCGCATGCTAAAATCACCTGCCCTCTCATCATCATCATAGCCCTGGCTGTGGGTACCGGTCGACGACGTTAGACCTCAAAGCGTAACGTTAGGCCTAACGTTAGGCCTAACGTCAGGCCAGCGCTTAGTCCGCGTCCCCCACTTCCGTTGCGCCGCCAGCAGTTCGGCAGGCTCCTTAGCAACGATGACGCCGTTGGTACAAACCCCGCTTTTATGTAAGAAGTGCTGTTCCTGGTGTGACACCACCGTCCCAGAAAAGTAAGCCGTCAGAAGCTCCAAGAAGCTGTCGAGGCTCATTCTTGTCGAATTTCGGAAGCTTTGAAGGCCTTGCTCCTCGATGGTTGCTCGGAGGATCTTGAGGAAAGCCGCATGGGGAATTGAATAGTAAAGGCCTCGGATATCCAAGGAAAAACCTGATACAATATCAGATTCCTTTTCCTGGAGAAATCAAATCACTAGTTCCGAGTTTGGTATCCTTAAAGGGTCGTTTACTTCAACCTGTGACACAAACTTTGCAAACAAAGTGACACCTGCCCTTGCCAAGTGTGTCTCTCTGAGGCAATGGCACGAAAAGGGACGCCTTCCTTATATGTGTTTTTGCCGAGAAAAAAAACAAAAAAACGCTCAGGCCCCTTCGTTGTGTTCCTCTGACTTTTGGGACATGGCCACCGCATTGTTCTCTTTCGAGTATTCTTAGGATGGCTCGTTTTTCTGCATGGTTGAACTTGCTTTGGATACACTTGCTTGAAATTCTTCACTAAGGTTTGTCCTGCTCTTTCTCTAAACGACCCAGAGTCCAGAACTACCAACCCCCCTCTTTGTCTGAGAGGAAAACTCTAAGGTCTTTGTGACATAATTCCTCCACCGTTGAGGCAAAGCTCACCTTTGGAGTGCCCGAGCTTTCTAAGCCTGCCAGGCACTCGGGACCTTCATTAATGATTTGAGAGTTTGCTTCATGAGGCGCTTTGGCTGCAATTTCTCGTACCATTAGAACCTTATCAATGGCGTTCAGCGTTGGTGGATAGGCGAACTTAGAACCTTGCTCGAGCACCTGTCGGGCTGATGCTGAAAGGGAAATGCCGTGTATTGGTGTGCGTGTTCGCCACGCACAGCAAACACGACCTTTGGTCCAGGCAACGACGCGCGGGCTGATGCCACCGGAGACGCCGGCGAGGGAGAGTGAGCCGGGGAGAAGAACGTGACGCCTGCGTGAAAGAGCAGACTGGGCGCGGTCGCAGACCGAAGAAGACGTTGTCAACCGAATGTAATCTACCAGTTAAATAAATATATATCCTGCATTATCCTAAAATTACCGGTACATCACAATGGCGACGAGGATGGGATCTATGCAACAAAGACGGATATAAACAACTAAGCGACATCGGAACAAAGAAGACAGCGGTAACGTGAGTGACGCCCCATCTCAAACCTAAAGAATGCCTCGCATTGGGAAAATTGAAGAGTTCGATCAGAAATCGGAATCATGGTCTTCGTACATCGAGAGGATCGAAGTGTTCTTCTCTGCGAACGACATTCCGGAATCAAAGCGAGCCGAAGTTCTTCTCTCTATCGTCGGACGAGAAATGTACGGACTAATACGGAACTTAGCGGCACCTGCTAAACCAAGCACCAAGACGTACGTACAGATCGTTCAACTAGTGCAGAACCACATCGACCCGACGCCCAATGAAACGGTTGAACGCTACAAATTTCATCACCGGAAGCAGCTGGAATACGAAACCATCGCAGATTACGTAGCTGCGCTCAAACAGCTTTCACTGCAATGCAACTTCGGTGTTTCCCTCAACGACCGACTTCGAGACAAGCTCATTGACGGCATTATGACGGAAACATTCTCGAAAAGCTGCTGGCTGAACCGTTGCTGACATTCAAGGCAGCGGTGGATCTTGCCACTTCGATGGAGGTAGCCATGAAGGATGCGAAGGAAATAAGGAGCGAGACCAAGGCCCAACAAGATGTCAATCGCTTGGTGCAAGGGCGGAAATACAAGACGTCACTTTCGAAAAAGGCAAGCTTGGGTAAAGGAAAATCTCGCACAAGCAGGATCCCATGTCACCGCTGCGGCAAAACCAATCACGACCCTGAAAACTGCTTTGCAAGGAACAAGACTTGTAAAATATGCGGAAGGACAGGACACTTCCAAATGGTCTGCCGCAACAGGAAACGAGATCCACAAGACGCAAGAAAAAAAGACAAGCCAAACTTCACCAACCATTTCACTACACAGAACTCGGGAGACGAAACTCCGTTTTATTTCATCGACTCAAGCTACCCGAAATCCATCACTGTAACTGTGGAGATTTGCAACAAACTTCTTCAGATGGAGATTGACACAGGCTCACCCGTGACTGTGATCAACCTGGAGACGTTTCAAGAAATTCTTCCAGACATCCAGTTGAAACCTTCTAGAATAACGCTGAAGCCGTACACCGGCAAGCCCATCGTTCCAGACGGAATGGTTCAAGTGGAGATGCGGTACAACGGGCAAGTAGTCAAGCGTCATGAAATCCAAGTGGTGAAGAATGGCGGACCTCCCATATTGGGAAGGGCATGGCTTCAGGATTTTCAAGTGAACTGGAAGGAAGTGCACAACGTGCGTGCAAAGACTTTAGCTCTCGCAGGAGTGCTACAGAAACACAGTTCCATCTTTGAAGGTCCGGGAGAACTGAAGGACCACGCCGTGAAACTCTGCGTGAATGATAATGCTCAACCAAAGTTTCTCAGACCAAGGTCAGTTCCGTACGCCCTCCGACAAAAGATCGAAGAGGAGCTGGATCGTCTTGAGAAAGAGCATATAATCACTCCTGTGATGGGGAGTGAGTGGGTGACTCCAATCGTTCCAGTGATGAAGGCAAATGGTCAAGTGCGCATATGCGGGGATTACAAGGTTACACTCAACCCAGCCTTGAAGCCAGATATGTACCCACTACCGAAGACTGAAGATCTCTTTGTGAAGATTGCCCATGGTGAGAAGTTCACCAAGCTGGATTGCAAACAAGCCTACTTCCAGATCCCCTTAGCGGAAGAATCAAGAAACCTCACTGTGATCAACACACACAAAGGGCTCTATCAGGTGAACAGAGTGCCATTTGGAATAACCCCAGCATCAGCTATCTTCCAACGCGTCATCGAAGAACTCATTGGAAACTTGCCGTACACAGGTGCATTTCAGGATGACATCGTGGTAACTGGCAAGAAAGATCAACATCACCTGCGGAACCTGGACATCGTACTGCAAAAACTCAAGGAAAGTGGCCTTCGCTTGGGAAAAGAAATCTGCTGCTTCATGCAGGACTCCATCGAGTACCTAGGACATGTTGTAGACAAACAAGGGATCCACCCAAATACCAAGAAGGTGGATGCGATCCTACAAGCGAAGACGCCCAAAGACCAAAAAGAACTCAGAGCATTTCTGAGACTTCTGAACTACTCCGAGAAGTTCATCAGCAACGCAGCCGACATCCTACATCCGCTACATGAACTGCTGCGAAAAGATAAAAGGTGGGAGTGGTCGAGATCATGCCAGAGAGCCTTCAACGAAGCGAAGAAGCAACTCACCAAGCAGAGTCTGCTAGTGCACTATGACCCTGCACTTCCTCTGGAACTGCACTGTGACGCATCGAGCCATGGCATTGGTGCAGTACTTCAACACGTACTACCCAACACGCAACGGAGGCCGATCGCTTTCATGTCAAGAACGCTTTCTAGAGGTGAGCGAAACTACTCTCAGATTGACAAAGAAGCGCTGAGTCTTGTTGAGGGCGTAAAGAAATTGCACCAGTATTTGTTTGGACGCCACTTCACGCTGTGGACGGACCACAAACCCCTGATATCGATTTTCAATCCCGGTATGGGAATCCCAGGCACGGTAAGTAAGAATGCAGCGATGGGCAATCATCTTGTCAGGGTATGACTTCGACATAAAGTACGTGTCGACTGATAAGAACGTAGTCGCAGACACGCTGTCGAGACTCCCAATGACTGACAAGTGCGCTACAATATCAGAAACTGCAAGAATGGACGAAATCAAATGTCTCCATCTGGAAAAGTTTCAAGCACTTCCACTGACACATAAGCAGATCAGCAGAGAGACACGAAAGGACACCGTGTTGTCTAAAGTTATAAGACTCACCATGGATGAATGGCCGGAACAAGTGAATTCCGAAGACCTCAAGTCTTACTTCCATCGTAGAACAGAACTAAGCGTGGAGCTCGACTGCTTAATGTGGGGAACACGCGTCATCGTACCCTCGAGGTACCGAAAACACGTTTTGAACGACTTGCATCAAGGTCGTGCGTGAATGACAATGATGAAGGGACTGGCACGACACTACGTGTGGTGGCCGCTTTTGGATCATGACATCGAAACGATGGTCCGAAGTTGTCGGCCCTGCCAGGAAGTGAGCAAGGAGGCACCCAAAGTTCCCATACACCCGTGGGAATACCCAAAAAAGAAATGGCAACGCCTGCATGCAGACTTCGCAGGACCCTTTCAAGGAAGGACTTTCTTGCCGATCATTGATGCATATTCAAAATGGCTCGAGGTAGTGCCCATGACCTCGACGACTTCAGCAGCCACCATAAGAGTGTTTCTAACTCTCTTTGCAAGATATGGACTGCCAGAAAGGATTCTGACAGACAATGGCCCGCAATTCCGATCAAGCGCATTCCGGGATTTCATCACAAGAAACGGAGTGCAGCAGTCCTTCTCACCCCCGAACCATCCCGCAACGAACGGTGCGGCAGAAAACTTCGTGGGAACATTCAAGAAGTCTGTCAACGCAAGCCTGAAGTCGGGGCTGACCATGGAAGAGGCATGCCATAACTTCTTGGTAGCATACCGGACAACCCCGCACACGACAACTGGCTCAACACCTGCCAAAATGATGACAGGAGACGAATTTCGCACAAGGTTCGATCTTCTTAGACCACCAATAACGGATGTCGTGCGATCAAAACAGGCGAAGCAGCACGCCTCGCGCAACTCTAAAGAACGACACCTACATCAGAACGACCAGGTCTGGGCAAGAGACTACAGGAATGGCAAGAAATGGTCGAAAGGAGTCGTCGTACGAGTTCTAGGAAACCGAACATATGAGATTCGCACGAACGACGGAAATACCTGGAAACGGCACATTGAACAGCTGAGACATGTACCCAAGGAGGAAGAGGGAATATCTCCGAATCAAGACAATAACACCAAGAGCGCAAAAACATAGAAAATGTTCGCCCCTTCCCGCGGCATAAGTCAGCGAAACGGTTCACCGTCTCCGATTTCCAGTGACGACTTTCCAACCGCAATTCAGGACAGCCAGAACGATCCTGCAGCACCGGAGGCAGGCACTCCAAGCTCGCCAGCAACACCGCTTAATGGCACACGTGGCCGAGGCACGGAGGGCAGCCCTCCTCTTCTCAGAAGATCAACGCGGATGCGGCAGCCACCAACGCGTCTGGACCTGTGAAAACGTGAAGTTTTTTAAGGGGGAGATATTGCCGTGTATTGTGTGCGTGCCGTGTATTGTGTGCGTGTTCGCCACGCACAGAAAACACGACCTTTGGTCCAGGCAACGACGCGCGGGCTGATGCAACCGGAGACGCCGGCGAGGGAGAGCGAGCCGGGGAGAAGAACGTGACGCCTGCGTGAAAGAGCAGACTGGGCGCGGTCGCAGACCGAAGAAGACGTTGTCAACCGAATGTAATCTACCAGTTAAATGAATATATATCCTGCATTATCCTAAAATTACCGGTACATCACAGGAAACATCCCCGATGATCTGGAGTGGCGAGCTTTTGGATTCTGTCCTAACTCTTCGTGCGAGATGTCTTTTACAAATTTGGAGAAAACACATTTTCCAAAGCTGCTCCGTGGAAGATCTTGCTACGGTCAAGTGGTATGAAAAAGCGTTATAGCTGGGACACTTGACCCTCGGAAAATCAGTCAGAATGCGAACTTGCCGCCAAGCCTCAGACTTCAGAATCTTCGAAACTCGCTGGGCATGAGCCGCTGACGGTGCAATGAAGCCGAAGAAAAACCGTATCTCGTCATGAAGAATCCCCTTTCTAATGCTGCAGCCGAGTTGCATTGCGCGGCAGATATTGGTTGCAATGAGATGACAAAGTTCTTGCGGGTCAAGGAGGTGAAAATAGAGAAAGGATTTGCTAAGAGAACTAGAAAGGTAAGTTGTGACGGCCTGGAGCTGAACCGGTTTGTTTGACATGCTTCCTTGAATACCAGCTGAACGCAGGGGAAAAGCGAAGGAGAGGAGAAAAAGAACCACAGAGAGGGACTATCAACCTTTCAATGAAACACTTCCTTTTCTTCGACACTATCCGTAGATGTATATTCTTCTTCATTTGTTGGATATAAGATAAAAAAGCTTCCTTTTCCTCGACACTAACCGTAGAGGTAACCTCTTCTTCATCTGTCGCATCTTAGAAAAACTTCCTTTTTCTCGACACTTTTTGTAGAGGTAACCTCTTCTTCATCTGCCGGATCTTAGATAGAATGCATTCAAATGGTCCCGACTTGGTTGCTCGGATCCATACAAAAATATCCATGGTCGGCTATAGAAAATTCTTTGTATGGTCGGCTTTAGCTATTTGACCCAATTAGCTAAAGAATTTTCTATGGCTGTCTTTAGCATTTTTTATGGTCGCCTTTATGGGCCTTTTTAGCTTCGTCCATGGCCCTATCGCTGTCCAGCCATACCGCTCTTTAGCTTCTCTAATGGTTGGCTGAAGACTTCTCTATGGCTTACCCTATAGCTCTCTTTAGCCGGCAAACTCTAAAAAAAATTTTACTTCAAGTTCCCCCTACTTGTCAACGCTACATGGTAGATACATGGCAGTACATGTACATGTATCTACATGTATCTACATGGTAGATACATGGCAGTACAGGTACATGGCAGTATATCATCTTGCTGCCGCGGAGTACAAAAAAGCAGTGGAGGAGGCGAAAGCCACTTTTTTCAACAGTACACTACCATTCATGCTAATTAATAATCCCAGGCAATTTTGGAAAGTTATTAGCCCCAGTCACAGTCAGGACGTAACGCTCAGGGATAATGACGGAGTTGAAGTTCAAGGTGATTTGTGCCCTTTTGTATTGAATGATGAGTTTGCTAAATCCTTTTCACTGCCTATTACCTCTGACCATCCGGTTCTCCCAGTTTGTGAGTATCTGCAAATGAATCCAGTCATTGTTGATTGCGAGGGTATTGCGAATATTATTGAAACCCTAAAAATATCAACCTGCAGGCATCGATAATATTAATACTAAGTTTTTGAAAAATACTAAAATGTATTCAAGCATCATCTTATCAAAACTGTTTTCCCAATCACTTGAACAACAGATACTACCTAGAGACTGGAAAGTGGGGAGGGTGATTCCTCGCCACAAAGGCGGTGATAAACATAATCCTTTGAATTTCCGTCCTATATCCTTAACAAGCATCCCATGCAAAATACTTGAGCACGTAATATATTCCAATCTTATTAACTTTCTGGACTCGAACTCTTTTTTTCACCCAGCACAGCATGGTTTTCGAAAATTCTATTCATGTGAAACACAACTCCTAACTTTTACCCATGACCTTCACGTCGTTCTCGACCGGGGTTCCAGGACAGATTGCATATTCCTTGACTTCTCCAAAGCCTTCGATAAAGTACCCCATGTACTTCTTCTCCATAAACTTCGTAACTTAAACATAGATAACAACATACTCAATTGGATAGAATCGTTTTTAACAAATCGTTTTCAATTTGTTTGCGCCAACGGAACTAACTCATCATTATCAAGTGTTAACTCTGGTGTTCCTCAAGGTTCTGTGCTCGGTCCACTACTATTTCTTATTTATATTAACGATCTTCCTATGCATGTTTCCTCTTCCATCAGCTTGTACGCTGACGACTGTGTCATTTATAAAGAACTTATTAACAATTCTGACATTTCTGTTCTTCAAACTGATATAAACAACGTCACACAATGGTGCTCAGAATGGCATATGGAACTCAACACATCTAAATGTAGATCTATGAGAGTGTCCAGGCATAATAACACTTGTCCATCCTACAACATCATTAACTCCCCCCTACTTTCTGTTACTTCCTATAAATATCTTGGTGTGCATCTAACCAATGACCTTTCCTGGAATTTACATGTCGAATATGTCACTAATAGCGCTAATCGCTTACTAGGTTACCTCAAAAGAAACCTTTCGCTTACTCCTGTTTCATTAAAGCTTCTAATCTATAAGACTTTAGTCCGTACTAAACTGGAATATGCAGCCTCTATCTGGGACCCCGGTATCACCCTTTCATCCGCTGTTGAGTCCATACAAAATCGTTCTGCTCGTTTCATCCTCTCGAACTATCATCGCACATCCAGCGTCACATCTATGAAAGCATCCCTTGCCTTGCCTAACCTCTCTCTTCGCAGGAAAATATCCCGGCTTTGTCTTTTTCAGAAGGTTTTTCACTCTAATCCAACACTTCGTCAAACATTATTCTTAGAACCATCTTACATTTCGCTACGAACTAATCACCATCTAAAAGTGGGCGTCCCCCAGTGTTACACCTCATCTTTCAATGCCTCCTTTCTCCCTCAGACCTCAATAGATTGGAATCGCCTTCCTGCACCCATAGTCTCGATAACTGATGCTACTGATTTTAAAATTGCCATTACTAAGTTTTTTGATGTTCAATAGCTTTTGTTTTATGTCTTGCCTTATGTATCGTTATACTCACATGTTTCCGTTTAGAAAAACCCCACTCCTCTCTGTAATGCCTTCGGGCCCTGAGAGAACAATAAATGAAATGAAATGAAATGAAATACATAAATCTCCGAACACACAGAACACAAGCAGATCAAAAAGTTCACAGTCACGCACTTTCCCAGATAGCCAAGTTTCAGTTAAGACAATACTATCCGCATCTGTAGAGTCAATAACTGAACACAAATCGTCTCGTTTTTTAATAATGCTTCTAATATTAGTCAAAAGTACCGACACATTTGATACAGGATAATGACATACTCTTCCCCTCGCTGCCTGCTATTCCGAATTCAACGTTCGAGGTGCGTCCCCAAAAGAAGAAAAACTTTCTGACCCGGAAACCACAGCTGAGACGGAGGGACCGGTTTAAAACACGTTGTCATTAACAGAATCGTTAATATGACATTTATTATTAATGTACAGTCTATTCTGTCAAAACTTAACGCATTTCGCAAATTCTATTAACTTTTTTCGTGCTTGACGTGTTCCAACTGAGAACTCCTCACTCACGGAAATGCGACTAGATTTAAACGATGACCTGGACAGTAGTGTTTTGTATTTTAGTTTATACGATGCAAATTTAACGATAACTGGGCGACATTTATCGAGACAAAAAGTACCGATCCTGTGGGCACGCATAATGGCTCCATCAACCACTTGAAGTTTTGGCGTCTGCCTAAATAGATTCAAAATTGCCTTCTCCGTTTGTGCCCAAGTTTCGAATAAGTTGTCAGTTATCCCGTAAAAAACCAGGTAATCGCGACTAGAGCGGTCCTCCTGCACCAATATATTTTTACCAGCTCTCCCCTCAAGACAGCAAAGTTCACCTCGTTTCAGGTCGAATACTATTTTGTCCTACACCTTTCATTCCTTTTCATTTTATTCAATTTAGTTATGTTTAATTGCGAGATAAACGACAAACTGCACGCGAGCCTTTAAGACAAGGATTTCCAGGAAATAATATAATCTTCTTATGCGGCTAAACAGAAGTTATTTTGTTGCGCATAGCACAAAACACAAGAATGGTGATGACGTCTTTGTCAAAAATATTTTTGAGGGCGACTACTGGATTCAGATTTTCCTGTGGCCAGGCGAGCAGGACAGACAATCTCATAAATATATCTTTTTTACATTTCTGCGGTGACTCCAAAGTCGTGCTCATCGCCTTCGCTGTATTGGCTATAGAGGACGACAACTACAGACCGAAGGCTGTTTCATGGCAAAGGATTCATGCTAATGTAGTTTTCATTGCTACTTTAATTGCTTGTTCTCCTTTCCCCTATACAAATTAACAAGCCGTGACTAACCTCTCAGGTTAATTTTCTCGCCATTGTTTTCTGTTCTCTCTTTTTTTATACTCGCACTATAGTTATTGAGGACAGTCACACGCTTCCGCCTGACCCAATAGATGGGCAGTACAAATAGAAAAAAAAGTTTAAAATGTATATGTTATTTAGTGCATATAAGAGCACTTACCACGTAGCAATCAATAATAATGCAGTTGCACGTACATTCCGAACGTAGGGCCTGTTAATAACGGTCTAGGGAGTCAAGGCGATGCTAGATTTTACTTTGATATCGCCAAGTTGTCGCAGAAGAAAGAAGCGTGCTACATACAGGGAGCATGTAGAGACAGTAGGCATATGCATAAAGCTTGAGTATTTCTATGTCTACGTATTTATGACAATGCTATGAGGGACTCACAAAGGACGCTGATTTGAAGTGAACGTCTTAATTCTTCTGCCAATTAGATAATTGGTTCGGTACGAGTACTGGGATATTAAGCTCATTTAGAAATGACCAGCAGGGCAGATATACAGCGAGGCGCTCACAAGCCGACGTCTAGCTGAAATAGGGTCAGACAAATATTGTATTCTATTTAATATTGATATTTTATAGCTGCCAGGTCACTTACAAGACTTCGAAAAATTCATTCCTGAAAACACTTTCTGCGAAATCAAAATTCGATTTGATGTATTTTAAAAACAATTACTCTAAACAGATTAATATAAAGCAATTATAAATATTTAGTTGTTAAGTAACCAATATACTTGCCTTAGTTAAACAAAAAAAATCGGAATGTTCCTTAAATAACAGATTTATACACAATATATAGAATTTATTTTGAGTATTTGTACCTCACCAGCGCCCTATGAGGGCATAGATTAAAATATTTCAAAAGTACGAAGGTACTTGGAACAATTTGAAAAAATATAACCATATAATTAATTTTTCAAAATTGAAAGATGTTCCTACGGATGCGCCGCACTCGCAGTTCCTGTGTGCAAACTTTCTTGCTTTAAGTTTTACAGCGTCAGCTGTTAACCCATTGCTCTCCGGAGATCGTTTTCGTATACACCGAACACTCGCCTCTCTCCAAGCCCGAAAGATGGGATCACAGGTCACACTTCACACTTGTAATGTGTCGTTTACTGTACTCAAACGCCTCTTCGCATATTTTATAAAACATATCCTTCAATGTTAAACACATTCATGCAAACCAATATTAATATTGCATCCATTGGCTCACGGAATCTTGTTAACAACGTTCTGTCAAGATAAATTCTGTTCACTGCTTTATTTTTCTGCTAACCCCAAATCAAAGTGATTTTACGTTATATATTTTTTTCAGTGTGTATTGCTTTTGAGTGTTGCATTTTTGTTTGAAGCTTATGCCCACTAACAACCTTCTCATTGTTTAAACTTTGATTTTTGTTCCTTTTTATTTTGTTTTCTTTTTGC
This sequence comes from Ixodes persulcatus, assembly GCA_013358835.2. Classification (NCBI taxonomy): domain Eukaryota; kingdom Metazoa; phylum Arthropoda; class Arachnida; order Ixodida; family Ixodidae; genus Ixodes; species Ixodes persulcatus. The sequence goes on from JABSTQ010010026.1 coordinate 366,552, forward strand.
ATCAAGAAACGGCCCTGCTTTACGTATTTTGTCCCCACTATGAGCCTGTTTAAAGGACTGGGGACTAGTCAAGCTTCTTGTACAACTTTTTTTCCCAGCCCCCATCGTACATATATGGTGAATAAACTAATATTACTATTATTATTATTATTATTATGCTTAAAGTGCGCATTTTTCTGAGCATGGCTTTCAGTGAGTCACATTCCCGCTCTATTTGTATCTAGCATTTCACCAAAGTCGTAAAAAGATTAGCAACGCAATAAAATATTTCTGGTGATTAAAAGAAAATCAAGGTCTACCTTTGGAATATTGACATTATCATCATCGACTAACTCATTTTCTAACATTGCAAAAATGCTAGCCTTCACGACATCTGACTAAATGGCGCAAACCGATTCGATAAAACGGCGTTCGATGAAGTGTGTGGCAAGCGGGCAACAATCTGCGCTATTTCCTAATAACGCTAACAACAACAACAACAACAACAAGTGACGCCGGCAATGACGTTCAGGTACGCACCGTGGGCTCGAGCACGAGCTCCCGATGAGCTTGCGAGTCGGTCGAAGACTGGATGCTGAGCTTAAAGTTGCGTTTTTATTTCTATTGCCTGTCTTGTTCTTTTTTGTGATTGAGCAGTATGGACCGATCCCCACAAATGTCATGTAATTAAAGGGAGCGACCTCCGATTAAATATCTGGTACCCAATGAATAATGTATACGTTTAAGTGTAGTTTTGTATGCATTAAAATAGTTACATGCTGCATTTTTCCACAGGAAGCAGCAGGAAAGGTAGAAAGTGTGTATCCTGCTCTCGTGGATATTAGGTACATTATTCCTGCTATGCTTGCTCCTTAACACCTGTTTATGTTTATTTCCCCGGGTTCGTCAATCCACGGGCTCTCAGCCTTTGAAATTTAATAACTAAACTAAAACGTTTAATGTCTCGGAATGCATATCTATTTTTCACTACCGTATTCAGACGTTCAATTAGATGTCTTCGAAACCAGCGAAGTAGAAACATAAAAAAAAACGGCGAACATCAAGCAAACAATGCGGAAACTTTGACCGGGACCATCTTGTTCGTGTTAACACTTGGAACCATCCTTTCCCAGACTATGTTGTCCGTCCTTCATTTTGAGTGGTCGACAGAGTGTGATCGTGGGATCCTGTGATCGCGTGACAGGGTCACCGTGTGTCCGTGCGTCCATGTGACCGTGACTTTTGACTTCTAATGCTTGACCTCCTTCCTACATGACCCCCTCCCCTTACTTGCCTCTTTCATCTCACTTCATCCCTGCCCCATCTCTTCTCCGCGCCCTTCCTCCCCCTCCCCCTCATCTCTTCCACGTATGATCGCATGTTCGTGGCCTTCGAACCCCTCACTCCCCTCCTCTTTCCTCCCTCCTCTATCTGTTATGAGGTTGTGTGTTCGTGGGCTTTAACCTTTAATCTTGACATTGTACCCCTGGCCGCTTCTCCTCCTCTTCATCTTTCTCATTACCGGTCACACCTTGATCCCTCCCCTCTCCCCTCGGGCTCCTCTTCCCTCTGTCGGCTCGTACTCCCCTTTTTCCTTTCTCCTCCGTCCCCTCTTCTACCCAGCTTCCCCTCATCTTTACTCCGCCCGTCCCTCTCTCCTTCATTTTCCTCTTACTTCACGCCTCCAAACCAGCTCATTCTCAGTCCGATTTCCCTTCCATATCCCCCCCCGTTTCCCCTCTCTCTTGCTTTATCGTGTGTTCGAGGTCTTCGCCCTTTACGCTTGACCTCCTCCTCCCTCTGCCCATCCTCCTTCTTCGCCCCCTCATTGCTCCTTTCTCGCCTCTGTCCCCTTCTTGCCCTCTTTCTCTGTCTATGAGATGATTGATACTGCAGGTCATCTCACTTGCAGTATGTTGCAATGAGTGGTCACTTTTTTCCGGGACCATATTGCCCGGATCACTTATCCTCAACGGAATGTACCTAAAGTGGGCTGTAGGACCCTTTGTCGAGAAACAATTCGTAGCAGGTCAACTGGTAGTAGGGCAACTCGTCACATAGTTCTCAAACTGCACTCCGCGGACCAAAAAGGTGCCCGTACTGAATTGAGGGTCGCTTCACTAGATAATAATCGTCGCAAGGGGCATCCCTGAAGAAAAGAAATCGTTTTAAAAATTTTCCTTTGCTTTGGTATTTGCTACAATTTATAATTACAGTGTATTATAGCAATGTTTTGTCTGTGCTTTTCCGCAGAATGTCAATGGCAGAATGGAGGACAAAGGCTGAACCGAACATATCAGAATTTCTTCAATAGACCCTAATATTAGCACATTGGTCTCTTCGCATAATAAAAACACATAAAAACCGTTTGTTTATAACATAGTATTGGTTGATATGCTTTCAATGTACCTACCCAATGACAGAGTGCAGAAAACAAGCAGAAAGTACAAGCAACATTAAATACATTTCAAGTGCTGTGGGTTCCTTCGATATACAAGTTTTGGGTAGAAGAGACCTGTGCCTTTTTACCTTCCCGCTGTATTTAACATTTTCCGCCTCATTTTGTCGGAGAAGCACTAGCATTTATTATACAACGAAAATGAAATGAATGCGAACTGAAACGGGCGTCGTCAACAAAGCATCCAAATGTGTTGTTGATGCGGGACGCCGCACCTTATGCCCACACCTTATCGCCCAAGCGAGGTGCCGCTCGCACCGCTAGAGACGCGCGCGTTTGCTTGTGAAGGTAAGTGCCATCTGGAAAATTCCTTTCACCGCGGGGGAAGGGGAAAGGAAGTTGATGGGAAGGAAAGCATGAGTCAAGGGTTGTAGAGGAGCGAGAAGTTGGTGGGGTCTAGAAGAGTGCGTAGAAGTGGGAGAGAAGAAAGGGTCGGGGGGAGGGGGTGGTTGGCGAGGAACATTCGATCGGTAGAGGATCTAGGGCAAAAGGAAAGTTGGAGGGAAAAGGAAAGATACGAGGTGGTATGAGGCAGGTGGAGAGCAAGTGAAATAAGGGGGTGGGAAAGTGAGGAGTGGATAATAGTGTTATAACTAGGGTTCGGATTTTTCGGTTTAAACCGATAAAAACCGATAAAAGTACGCCGAATTCATTTTAGAAAATTAGGCTTTAACCGAAAAGGTCAGTCTTTAGGTTCGGCATTTTCGATTTAAACCGATAAAAACCGATTAAAGTACGTCGAAACCATTTTCTACATTTTAACCAGAAAAGGTCACTTTTACCTTCCAGTCGTACCGCAGAGCCTTGGCGAAAAAGTGGAACGACAGTGTCTATCGAAACGTGTCCGAATGTATGAGATACACGGGTGCCATCACAACGTTTTGGGTAAATGTGCGCATCATCGATCAAAATGTGAAGTCCGCAGTGCCCCATGACTTCGCCATGTACGAGCGTGTTTACAAACTCGTTGTAAGGAAGACTGACTTCATGCAAGCTCTGCATGTTGTGTTCTGCTTCAAAACGTCGCACTCTCTTTTGGCGGTCACAATTGGTTGATTGGCCGATTTTGGCTCAGGCAGCGCTTCATCTCCTCAGCCTGCCAGTGTCCAGTGTTAGCGTTGAGAGGGCATTCTCGAAGCTCAGTGTCATAGTAACAGGAAAGAAAGAGTGCGGATCAACGAGGAGAACCTGGGAAAGTACATGTGTGTGAGTACTATAATAAGATCACGGTAATTATAATATACAGGAGGTGAAGTTCCATGATTTAGGGCATATATTCTTCATATCTGACTTGTTTGTACTTATGTTTTTTTAGGGGCGAAGCTCCTTAGGGTCTAGCCTTGTCCGTCCGTCCGTCCGTCCGTGCTCACATCGATCGCCATCCCATCTGTCTTTAAAAAAAAAAAAAATGTTTGCGCAGTCGACAAGATTCGAACCTGTGCGGGGAGACCCCAATGGATTTCTAGCCCATCGCCTTAACCACACGGTCACGACTGCGGGACGAATAGAGCGCTCTGAGATGTGGTAGTGACTCAAGAGCTGGGGATGTCATGGATGAAATTTTGCATGTAGCCGCTCAACGTCTATACAGGAGAGGGCTCTGCGGTCAAATCCCTATATAATCGCGTTAAACTTTGCATGCATTGGCTCAACGTTTATAGACGAGAAGGCGCTGCGGTCAAATGCTCAAATGCGTATATAACCACGTTTCATACCACACATTTTCTTTCTGACATGGACCGTTGACTTAAAGGAGCGGTGCAACGATATTCAATTGGAATGTTTTTCACTTTATACGAGCTTACTGGCACTAGTGGGACTCAAGGATACTCGCACGCAACGCCACTGGCCAAGAAACTCCTTTGTTGTGGTGTAATTTCAAGGACAAAAGCGATCATTTTCATTCAATCTCTTTTTTGCAAAATTTGATGACGTAACGTGGGGATCGCAGTACACCCCAATGACGATATTTGAATGCGGTTCATGGCTTGGACCCGAGCATTGCGTGGGCACTCGTTTTGGGCTCGTGATAATTACTAGCTCGAGAAGCATCCGGGTAGTGGCCCGTGTCCAATCGCGGCAACGACGACAATAGCCGAGCCATAACAATGTCTGGAACTCAGCGCGTGTCCTGTGCTTTGCCAACCCGTGCGCATTGCTATGATCAACATTGGCGGCATATAAACGACTCCAGATCACGTGGCCGCTTGTTCTGGCTGCGAGTTGAGGGGGTGAACGCTGCTCGTTTTTCTTTAATTTTTTTGGAGGACTTCTATTGCGTGGGGTGAAAAACGAACACGTGTCTCATAGGTCATTAACGTCAGGGATCCGTTCTAAGTGGTATTTGCGCAAAGTACAAAAATTGTTGCATCGCCCATTTAAGCGGTGGAGATGCGTCCCCACGGCTTCTAGCGGATCCAAGCTGATCCGCTAGAAGAACCACTGGCTCTGCATTTCACCGACCATAAAGCAGTAATAAGGAAGTCGAAACGCAGCTCGGAACTCAGCACTACCTATGAGCGATAAAAAAAAATCAGCACCATCAGCACTACCTATGAACAATAAAATCAGTATCATCAGCACCACCAGAGCTTCGTCCCAATCAACATCATTCACCACGTGGAGATGCGGTCATTTTTTCTTGTTTCTTTTACAGTTGCACACATTTGCAAATGAAGTGTCCATTTCTTTTTCAGCCTATGTGTGCCGTTATTTTTTGAGTAATCAAAAATATCAGAGCTACAAGGATAATTTGATCCGGTGTCCGTTGGTGTTTATTTTATATTCACCGAAAAAAGCCGATAAACTTTTGCGGGCATAAATATATGCCGAAAAAAAGCGAAATTTTAATTCTAAAATGAACACCGAAAAAAGTACGCCGAATTTAAAAAAAATAAAAACCGAAAAATCTGAACCCTAGTTATAACTTAGGCAAGCAGAGTAATAGCGGCAACGTATTTCTTTAATGGAGACTGGCGTCCTTCAACGACCATGGGTGGTAGCCGATGATCAAACCACAGGAGCACGAGCTCAGCTCGCGCACCTCAGAGTTTATGCTGCGGCCACGCGTGCCCGTCATGCAACAACGACATTGTTTTATTATGCAACAATGACCACTAAATTACATTCCTTCCCCCTCAGGTGGGGCAGTTCCGTAGCGGGTGACCGGATGTCGCTCTCGTGCTGATCTTCTGAGCGGCTGCTCCGGCTGAGCCGCTGGCGATGGCCCAACCTGAAGAACAGGTCTTTCTGGGTTTCGCCTGGCAGGAGATGCTTGGGGTGTTCCATGCCCAGGCGCAGCCGTTGGTGGCAAGTTGACGTTGTAGTCAACGTCAGCTTCAATGTTGTCATCCCAGTCAAGCCAAGCCTCCTGAGGTGATCATGATGACGGCGATGAACCTCTCGATTGGCCAGCTGGACCTTGTAGGAGACCGGTCCCGTCACTGCTTGTAGGAGACTGGTCCCGTTGCTGCTTTCCATAGTGGTGCCGTCGCAAAATTCCGAACGTAGACGGTGTCGCCCACGTGAAACCGCTTGACCTTTGGTTGATCCGCTCCTGGATCTCTCTGGAGGTCAGGATGCAGTCTGTCCAAAGGAGACCACAGCCTCCGGCTCATCATCAACTTTCCCGGAGTCTTCCTGGCGTCCGAGTGAGGTGTCATGTGCTGCTTGATTAAAAAACGTGAAATCTCGCACTGTGTGTCGCCCTGAGTTAGCTTCTTTAAGGCAGACTTGAATTCCCTCACCATTTTTGCAGCCCTGCTATTGCTGGCAGAATGGTACGGGGCTGTGTAGATGAAATGAACAGCATTAAGTGTGAAGATCTCTTTCATTTCTGCACTTTTGAAGGCCGGTCCGTTGTCCGAAACAATTACGTCGGGCAACCCATGTGTCGCGAATAGTTTCCTCAGCGCCGTAATCACTGCAGCTGAGTTCGTGGACGATATAATCTCGACTTCGGCCCAGTTAGAAATTGCGTCCACTACAATGAGTAAACTTTCACCTCAAACAGGTCCAACAAAATCTACGTGCAGGCGGCTTTAGGGCTGTTCCGGCTTTATCCATAACCATAAGTGACCAGGTGCTTCTGAATCACTCTGCCTGTTTTCCTGGCACTGTTGGCAATGGCGTACGAAGTCCTCGATTGCTTGATCAATTTTAGGCCACCAAATGTACGCCCTGGCCGACGTTTTTATGGATGTCATTCCTGGGTGGTTGGCATGAAACAATTGTAGGACCTTCCTTGTCGCTGGCTGGGGAATGACCACTCTATTTCTCCACAAAATACAATCTCAATGCAAGGAAATGTCTGTACGTCTCACCTCAGAAGGGGCAAAAGATCCTCCCAGGTTTTCTTGTGGCCAACCCGAGAGTATCCACTGCTTGACTCTTGCCAGCGTAGGGTCTTGCTTTGTAAGCTTTCCGATATCTGCTGCTTGCAGTTGAGGGTACTCGACGACCTCAAGGAGGAGTACGTCACCTGGTAGCACTGGCTCGTCGACATCGCTTAGTGCTGGAAGGCGGCTTAACCCGTCTGCGTTGGTGTTGTCGATTCCTGGTCGAAACACAAGCTTGTAGTCATACGCTCTCAGCAGCAAGCTCCACCGCAGCATCCTCGGTGACAAGATCTGTGGCATTCGCTTCTCTGCGAGAAAACTCCCAAGAAGCGGTTTATGATCGGTCACAATGGTGAAGTCTCTTCCCGCGAGATATTGGTGAAAGTGCTTAACACCATAAACTACAGCAAGCCCTTCTTTGTCGATTTGAGCGTAATTGCGCTCACTTCGCCCCAATGTCCGTGACGCATAAGCTATTGGCATTTCTGTACCATCATCGTTCTTGTGAGAAAGAACTGCACCAACACCAACCGGTGAAACGTCGCACGACAAGACCAGTGGACGCGCTGGGTCGTAGCGTACTAGCACTGGGTCATAGCTGAGAAGCCCTTTTAGGTTCCGGTACGCTTTCTCATGCTCCTGCGTCCACGCCCATTTTATTTCTTAGTCTAGGTGATGTAATGGCTCGGCAACTTCAGTTTTCCCTTCAAGAGATCTGCTATAAAAGTTGACTAGTCCCAAAAAAGCTTGTAGTTCTTTTTTGTTCTTTGGACTCGGCGCGCTTTTGATTGCACTCACTTTTTTTTCACTTGGATGAATGCCAGTGGAATCAATTTTGTGACCCAAGTACTTTATGCTTGTTTTACAGAACTCGGATTTGTCTTTGTTCACCCACAAACGCGAGTCTTGCAACCGCTGCATGACTGCTCTTAGCCTTTCATCGTGCTCCGCCGCGGTCGAGCCCGAGATAACGATATCGTCGAGATGTATGACAACTCCCGGTATACCTGACAGTAAGCTGTTTTCAACACGCTGGAACAATCCTGGTGCGAGAGATATACCGAAAAAAGGTCGGCGAACTTTGTACAGTCCTTTCAGCGTATTCACGTTGAGGACTTATGATGACTTGTTATCAAGTACGAGCTGCTGATGGGCCTCTGCTAGGTCTAGTTTCGTGAATATCTTACTTGACCCTAGAGTGGCAAACGACTCGGTGACAGTTGGTAGTGGATAGACGTTGTTCTTAACCGCCTTGTTAACTGTGCTACGATAATCAGCGCACAGGCGTAAAGTTCCGTTTTTCTTTCTCACCACGACGAGCGGTGTGTCCCAGTCGGAGTACTGGGTCGGCTCCAGGATGCCTTACTTCTCCAGGCGGTCTAACTCCTTGGTCACATCCTCTCGAAGGGTGAACGGCACTGGCCGCTCTTTAAAAACTTTGGTTGCACGTCGTTGAGCTCGATGTGGATCCGAGCTCCCTTGAATCCGGGCAAATCGGTGCGAAAAACCTCGGAAAACCCCGCTGTTAGCGCTTCGTCGGACGTGCTGACCTGTCGGATGCTGTGTAACTCGATGCCTAGCGGTCGGAAAGTTTCGTCCCATCAAGCGTCTTCTGTGCCATGCCGCGACCATGATTTGCAAAACAGCCTTCCGTCCTTTAAACATGGCGCTTACCACTTTGACCAGGCTAACAACTTGGTGGGTGTGCTCTCGATGGGAATCAGTCTCTTGTCTATCTGGCGAAACGTTTCTTCGCTCAAGAAACAAGATAGAGGAAGACGCTCCAGAGTCAACTTCCACTGATTACTTCTTGTGGCTATCTTTACTGGCAAAAGAAATATTTCTTTGATTTTGTGCACCTCGCAGATTGAACAGAGTTTGTCTACTTCATAAACGCTGTCTCCCTTTTTTGTCTCCCTTTCTCTTTACTGTGGCGGTCTTACTTTGGCATGTCTCTGCTATATGCCCCTTCTTCTGTCATTTGTAGCAGACCGAGTCTTTAAAATTGCACAGGAAAGATTTGTGCTTACCGGTGCAACGGTGGCAGTTTTCGCTGTCTACTTGCTTCGGAGGTTTCATCGTTGTCGCTTAAATTTCACCATCAGAGTCAACTTTACCGCTCTGTTGATGTTGCTTCCTGATGTCTCGCTGTTGCTGCGACGTGGCCTCTGCAGTGTCGGCCATGTCGTAGGCTATGTCGAATGTCAAGTTGCGTTCAGCCAGAAGCCGCTGCTGCACTCTCTCGGGCACAATGCCGCAGACGAACCTGTATCGCATTATGATTTCAAGTGGCAGTTGCATATCTCCAAACCGCAGTATTCTGCCAGCTTTCGAAGCGCTGTCATGTAGTCTGGAACTGTCTCGCCTGCGTGCTGGTCGCGCTTGTAGCACAGGAGCCTTGCGTAGAGTTCCAATGGTCTTGGGTGCAGATAAGCCTTGACCGCTGTAACTATCGTGGTATAGTCTGCAGCTGTCGGTCTCGTCGGCTTCACCAAGATGACGATTAAGGAGTACGTTTCTTCTCCGCAGCAACTCAGCAGGACGGCACGCTTATGCTCAGGCGTTGTCAGACTGTTGGCTACGCAGTACATTTCGAGTCGCTCAACGTACTCGTCCCAGGAAGCGTTGGTGCTGAGGCAATACTCGTTGATACCGCCCACAGCCATCCTCGGGGTTCGGGCAACGTACGCTTGCACGTTGTATTCGTCCGCTTCGTCGCCAATTGTTATAACTTAGGCAAGCAGAGTCATAGCGGCAACGTACTTATTTAATGGAGACTGTCGTTCTTCACCGACCATGGCTGGTTGCCGATGATCGAACCACAGGAGCACGAGCTCAGCTCGGGCACCTCAGAGTTCATGCAGCGGTCACGCGTGCCCGTCATGCAACGACGGCACTGTTGTATTATGCAACAATGATCACTATATTACAAATAGCATGGTCTACGGCTACGGGAAGGGGGAGGTTGGAGTGTGGTGGTAATGGGATCAGCGACAGTGAGTGGTGTATTTCGGGTGGAGTAGGTAGCAGGGAAACGGGGAAAAGGGTGGGCGACTCGTTTACAGAGTAAGGGTAGGATTAATGTGGGATGTAGTAAAGGGGGAGGTTGACGAAGAGAGGAAAGAGGAATGGGAGTGGGAGGTTGGTTGGAAGGAAGGGTGCGTGCGGGCTAGGGTTTAGGGATGGAGAAGTAGGTGGTGAGGAGGTGACGGAACGTGGGGTCTAAGAGGTGGGGAAAGCGAGGAAAGCGGGAGGAGGAAGATAGAGAGAGGTAGGCGTTTATTAAACAATGATGTCAACCAGTGCCTAGTGCTGGTTTGCTACATTGTGAAATGAACGGAAGCGAAAATCATTAAAATAGAAAAGAGAAAGGTAAACAGAAAAAGATAGACAAAGAAAACACACGAAGCCAAAATATTAAAGGATTAATAAACAAAATAAAAAAATAACGCAAATGTCTTACTGGAAAATGTCATTGGCCATTGCTGTTCATCTACTCCCCTACAGCTTATTCTGTAAGCGAGTAGCTGCTAGAAATTTTAGCAGAGCTTTCGTGGTTATATACAGCAGATATCCATGGACCAAGCGGAGTATGAATGTTTACGTCTTGTTCATTTTGTAGCCTCAGGTCTGTCTTCATAAGCTCCCTTTCATGGCTGTACTCCTTGCATTCACACAATACATGTTTGATGTTATGTGCGACTCTACACGAAGCACATTCAGACGACTCAGCTCTACCGATTTTATGAAGGTGGCTGTTGGTGTACGCCACATTCAGTCTCAGGCGATGTAGGACCGTCTCGGCTGCCCTTGGTAGTCCTCGTGGTGCCCAAAATTGAAGTTTGGAATCGATATTGTAAAGCTATTAGTAATGATATGGAGGATTTCTCAAAAGAGAAGATGCTATTTCTTGGCCAATATCTTTACTCAAGTTATTTGCATCTGACCTTGATAACGAAATTGACGCAGTAATAGCGCTCTCATGCAGCGTTTTGAGCGGCTCTGTCAGCGATAACATTTCCGCTTATAACAGAGTGACCAGAAATCCACTGTATAATAAACTGGTTCCCTTTGCATGAAGCTTGGCGAGCTGCTTCCAGAATATCGTGTGCGAGTTGCAGGTTCGGGATACATTTCTTGACCTTAGAGAGGGTGTGTAGAGCAGATTTATAGTCCACAAAGATAGCCCACAAGCTAGGACTCTCGGCTCCCACGTGTGCAACAGCTGTTCGAATTGCTGCGAGTTCCGACAATGTTGACGACGTAACGTGGCTCAACCTTGCTTGTATGCATGCGTCTAAAGACGGAATGTAGGCCCCCAGGGTTGATGATGCTGACATTGTAGACCCGTCGGTGAAGACATGTCTAAATGAGACATAAGTTCGGTTTATGTATTCCCGCACTTTCTGCGTAATCACGGGGGTGGGCATTGTTTTTTTCGAAGCGATTCTCGGAATAGTCGCTCTAATTTCTAGGTGAGGGTACCTCCATGATGGATAGCTTGGAATTACCGTAGCTTCAAAAGAAGTGGGGATGTAATCCTCCAAGAGTGTGATAACTTGTGCAAAGCCAGATGATGGTCTCTCTGTTACAATATTTGTGAGCTGATGCCTATATGTACGAGATTTGTGACGAAGATGAGCTCTTAAGGTTTCTTGCGTTCTTAAAACAGCCAGTGAAATCGCTTGTGCTTCCGCAAGAGATCCCAAATTAGAAGTGCCTTTCGGCAGCCCTAATCATGTGCGAAGAGCTTGTGCTTGAATACTCTCGAGTTCTTTTATAAGAGTACGTGAGATGTTATGTATAACAGGCAGGCTGTAGCGCAAAAGTCCGAGAAATAAGGCATTATAAAGGGCGAGGGGTGCAGAGGCAGAGCATCCCCATTTGGTTCCACTAATCATCCTGATTATATTGATGAAAGAGGAGAGCTTCTTTTTAAGGCGTTTTACAATGGGGCTTCAGGTCAGCTGCTTTTTGAGTGACACCCAGGAAAGTATGTTCCGTGACATACGTAACTTCCTTTTCGTCTATTTCAATTGGGTATATTTCCGTGTGTTTTTTTTTGTGAATGCCATCGCCGCTGACTTGTCCGGCGATATGTGCAGACCTCGAAGGTGTAGGTACCGCGCGGTAATGTTAATGGCTTTCTGTAGTCTTGCTTTGTTGATGTGCAGAGATCTACTGCAAGTCCAGAAGCAGATATCATCCGCGTATATAGACACGCGAACGGTTTTTGGGAGAATTTTTAGGAGACCTATGAGAGAAATGCTAAAAAGCATGGGGCTGAGGACGCCTCCTTGTGGTACTCCCCTAGTAATATGATGAAGACCGGTGTTGCCGTCCTGTGTCGATATGTAGACTTCTCTTTCTTTTAGGTAATTGGCTATCCATTTGTATACACGTCCTCCAAATTCAATGCCCTTCATATCTTGAAGAATAGCGTTTTGTTCTACACAATTGCATGCCGATTTGGTGTCCACAAATACAGCTGTTTTTTTTTTTATTTACTATCTTCATTTGTTCAATGCTAGTTACTAAGCCAATAACGTTGTCAACGCTGCTTCTTCCGCGTCGAGATCCATTCATGGACGAAGGATAAAGATCTCTATTTTCTAGATCCTATTCTATACGGGTAAGCAGCATTCGCTTCACTACTTTGCCTATGCAACTTGTTAATGCTATCGGACGGTAGGAGTTAATGTCTAAAGGAGATTTTCCAGGTTTTAAGACTGGTAGAACCCGAGCAATTTTCCATTCCCTCGGTATAGAACCCGTTTCCCACGAGGAGTTAAATATTTGTAGCAACGCGGTCCTCGCCCCCTCCCCCAGGTGGCGTAAGGTTGAATACCGTACACCATCCGTGCCTGGGGATGACCAAACGTTAGACGTCTCGAGCGCCATATCAAGTTCCTTAAAGTAAAATATGCATCAATAGCCTTGCATACACTTACGGATGCATGTCCCTCCTTTGCACTGACTTTGTCATGGGGCCTTGAAAAGCAAGAAGTGATCTTGATACAGAACTCTTCGGCTACGACTGTTTCAGATACTTGGCGACTCAGGCTGATGGCGCAGGACGGGTGAACTTGCTGTGGCCTTGCACGTAGGCTTCGCACTATCTGCCATGTTCGATTGAGTGGTTTTCTCGGGTCAAGGTTGGAACTAAGTGACCTCCAGCGTCTTTTGGAAAGTTCGTCTAAGTGGCGTTGAACACGTTTTTTGCGCTCTCCTAGAAGCCCGAACATCCTCTACATTTTTGGTCTTTCTTGCCCGGCGTTCTGCTCGTCGACGAATGGCACGAAGACGCTCATATTCACCATCGATTGCAGTCTGAGGTTTTGTTATGTTGATATGTTTAGTCGCATGAGAAGTTGAAGAGGTTATAACCTCAGCAAGACCTTTTGGCTCGGTTACCGCGAGACATGCGGATTTCATTTTAGTTTGAAAGAGATCCCGGTCAGTATAACACACTGTGGTATGCCGCTTCGTGCAGTGCAATTCTTGAATCGCAATGTATGAGGAACATGATCCCTACCGTTTGTTTCAATGTCAGCAAACCAAGTTGTTTCCCCAGAGAGGGTTGAAGATGCGAACGAAACATCTAAAGGACTACTCATAGATGCACCTATAAAATACGTCGTATTTTCGTCATTGAGAACTACAAGATCGTGTTTTAGAGTAAGGTCAAATAACGCATGTCCTCGAGTATTATTCTTTTTACTTCCCCGTAATGCGTGGTGACTGTTGAAATCATGCGTCAGAATATGAGGGGATGGGGTTTGCTGTAGAATAGTATTGAGCCTTTGAACGTCGAAGGGTGCTCGAGGGGGTATGTAGCCAGCAATAACCATGAAGGAAACTTCTGCTTTCCTAATAGTTGCTGTGATATACTCATTTGTAAGGTGTAGCGGGATGTTATGTTGAACAAATGTGAGATCCTTCCGAACGCCGAGTAAAACTCTGCTTAGCTCATTTCCTCTGTGAGAATGATACAGTTCATATCCTGATAACCTTTTGTTGTGAGACACTCGTGACTCTGAAATCGCAATTACAAGAAATTGATATTTAAACGCAAATCGACGAAAGTCCGACAGTCGGTTTCGAAGACCTCTCGCGTTCCATTGAAGGACGGTGGCTTCACCACGAAACTTCTCTAACGACACCATAGCTTGATAAGTGGAAGTATTGCATCGATCACAGTTAGTAGTGCTTGGGATAGGGAAGACTCTCAAGTACAAAGGATACTACGGATGACATTGACGATTGTTTGAAGCTTGTCTCCAGAAATAGACGGTTGATCTTTGGCTGGTGCCTTTGATTTGTTCCGCCTGGGTTGCCTGTTTTCTTTGACTTCTACATCAGAAGTTGAAGCTGAACTGGGGAGTCTGGGAAATTCGTTTTAATTCTTCAACTCCAAGGTGAGGACTTGGGCGTCTCTTGGCTTCAAATGTGTTTGGACCTGTCTAGCGTTTGACGGCTGTGTTGACGAGGGGGGTGGTGGATCTTGAATCCCGTCTTGTAGAGTTTGGTGAACTCCGAGATCTTGTTTCGTTTTTGTACCATCTGTTTTAGAGCGACCTTGGGACACTTTCTCCTTCGATGACAGTAGGGCCGCTTTTTTGCTGTTGTGCACCCGACTTTCGCTTCGCTCTTGTACTGATATATTTTCTTTTCCCGTTAGTACACAGGGCACAGATGGAATGTCGAGTCATGTGCTTTACCGCAATTTGTGCAGAGCAGGTCAACCGCTTCACACTTCATGCGGTCGCGTGGTCCCCCACAGCGAGTACAGCGCACGTCCTTTGTGCAGGCGGTTTGGACATGTCCAAAACGACCGTATTTCCAGCATTGACGTGGTTTCTCGGTGTACGGCTGTAACTTGAACCTTGTGTATTCCACGGTGACATATTCTGGTAGAGTGTCTGTGCTGAAGACGACTTTGACAGACTCAGATTTACCCAGTCGAGAAATGGCGATGACGGGTGCAGTTGCACAGACTTGCCGATTGTAGCTTGGCTTCGGTAATGTCTACTGGTACCTGGTAGATCACTCCGGCCGCCAATTCCCATGGAAGTGGTTCGTAAACGATGACAGGAATTCCACATAGTGAAGTGAGTCCAAGAAGCGCTTTCGTGGCTTAAATGGTTCTTGTGTCAATCGCCAGCACATTGAGTCTTCGATTTGGCCTAACCAAGATGACCCCATCTGGAGCAGTCATTTCAAGTGTTCTGTAATCTTCATCGGGTTAATTGTTGCAATCATGCTTGCTGGATCTTTGGACTTGATTATCACTGTGAAGCGGGAATGAGCCTGGTTCATGGTTTTGACTGTGTTACTGCTGCAGTCTGAGCTAGCGGAAGGTTTGCGTCTCTTTCGACCCAGAACCATTTGATATGGCTCTGAATTTACCTGGATCATCAGAAATACTTTCGTAGTAGAATATGGTGCTTGAGGAGCTCGACATACCCCTTGAATCCTTTTCCTTTTCGGTTGGCGCGGGGGCTTGCCCGGAAGGAAGGCCCTCCGCAGCCATGGTTGGTGACCGATGCGTCAAAATAGAAGATCGTTTGTATTTTCTCTTGGCCCGAGTAGTGAGAAACTTGATTAAAATAAATATATAGCGAGACGCTCACACTAGCAGTAAAAACAAAACAGACTTCTTCCGGATGGAGGGAGGATGGTGGACGGTCTAACGGGGATGAGCAGGTGGTAGGAAGGGGCAGATGCTCCTAGAGAGAAGGGTGCGTTTGAGTGGTCTGGAGGGTCTACGTCAGAGGAACTGGGGATCAGTGTAGGTATAGGGGGTGGGGAAAGCAGTGGATTGAGGTGTGCGAAGGAGCATCGACCAACCGACAAAATCGGGGGAAGGGGGTAGAGGTTTTAGCACAAAAGGGAGGAGGTGGGGGTGAGTGGAGAGTGTCAGGGGGAGAGAGCAAGCGATGGATTAACAGGAAGGCAAAGGAAAGGTCGATGTATGGTGTTCCTTGTAAGAGCTGCGCCGCTCTGAAACCTGTATTGGGTACGGGACCTGGGTCAGGTGTTTTAATACACCTTTTTTCGCTGCCACCCCAAAATAAATTGGCAAATAAATACAAATACAAATGATCTAAGGGGGAGTGTAGAGGTTTGTGGAAGTAGAAGCGTGTAAAGGGATTTGAGAAGGAGGTGGGGGGGCTTTGTAGGTGGAGAGGCAAGAGAAGTGGGAGAGTGCGGATGGCCTACGGGTTGTCCCGACCGACCAACAAGCCGACAAAATTTAAGGGAGGGAAGGTCGGGTGGGGGAGGGGTGGGGTGATGGTGGGGATCGCCAAGTAATGCGGTGCATTTAACTACGCACTTAATAAATTGAAGGTGGTCCTTTGATCTATCCTTTGATATATCACCCAAACGTCCCGCACGAGAACAGATTCGCGCTATTGCACACAGTGCGACGAAGTTTACAAACTGCGTCGCAGTTACTGTTTGACGCACACGATGGCGTTCTTCTTAGAGACTCCGTGGTGTCCCTTTATACGCTAGGGCAAAAGTTTCAAGACAATGTTACTGTCCGCTTCCCTATCGGTCGCGGTCCGCTCCAATACCCCTCTATAGACCTTTGCAACTCAAGAAAATAGGGCGAGGGCAAGGATGGCCGGGGAGGCGGAAGCAGACGGAACGCTAAAGAGAGAAGGAGGTTTCCCCCTCTCTCCCTCAACGTTCTGTCTACTTCCTCCTCCCCGGCCCGTCTTACCCTCGCCCTACCTTCTTGAGTTGCAACGGACACATATGGAAAGGACCTGCTCTTCATATGTGTCTCGCTCTGCTATCCGCTATGGCCTCCTTGCAGCTATCCTATACTGCCCACTCCGAAATCCTCTGCGTCCCACTCAGCTATGCGATGCGGTCCGTTCCGCTAACCAATGCTTCCCGGTACGCTATACGATACGTGACGCGATCAGATAAATATGCGATGCTGTCCTCACTATTCTCTACGGCCTCGTCCGCTATCCATATGTAGCCTGCTCCGCTGTCCTATGCTGACCGGACTACTATCCGCTGCGGCCCGCTTAGCTATATGATGTGGCTCGCTCCTTTTTCAGTTATCGCTATTGGCGACGTGCGCGATCGAAAGCGTCGCTGTGGTCAGCCTGCCACGATTGGCTGAATGCTGATCATGACGTCAGCAGAGTATTTCTCATCGACGGAAATAAGAGGAAAGTAAGAACTACAATATTGACGGTGTTGGCAGTGTCGCTTTGAGAGCGCAATGATTTCCAGCATTCCACCATGCTAAGTACCAACACCATTGAACTTGTTCTTTGCAAGCTAATGACGTCACAAGAGGGAACCATAGGAGGGCGCCACCAAAACATCTCGCCACTAATAGTGCGCGTGATACGCACGATTGAACCAGCGCTATTAGCATTTGATGAGCGTAAGTCTAAATACGAATAACTGACTCGCTTTTCGTTTCGCCAAACCGTGTCCCATTTAACCGCGCACCGCGGCATAAGATTTTTTTTTATTTGGGTTCTTTTTTGCAATGTTTGATTTATAATTCGGTTTTGTTCTAGTTTGCTCAAAATAATGGTTTGGTCCGGTTTTTCGCCCGGGTTCGCGTTCGGTTCGGCAGCCTGGTAAAATCGTCAAGTTACCTGTCTCTGGAATCAAGAATACTGCCCCACCATAATCTTTCCGCTGATATTCAACTGCTAAATAATTTGCGGAACAAGTTCACCATTCAGTCATAACAACGAACAACTCGATTGTTGATTTTTCATTCAACCAGCGAGTAGAGCATTACCCGACGCCGCGGGATAAAGTTATGTATTATTACTGAACACCGGTAAAGAGTTCAAGAGATGACTTAAAATCTCGAGAAAATTTCCAAATTGGTTATAATAAAACTATGATCAGATAAAGAAAACTGAAAGCCGTTACAACTCCCTGTAACGCCGAATTGGACCGCAGCTCTTGAGGAGAAGGAGGGAAGGGTACTGAGGGGAGGGTATACCCCTCCTTTCTCCTCCTCTCCTCACAGGGGTCACGTGACCTCGGGGATGGGGGGGGGGGGGTCATGTGACCTGGGGGGTCACGCGATCTCGAGGGGGGGGGGGGGGTTACGTGACATTGGGGGTCACGTGACAGGGGGGGGGGTCACGTGACCTGAGGGGTCACGCGACTTTACGGTTACGCCGACGCCGCTCAAGCCGGAAACGGGCGCCTAAGAGCTGCGCTCTAAAAAACCTTGAATGACGACAACGAAATAATAAGACAGGGCAATAGAACCATGAACTATCGAATATGAAGCTACGTTGGTACTGTTTAAGTGTCATAATTTATTATTTTATGGCTACACCCCTGCCTTATCGTGTGCGCTCTATCCATTTTGCTTCTCGATATTCATTTCTGTTTTTGCCCTAAAGCACACGAAAGAAACGCAGAGAAGCCATCTTGGGGGTAAGAGGGGGGGGGGCAAGTGAGACATGAAGGAGGATGAGCGGTGAGACGAGGACAATCCAAAGTGGTCGGGGCAAGACGCGCACAAAAAGCGTAACTCTACCACTGACATGATGAACAGAACAGCGCACAAAAAGACAAGGACAGAGAAAAGGAACATGCAGGACACACAAGCGCTGACTCGCAACTGAATTTATACATAAAAGGAAGAAGAAGATGAGGACGTTCTGAAAGACACGCCCGGTACGCAGTGCGTATCACACGCGACACAACACCATTTAACTGCAATGTCTTTGCCCCATAGTCCGATCTAAAAACAAGGTCTCGGTTTGAAGTAGTGTCACTGATGGGTGGCTAACACAGCATTCCCCAAGGCTGTTGATGCTATGTGCTTCAAAGATTTAGCGAGTCGTCTTGTCTCGATAATGTCCAATTATTGTTGTGCCTTTCAGAATTGGAGTGCACGAGCAGGAATTGCAATGAACGGGAAGGTAACCGCCCACCGTAGATTTTAGTGAACGATCATGCTCGAGAAGGCGATCGTTTAGGCACCGTCCAGTTTGACCCACATAGCTTTTACCACACGTTAGTGGGATTTTGTACACCACGCCAATTGAACATGGCACATAAGGGTGGCTGTGGCGTTTCTGGCACTTGTCTTTGTTGAGGTTATCCGCTCTCGAGCGAACCTTTGAACAGATTTGCGCCATTCTTTTAGGAGCTGAAAACACCACAGGCACATCGTACCTTTGGGCTGCTCTTTTTAAATTATGCGAGGTTTTGTGCATGTATGGTACAACAACCTTTCGTTTCTGTTGATCTCTAGGTTTCCTTCGCTGAATCCCTTTAGTCTTACGTACCAAGGCCGCCACCACCTCGTTTAAAACCTGTGATGGAAAGCCTGACTTTTGGAGTCTCTCAACTTGAGCGTTAAAACTTTCACGAACAGTGTGAAAGCAGGACTTCGTAAGTGCAGCCCCAAGTATGGTAATCGCAATCCCCCTTTTAACAACTTTCGAATGTGCTGATGTGTAATGAAGGATGCCCTTTTTTGACCTAGGTGAGAAACTCCAGCAGATATGGTTTGTATGAAGAGATAACGAAAGGTCCAGGAACTGTAACTTTCCGTCCGAAGGTTTTTCAACAGTGAATTTAAGTCCAAAGCCACACCTGGAAAATACGCTCATAACCTTATCAACGTAATCACCTTCAACAGACTTGGGATACACTAGCAAAAAATCGTCAACATATCGGAACACCTTTGACACTTGTGATCTGCTAAGGGCACCTTCAATAGCTCGATCAACGCTTGCTAGAAAAATATCACTAAGAACGGGGGCCACACATGATCCTATACACACACCTGACCGCTGTGTAAAGGTATCATTTGCCACCGAACTATCATAGAGTTCAGATAGAATTGCAG
This sequence comes from Ixodes persulcatus, assembly GCA_013358835.2. Lineage (NCBI taxonomy): Eukaryota > Metazoa > Arthropoda > Arachnida > Ixodida > Ixodidae > Ixodes > Ixodes persulcatus. Next base: position 386,191 of record JABSTQ010010026.1, read on the forward strand.
AAGTTCGAGAAAGCCTTCTAAAGACACACCACTAGAGTTTCTGAAGGAGTGCTCCCCTTGCTCTTCGATGCAGGACTTGACTGAGGCAAGTAATGCTTGGTGTGGAAGGGAATAAAAAAGATCTTGTACGTCAACGCTGAACAAAGAGTGGTTGTTGTAATTATTGTTCTTGAAAGCTTCCACTACTGCTTCAGAATTGCTGACTAAAAAGGGGTCCTTGATTTGCAACCCTGATAGGTGTTTTTGAAGAAAGCTAACCATCTGGCGCTGCCATGTGCCTTTTGTCTTTTTGTGCGCTGTTCTGTTCATCATGTCATCGTATACCAACTCGCCCAACTTACAACACCTCTACCACTGAATAATCCCGGCGATTGATTCTGAACGCTTTTCTTTCAGTATATTCCTAACGTTGTTAGACACATCTGTGAAATAGGCCTCTAGACTGAATCTGGTTTCCCGAAGAAGTTTTTATCTTTTTCGCGCCTTTTTCCCCATTTCTGTTTTGTTCCTCGATGTTAGCACCCATTGTGCGCGATTATCAGACTTTTTATTTCTTCTTTTTATCGCGTCAACACTTTTCGCACATGACGTAGCACGCAGACTCAGAAGTGAACGGACGCCGCGTGCGTAGGACCGTAGGAGGACGGTGAGGGGAGGGACGGGAAGGAAGGGCGATGTTGTGATCGACGCGCGAACCTACGCTTTGAAAATGCTTAATGGTCGATACGCCACGTGTCGTTAAAATCTGGAACTAGACCGCCGTGTCGCCGTGTCCCAGAAAGTTGGTCTTGTTCGCTATGTTGACAGTGTTGGTTTCAGAGCGTATAGACCCTTTTCATGGCAAACGCCACCAGCAGTTGTTCTAGTCTTTGACGTCCCAGAGAACTTCCGGTTCATAAAAAGTATGAACAAAGCCCACCCTAACACCGCTGTTTGAAATGTTGATGAAACATTTAACCACCAATTCTCCAGGTGAACGCCAAAATAACGCAGAACCCCCAGATATGATAAATATTTTCGAATACTCTTGTAAACCAACTTGCCTCCTCCAAGACGTTAAATTGACCAGCCGAGGGCCCTCGTTAAATCTCCAACTTTGATGTGCGTGTAGCGTTTATGCTTTCTAGCACTGGCGACATAGGCAAGCTCGACATACTTTCAAAGACGGAGCGACCGGAAGTTGCTTGGGACGCAGGAGGCAGTTCATGTTTGTAAACATGAAAAGACCAGGCTCGTTACAAACACCATCGAACTTGTTCGCAATGTAATGACGTCACGAGAGGGTACCATACGAGGGCGCCACCAAAACATCTAGCTGCCAATAGAAGAGGGTATTCACTGGACGCCGTCGTATTTGAGAGCCAAGTTTAGAGCGCAAGCTCATAATGAACTTACATTAATAGGCTGCTAAGACCGGCAATTTTTATGGTGCGGAATGCACGTTGCAAAAGAACTGTGGAAGCTCGCTGTCAGCGCGTGCTCATCAGTTGCGCACACATCTATGGCCGCCAATGAATACTCCTTGTAGGCCGTGTATTTTTCACTTTTTATTTATAAAAAAGAATCGTCGGAGGTCTTTCTTGTTTATTCATTTTTGCAAATGTAGGCGTATTTTTTTTTTTCGGGCGGACGCTAAAAGCGATGATAATCATTGAAAAAATGAAAGACGTTTACAACAACCTGTAACGCCGAATTAGAGTGCAGCTCTTGGGAAGGAGGGAAGGGTACTGAGGGGAGGGTATACCCCTCCTCCATCATCCTCACCTCCTCATCCTCCCTGTCACTCCTCCTCCCCTCCTCCCTCCTCTTCCTCCTCCTCGTCATCCTCCTCCCCTCCTCTTCCTCCCCTGCACTTCCTCCTTCACCTCCTTCTCCCCTCATACTTCAAGCTCCTCCCCCTCCCTCCTCCTCTCATCTTTCCCCTCCTCCTCTTTCTCCCCTCTCCCTTCTCCTCCCTCCTCCCTCTCTCCTCCCCCTCTCCTCTTCCTCCTCCTCCTCGTCCTCATCATCCTCCCCCCCTCCTCCTCCTCCTTGCGCGTTGCATCATGGGAAATGTTCTATAATTAACCGCGCGAGACACTCGTGACGTCACACGTGACGTCACGAGGGTCCCGCGCGGTGCATAATGGGACATTTCCCATAATGCACCGCGCAGTTAAGCCGACGGCGACGGCGACGCCGACGCCACTCAAGCCGTAAACGGGCGCCCAAGAGCTACGCTCTAAAGATATTATTGAGAGCAAAGAATTCAGCGGGTTCTAAGCTGGACACGCGACGATAATGTCAGCGAAATTTCTGTCTGCCGTGATTGTCCAGCACCGATGTCAATCACGGCGCTGTCCAATCGCGGTAATCAAAAAGATCGTCGAAATAAAAAAACCAGCAACAACAACTGGTGTGTGTATGCTCATACAGTCGGAAGTTAGTTTGCCTCAACTGGCGACTTGTCTCGCAGGTGTAGATGAGAAATTTAGCCAATGCAGTATAATTGCTAGCTTGGGGTCCTTAATGTGCACCACGCAGTAGTGATACACGACCGCACGCCAGTACGATGCTCATCCAGATCAAAACAGGCAGGGAGCGGGCATCGAACCCAGGATCCCTAGGCTCTGCAGCGCGAGCTTTCGCTCCACGTGCTCCGAGCTGGCGTGCGCTAGCCCACTCGGCCACCGACCCCCCTGAGCCTAGCTGATATTCTGGCCGAGTGTCCAGCTTATCGCGCGTTTACACTTGCGGATTAGCGGGTGAATCCGCGCAGGCGGAAAGTGGATTTTGGAAACGGGTGCCGAAATCGACTCGTCTCTGGTGGAAAATCTGGATCAGTCCGGAACCCATATCCAAATTTTTCGCCAGCGACGATTCAATTTCGCCACCCGGCTCCAAAATCCACTTTCCGCCTGCGCGGATCTGTCCGCAAGTGTAAACGCGCCATAGGGCCTCAGGTCTGATAGGGGAAGTTTTGGCGAAAACAGTCCTAGCTGGAGCAAAAGTTCCAGAAACCCTTGTTTTTTCGTTTTTGTTTTAACAAGTTGTTGTTTTGACGTTAATGATTGTTTGTTGGCGTTTTGTTGGCAGTGATTGACTTGAGGATACTTTTTTTCGAGCACGCTGATGAAACTCGCTGGAACATGCGGTGCCCCAAGTTCTTTGGAAGGGTTCTCCCAAATAGTCTTCAGCGTTTTCTACACGGCACGCACTGGTGTCACATCAGCGGCCATTGTGAATGACCTTGCTGCTGCGCTCATACCTTGTGCAGCATATATTTCGCACTCCCGAAATTATTTTTCGCGCCGGAACAAGTAGGCATGAGCGTTAAAGCGATGCGATGACGTCACGAGCAAGCCACGCATACGCAATAGACTACTTCCGAAAAATCCCTGCATGCAACACTGGCATGGTTTCGATTTCGATCCATGCCATTCGAAGTTGTGCATCTCAGCACGGCAGGATAATAAAGACAGCGCTCGCTCTCATTGAGCCCATTCATCTTCGTCAGAGCCTGCAATTAAACACGGACCTCCAGCGGCCGTAACGACCTGCCTAGGCTTAGCGAGGAGTAGGAGTGTGGCCGTCCGCGTTCCATACCTTTCTGGCGGCCTGGCCACCAGTCCAGAAAGAAACATGAGCCTCCCGGCTCTCGGATAATTTAAGAAGCAGATTTAGGAGAAGATGGAACAAGATGATCGGCCCAGTGCACTGCTTCTTCTATGTGCCTTCGTAGTCTTGTGTACATGCTCACGAACTCTGGCATATTAAAAGCTTCCCCCCCCCCCCCTAAAAAAAAAGTAGCGTGTTTGATTTTTAAAATTTTATTGATAGGCATCACGCACAGTATTATTAACTTAAGGAAAATCTCATATTTTAAGATACAAGCATTGCATTTTGTCGTGACGGGATGTTATAAATTCATGTTGGTGAATCGAAACCGAAACCGTGACCATTAGGTTCCCAAGATGCTTTGTGTGGCACTTCGCCGCTAGAATCGCTTGGATTTTGCGAGAGGTCTATTGACGCGGGAATAGCCGATGGGTAGTGGGGCTTAATGCTGGTTCACGTACTTGCGTCTGCTCACGACCGAGTTCTTGTGATCTGTGACGACAAGAGAACGCACTGGCACGCTGGTGCCATTTATAAGGTGGCCCTGGAACTGAAATTTTCTAGGGCTTAACGTTTAGCAATATAGTGGCGAGATCGTACGTACACCAGTCGCCCATTGAGACTGACAAACCCGCTGTCTAAACACACATCACACCAACGAGCTTTATATTCAGTTATCGCACCACGCGATATGTTAAGTGGAAAAATCACTTGGTGATTAGCGTTGCTGACGTTGTAAGCATGCCGTAATGCGTATGCGTTGAGACCCTAGTTTTGGAACTACAGTCGGCGAACTATTCACGTTTCAAAGTTAAAGTTTTACCCTACCGAAAGATACAGTATAACTTTTCGCTAACTGGATTATGGAACTGGAAATCTATCTGGATTCTAACTGGATTTCAAATTTTCAGAAATTAATCCTTTGTCTGCAATGTGGATTTCAGGTTTCCAGCTAGAAATCCAGTTAAATATTTAGTTCTATAATCCAGATAGTAAAACGTTACACTGGTTTTTCCGGTAGGGTATGCGCTGCGAACTGTCTACAAATGCGGATTGTCCACGGATGTGCTTTTTTCGAGACCGTTCGTTATGACGAGGCATGAATAATTTAGCAGATCAGAGTATGTAAATTATAATTTATGTACGCAGCCTCTTTTCCTGCTAAAAAGAAAAGCATTTGTGTGAGTGAGCTATGCACGAGTGTGTTTTACTCGCGGACTCGGCGCCAGGGGCGCATAATATAGCGGGTGCGCACAATATGCACCAAGTGCAAGCTATCTGTGGAAAGGCATTGTTTTTTAAACCATAATGTGCTCCTCTGCGCAATCTATGGAATGCAAGACTAGGGACCGGAAAACACGGTACATACGCACACACGCACGTACATACACTGTTTATTTTTGTCAATCTTAAAGTTATTATTTTTGTCTTCTTGCTTCCAGATGTTCACTTTCCTATATTCCTTTACAAAAAAAGAACAGAACGAAGTAATCCGCTAACCGTTGTTATAATACCGCCAAACAACTAGGTTCTGGAAATTACTTCAATTCTAGTTTCACTGCGTAGTACGAACTAGAAACGACCGCGTCCAGGTGCATACTTCATTTATGTGACATGTGAACCCTGCTTTTTCGAAGACAAAGAAGCAGTCTTTCTTTTGAATTGACTCATTTCAGAGTGCATAAATGGGCTTTCGACGAACATTTTGTTTTGAACTCCCAGCTTAGTTTCATCCAATGAGTTTGAAGTCTGAACTCGGAATTTGTATTTCCGCTGCGGGCTGGAAGACAACATGAACGATATCGATCAATTTACGTGTATTTTGTTTGTAGCAGGTTTATGCCCAAGACCCATCGTATCTGTTTTCGCGCATACAAAATGCTACCAGAACTATGGTAGTAATATTACTTGGGGCGAAATAAAACAATTCTAAATAAGAATCGCTTGGATTTTGCGAGAGGTCTATTGACGCGGGAATAGCCGATGGCGACGTAGTGGGGCTTAATGCTGGTTCACGTAGTTGCGTCTGCTCACGACCGAGTTCTTGTGATCTGTGACGACAAGAGAACGCACTGGCACGCTGGTTCCATTTATAAGGTGGCCCTGGAACTGAACTTTTCTAGGGCTTAACGTTTAGCAATATAGTGGCGAGATCGTACGTACACCAGTCGCCCATTGCGACTGACAAACCCGCTGTCTAAACACACATCACACCAACGAGCTTTATATTCAGTTATCGCACCACGCGATATGTTAAGTGGAAAAATCACTTGGTGATTAGCGTTGCTGACGTTGTAAGCATGCCGTAATGCGTATGCGTTGAGACCCTAGTTTTGGAACTACAGTCGGCGAACTATTCACGTTTCAAAGTTAAAGTTTTACCCTACCGAAAGATACAGTATAACTTTTCGCTAACTGGATTGTGGAACTGGAAATCTATCTGGATTCTAACTGGATTTCAAATTTTCAGAAATTAATCCTTTGTCTGCAATGTGGATTTCAGGTTTCCAGCTAGAAATCCAGTTAAATATTTAGTTCTATAATCCAGATAGTAAAACGTTACACTGGTTTTTCCGGTAGGGTATGCGCTGCGAACTGTGTACAAATGCGGATTGTCCACGGATGTGCTTTTTTCGAGACCGTTCGTTATGACGAGGCATGAATAATTTAGCAGATGAGAGTATGTAAATTATAATTTATGTACGCAGCCTCTTTTCCTGCTAAAAAGAAAAGCATTTGTGTGAGTGAGCCATGCACGAGTGTGTTTTACTCGCGGACTCGGCGCCAGGGGCGCATAATATAGCGGGTGCGCACAATATGCACCAAGTGCAAGCTATCTGTGGAAAGGCATTGTTTTTTAAACCATAATGTGCTCCTCTGCGCAATCTATGGAATGCGAGACTAGGGACCGGAAAACACGGTACATACGCACACACGCACGTACATACACTGTTTATTTTTGTCAATCTTAAGGTTATTATTTTTGTCTTCTTGCTTCCAGATGTTCACTTTCCTATATTCCTTTACAAAAAAAGAACAGAACGAAGTAATCCGCTAACCGTTGTTATAATACCGCCAAACAACTAGGTTCTGGAAATTACTTCAATTCTAGTTTCACTGCGTAGTACGAACTAGAAACGACCGCGTCCAGGTGCATACTTCATTTATGTGACATGTGAACCCCGCCTTTTCGAAGACAAAGAAGCCGTCTTTCTTTTTAATTGACTCATTTCAGAGTGCATAAATGGGCTTTCGACGAACATTTTGTTTTGAACTCCCAGCTTAGTTTCATCCAATGAGTTTGAAGTCTGAACTCGGAATTTGTATTTCCGCTGCGGGCTGGAAGACAACATGAACGATATCGATCAATTTACGTGTATTTTGTTTGTAGCAGGTTTATGGCCCAAGACCCATCGTATCTGTTTTCGCGCATACAAAATCCTACCAGGAACTATGGTAGTAATATTACTTGAGGCGAAATAAAAACAATTCTAAATAACGCTAGAAAGTGAATAAAAATTTAATTGGGAGAAATGGCAGTTGTGATCAATTACCTTTTTTTACACGAACGTGTGCAACCCAGGTTGATATATCAACATTATTGAATAGATGCTTTAACAGCGGAAGGTTATACGAGATACGCTTGATGTATTTTTATTACATATTTAAGAGAAGCATAAAATAAACATATCATGAATATATAAAAACGTACAGACGAAAGAGGAATGTACCGAAGTAAAAGAAGAGCCAGTATCAAGGCAAAAAGAAACATTTCTTCTCCGATTATTTTCCGCTTGTTGCAGGTGGTTTTCAAACAAAATGCTACTTTATATCTTCAACTCAACGCAACAGTAACTGAATCAAAATTTTAGTGAAGGAACCATACAAAAAAATAAAAAATTTGAGTGCGCGCATTGCTCTCGTATAAAAAACAAACGCGAGATAAATTGAGCATCATCGTTTCGCTCTTCTTGCTCTCCTCGTTGATCGCCAAGGGGAAATATGTTTTTAAGGCTTTCGCAAAGGACCAGGATTTTTTTTTTTAATTTTGAATGCCCTTGTTGGTTTTTATTAATTAATTTACGTACCCAGAAAACCATAGGCATTGCAGTAGAGAGTTGGAGAAAGCAAACAAATATCGCAAGAATAAAATCTAACCGGATCAAAAAGCAAATAGTATTATAGTAATTGAGACACTCAAGAATGATAGTGAGACTTACCTCAATCAAATGCTTTACCAGGGCTTTGGTGACGTAAGTTTAAAGCTGGTTAAATCAAAATACAACATGTAACAGGAAGGACTGCTGAAATTTGTTGGTGTTGCATGTCCGCTGTACCTATAGCATGAATGTTATCAAGACTGGTCGAAGCGTAACAAACATAACGTGTAGAAATGCGTTCTGTAAGTAATTTATAATTTTGCGACATTTAACGTTAGACAGAGACGAAGCCACCTTCAAACAGTGCGACTGAACACGGACGAAGTGAGGGACTGGACGAAGTGAGAGACTGGCTGACAACTGACAGGAGAAAAGGCTGGCGGTTTGAAAACATGGATGAAGACTATCATCCGTGTTTTTGGAGCGCCAGACGCGCGCCTGTGGAACGAGTAGTAACTTTAGCGCATCCCCCGCGCTTCCCAGGAGCTTCAACTTCTCTATTATTGACTGATGTAGTGGTTTTTGATCACGTTCAGCAAGTTTCTGATTAGAACCGTATGTATATTTCACTTATTAAAAAGCAAATAACAAAATGTAGTTAATAATTCATCTCATCGTGCGATTTTTAACCTACATTATGCTCCTTGACCATCCAACGCACCTGCACATATCGTATCAGTGCACAGCGTAACATAGGGCTGAGAGAGATGTCCAAGAACACGTACAAAATTGTGTTTATTGGACAAATAATCAAGAAATAATGAACAAAGAGAGGTACTCATGCCGTAGGATTCTAGTTTATGTACAAGGAACGAATGATCAACCAAGTCGAAAGCATTTGAAAGGTCAAATATACAGTGTCAACCTGTTCACACTTACGCACAGTAGGTGAAACAAAATTACCAAAATGACACTAAATTTCTTTTCACAGACCTTTCACACCTACAGCCATGCTGTGAAGGGCTTATCTTATGCTTTAAAAAGTTTGAAATGTGATCGAATAAAACAATTTCGTAGACCTTTGCAAACGAACATAGCAATGACACGGGTCTGTAATTTTTTACATCGTCCGTTCTGCCTTTCTTATGTACTGGCACAGTAATATGTAGTTCCTTCAAAGGGAAGGAAAAGTGAGGTTCTTCAACGACAAGTTAAAATATACGTTAACACGGGTGTAAAAATAGTAGGGCATCCTTTAACAATGAAGCTTGAGATACCGTCAAATGCGACTGATAACTTTGACTTGAGTTTCCTGATAGCAACTTCAATGTCAATTAGTTCAAAAGATAAGATTGACAAGTGATCACTAGCATTGTCACTGTCGACAGGCATAGTCTGTCCAGAACGGCCGCAAGAATATAAACCGAGAAAAAAAATTCACAGGGTCTCTTATGTCATCCCTAAGACGACTTGAAGGCGAAAGTCCAAGTGACGATGCACGAAAGACAGACATATGATTTATTCTATTTCACGTTCTCTTTTTCACATTCTCTGTTTTGACATTATTCCCTTTATAGTCCTTCTTAATACCCGATGATAACTCTTACTTCTATTCAATTACTAATATTTACTTTAATTCCTCTTCACTTCGATTCCTCTTAATTCGCTGTGTCATCCTTCTTAATTTCATTGTCCTCTAATTCGCCTGAGTGGTCACGTGAACGTTTTGGTACCTTTCGTTTCGCCGACGTGTTTTCGCTCAAGGACTTTAAAGGTCAACTGAACGATGAGACTTACGTCACGATCCTTCTGGAACGTGGACGAAGGGGGCCGAAGCACCCGCCGAGAAGAGACGACGAAGGGGGCACGGCCAGTGACCTCGTGGGGTGTGGTCCGGTACTGGAATAGTACCCGGGCCACCTGAGTCCGGAAATCCCTGGGCTGGCTCTTCTTGAGCTTGTTCTTGATGGTCTGTACCACCCGCTCGGCTGCACCATTGGAAGCAGGGTGGTACGGCGGAACCAGCATCCGGCGGATCCCATTCTTCTGCAGCCAGTCCAGGTACTCGGCGCTGGCGAAAGCGGGACCATTGTCGGACACAATAATGTCCGGCAATCCCTGAGCCGCGAAGACTTGCCGCAGCGCCGCAATGGTCGCGCTTGCCGATGGAGTGGTGACTGGCAGTGCCTTCACCCACTTGGAGAAGGCGTCCACTACCACCAGGAAGTAGTGGCCCTTGAAGGGTCCCGCGAAGTCCACGTGCAAGCGGGACCAGGGCCTCTGTGGGAACGGCCAGGGGGTGATCTCCACGCGACGCGAGGCTCGCTGCTGCTCCTGGCAAACCTGGCAGCGTTGCACCTGGTGCACGATGTCCTGGTCCAGGCCAGGCCACCAAACGTGCGACCGTGCCACCATCTTGGTCTTTTCGACGCCAGGATGCCCCGCATGCAGCAACTGCAGGACATTGGACCGGAGAATTTGTGGAATCACCACCCTGGAACCCCACAGCAGGCATCCCTGCTCCAAGCTCAGCTCGGCGGCCTTGTGGCTGTAGGCCTGGTGACGCAGCTCCTCCCCTCGGGACACCGCCTTGACCACCTGTGACAGGACCGGGTCCCGGCTGGTCGCCTGCGCCACCGCAGTCCTGGTGAGCACCCCCGGGTAGGCCCGCTCCAGCAGGAAAACGTCAGCTGGCTCTGGAACGGCAGCAGGCACCTCCGGCAGGGGCAGGCGGCTCAGGGCGTCGGCAGGTCCCAGATCCTTCCCAGGGCGGTAGACCAGCTTGTAGCTGTAGGCCGCCAGCATCAAGGCCCAGCGTACCACACGAGGCGAGGCTTGCACTGGAACTGCCTTGTCAGGCCCCAGCAGCCCCAGCAGCGGCTTGTGGTCCGTGACTGCCTCGAATCGCCGGCCCCACAGGTACTGGTGGAAGCGCTCGATCCCGAACATGAGCGCCAGGCCTTCCTTGTCGAGCTGGCTGTAGCGTTGCTCTGCCGCATGAAGCCGACGAGAAGCAAACGCCACAGGGCGTTCCTGACCATCCTGACCCCGGTTCGACAGGACGGCTCCTACCCCGTACGGCGACGCATCTACGGTGAGGACTACAGGCTTGGCCGGATCGAAGTGCACCGACACAGGAGCCTTAACGACCAACTCCTTGCTTCGCTGGAAGGCCAAGTCCTGCTCCTTCTTCCAGGCCCACTGCTGATCATCACGAAGCAGACGATGCAGCGGCTCAAGATGCGTCGACAGGTTGGGCAGGAACCTCCTGTAGAAGTTGATGAGGCCGAGGTAGCTCTGAAGCTCCTTCTTGCTCTTGGGCTTCGGCGCCTTGAGCACGGCCTCAATCTTACGGGGAGCCGGGGCCAGGCCAGCCTGGGAGATGATGTGGGGCCAGGCCAGCCTGGGAGATGATGTGGGGCCAGGTACTCCACACTGGGAGTCAGGAACACGCACTTGTTCAGCCTCAGCTTGAGACCGGCGTCCTGCAATCGTGTCAGGACTTTGCGCAGGTTCTGCAGGTGGTCCCCGTCGTCTGTACCGGTAACCAGGATGTCGTCCAAGTACACCGCCACGTGCCTCATGCCCCTGAAGAGGTTGTCCATCTCCCTCCGGAAGATGGCTGGGGCTGAGGCCACGCCGAACGGTAGGTGCGTGTACTGGAAGAGTCCCATGGTAGTCGAAATGGTGACATACTTCCGGGCGGCATCCTGGAGCGCCAGCTGCTGGTAGGCGTCTCGAAGGTCGAGCTTGGAGAACTTCTGTCCCCCGGACAGAGCCGACCAGAGATCTTCGATCCGAGGCAGCGGGTACTTTTCGACGGTAGCGACGGGGTTGATGGTGACCTTGAAGTCCCCGCAGATCCTGACGCGGCCGTCTCGCTTGAGGACTGGAACAATCGGTGCGGCCCACTCGGAAGTCTTGACGGGCACCAGGATCCCCTCTCGCTGCAGCCGTTGCAGCTCCTGGGTGACCCCGTCCTTCAGGGCGAACGGCAGCGGACGCGGCTTGAAGAAGCGAGGCCGGGCTCCTTCGGCTATGTGGATGCCGACCGTCGTGCCGGCAAAGGTGCCCACCCCCGGCTGGAACAGGGACTGGAAGTCGGTCAGGAGGCTCGGGACGTCCTTCACTACGTGCAGGGCAGCTTCCTGGTACTCCGGCAGCCGAACACCCAGCGAGCGAATCCAGTTCCGGCTCAGCAGCGTCGGCGACGACCCCTTGGTTAGATAAAGGGGAAGGATTGCCTCCCTGTCGCCAAGGCGAACGCTGACTTGGGTCCGACCCTGGACCTGGGAAAGCTGCCCGGAGTAGCTGCGCAGCATGACGTCAGACGCCTCGATGGACACGCCAGGGAAGGTCCGCTTGAACAGCTTCCCGGCCATGACCGACACGCTGGCCCCTGTGTCCAGCTCCATGGTGATGGGGTGCCCGCAGACTTCGACAGACACCAAGTAAGGTTGCACGGACGATGGAGGCTGATTCGTGTGCCACACGTCGAAAATCTGCGGGTCCTCGGCCACGACGTGGAGGCTCACTGAGGAGGGACCCGAACTTGGTGCCGCTCGTCCCCGCCGCGTTCTCTTGCGACGGCCACCCTGGCCGCGGGCTTGGCTGGAACCCGGGCTTGAACCAGGCTGCTGCTGCTGGCCGCCGCTCGTCCTCCCCCCTCGGCAGACACGTGCGAGGTGCCCAGTTCTCCCGCACGTGAAACATTGTGCTTGGGCGAACTGGCACTGTGAAGGGGAGTGGGCAGCACCGCAGCGGCTGCAGGCACCGCTCCTCGTCGCCATCTTGTTCACCGCCGCTTCCGTCGACGGTGAGCCGGCCGCAGACGCAATTTCGCTGGCGTCCTTGGCTGCTGCTTCCATCGCCAGCGCTGCCTTCACCGCGTCGTTCAGCGAGGGGTCGGGGAGCTCCAGGAGTCGCGTCTGCATGGCGGGGTTGTTGATGCCGCAGACGTACCGGTCCCGGAGTAGCGAGTCCAACTGGTCGCCGAAGGCGCAGGTGTTCGCTAACCCTCGTAGCGCAGCGACGAACTGGCCGAGGGTCTCCCCGTCCCGGCGGCTCCGGTTGTTGAAGCGGAACCGCTCCATAAGCGTGGACGGCGCCGGGCTGAAGTGCGAGCGCAGCGTGGCGAGCAGCTCACCCAGCGTTTTCACGTGCGGCGTGGCCGGCTTGAGGAGGTCGAGCAGGAGGCTGAAGACGCGGGTCCCGCAGCTGGCCAAGAAGATGTCCCGTTGTTTCGCCTCGGGCGTGTCGTTCGCCCGGAAGAACACGTGGACTTGTTCTTGGTAGACTGGCCAGGCGGACCCATCTCCCTCGAACGGCTCGAGCCTTCCGTACAGCGGCATGGCGACAGGAGCGGGTGGCGGTGGTCCGACTCTCTCGGCGGCGTGGGCCGAACCGTGCACGTTGTTGGCTTCCAGTGTCACGGTTCCTCGTCGCCAGTGTCACGATCCTTCTGGAACGTGGACGTAGGGGGCCGAAGCACCCGCCGAGAAGAGACGACTTGCAGCCTGGTTGTGAGGGTGGACGATGACTGACCGGGGAGGCGTACGCTCCACGGTGTTTATTTTCGCGGTGATCAATGTTGCCCGCCGAGCCTGGCGGCCACAGACGGGCGGAATGGAGGGGGCGCTACCTACTGGTGACAACTTATAAGGCTTGCGCCTTAATAACTCGCGAATGCCTTTCATACATCTTCAGGCTAACTCAGCATAATGCCAGACGAGTCAGCTAAGTTTATTGTTGATGAAGTAGTAGTTGTACGATCCTTAAAATATCGCCAGAAACGCAATGGGTCATGGTTTAAACTGTGGTCTCCTGACTCACGGCGTAGTATTTTATCGCGTTTAGCAATGTTTTAGCACGCGACCCAGAAAATTTTAGGCACCAAGAAGCCGATTGTGGTATCTTTTACTTCTTATGAGAATGCAGTTTTTTTTCTTTCGTATAACTGATCTAGCTCCATAGAGTACCAGAGCAGATAAAAACCTGTGTAAGGACGCTTTTTAGGAACGAATCGTTCAAGCGCAGATACGATATAGTTTGTAAACGCTTCGACGGCACAATTTTCATCGGTCTTGCTATAAATTCATGCCCAATCTACATTATGTAAATACTGATAAAGGCCATAGTAATTGCCTCTTGAGAAAGCAAGCGACCCATTCTTATTGTCCTTTTTTTCTCTATGAAAACCATGAAGGAAACGAAAAAAGGAACGTGCCAAAATTCCGGTAATACCAGCGGACTGGAGACATGTTGTCAAGAAAAGAGTTGACCAAGGCTAGATCCAGCACATGCCCTGCTGAGTTTTGAAAACTAATGAAATGGCTTAATACAAGGAAGTTAACAAATGAAAAACGAACATTCGCCCTACGTGAGGCAGTACCAGTCAACAAAGCAATATGTTGCAAATTCCAGAGTATATCAGGAATGTTTAAATCACCAAGAATGAGTATACGATGCCGATATACATCCAGTTTATCTACCAGCATATCCAATTGATCTGAAAACCTAGATCCGTCAAAATTGGGAGGAACATGAAAAGTCCCGATTAGTAAACTACTGTTATCACGGAGTATTATTTCAATCCAAACACACTCACACTCAAATTCAAGATCAAACCGGCGAATAGCACTCAAATATTACCAAACTGCAGTAATTACACCACCACCGAATTTAACGGGAAGCTTTTCATAATTAATATTGATCCCGACGAAAGACTGTTTTTTAAAGGTAAATATTCAGTTGATGCAAATGAAGTATTTAACCAAGTTTCACTTAGGGTCTTTCCACGTGAAACGTCCCAGACGTTGCACTCGACCACCTCCGATTTCTAAAAAAAAATTCATGGGCTTCGGCCACAATGTCCGTAGCCATACCCTAAAATAATTTTGACGAAAACATATTTGTGATGACGTGAGCGCGATTTTAATTTTTGAAAACAGCGTGAAACTAGGCATCACTCAATAATTTACGAAAAATCAGCTTTTTTATGAAACACCCAACAATATTTTTTTTCTTAAATTTGCACGGTTGTCGACTTACAATGTGGTTGGGTTTGTGCAGTTTTGTTTAATTTAAATATATTTTTTAAATACATAATTTTATTCAAAAATAAACATTTTTGTCATTTTATTAAACAATATATAATTGCTCCCGGGACCTAATATAACTTTTTACTGGCTGCCCTTTAGGTATATAACCTATAAATATATTTTAAACCGCTCAATTCAACATCTTGCAGTAAAACAAAAATCCTGAAGTTGCCAAAAAGTGCGTTTTGACGCATAAACAGCCGTTTATTCCACCCTGAGGTGGTTCAAGTAAAAATACAAAATATGGTGGGTTTGGAAGAACGATTGATAGTCTTTTGATTCTGAAAGTTTAATCAGAGTAATTTTTGTTTAAAGCGAGAAAACAATTTTTGAAGTTGAACTCTCGCACCACTACCCGGCGTCGCTTCTTAACGCCTCTTCGCCGCACAGCACGCCACCTGCAGCGATAGCCGAAGCGATTAGGTCCAAAGAAACAACGGAGTTTGCTGCCCGCTTCCCGTCGTCCCTCTTTTCTGGCTGTAAGGGAAGAAACGGCGGGTATAGTGTACTAATCGGAGGTGCCGCCAGTGCGTCGCCATAGCA
Source organism: Ixodes persulcatus (assembly GCA_013358835.2). NCBI lineage: Eukaryota > Metazoa > Arthropoda > Arachnida > Ixodida > Ixodidae > Ixodes > Ixodes persulcatus. The sequence continues at coordinate 401,531 of JABSTQ010010026.1, forward strand.
GCCCCGTTGTGCCCTTTGTACCCGAGAGCGGCTCCTCACACTCCGAAACGCGATGCCTAATCGACTGGCAGCATCAGCTGACGTGGACGTCTGAAACACGATAATATCGCCGCAAAATCTAGCCGTCACGCATGCTGCGGTGAAAAGCGGAACTATGATCCGGTTCGCGCTTAGTTGGAGCGCAGTGTAGGCTACAGGCGCGTGATCAAAGCTCTGAAACGCGCTGATTCAGTATGTTAACTCGGACGCTTGAAGCATCGTCACAAGGCAAGATTGCGCTTCTAGCATTATTTTCGGTCCATATTGTCAGTGCGGGAATCTTTACATGACCCATCGGAAATAATGAATAAACAAAGGCACGTGTCCGCACTATTGACACTGGGTATCGAGACTTATTCCTTGCCTTTTGAGGAACCCGCTTCTGCGCTAGTAAGCTAAGAAAGCGTCGACAAGCGAGAAGTTGGCTTTTGAACGACCATTTGAGATCGGAAATCTGTCGAAGAAAGAACTTCATTTTTCGTCAAGTACGTTGTACGGTGGTGTAACGATGGATGAAGCTGGTCCCTCTGGAGAAAGAAGTCAATCTACGGTTCCTGTGGATGCTGATCAGGGTACATAGGAAAGCTGGCTTTATTTTGTACAATACAATGACAGTTGTGTCGTGTTTACTCGTGTCTACCCTGTCACAGTATCTGTATAGTTGCGGCCGCTCAATTCATGACTTTTTTCAAACCAAATAGACTAGCTATTTGTTTTAAAGCTGGCCGTTCGTCGTACTTGTAGTATGTGTTACGTTAGACATGTATAAGCCGAAGCTGTAGGGATGGATGCGTTGGCTTATATTTAATACACATGGTTCGCCTTATACCTGTCACAAACCAATTAGCGTTATAAAAGTTCAAAGCCGAATGGCGTTTTGCGTACAAGGCTAGCTTCTGCACGAAAGGCGCATATGTGCCCGACTTGTCATTTATGCGCATCACGCAGATATGGCTCACATAAATGAAGGAGCAGTCATGTTCCATTCAAATTTCTTTTTCATTGCAGAAGCCGAACTTCCTCCGTGCTCCCTTGGTGTAAGGGGTTGCCATGTGACCACACAGACCAAGACGCGGTCCCTCATCAACGCTGAAGACCTGACGCACACGGATCGGCGGCTCCTTTCGCTCCGTTCCGGGCGCCCACAAGGTGACATCCGTACAGTATATTCACATCATTATCAAGTATACCTTAAAAAGTACACATCACTGATTGCATCCAAGTGGTGTTCTAACCCTTTCTATGAATACGTCAAAAACCGCCGTGGATCAGCTGTCATTACAATAGCCTTGGCAGATGCGCACCCCAATTTAAACCTTATTCCTGGAAACCAACTTTGTCAAGCAAGCCCGCGAAATTGTTTCGAATTGAAGAAGAGACCTACTTTTCAAGCACCACCACCACCTCTGGCTCGTGATGCCCCTTCTGAGCAAGATGACCCCGATGTAGCACTTGAGAGCGCCAACGAGGCCCTCGCAGCCGTTGGAGAGAGCCCTCTCCAACGAAAACGAGGGCGAACAAGCCGCGAGACATACGCCCAAAAGAAGGTTAGAAAACTTAAAATCTCTACCGAAAGAAGAATTTCTACATCTTTCGGTGTACAGCAGAAACAAACTTCTCAGCCGAACCAGGATGAAGATTTTGTTTGAGTGACTACGTGTCACTCATGCAAGATGTAGAAAACAAGTTTGACCTGGAGAAAAATAGAGAAAAAAAATTACAACTTCTAACATTGGCCCCACCCTCTTGGTCTCGCGAAAAGATTTTGAACTTCTTTGGAGCCTCGGAACGACAAGCGCGTCAAGCCGTAAAGGTCAAATCAGAATCAGGAATATTGGGCACCGTGCCAAAAAGAAGAGGCCGCCCGGTCAGCGAAGAAGTCAAGGCCTCCATCATGGAGTTCTATCAGGACGACGCTGTCTCGTACTGCCTACCGGGAAAAAAGGACGTGCTACGTGGTCGCCAAAAGCGTCTTGGTTTGTTCAATTTGAAAGAAATGCACGAGGAATAGAAAAAAAAAGCTGCGATTTCAGGTGCGGCTTTTCAACATTCGCAAGTCTGCGGCCTTCACATTGTGTCCTAGCAGGGGGGAGCGGCACTCACACAGTTTGCGTGTGCATGCAACACCAAAATTTTAAGTTCTTGCTTCATGCTACAGGATTAGACGAAAGCACCGAAGAACTTCTATCCACTACAGTATGTGATCTATACAATGAAGAGTGCATGCTTGACAGGTGTGCCAAATGCCCAAGTACCGATTTTGCTGATACTTTGCTCCGCAGCACTCCACTTTTTGACCCGGAAGAAACGGATTACGTCCATGTGCAACAGTGGGTTAGCGGGGTGCGTTGCCAACTGGAAACCATTGTCCTGACACCAGACGAGTTCCGCGAAAAATTCTTAGATATGCTGAAGGCACTGAAGCCTCACCACTTTGTGAGCAAACAACAGGCACGATACTTGCGGGAGCGCAAAGCAAACATAGGCAAACACGAGGCAATCCCTTAGCGAAAACTAATCCGTTTGAAATGTATCACATTCTAATTTGAGTGTATTTGAAGTACAGCTCATAATTGTAAGTACACAAAAAATCGACCGAAAATATACACTTTTTTTTTTTACTTAGTACTAAAATATACTTCTGAAAATCTTTTTAAAATACCTTTATTGAAACTACATTTGAAGTTCCCTTCATGCCTTCTGAAATACGTAAATACTAAATTAGTAGGCACAAAATACCTTTCACATAGATTTCTTAAAATATTTATTCATTTCATGCAAAATATGCCCCAACCCTAAAAAAAAAATTCAGCGATCAAAAATAAGTGGAGAATGCTCATAAAATACCTGGAAATCGTAAATAGTGTTGTGTTCTACTCTAAGTATCTTTTGACAGCAATACTTCGGTAGTTTGACCTTAACTACCAAAGTATCGAAAAGCTCGCCTTTCAGATGTTCACTCCAAGCAGATGTGGAATACATTGAAGTGCCTAAATACAACATTTGGCTAGTTTGTCAATTGAGTTGTGCAGCATCGCACTGATAAATCAGCCCAGTTTATGTTATTGTTTACTTTTTTTTCTAGCAAGAACACACCTGATGAGTTTCTCGCACACAAGTCACAAACGGGGTTCGGGAACTACAACCACAACACTTGCTGATGCTGGAAAGCTTCAGCAAGTGCTGTGAGCAGATATGTTTGGCGTGGTTGTGTTAGCACAATGTTCGTTCACTGAATGTGTATACTTACCATTGTACGTGATGTGAGTAGTGACTTTATATTAATATAGTGACGTTAACGACCATATTAAACAGTCAACGTAAAGAAAAGCAAAATAACTATTTTAAAGCGAAGAAACTGCCTTGACTCGCTTTGTCCTGAGTGGTGGTGCAGAGAAGCAATAACATTTTGCTAGCAGCCGTTTTTGTGGATATTGTTTTAGTGACTGCGCCGAATTATTATTAGTTGTACCGATGCTTTTTAGTAAGAGATATCGTCCACGAACTTCAAAACACCGTTTCACCTTTGAAAGGCTCCTGAGGAGAAGATGGGATACTTGGAACCTTAATAAGTTCGCAGAGGGTCACTGGCCACATGATTACCTTCAATATGTAGGCTATATAAGGCTCTAGGGCAGTCAACGGGGCAGTGATTCAGGTGTTCAGTGCGTCATGGTGTTTGTGTTTGTGTTCGTTTCTAATGTGTAGTTGCGGGATGTATTTAGTAGTGCCTTCAAATGCCACAGGGACACCATTTACTAACAAAGTCCAAAATGAAAAACAAAAATTGTTTAGCCGGTTTTTAATACACAAATGGCATCTTGAGGAGGAAGGAATCATATTTTGGTATATCTAAAATCTTTTTTGATTGGTATTTATGGTATATTTTGAATACCTTACGCTCGTATTTCGAATGCGGACAAAATAATACAGAATGAATACAAAATGAATATTCTAGTACTCATGGACTTCGCTGAAAATTATAGTTTCATCGTGCAGGACGCCCCGCAATCCTATCACTGGGTGAATACTCAGGCATCAGTACACCTCGTTGTTATTTACTTTCGCAAACAAGACGCCACCACACAAGAGATTTCTATAAAATCATTCAGTTTTATTTCTGACTGCCTAGAACACGACACGGTGGCAGTTTCTATATTTCAGAGTGAAGTAATTAATATATTGAAGCGAGACCTTCCGCAAATTAGAAAAATTCACTACTTTTCAGATGGTGCGTCCTCTCAGTACAAGAATAAAAAAAAAAAAAAACTTTGTAAACCTCTGTCAACACGAAAATTATTTCGGCATTTCCGCTGAATGGAATTTTTTCGCAACGTCCCACGGGAATTGTGCTTGTGACGGAGTCGGGGGTACAGTGAAGCGTCTGGCAGCAAGGGCCAGTCTTGGAAGTCCCTTCGAGAACCAAATCATGACCCCCCAGCAGATGTTTAGCTGGGCCAAAAATAACATCGGGAGCATAACAATACTTTGGGTGCCGAAAGAAATGGTTGAAGAAAAACAAGCTCGACTCACTTCAAGATTTAGATCAGCGGTCCCCGTCAAAGGGACAAGAAGTTACCATCACTTTAAGCCTGCGTCACCATCTACGCTACGTGCTGGACTTACGTCCTATTCAGCAACGCAAGAATTTGTCATTTCAAAGCCGATTTGAACACAAACGACGCGTGAGCCTTCGACGGCGCGCATTCGTCAACACCACATTGCCTCGTCGTTTGAGATTGCCCGTTCACGGGTCTTTTGTGCTGCTGTTTACATCTGTCCTGACGTTAACAAGAGAGAGTGATCGCGTTGTGTATGTAGGAAACAGCTAGCTTACTAATGGATGCTCTGAACCGGCAGCGCTAAGCACCTCCTGACATCAAGACACAGGAAGATCACAGGAGGACATCACCGCGTAAAACGGGCGAAATGGGAAAATCCATAAAGCAACAAGAGTGAGAAACAGCCCCTTTTCACCAAGATGTACCCGACAACTCAAGGTCCTGCTCCCTACCTGCGTGGGCACACCGTTACACCGTCGCACGCTTCGCCAGGCTCGACGGTGCCGTGCTGTGCAGAGAAGAAGCACAAGAAACGACGCCAGGTTGCGACGTAAAAGCTGAACTTCAAAATGTTTTTTTTTCGTAGTTAGAACAAAATTATTTTAATTAAACTTTCAAGAGCAAAAGACAATAAACACTACTGTGAAAGTCACCATGTTTCGCATTTTTCTTTCGACCACCTCAAGGCAGAATTGACGGCTCTTTAAACGGCAGAACGAAATTTTGCACAAATTAAGTTGTTGTTTCTGCAAGACATTTAGTTGTACGGCCCGAAACTTTTTTTTTTGTCCAGTATATTCAGAAGGTTGCCAGTAAGAATTTTTAATCACCTGCAGCAACGAGATAGTTTGTAACCAAACTATCAAAAAGGCTAAAATTCTCGTATATTACTTTTTTTTTTAAATTGCTTCAACCGAATATCCATGATCCTTATTACACAACAATCAAAATACCATGTGGTTTTTAGAAAAAAATAGTCCGCTGTTCTATAAAAATATCTTAATTTTCATCAATTAATAAATGACTCCTAGTTTCACTCCTTTTTTAAGAGTTCAAACCGCCATCACCCCATGAAATTTGCTTCTAATCAAAAATATTTTAGAGAAGCACCACAAACATTATGATGAAGAACCATTGATTTTATTTTAGGAATCGGAGGTCGCCGTGGGACCTTTGGCATGGCATGAAGAAGTCCACGTCAGCTGATGCCGCCCGTCGATTAGGCATCGCGTTTCGGAGTGTGAGGAGCCGCCCTCGGGTACAAAGGGCACAACGGGGGCGCTATGGCGACGCACTGGCGGCACCTCCGATTAGTACACGATATCCGCCGTTTCTTCCCTTACAGCCAGAAAAGAGGGACGAGGGGAAGCGGACAGCAAACTCCGTTGTTTCTTTGGACCTAATCGCTTCGGCTATCGTCGCAGGTGGCGTGCTGTGCGGCGAAGAGGCGTTAAGAAGCGACGCCGGGTAGTGGAGCGAGAGTTCAACTTCAACAATTGTTTTCGCCTTAAACAAATATTACTGTGTTTAAACTTTCAGAATCAAAAGACGATCGATCGTTCTTCCAGACCCACCATATTTTGTATTTTTACTTGGACCACCTCAGGGTGGAATAAACGGCTGTTTATGCGTCAAAACGCACTTTTTGGCAACTTCAGGATTTTTTTTTTTACTGCAAGATGTTGAATTGAGCGGTTTAAAATATTTTTATAGATTATATACCTAAATGGCAGCCAGTGAAAAAGTTATATTAGGTCCCGGGAGCAATTATATATTTTTTAATAAAATGACAAAATTTTTTTATTTTTTAATAAGATGATGTATTTTTTAAAAAAAATACTTAAACTAAACAAAACTGCACAAACCCAGCCACATTGTAAGTCGACAACCGTGAAAATTTAAGAAAAAAATATTGTTGGGTGTTTCATAAAAAAGCTGCTTTTTCGTAAATTATTGAGTGATGCCTAGTTCCACGCTGTTTTCAAAAATTAAAGTCTTGCTCACGTCATCACAAATTTTTTTTTCGTCAAAACTATTGTAGGGTATGGCTACGGACATTGTGGCCGAAGCCCATGAATTTTTTTTTAGAAATCGGAGGTGGTCGAGCGCAACGTCTTGGACGTTTCACGTGGAATGACCCCTTAACGAAATAATATCGTAATCACTTAAAACAATGTTGTTGAAAAACATATTAGCCTTAGTACGCAGGCCACGGACGTTTTGATAAAACACTGAACAATTCATTCGACGAGCTAGTTTGGCGTAGCTGTTTCACGATCCTCATTGCCCCGTACAACGTCGAAGAATGGCCTGAAAAGAGAGCCCATGGGCCAAACGTCTGCATATTTCACTTTGTGAAAGTCTTCTTCATTCATAGCAATGCGAAATGAAGAGTAGCTTTCGTGTATAGTTCTTTAACCTCGTGAATGTAAAATACTTCCCACCCGAAACTTCAGTTAGCATGTTGAATTAACCTGAGACTGGGGTAGAGGAGAAACATCAAAACGTAGAAGGGACAGAAAATAAACAGTACGACGTCTCTTGAGACGTCGTCCTGTCTATTTTCTGTCCCTTCTACGTTTTGATGTTTCTTCTCTACCTCAGTCTCAGGTTAATTCAACACGGTTAATATTCACCAGCTCGTCTGCACCCTTACGATTTCTTCAGTTAGCACTTCCCCAACATCGCTACTTGAAGTGTACGGTTTGAGACGCGTAACAGAAAGCGCCTCGAGCCTCGGTGCTCTAGCTGGAAGGCTGGTGGTAGTTTACTGCTTGCATAGGAGCCTGATGATGGCTTCTAGGTGCCCTCGACACGGTCACTGCGGGCGGCGGTGGGGAGGGCCCAACAACCACAGTAGATGTAGAGATGAACGCTGATGGGCGGAAGGAAAATCGCTTCCGGACGTATGCAGACTCCTTGATGTCACAGACCAGCAAGGCTAATCTTTTCCAAGGACTGCCGCGAAGCTTGAAGACTCAAGACTAGGCTGCGAAGGCGGCGTTGTAGTCGGCCGTGGCTCAACGGTTTGGGTGGTAAAACGACGCTGCGATTCCGTGTTTCTTGACAAATGCAGAAGCAGAGACGCATTTTCCGCCTTGACAGAGACAACCTCCTTGACGAGGGAATCAATCCTGTAATGTAGTGTAACCAAGGGGTCATTGACACAGCCACACGCGCTGCAGTTTCCAACAACGGTGTTTCCCGATGCCGTGTCGCTATCATCAGGAGAACATTTTTCCGTGGTAGCACTAAATTCGTCGGAGCCATTGAGTTTCGTACAAGATTTACTCTAGTACGTCCTGGTACCATTCAGCATGAAGTAATCATAGTCATCTCTAATGACATCTATGCACTTACAGTGAAAGCGGATACCAAAAGGCTCGAAACATTGCAAGAATTGCATCTGGCCGATGAACGCCACCGAAGCTATCTTCGTTGTTGCGTTGTCGGCACAAAGTTCGCTATCTACCGAACAGGGCAACACACGTCGTCCAACACAAGTTACTGCTGTTTCGTCTACCGAAAGCTGTCACTCCGAGACAACACTGTCGCTGTCGTCCATGTTGCGCTGATGTTCCCATATAGAGAAGTGATTGTCGGGCAAAACAGCCAACGAGCAACAAGTTGACCTACTGCTAATGGACATATTGCGTCGATGTCGCCGCCGTGTTCCCTCAATGTGGCGCAGGGCCTTCAATGTTGCGACACTCTTTGCTTCCTTCTCAGGGGTTCATCAGTTCCTGGAATTGGACGCAAATTGTAAATATAGAATATATTTTGTTTAATATTCGTTGCGAAGTGTTAATTGCTTTAAGGTTGATTTATTCTACGTAATATAAACTGCAGGCCACTCGTCATGAAAGGCATTACGAATACGCAGATAACATCTCTAATGAAGCTGTTTTACATCTATAAACTAAGCTTCAGAAAAGAAAGAAAAAAACAAATGGAGGCCTACCGAAAACATATTTGGGAAGCAGATCAGTCGAAAAGCGCAGCGACACTCATCGTCGCTTAGAGAAGTCGCGGCTAACCCCAGCTCAGTAAACGGGGTGCAAGGTCTCTGGTGCAGACTGTCCGCCAACCGTATCGATCGCACCGACCAGCAGTCCGAGCCCCGGCGGAAACTGGGCGACGAGGGCGAACCCCCCCGCCGCCGCCACGCGCGCGCCCACGGGCTCGGAAAAGGGGGTGCACTCGCTGCTCGCTGGGGGCGGATGAGGTTAGGAGGGGGCACGGCGCGGCAGCAGGGTTCGACGGGGGAATGCTCGGGGCGCGCCGCCGTCGTCCAGCGAGGGGGGGCAGCGACGGCGGCGGCACAGCGGCTTAGGAGGCGGAAACAGCGAGAGGGTGAGCGAGGGATGGCCGGCTGCTGTAGCCCGAAACCTGGTTTGCCGGGCCCTGTGCTTCGCGTGCGTGACAGATGGCTGGGTCGGGGCGCGCGTGCCGGCCGCGCGGCCCTCCTCGTCTTCGCTGCCCCTGCTTACTCGCCCCAGCCGACGCTACGCACGGCCACTCCCTCCCCTATCTTTCTTTCATTCCATCTTTCTTCTTCCGTCGCTCACTCTGACGGCGTTTCCCCGAGCCCGTGGCCCGAAGCAGAGAGAGAAAGATGCGGGCACCGAGAGGAACGTGCCGAAAGAAGATGCAGCGCTGCGCGGTGCCCGGACGTCGAGGGGCATGTTAGACGAATAACAAGTAACGAGACGACAAAAGAAATCAAAGGTCGGGGGAAAGAAAGTTGGGAATTGATAAAGAGGAGCCGGTAACTCCGTTCCAACTTACGACGGAGCACAGCGGTCGCTACGTCCCTCCCGAAGATCACGTTAACCTCGCGCAAAATTCGGTTGTCTTCGAAGGCTTGCAGCGTCCACTGCGGTCCATCGAAAGGGGAAACCATGAAATTTGACAACGGCTTGTATACATATAGCTCGTGTACATTCGTGCGTGTTTAGAGGCAGGAAGTTACTCGATCGCTCTTTCGTTTGCAGTAAACAAGCGCTCGTTTATTTAAAGGGGGCCATTAAACGATTTATCAACTTGTTCGTCCTCAGCTTTAATCGTCAACTCCAACGCGAAATGAGAAATGACGTGGTCGTGACGTGCTTGGGCACCGGTGCGGTGACTCCGAGCTTCCACCGTTGTTTGTAAGCATGAAACTATTCATTCGCAAGCGATGATAAGTGCCGTCACGGCACTCATTGGCCACGAACGTGAATTTAAATATTCGTGGGCGGATTGATTGTTGACGAGCGCATACGTCCGAGTGACGCAGTGCTCGTGTCCAATGCCTGAGCTGGGGTAGGCTGATGTGTTTTGGGTACCGCGGATGTATCGCAGTAAAAAGGCGGAGAGCTTTCGAAGGAAAGAAGGTACGAAATAGTCCGCTATGTTTTCGAATTTTCGCGTCGAAAAGCAGGCTTTTGACTTTCTACCTTCTTTTTCTGGCCCACTAAACGATATGCGATTAGTAAGATTCCAATCTCAAATTATATATCACAGCCCAAAATTCAATTCATGACCCTTTTAAGCAGGGTATTGAACCGAACCCGAACCGTGAACCGAAAACCGGAAAAAACCGTTATTTTCGCTCGAACCGGAGTTGACCCGGAACGAAATAATTTGTTTCGCTCCGGAGCGGAACCGATATGTTTTCCATGCGGTTTTCGGTTAATACGCGAAGTCAGGTTGCGTGAAAAGTGCGTGGCAAAACACAGAGTAACATGAAAAATAAACTAAAAAAAGAAAGAAAAAAATTATTTTCGCGCAAATTGGAGTTGAATCGGACCGAAATAAATCTTCTTTTCGTTCCTGGGCAAAACCGATCAATTCTTTTTGCGGTGTTTCGTTCATGAGGGAAGTCAAAAAGCGCAAACAATTGGCAGCGGAAACCTCTGTAACGTTCCATTATCAGGTTTTAACATAGCGATCGTCTTCATAATTTATTAAGTTCGTCTTGAGAACTGAAACGAAATGAGCACAGTAACTATAAATTTTCCGGGATTTCTGGTCTTACGTATTTTTTTAAAAAATGCCCACATTCATCCCAACCTTTTCTAGGGGACCGGGAATGGCTTATCAAAGAAAATTTAATGCTAGGACATACCGAATTCGTACGTCAGCAAAAGTGACCAAGTAATGAGCCTGTTTGGTGGCAAAACGGTAAATTGGGCTAGTGGGTTTTTCATCTCGGACTAAACGCAAACAAAAAAGACAAAAAGAGGAATGGACAGCACGCCTAGTGTTGTCTATACCTCTCTTTGTCTTTGTCCTTGTTTTTTTTTTTCGTTCAGTTTTAGTTTTGTTTTGTGTTTCTTGTCTTCAATTTTCTAGAGCTGTGTGCAATTTACTTTTAACGATTTGATTTCATTGTACAACTGATCGGATACGAAAGCGATACAAAGGCCAATGGATATTTTAGAACTTGCACTACTTGCCATACTTTGGCGCATCTAATCTGCTTTCAAAATAATTCAGCGGATTTAATGATCTGTCCGAAATTAAAGTCTAGCACCGGGAAAGGGAGGGGGATTCAATAAACAGTTACAGCTACTTAAAACAGCAAAACAGCTTCGATCTCTGGTAGCAGAGACTGCAAGGACCAAAACGTTTTCTCCTCAGAAACACAAACATCAAGGCGCACAGCTCTTCTGAGCATTGCTCGACAAGGAGCCGCGGCTTTCAAGGGAGGCTAACGTGTTACAGTTTTGGGAGGAGAGAAGGGAACGCTATTCAGAACTCTACCCATTGGCGCAAGTAGCCCTGGGAGTGCCTGCGATCCAGGTCAGCGTGCAGCGAGCCTTTTCTGCACTGAAGTTCGTTCTATCGTCTCAGAGGTGCCGTCTTTCCCCGAATATGCATTTTTCGGTCAGCTGCCTGACAGTGAACTGCGCTTTCACCCACGTCCCGATGTCCTCCAGCACTAGCTCGTTCGTTCCACAGAGTGATGTGAGCCTTTGCTTTCTATATGTAACAATATGCGTAGTTTATCGTTTGCTGTCGTCAACTGTTTTTGTAGCATATGAGTACGAACCGGTTCGAACCGGTTTGAACCTTTAGTTTTTCACTCCGGAGCTGAACCGGAGCTGAACCGTTTTCCCTGAACCGGAACTAAAACCGGAACGAAAAACATTTCGGTTCGAAACCCTGCTTTTAAGCTCGCGATAGCCGTAGCACCGAAATGGTGCCGCACCATCGAGTGACGAATTATAGACCCCTTTAAAAAAAAGGTCTGACAACAGTGACAGAAACTAGATCTGGCTGGGTACGCGGGGCAGCGGGTGCCATCTTGAAGGATGCTCCCGGTGTGTTCACGTCTCCTCAGCGAATGCCCAAGTACCAATTTCGTGGTGTAGTGAGGAGGTTGTCGGTGCAATAGAACTGCCGTTCGTTTTATCATGCACTGAGAAATTATTTTTTCTTCTACTCGGAGTAAAAAAAAGAGACAGAGTTTTACCATTTATTTATTTAAAGTGAGAGTGGAATTAGTTTCTTGTAGGTTCTTTATGCGCTCGAGTAATGCGCTCGCAGCCCCGTTGTTCTGAAAGATGAGTGTTAGTGGCTACCCGAGTTAAAAGGGTGGCAAAAGCACCATTCTGTTATCCTATAATTTATCCCCGATTAGCCGCGAGCTTTCGTAACAAGCAGTGCATAGTTGTCACCCATCCGGTGACTACTGGCTCACCAATTGCTAGTCGCTGCTCTCGCAAGTCCTCCGAGTGCAAAACTCTCTAGCAGGTTACACGGGAGCCAGGCAGGCCGGATGTGTTTAAGCCGTCTTACGAAAGCAGTGTCCATTTCCGTTAGCCATGGTAGCGGTAGCAAATCCTCTGTGTAGATTGGTTATGTTAAAACCAAATTTGAGTATATCGTTGAACTATTTTTAAGTTCTGCCATCAATTTTAGCAGATACGCAAGCTAAAAAACTGCTTCGCCAGATTACTTTTTTTAGTAAGTCGTATTTATGGCCAAAAATCGTTTCCACCGCTTGTCGAACATATTTTCGAAAATGAACAATCATTGAAAAACAGTTGAAACAAGTATTAGCTACCAAATCATTGTGGTAACGTCGCTTTGAATTAGGCTTAGCAGTTTGAAGGCTGTAATTAGTCACCTGCTCGAATCTGCCAGACAACTTTCTACAGGGATAAAGCCATATTCAAAACCGATCTGCACATACTCTTTATGAATAACATTTGTAATTGTATCTGTATAGTATGAGGCTAACTTGCGAATCTACGCGTCAAGCGACTTCGCCCCGTCAATCGGGCAGCGTGACCCCGATTGTGGCTTACGTTTAGTCTGGACATCACGGCAGAACGAGTAAAGTACAGTTTTTTCGCGATTCGGGCAACCAAACCATCATTACTCTGACCTTGCACAACAAAGCGCGAACATATCGTGATTAGCTTTGCAACATTGAAACGTTCTCAGACTGGCACGATCGATGCGGTGTCCTTCAAGATGGCGTCGGGGGCTAGTGGCCCATACGTGCGACAGATGGCGCTTTTTTACCTAAAGGGTCTGTAACGAGGCCGCCTCAGCCAAGTATGTTGACCTGTCGACGATGTGTTCACCAATAGATTTATTTAGAACTGCAATAAGCAACCATATATGTTAAGAAAAACCTTGAATTTTTATTTTTAAAAAGTTCAAGCACCAACCAAGCCCTTCTATAGGGACTCTACGTTTCGAAGCCAATTCGGCCTCTTCTTCAGGGGCGACGACGGCTAAGCATAGGTTTGCCGTCACCGCGGCAACCTCTGCATAGAAGCTATTGAACAGAAGGCACTGCAGTCATTAACCACACCACTCAAGAATTTTTTTGCGGTACGTAGATGACTGCTTCTCTGTCCTAAAAAAGTCTGAAGTGGACACATTCCTAGCGCACCTCAACACCACCGAGCCGGCCATCCAGTTCACTGTGAAGCGCGAAGAGGACGGCATCTTACCTTTCCTGGACGTGCTATTAAAACGACAAGGGGAAGAGCCGAAGGTTTCTGTATACAAAACAATCAGAGCACACTGGACGCTACCTTCAGTTTGAATCCAGCCACCCAGCCAATCACAAGGCGTGCTGGTGAGGACACTTTTATGCAGGGCAAAGAACATCTGCTCACCGGAAGAGGACAGAAGAAATAAGGAACAAACCGTCTTTGCTGACCTTAAGAAAGACGGCTACACGAGCAGCTTCATTCATCGCGTTGCCCGCCGTGTAGGCCGAAACCAACGGCACGTGCAACAACAGTCAGTGCAAATTCCCGTCCAACTTCGCGCATCAGAGTTGCCTACATAAACAGAACAAGCGAGGCACTGGCACGGGGGGATCGGTGGCCGACTGGGCTAGCGCACACCAGCTCGGAGCGCGTGGAGCGAAAGCTCGCGCTCCAGAACCCAGGGATCCTGGTTTCAATCCCCACCCTTGCCCGTTTCGATCTGAATGAGCATCGTACCGGTGTGCGGTCGTGTATCCCTACTGCGTGATGCACGTTAAAGACCCCAGGCTAGCGGCTGTACCGTACTGGCTAAATTGCTCATCTACACCTGAGACACCAGACGCCCACTGAGGCAGACTAACTTCCGGCTGTATAAAACATACATACAACAATTTGAAGCACTGGGACGTCTCCTGGCTAAAGATGGCATTCAAATGGCGCACAAACCTGTGTCTACCCTTGGACGGCTCATGCCACGCCCAAAATATTGCCCTACTAAGGACAGAGCCCAAGGCGTTATAAGATTCTTTGCGCGGTTTGCGCGGCCACATACATCGGCGAAAAAAAGAACTTTACAGAAAGAATTCATCAGCACAAAAACGACGTTCGCAAGTTTGATCATGAGCGCAGCGCGGTCACTGAGCACTGTGACGTCAAGGACCATCGTATTGGCTTTGACAAAGCATGCATCATTGATTTTGAGACATATCCCCAGAAGAGACTGTTTCTCGAATCCTGGCATATTCAAACAGTGCCACAGAACATCGATCGGTCCCTCGGAGCTTTACCATCCGCATATGTGAACGGGCTTCGTCACCTATTGAAAAAGGTGCAGCTGTAGAAGAAGACCAGATACTCACCGTAGAAGAAAAAGAAAAGGGCACTGCTCCTCAACAGCCATAGCCGTAGTCGCCCTCAAAAAAGGCCGAATTAGGCTTTGAAACGTAGGGTCCCTATAGAAGGGCTTGGTTGGTGTTTGAACGTTTTAATAATTGATTACTCCCAACCAGACATATCTCTGTCAAATGTTAACTTTTAAGTCTTGAATTTTAATGTTTTCACTGCCGATTTTGTAACAGTAATGCTTTTATACTTGTGTCTGCTTTGTTTCAGCTCCTCCATTCTGTTAACCCTCCAGACCCTGAAGGCACTGAAATAAAGGAATACATAATAAAATGAATGAATGAATGAATAAATGAATGAATGAATGAATTGGAATAGAGACACTCGCTTGTATTTTATACCCTCACGTATTAAGGTTCATGAATGTTATGGGTCAAAGTTGTAATAGTATTGCAGCTATTTATTTTGTTGCAAACAATTGTTCGGTGAACGATTGAGCGCATTTTCTCCACAGAATGGCATTTGTTTCAAAAGAGGTCAAGTTGAGGTTTGCCATAAGGTCGAAAGTCTCCATTGCATAATTGGTTCCTTTTTAGAGATGAATGATATCAGTGGTCAGTAGTCATAGATCAACCTGAATTAACAGTCGCCTCTCCTCGAAAGCAATGATAATATGACCTCTTATTTTTAAAGGAGAATGACCCGAGGCTTGAAATTTCGCATGACTGCCGGGTATATCACATACATTTTTTGAAGATATTGGGGAGATTTAGCGAATCGTTGTTGAAGCACATGGTTCCGAAATCATTAACGGTGCAGCTGCTTCGTTCTGTGAAACCATACGTGAAATTCAGCGTATTTTAGCGAATCGCTAAACAGGGGCAACCATGCAAACGATGATGATGATTGCTATTGACCCGCAGCGCTATCTTATACTAAACACGTGAAACATTCTGCAGTGTGCAAATTTTTGGTTCGTGCTTCCGGTGCACGACTGATGTAAAGAAGACAGACGACGTACATTTACCGGTCGGAATTTCAAGGACAGATAGAAGCTAGATAGAGTAAGAAGTGTCTGAACGACCGCAGAGGTAAATACTGTGCCTCTGTCATCTCGAATTTGAACGACCGTTCACGTTGTGTGCCGTCGAAGGAAATCATTTCGTCTGCTCGCGGTCTCGACGGCACGTAGTTATCCCGCAGACCACAAACATTTACTAAAATGAGTAGTTTACAGCATTCACGATCGCCTATCATTGTGAGTAATCATCGAAAGGATTTCGTTCAACCTTTCAAATGCAGTGGAGTAACAGGATAGAAAATTGTCCTCCCGATGTCTTAAACCTAACCCTCTGCTCGGACGGCGGAGTCTGTCGCCAAGTGAACCGCCCTCTTTTTTTACCCGAGTCGTGAACGTTTCTGGTTGCGTTGCGGTGACGACTCCAGCGGCCGGAGTGGGAGAAAAGAGTGTACTTCCCAAAACCCCCAACGACTCGCGCGCGCGTGCGCAGTGGCGTCGGCGATGCGTTCAAGGACGAACCGTTAGTGCGGAAACCACTCGCTAAAACTCCCTATTGAGGCGTACACTGCAGAAATCTTTTTCAAAAGGTTTCACGAATATTTGTGTGCTTTAAACTTTTTTCTCCTTTTCGTTCTTATTCTGTAATCAGTACTTATTGTGAAGTTATGTAAAATCATACGGTATTTTCGACAAAAAAAAAATTACAGGAAGATGAATTGGTGGATTCTTAGGGAATGCGTTCGAATGACCATTGAAAGACGCCACACACGGATTTGGGAATCGCTAACGCTGACACATTCACTTTTCTGTTTTGGCTTTCTCCTCTGTCTTTCTCTTTTGCTTCCTCTATATTTGGCTGCCTCTTTTTCGCCTCGTCATGGAGTAAGTATTAGTGATTCCCGAAGGGGGACGCGTGTGGCGTTTGCCAAGGGTCATGCTAACGCATTGCCTAAGAATCCACCAATGAATATACCTATAATCGTTTTTCATTTTCACCCCTTTTCTGTACCCTGCCTGTCAGAGTACGTTGACACCGGTTGATACGGTCATTCGTATCCCTCGTGGAAAGAACCACATCCATACCCCTCGTGGAAGGAACCGCATCCATATCACTCGTTGGGGGAACCGCATCCGTCGTTTCAACTGCGGACACACATCACAGCCCACGCACCGCTAACTATGGAAACCCGGAGCTAAGAACATCTGGCGACGGCAGAGCGGTAACTGAGCACGCCCGCATTTTACCGCGCCGCGGCGCCTCCTTCTCTCTGGCTCTAGAGTTCCTGTATAGGCTCCCTACGGGAGCCAGAGTTGCGCGTTCATCCCCGTAGCGCCGTCTTTCCTGCACAGCATGTTGATCCTGCTCCTCACGTGACTGAATTCGGCGAATAGCGGCGCCGCACGTTCGAGGCGCGCGGCGCGTTCAAAAGCAGGGGTACCTACGGCGGGGCTCGAGCAACGTCTACTTTCCTGCACGGCACTTGATCCGGCTCCTCACATGATCGGATCTCGGCGAATAGCGGCGCGGCGGCGCGTGGAAAACAGACGCGCAACTCTGGCTCCCGTAGGGAGCCTATACAGGAACTATATCTGGCTCTAAAGCGCTGGATGAATTTTATAAGCAAGTACCGCCAAGGTGGTGCATGCTGGGATGCACTTGAGCCCAAAAGGCCGGAGCGTCGCCGCCAATCTAGTTTATTACGGTGGCGCGGCGCCAGGAATCTACAGTCAATCAATAGGTGCCTGCTCGCAAGCGGCGGCGCGTTACCGGAAGCCATAGTAGACCAATTGGAGTGTGCGCGTCTGAATGTGGGATGCTCCATGAGCCAAAAATGGCGACGCGTCGCCGGCGTCCAATAGCAGCGCCAGCGGCACGAGCAAACGATGGTGGTACTTGGATAAGTCAGGATATCCAGCTCTTTATTTGGCCCCGCACCTGCTGTGCGACGCTCGTTTGACGAAAACGAAAGGGCTCGTTTTGACGAAAACCGGACGGTGTCTGTCAGTTCGTCAGCACCGGGAAGAGAGAAAAGGGTTGACACGTGCTGACGTCAGCAGCTTCAGACAGAAGAAAGCCTCGCACGCGTCATCCTCTCCCCCTCCTTCTCCCTCTCTCCCCGGCGCTGACAAATGAAAGGCACCGCCGGATTTTCGTCCAAACGAGCGTTCTAATGCTAACGCATTGAAAATGAACAGAAACACGCGAGTTTGCAAGGTACTCAAACAAGAAATCTGGGTAACAACAAATCGAGCTCATTTCTAAGCCCATTATTGTAGGCTTGTTTTCTGCATTTTATTTTAAGAGATATTTTCTTCGCTTCTAAAATGCATTACCAACTAACTCAAGTTTAGTCTATTAAACCAAAATCATTATTAGTCGTCACATGAATTTCGAGCGAAGTAAATTAGATATAAATGACTGTTGACTACCGTGGAACTACGATTCCTGGAAGGCGTCTCAGACTTGTGTGTTTAGTGCTCAACCCCGCCCCGGCATCGAGAGTGGTCTTTAAAGGGCAACAACTGACGTCACCGAAGCCGCCGTGTCATGTTGTCGTATATCGCGATCCTGGCCGTTGGTCCAAAGAAGTTCCCGCAGAAGAGGCGAGTGTCGCTGTCGCCGCGAAGCCACAATTACTGACTGCTGGAGCTCCCGCAAACCGTTAAGCAGGAGGGTGACGTACAGCGCTACAGGCGCCTGCCGTTTTCACGTCCGCTGCTGTGCCACCACCAGAATCCCGACAGGTAACAGTGTGACACGTGTGAGATGCCATCAGAGAATTGAGGGACCGCTAACGAGTACAAGTTAAACGCACCAGTCGAAGGCGCTTTCCAGGCACCATTCGTAGAGCTACCACTTTAGCACACAAGTCGAGTATGGCATCGATTGCGCTGCCCGGTTTTCTTCCCATTCATTTCAAAATTCTACTTTCGGCATTTAAAACGCGGACAACAACCATCGCGCTTCATTGTAGTCGAATGTATAGCAGAGAGCAAGCGCGAATTTAACCCTCGTTTAGAATTGTTAGTATCATATGATTCATAAACCAGAATGGCATTATCTTCCAGTCATACTGTCGCACAGGAAGAAATAAAATTCGTAAAAACCATTTTGCAACTTATTTTAAAACTTCATGCTATTTCTGTTGCACATGTGCTAGCCATTCGGCAAACAGGCCAGGCTTTTATTCGCACGAATTCGGCCCTATTAGATAATGAGAGCGAGATGAGGGCAGCAGCGGCAGCTCGAGCAAGCACGCTCCAACTTATCACCTGTATTATTCGCAGTGTTCTTTCGGCGCGGTTATCAAGTTTCAATCAAGCCGACGTCAGTACCAGTGGCGTCACAAGGGGGGGCGGACCGCCCCGGGTGCAGCGCTCAGGGTGGTGTTGCGGCGGGCCACGAGAGTGGGGGCGGGGGGGAGGGTAGTCGCGGCGGGCCACGCGAGAGCGGGGGAAGGGGGGGGGGGGGGGGAGTCGCGGCGGGCACGCGAGAGCGGGGGGGGGGGGGGGAGGGGGTCGCAACGGGCTACCGCTCCAAGTGCCGCTGACCCTCGTGTAACCACTGGTCAGTACCACATGCTTTAGTGCCTTGGTCCCATCGGAAACGCCCCCAGCGACAACTGCGACATCAACGACGGAAATCGTCCTACATAAGGCTGCCCAAGCGACCGGGACCACACTTGGCAGCAGCGGCAGCTCGAGCAAGCACACTCCAACTTATGACCTGTAATATTCGCAGACTGGTCTTTTTTTTTTTTTACTGCATAGACTACATTTTTGAACTGTATCGCTACCGCTGCTCTGCCATACTGTGTCAATGTCTAGCAATGATGATGTGGTCTGCGCACGTTGTGACGATCTCCTTCCAGTTGAGGGTCGTTTTATGTCCTGTACTGAGTGTCAGTCCCAGTACCACCTGGGTGACTGCTCTGGTGTGTCTGCCAGAAACTGTAAAGCAAAGCGTGAAAGCCTCATGAACTTATGGAAATGCCATGGCTGCAAGAAAGGCAGTGCGTCAGGCAGCCAAAAGATCAAGCAAACGCAGGAACACAGCATAGCAGTCATTCTTGCTGGAATCAATGCAAAACTAGACACCCTCATGACGCTAAAAGAGACTGTTGAAAGTATCGAAAAATCCCAGCAACTGATATCATCCCAGTACGACGGGATTAGTCAAGCAGGTGGCCCAACAGGAGGAAAAAATAACTGATCTGCACAAATGATTAGAACGAATGGAAAAGCAGGAACTTCCGTCAGGTGTTCATGAACTGGAATGGCGCAGTAGAAAGGTGAATCTCGAGATCCACGGTATCGCCCAAATTGAAAAAGAAAACTTACTCTGCAAAATTAACGAAATCGCTGCCAGACTGTAAGTTCCACCCCTTGCTGAAAGTGACATAACTGATATGCACAGGCTCCCCTCACGACCAGACAAGGTTCCGGGCATTATTGTCCATTTCGCGAGACAGAGCAGTAGGGAGTTTTGGCTAGAACAGAGAAAAAAGCTGAAGGGTATGAAACCCTACGTGTGCATTCAAGAAAACATGACGAAGCGAAACTGGGAGCTGCTGTCGGCAGCAAAAGAATGGAGCAACACTAGTCAGTACAGGTACGTCTGGCATAGGAATGGTAGCGTGCTCGTAAGGAAAGCTGACGGGGAGCGAGCGCATGTTGTTCGGTGTAGAGACGACCTGTCTAAAAGTGCATAAGTTTCCGATTGTCTTGACTTCACAGTTAGTTTTGGTACACTGCAATGGCCGAATGGTATTTTATAGCTCCCCAGGATTTAAAACGCTACGTTGATAATGACCACTCATTGAAATGCTTTCATCTAAATGCTCAATCAGCTAGAAATAAAAGCTCTGATATTGAGCTACTATTGGACCAGTTCGGTTTTGTGTTCAATATAATCATACTTACCGAGACTTGGTATTCGAACGAAGATAGTGTACTTTGCTTACCAGCCTATGACACTAACTTTTTAAACCGTACCTCCAGGCGTGGAGTGGGAGTTGCCCTTCTAACTAAAAAGAATATGTGCTGTGAAATACTTAGCGACTACAGTGTTGTCACCAAAGATTATGAGATACTATGCTTGTGTAATAACCAGAATGTGTTTGCTGTTTGTTATCGACGACCCGACGGCAACGTCACGCCATTTTTTGAGTTTTTTCATACTTTTCTTAGTTTTGTAGACGAGTCCAATTACAATATTATCTGCGGCGGTGATTTTAATATAAACATGCTTGTTGACACTGCTACGAAAAGGGATATGATCACTATTATAAATGAAAACTGCTGCGTGAACACTGTATCTGCTCCAACTCGGGTACGATCAAAATCTGAGACCCTTATCGATCTGTTTATAAATAATTTTGATAAACAACTCAAATCTGGTGTAATAAGCTGTGATTTGAGTGACCACCTTCCTATATTTTTGTGGGTAGAAACAACTTTACCAAAAAATGCTAAAAACAATTCCGAAGTATATTTTCAACCTATAACCTTAGACAAGCTAGATGCTTTCCGACAGTGCATTTCGAATGCCGATTGGAGTACGGTGTACCTTAAAAACGATGCTGATGATGCTTATGACGAGTTCATGAATGAGTTCAAACACATGTATAATTCTCACTTCCCGTCTAGACTTTTGAAAGTATAAAAAAAAAATGCGCGAAACCCGTGGGTAACAAAAGATCTTTTATGTCAAATTAACCGCAAGGATTTATAATATAAGCGGTTTTAAGAACAAGAGAGCCGGAAAATCGCCGGATATTTAAAGCGTACCGCAACAATTTGACAAAAGAATTACGACGTGCGAGGTCGCGCTATTACAATGCATTGTTTAAGTCATCTGAGGGGCGTTCGGATATCATGTGGAAAAACCTAAACATGTTGCTACATCGTAATCGCTCATCAGGTTCTGTTGACGAGGTGACTCTAAATGGAGACAAGTTAACGGGAGGCCTCTTGGGCAGATGTGTTTAATGAATTCTTTATTAAATTTGGCAACACTCCAACCAATCTTAATGCATACAGAGACATTGATCAAAGCAAGGCTAACTCTATATTTTTATACCCAGTTGTTCCAATGGAAGTATTTTTTATAACAATGGTATTAAAAAATAGTGGTTCAACTGACGCCGACAATATTCAGATTCGCCCGGTGAAGTATGTTATAGATCTTGTTGCTCCCTTGCTAACGCATATTTTTTAATGTTGCTATTGCTACGAGTGTTTTTTCAAAAGGGGTGCAATTGGCCAAAGTGTTAGTGCTGCATAAAAAGGGTGCGACAGATGACGTAGGAAACTACCGCTCTATTTCGATACTTCCAGTCTTTTTAAAGGTTCTTGAGAAAGTGCTACATCACCGGTTTAGCCAGTTTTCTGACAGGTGCGGTTTATTAAACTCAGCTCATTTTGGCTTTAGAAAAAAATCTTTCAACTGAAGCTGGCTCGCTCACGGCGGGCATTCAGGCTTGTGACACCCTGACACCTGGCGCTTTTTCTGTCTTTCACGTGGCGTTCCAAGCGGCACACGACGAAAAATGCACATCAAGCTATTCTTGAACACGTGTCGCCATCTGTATTTTATATTTAGAAACTGCAGTTTGCCGTAACTGAATGGGAAACGTTTGAGGACTAATAACATTCTTAACGTGTAATATGTCAATGTGGAAGTTCAGGCAAATGTAATATCGAAGGATGCTCCATAATGTAATGTCTCGTACTTCTTATTAAATGACGTGTTTCCGCTTTTATAGAACAATAAAATAATACCAGTTTAAACTTTATTTTTTATCTTAAAATACACATTATTTCTACAGTTTATTGCTTACTTTTTAATTCATTATATCCAACCGAACGCTTACGTGAAATATCGTGGACGATGGGACGTTCTATCTCGAGAAATATTTTTCTACATTAAAAAACTGTGGTCTATTAGAAGCTTAATAATTAACTAACCACTCAACAAAATTGTAATATCGAGACTTTAAAGTATTGTTGAAAAACAGCTCTTTAGTTTGACATTAAATTTATAATTGTAGTATACATAGAAAAAAAGTCATAAGCCGTAAAAAAAAGCACCAAAATGTCATGCACCGTGGGGTTGCACCTTAACCCTGTAATGTGTCTCAACTCTCGAACTATACCATTTCGTCATACGGTTTGTATTAAAATTTTGTGTTTCTATAGATAAAATAAATATATTTCAGAATCCTTATTGCCTAGACCTTAGAAAGCTATGGGCGAAGCTGTTTTAAAATCCGGAATGTTCTACATAGAGATGGGCAAAACGGCTCACTTCAGTGAGCGGCTCGGAACGGCTCAGCTCACTGAAATGATCCGGCACATTTGAACGGCTCACCGGCTGACTTCGGTGACTGGGTCGCTCAGGAGCGAGCCGGATCTTTTTGAGCCGCTCCTTAACGAGTGAGCCGTGGTTCTTTCGGAGAGAGAAAGTCTGCTCTCTCTCGTTCACTGAGCCGTGCCCGTAGATGTCCCCAACCGTACTGTCGGAGCCGGGTGGCCGGGTCCACGGACGGCGCCGTTCGTTGACCGCTGCCGTTCGAACGATGTCTCACGATTCTCGCCGATCGTGCATCGTGTGCTGGTGCGACGCTTCGAAGGTAGCAGTGAGCTACATATAACACTGTTATTCTACTCGTGCTTATATCCTTTTTTTTCAAAGCCATTTAACTAGACTGCATAGCACAGGTTACACTGCAACCTGCGCTATACAGTCTAGTTATTAGGTATTAAAAAATATGCATTAGTAAATTGCCGTGTTATAGGTACTTCCGGTGTGTATGGAAAATAAATTTATCAATTTCTTATTTTAAAAGCGCGATTTTGATTGTATGACCCTTTATTTTGTTGATATTGGGGATAGAATGCTTATGATACTCTAAAGACAGAATGCAATGTATTGTTCAAGAAAAAAAAAACTTAATTGTCATTACTTTAGGTTTTGTTTTTGTGGTGCTTCAAAATTCACTTTAGTGAAAATGAGAACAAAAATCGTGAATTTTCTTTTAACTTTATTCAGTTATATACATGCGCATCCATACAAAATAATGTTTAAATAATTTGAAGTACAACACAAAAATACAATTCAACAAAGTACTTAAAGGAGCTGTGCAACGATTTTAACGTTGAAAGAATTGGCATCTTCTATTTTTGACATTGTTCACCTTGTCACAAAGGACAGAAAACACACCTCCTTCCTTCGAAATGTTGCGATTCCGCCGCGTAATCGCGAGGCAAAAATTAGAATATTCCCCGACCTGCAGCCGCGAGCGGCGACCATTAGAAACATGCGGCATGACGTCGATGGGGGTCTTGTAGACAGATAGCAAGTTGTGCGAATACCTGCTCGATAAAAGGAGACTTTTCTATAAATCTTGTCGTTCCAACATAAATATAAATGCGTCAAAAACCTGGTATCATCGACAAAACGTTTCTTATACGGAGTTTTAGTGGCGCCATCTATCCTA
The DNA here is from genome assembly GCA_013358835.2 of Ixodes persulcatus. NCBI lineage: Eukaryota > Metazoa > Arthropoda > Arachnida > Ixodida > Ixodidae > Ixodes > Ixodes persulcatus. The sequence continues at coordinate 425,715 of JABSTQ010010026.1, forward strand.
GGTCCACAAAACCGTCAGCAGCGGAACAGCCGCCAGAAGCCGGAGGGGGAGGGGGACAGGGCCGGACGGGTATGGCCGGACCCGGATGAGAGTTTCCTCCTTTCACCATATTGTTTGCACTGCGCCCGCCAGCACGTGGTCACGCGGTCGGGAGCGGATGAGTTTTCGCTGCTTACTGATGGCTCTAGAAAGAGAGCTTCACTGGAGCCCCGCGCCTACCCCATCGACGTCACTGCGCACGTGACCCGGAAGACGATGCACGAGTTGAGAAATGGCAAAAACCTGGATCTTTTTCATTTTTTTTTAAATAAAAACTTGGCTATTCAGACAAAATCTGTTTTCTGTAGTTCACTTCAGAAGTGTCAGGCATCAAATTCCACAATTATTTAAGCAAAGCCCTAAAATTGTTGCACAGCTCCTTTAAGATCCACGAAACTTGTGTTTCGTGGATCCGTGGACGCTAGCGCCAAAGCCCCATTCAGTTACGGCCCTAGCAGGAAGGTGCCACTTTTGTCAACAAAAAGGCTGTTTTCGTCGTCATGGCAGCAGCAACGGAATGGAGTTACTTTCACTCGGCACGGCTGTCTGAACGAGAGAGAACCGGCTCCCAAAAGAATCGCCGCTCACTTTTACTGAGCCACGGCACACTCGCTCTTTAAAAAGAGCGGCTCAGAAGATCCGGCTCGCTCCTGAGCGACCCATCTCTAGTTCTACATCTTTCTCGGCATCGGAATTCGATTAGACTAAAACTAATTCCAAAATGAACACCCGTATCAATCAACAACTGGGTGTTGTTATGAGTGCTTGGGACACTATTTACTTGTATTTAGGACGCGGGCATCCGTCAAATTGGCTTATGCACTGGGGAAAAAAGCGATGAATAGATGCTTTTCTGCGTTTTTTAAACATTGCTTATCTGGTTACTGTGCATTCCGATGATAGACATATGTAACATAGGCATTATTTTATTTATTCTAGCAGAAGGCTTCTACTAAATGTCCATCATCTTGAACAGTAAATGATCACGAGAAAGCACACCATTATAACGACAGAATCTATAGAAAAATAAAAGACCGAGATTTGATCTGTCAAGTCTCGAATATCTAGGAAAGATACTTTTTTAATGGATATCTAGTGAAGGCATTGATCTGAAACTCAGAGATCCCGCGCCTTGACGCACTCGGGCATCGTGTCCTTCTTCGAGCACTTCCGTAAACATCGCCGCGAGTGCCGCCGTTAAGTGGGCTTTGCCTCTCGTTGGCTCTGTATAAGGAGAAACACTATTTACAGGGGGAGCCTTATGCGCATGAGTGCCTGCTTTTGCGTTACAATGATGGACTGGCTTGTGAAAGTCAAAAGCTGTCCACACTGAACAAGATTTCTCTCATGCGCAACAGTTTTACCTCACACGTTCGCACGCGAAAGAGATTCGCCCCAGGGGGGCTTTGCGTGAGCACGTCAGGCGCACATATGATGTTGTTTCGTGCACGGCAAACCTCGTGCTCATTGTGGACAGACCTTTAATCCAAAATGTGCCTAAGGTAGAAATAGAGGAACTTGCGCTAAATGTACCTAAGGTACGTATCCAAATGCTTCTTTCAAAATGTACCTGGATACAAATGCAGTTACGTCAAAGTTACTTTTAAAGCATAAAATGTTTTCTTAACGCTACCCCCAATCCCTAAATTTTATCCGTCCGTCCATCCGTCTGTCCGTGCATTTTCCGCTAAATTTAGCGGGGAAAGTGGCGTCGCGTGACGTCACGTGACGACACCTTCTAAAAATTGACGGCACGTGACCTATATGTCAACTCACTTTTCCCGTTAAATTCGGCGGGAAAATGCACGTCTTGTGGCCAAAACATCAATTCAGTTTCCCCGCTAATGTTAGTGGGAAATTGACGTAACGTCCCCTACACACTAATTCAGTTACCCGCTAAATTTAGCGGTAAAATTTTCGTTTGTGACCCAGACACAAACCCCCTTTCCTCGCTAAATTTCGCGGTATAAATCGACGTTACGTGACCTGATGTTACGTGACATATACAAACATTCAGTTTCCCCGCTAAATTTAGCGGGAAAATATAGGTCACGTGACACATTAATTTACTCACCGATCTCCTATAATACATTTTATGTATTAACGGACTTTGAAGGTCTCTCTTCTGACTCGTTGGGCGCAGAATTGCGGAAGCTACGTCCGAGAGGTAGAGAGGAAAGTCCTCTTTTGTGCGAATCTTGAGTGAGAGTCTAATCTCCGAGGGAGAGCAAATCCATGTGGGGTTCACGAAGGAACGTCCGGATATAAGGGTATTTCCTTTTTTTCTCCTCACTAACTTCTGGGGTTACGCTCTTGCACCTGTACCTTTGGCGCGCTACTAGTGAACTAGTGTAAAGTTCGTGATTTCCAGTTACTTGCATCTGGATGATTTACACACATCGTGATGAAGAGCATTCTATCGAGAAAACAAAGCGATGGTTCAGCAATAGTGCTGTCACTCTTTAATTAGACCAAAAGCGAAGCAAAAAGTGCAACCGTGTCGTATTTATACGTCTGGCTTGTTGCGCGCGTGACAGTGTGACTGATGATTTTCAAAGCGCTTTAGAATGGCTGCTTTTCTGATTATAAATTACCTAGAGCAGTTTTTATGGCTACTTTTTACTTCTAAGCTAGCTACACCCAACCGGGCGTTTAAATAAATTGTGGAACATTCCCATCACGACAATGTTTGGACATTTTATTCTTCCTGTTTTAGTTTTGGAATTGCGAGCTGGACAGTTGTATATTATTCCTCTAGCAAAATATCCCACCATACTACTTGTCATGCACGTAAGCTGTCAATGATGAGGTGTTTTGACTAGGTGGTGTGACCAAAGACGTCGGCCAGGCGCTTGAAATTATTTTATTTTTTTACATTAGGCCTGCAGTTGACATTTACGAATTCTTTCACTACACGATCGAATAGGCTCCAAAATAGATGTCATTATCAGCGGTCAGTACGCACATCCAAGCTGTTCACCAGAATATATTATCTACAGGGTGTTTCATAAAACTTGTGCCGCGTCTTTAAAATGCTGGCGAACGTTCTGAATGTCAACCCAGCGCAATATAGTTCACAGTTCTGTTTATCAAGTAAATATAGTGTTGGGAGGTGACAAACTGAGGAGTAGTCATAAATTAATTAGCTAGCTTTTAAATATTATTTTTGCCTAACTTTCCAGATGCAAAATATTTTAAGCGTTTTGTGAAACATCACTACCTGTAATTTTCATCAAAGTATAGCCTACGTTTGTCATATTTTTTATCTTTAAAGAAAGCGCACGAAATTTTAGAAAAATACCACGTGAATACTTTGTAGCGAACTGCAACGTTAATGCTCTAATAACGTGGAAGTGTTTTGTTTTTAATCTCGAGTGTGTTTTTTTTTTTTAGTTTAAGAATTTTAAATATTCGAAGGCTGCCTTAATGAAAACAACGCGATAAAGAGTGTCTCAACACGATCCACAAATTTGATATTCAAGGGTTGGCGCACAAAAAAAAAAAATATTATTTAAAAGGTTAGCTAAATAATTTGCCTCAACTTTCCTGTTTGGCATACCACAAATATATATTGAACTGTTCAATAGGACTCTGAACAATACTGCATTGGTTCGACACCATCTTGTTTTAAGACTTGCCCCAAGATAGCTGAAACATGACTGAAATTAATTTAAAAAATTATCGAAAACAAAACAAAAGATTTAAATGCGATAGATAGCTTTTGATTCGACGTCTGCAGCAAAGTGCAACAGAAACAGTCACATTTTTAATTGCAATGGCCATTTTAAAATATGCTACCGCCTTTTTTTGATGTGGGATGTTTTTCATACTCAGTGTCAGCACCAATAAATTCCAGTCTTAACTCAGCGTTGTATTTTGTCAGTCTTCTTTTACTCTGTTCGTGTCGCTGCCCTCTTACTTACAAGCACCGAAATCTGCGCACCCGAGGACACATGGGAGTGTAGTGTCTCATCTCTACGACTATCTGAATCTCACGTAAGAATATCGGCTCACGGTGACTGGTTCTCGGCTCCCCCTGAGGAGGCTGACCTCGTTACCGGGTGGGACTTCCGTCGCTCTCTCACGTGCTTGTTTTCTGTAGATCAGTCTTTTTTTTTTTGTGGTTAAATTCAAGCAACAGTTATGGCACACTTGAACGATGGGCAACGTCTCTCTAATAAATCCTTTTCTAAATGTAGTGACAACTGGGGGTTGAAAAAGCAGTTTCACTTTCGACAAACTAACGGTGGAGATGAAACCGTATCCCATCGGGCGCTCTCACTTTCCCACGTCAATGGCAGATGAGCGTTGGTTCTTCGGTCACCTCCTAGCGCTTTATTGATATTTGTTTTCAATTTCGATATTGTAAACATAAAAACTGATCAGTAAAAAGCGGTTACCCATAAGCTCTTCGATTAAATCTGCGCTAGCAAAGGGCTTTAGAGCCGAACTTGTGCCAAGAGACTAACTGGATCACGCTCGGAAATAAACGAATACACAGCCGTTGTATCTGATTTGGGCGTCATGTTATTGGGATTCCTCGAGCGGGCCTCGTCATATATCCTCCGGTTCAGTATCTAAAACTTCTGCTTTTATCAGCCACAAGAAGGTCGCTATTAGTTTTGCACAGAGATGATGATAGTAATCAAAGTTGTCGGACTGAATTTTGGAAAGGGCCGTGTAAGCAAAGGCAATTATTTCAAAAGTTAATTGGTGCTTTTTAGTTGATTGATTTATCAATTATTACTTTACCCATGTAACCTGACGTTGGTCGTGGTCGATAACGTTGTCCCCGAGGAATTTGTTTTAATTTTCAATGCATTTTTTTTATTATGTTTAGTCTTTGGTGAACCGCCATGTAAACATTTTTATAATCAACTCTGTCGAACCGCCTGTGCCTCTACTTGCTCTCCTTTGTAAACTCATTATAATTGGAGTATCCTTTTGCTTGGCAATTACTCGATTGTTCTGAATTGAAAGACGTCGGAATTTCACCCGCGATTAACTTGATGAGACCGTCGACCCTGTCTAAACGCACAACTAAAAAAAAAGAAAATATGTAAGGTAGTTTTGTAAACTTAGAATGACTTGAACGAAAATTTATTCTAGGTTAATATGCTTTCGGATATATCCGATAAAGAAGAAAAAAAAAAAAAACTCGCATAAAATTTTTGTAAATTTGGATTTATTTAAAAAAGCTCGAAATCTTGATGTCACTGTAAAAGAGTTGTAATTTATGTCACCATGGCAAAAAAGAAAAACTACAAAAAAAAAAACAGCTTTCTGCAAATTAGCTTGGCTCAGTGATCTTGAGGAGAGGCCTCTGCAGTTACCTTTAAACTCTCGGACTATTGACAAAGGTGGGTTGAACGTTTATGTCGTCAAGTTTTATTCACGAAAACGGGTCAGTGCAATCTTGGATTACGAAAAGAGCCACCGTTTTAGTTTTCAGTTCGAACTTCTTAGAGGAAGGTGGGGCTGTGTTTGTATAACAGCGAAAGCTATGATCATAGGAGGGAGGGGGGGGGGGGGGCAGCCAAGGGTTCTACCTCATTACTCGACCCCGCTCAACCGCAAGGTAGAGTGCTGGAATGGGATGGAAAGAAAAAGGGCATTCCAGAGGGTACATCGGGGGTTCAAGTGTTTTACAAGTATCAACGCAACACTTGTTTGCGACACTTGAAGTAACGATTATTAAAGCGGCCCTCGTTTGCAAGATATTGTCGTTGGACAGTTAGTATATTACCAATGTCAAGGGCGCGGATGCCCATTCCAGTTGAACGAAAATATCATTCGGCACAGGTGAGTTTTTATGACTTTTTTTAGGGCAGATTTGTGTAGGGATAGTATTCATTTTGATATTTAATTTTAAACAGTTGCACTCATGACAAAATTAAACGCCAAATATTGAAGAATCGGAAATTTTCCGTAAATAAAGTCTCATACACTCCAAATTTTTGACGAAAAAATGAACCCCCAGAAATACTTTCCGAATTCAACAAAAATAAAAAAACAGAAAAAACATGGCACATTTTTTATGCATCGTTCATCGAGAAAGTACGTATACTCGTTTGTTTACTCTGCAAATAAAGACACGAAATAAGGTATAATTATTTGTGTTGTACTACCATAACAACGAAAAAAAAAAGACAAATGGCTCGCATCTCCTCCTAGATTTTTCAGCTTGGGACAACAACGTTCAGTTTAGGCCAATAAAAAAAAATTGAAAAATTGAAAGGACAAAGAGATTTTGGTATTGGTTCGGACGTCCTTCTCGGCGACGCCGTGTTCGAATGAATGCATAGAAAGGAATGCTCGACGCGAGAAACAAGTCTTAGAAAACAAAGGGTGTTTTCCTTCTGAAGATAGTTTTTATTGAATTTTTTTGTCCAATGCCTTTCCAGCCTTGATCTCAACTAGAACGACAGTCTAGCCATATACATAGGCACGCCGGAGTTTAGGTAAGACAAAAAGAAAGACGAGACGGTTGTTCGCGTGGGCGACGGTAGTATAGTCCAGCCAAGGCGAGCCAAGCCAAGCCTAGCCGAGTCTCGCCAAAGCGGACAACAAGCTAACACAAGCCAACGCAGGCCGAGTCAAGGCAAGCTGGGACAGGGCGAGCTTTCTGATTGGCTCCTTCTGCCTCCGGCGACGGAGAAAAAAAAAATGAATGGAAAAAAAAGAAGGAGATTTGGTCACGCCTTAGTGGACCCAACTTTTTTGTTTGTTTGTTTACTTTTCTCGTCTTCCGTGCCGCATTTTTTTTTTCCTGCGTGTTCCTGAAACTAAGATGGGAGAGTTTACGCACTTTTTTTACGTTCGCATTTCAACATTCGTAGCGAAGGTCTTATGTACTTTCTTTTCCTGACTTTTTTTTTTTTTTTTTGAGGGGGGGAGACGCCAGCGGACGGATAGGACGTGGCGTGGGTGATCTCTTCACGGTCGTGTGTTCCCACTTTTTCTCTTTATGTGTAGAACTTATACCTTTTTTAAGGACCGGAAAGAAAAAAAGTTAGCGTCCCGCAGCATTTACTTAGTCGTCTTTTATATAGAAAAAAGTAAAATACTAAAACGGAAAAACCCCGAACGTTTTCGTTTCTTTTATATTTATTTAGCTGTATGTTTAAAAAAATTATTTACTTCGCCTCTGGCAAAAAAAAAAAAGGTCTTCGACGACGACGACGTCGACGGCTGATACTTTTTTTTCCTTTGCGCGCCCAACTTTTCACGTTGCTTTTTTTTACAAAGATAAAAGTGGCGCCCGGCAAAGCGAACTCAACTTGAAGGGAACGAAAAAAAGAAGAAATGAAAAACAAGAACTAACCTTGGATGTAGAGTAACAAGGCATAAAACTTGGCGTGGAGTTGGAGTATCCTGCGAAGGACATTTCGGAAGGATACGTCGGCCAGTCCTTCCTCCCACGCGCCGTTTTTTTTTTTAAGAAAAAGTAAGTTAGGTGTGAAAAAAGTAGCGAGCACTACGGCGAATAAAAAAAGTAGATCGACGCGACCGTTTTTCTACGAGCAGAAATCTTGCGAAAAAATCTTACGTACACAGTGTTTTGATTTTTGTTTTTGAATTGGGTACGCTTATGCTTTTTTTATCAGTAAAAAAAAAGGGAAAAGCGATTTAAAGCCGGAATGAGAATCTACGTTTATTTTTATTAGTATTATCGTCAGTTTGTCTCCACCATCTTACTATGCGAAAAGGTCAAAAAGTGGTTTCGATTTTGGTCAGTCCTAGTAAATTTGTTTGGTGGAGGAAAATAGAGACTACTGAGTTCCGTCGTAGCTTGCCGGTGGGGTATCGTTTAAAGAGGGGAGCGGACATTTCATAGAACGCCGTTTCATCGAACGCCGTTTCATCGAATGAATGGACATTTCATCGAACGCCATTTCATCGAACCCCGTTTCATCGAATCGCTAAGGGCCGTTTCATCGAATTTCTCTGTACCGAGTTTTGGGGCATAACAGTGCTTTATAGATGTTTTACCTTGCATTTGTGAAGACTAAGGTAGTCACTTGTGAAATTTTATTTAAGTTGGTGTCAAATTACTAGAAATGAAAACAATTGGTATAAAAAGAAATGAAAACAATTGGGTATGCGATTTACTGAAAAGCTTTACTCATGTACATGACTGAAATCATGACACTGCAGGTAAAGAACCGACAATTAAAACACTTTTAAGTGTCTGTGACTTTTTTTACCTGCTGTCTTGGGGTTTCAGTAATGTGCAGTTCACACCAGCTGGTTTGCACCCTTAAGCTTGGTTCAAGGGTTATTCACGGGAAGCATTTAACTGTCAGGACAGCACGTTTATAATATAACGATTCTGTGATTATCAACTTCATGCTCAGATTAAACTTATCTGTTTTATTTTTTTTTTCAATCTTTATGGAGAAAAAAGCTGCACACAGGGGCGGATCCAAGGGGGGAGGGGGGGCGACGGGGGGCAATTTGACGTGGGTGGACCCCCCCGTGCACAGGTGTAGGACAAAATGGTCCCGGTCAGAATGGTCCCGGTCAAAATGGTCCCGGACAAAATGGTCCCGGACAAAATGGTCCCGGACAAAAAGGTCCCAAGTGCCAACCCGGACAAAACGGTCCCAGGAGAATTTATCAATACTTTGAGCGCTCTTAATGGGACAAAATGGTTTGGTACTTTTATTTTGACACACGTTCAAGGATAATACTAACATTTTCATTATAATCATTTGAAGCAAATTTTAAATCCCTTCTATCTATACCATGTAGCTCTATTTCTCAAAGGTTCTTGATTTCTACCGATTATTCCACGTGTGTAATCAATATCTTTCTATCGCCAGAACCTGTTTTCAAATAAGCGCTATCGAGCTTCAAAACGATATTCGGAATGAAAATCATTATCATACACGTACTACAGGTTCTTGACGTGGTTTTTTTAAATGAACATGTTGTACCACCGTGTCCTATTTTTCAGAAACGGCATCGCTCTGTCTGAACATTGTATATTAAAGAAATTAAAAATTGATTTCGCAATTATGAGCGCATTTATTACATAGACCACTTAAGAGACAAGAAGTCGACGCTGCTGAAGCGAAGGTCTAATATGAAAATGTATTCATATGACTCACACCCCTCAAAAAGTCGTTCAAGGAACAGAGCCCTTGCACGTACCGTGTGCACAGAGTTACAAGCCGCTGCTCATATCCATCAAGAGTAGAAAATACAAAAAAAAAACCTGCAAACAGCAAATAAATAATGCCACGCTGGGACCATTTTGTCCGGAATAGCAGTTCGGACCATTCTGTCTTTGACCATTTTGTCCGGGACCATTTTGTCCGGGACCATTTTGACCGGAACCATTTTGACCGGGACCATTTTGACCGGATCCCTCCGTGCACACGAGAGAATGGGAGAATAGAATCCTTACAAATTTTCCGCCCCCCCCCCCAAAAAAAAAAGAAAAAATGGAGTTCTGGATCTGTCCCTGGCTGCGTAAAGTGTCTGCCAACATTGTATAGGACTCCACACTGACTGGAAACACCTCCTCTTCACTGTCATCTTTATCACCGACCTTTTTGCTTATGAATGATCTTCAGGACGCTTTCTTAGAAAGGCCAACCCGCACCAGACAATAGTAAAGCCGTGGGTGTATTCTGTCACCCAAGAAGGCAGAACCCTTCCGGATTCTCACATAACCCAAAGTTACACGTAACGTACACGCTGTCAGACAATTAAACATCACCCGCTTCCCGGAAAGCACATCGTGCTTTATGTTTTTTGACTCAGTTTTAATTTTCATGTGACATGGACAGGGGTCATTGTTTCATGGAGGCTTTCTTCTCGAAGCAGGATATGTTCACGATGGAACTTTTCTCGTCACTGCACCCTGTGACATAAAAAAGGGAGAATTAGATGACGTTGTGCATAAAAATTAAAATAAATTACAAAACTATTGCAGGCTGTAACGGCGTTCGATGAAAAGGCGTTCGATGAAACGGCTTCGATGAAACGGCGTTCGACGAAACGGCGTTCGATGAAACGGTGTTCGACGAAACGGCGTTCGATGAAACGGCGTTTGATGAAACGGCGTTCGACGAAATGTCCGGACCCAGTTTAAAGCTTATTCCAGAACAAGAAACTTTAAAAAGCATTTTAAAAAATATTCCCCATGAGATGAGGCATTATAGACAACTCATACCTTGGTCAGACGGGCTAATGTAGTGCACTTCAACGGGGTGCACTTCGCCTTTGGCGTCATTTGTGTAGTGTGCCACACGGCTTCTTCCTGAAGAACACACTCGGCTTCAAGTGAGTTCGCTTCTTTTTTATCTTATTTGTCTTTATCTTGGCTTGTGATGACTGATCAGACTCATCCAATTGGTGTAAATATTGTCAAATAGTGCAACACCGTATTGAAACCTGTCTTTATTAAAAATACTAAATATTGCCGCTACATTTATGCCTTTGTCTTGTCATTTTTTGTGTATAATATTACTTTACCCATTGTTATTGCCATTATTTCCGAGTGGCACTAATTTATCTCGTGTGGCACCGAAACGTTTGAACTGACATTTGATGAGCTGAAGTGCACTTGGTCGAAGTGCACTAAACTAGCCCGTTGGCAAGGGTATTAATCTCCATAAAAAAATACTTTGCTTCTTTTTTTTACATTTAGAATGCGTATTTGCATTTCCTTACGGTCATCAGGGCTGCTCTTTTTATTGGGGTATGGCATATAGAATTCACAACTAAAATGTGAAGATGCAGGAGTAAAAGAGACAAACGTTAGAAACCGTCCTAAACGTAGGTGCCACATCACCTGGCAAGCACGATAAGTACTCTGACTGACTGTATATTGTTATTCCGTGCGTTGATATGTTTTTGAAGCATAAGGTAGTAGTACTACAGTTCACTGAAATTCCTTTTGGTGGTATTCGTGAATAGTTTTGATGTAACAAAAGAAAAACTAGTAATTTAAAGACGATTTGAAAAACTACCGCAAGAATGATGCGCGCTATGACAAAGAAATGACTACGGCTCTCAAAACTATTTTACAGCCTCACGCAAATAAGGTCCTTCTAATCGCGGCATTTAAATGGTGTCCTAAATTGAATAAATTGTGAGTTAAATAACAGTATAACGCGCTCAATCACCCCAAAGTTTTAAATAAGTCTGCGGAACTACCTCAACTATCCAGATGCTTCTGGTTTCTAGTGCTGCGCATTGAATATAATCCTATAAAATTAACTTAGCTGTATAGAGAAAAACAAATGTGAGCCGATAGGTCTTAGAGCTTTGTCCATGTTCCATTTCGCACATATTCTAAAACACAGTCAAAGCAGCCGGAAGTGGTGCATTGTTTTAACCGGTGTCTGAACACCAGAGCATGTGCAGGTGAAACCTTAGATCAGGGCAGACAATTTTGCAGCGTTGTACTATTGCGGACAAAATGAACGCGAAAAGACAGCCTTGACTTTTTAAGAGAGCGCAAACGTGGCTAACCTTCGGCAAATTACAATCTCTGTGGCGTACGCTCCATGATGGAGACGGTCCAACACAAAGATGCCAAATGTCTGAATAACATTCCGCCTAAGGGCCTCAGCATCGATTAGACAGCAGCTGCGAAGATGTAAAATGAAATATTAGTCAGTCAAACTGAAACTAGAAAAAATTAAAGATTGTTTTTATATGTAAAGCGTCGTTATCTTTTCCTCACATGAACCGATTTGGGTATCGCCAGCACAGAGCAAGACCACGTGATACCCCCTAAGGACTATATACAGTTTTGCTGATGGAGGTCGAGGAAAAAAATTTTGAAGTGCTGCCGCTCGCAGCACTTGCTGGGTTGGGACAAACGAAAAAAAAAAGGCACAGATTGCGGTCATGAAACTGTAATTTATCGGACACTGTAACTTTCGCACGTCAATGGCAGATTCAAAACGCTTAGCTTCCACCTCAACCCAACGCGGCCGCAAAATCTGACGAGCCCCAGGAGGCGCTGAGGTATTCAAAATGTCGCTACCCAAGAAAAAAGACGGTCTAGCAACTCTGGCCCGCCGCTTGCCCTCTCGGGGACGAACAAAGAACCAGAGGAGTGGGTACGGCGGCGAGATGGTGCCAGGGATCGTCGCGCTTGGTACTCCTGTTCCGATCGGCGTGTTCAAGCATCATGCACAGTTTTCGCGGAAAAAGCCAATGCGTTAAAACAAGAATTGTTGTGGTCCGCTTTGCAACAGCACTGTACAAAGTGACCGGGATGTCTCATTCCATTAGGAACGTTTCGTAGATAGCATAAGCTGCGGATTTCGGGTCCTGCGTTCGCCAGCACAATCTGAGCTCAACGTGACGGCAAAAGCTCTCCTTAGTAGTACAAAGCTCTTTCGTATGATCTACGAAAAGTTTATTCCTTTCAGGAAGTAGGGGAGAACTGCTTACGCGACGGTGTATCGAGCAAGAGACATCGGTAATGGATTCAAATTTTTATGCGTTGAAAGGACGTGACAAAAAACATGACAGTTGGCTCCAAGCGCTTTCAAAATAAAGACTATGCCTACCTGCTTTCAGGAAATTACAAAGGCAAATTTAAACAAAATTATTGTAGCATTTTTAAGCGCGTTTGTGTGACAACCGTGAGGTCGTCAAACAAACTTAGAACTTAGAACTTAGAACTTGTGCTTAGAACGGGCAATTTTGGCGAGGCCTGTCTTGACGCTGCGAATAACACAATACTTGAATATTTTTTTTTGACAGAGCAATAAAAAAAAAACCCTAAACATGCCGATGCTTTACTCTGCAGTTCTTGCAATGCGTTACCACAGGATACCGTAGACACGGCAACGGCCTTTGCGTGTGTTGAAATTCACGCTTAAAAGGTGCTGCGCAAACTTTTGTTCGCAATGCCTCACGTGTTGCAATGCACTAAAGCCACGACGGTGTGCAGTGAACTGTGTGCCCCTGACACAGAGACATCAATACTGTGAGCGTTGCTCTACCTGAGCGTGACGGTCATCATGCACGACTCACGTTCTAATCCATTGGTGACCAGGCACAACGCAAACACCACAATATTTTCACCCACCCACAAAACAATTTTGCCATTCACAATGATGAAACCGGCGCCCAAAACACGCTCGGCTTCCACAAAGCGTCATAAGTTCTGTGATGTTTAAGCACCTCCTAAAAAACAACATGCTGGTCTTCCTAATGTACGCAAACATCTCCGTCACCTGCGTTACATTGCTGCCCTGATCGTTTTTGAATTTGTAGCCAAATCAATTTATTTCAGTACACTGACCAACGTCAGCGAGCAGGCGCTTGGAAAATTTGTCCCCGTCTCTTCCGCCGTCTTGGAACTACCGTCCCGCCATCTATAAGAAGTTGGAGTAGCGAATACTTCATTTAACTTGAAGTGCAAAAGTAGCAGAAGCTACGAAAGCGAGCTCCGAGCTTTCAACATCTCTGTCAACTGTGCTTGCTCGTGCCGTGCAAGCATCGTCGGGGGGGCATGCTGGGGCTTGTCTTTTCGAATTCCCTCGCACATAAAGTAAAACAAAATGTAATTGGAAATTTGATTTAACGATAGAATGATAAATCGGCATACATGTCAGTTGAAATATTAGCTATCTTAATAAAATTAGCGCGAAGACAATGGAGGAAGAACGTAAAGAGAGGATAGAGCGATCTACGTTCTTCCTCCCCTGCTAAACAAAGTCACAGCGGCATACTACTGAGAATAAAATATGTTACTATTGTCACGGACAATTTAAGAAACACCGGGCGTGCTTCGAGGGCTCTGGTTATCGCACCGTAGCATGTGGGATGTTGACATTGGATGATAAGAAGGACGAAGGACGAACCACGACGCGAGAACCGTGAATAAAATACGCCCTGCGTGTTTTACGTTCTTGGTGACTATAGAAACATTGCATGTTTGGGAGCTGCGCAAGATACCTCAGCCACACGGTAAAATGTAATGTAATTTCTATCAAATCACATCATCTCATCGCCCAATCAGCCCGTGTCTTTCCTGGCACAGCGCGGTCCAAGCGCAACGCTCGTACCAGTCAGGACCGCGATTTAATTTGCTGATCACTTAATGTCATTCCAGGAGAATGACATTCAACCTTGCCGCGTGGCAGGGGTATAAGCTGAAAACAAAATTAAACTAATTTTAGATAGAACTTTTAAATTGATATTGTCCGATAAGATTTTGTCTTTCAGAAAACAATTAAATTAAATTGACATTGCTTTTAGGAATATCATCCGCGCAATACTCAAATGTTTAATCCTCCTCTGCTCAAGCAATTCGATTCTAATGGGGCGGTGAACGATATTCAATTTGAATGTTTTGTTTTCACTTTACACGAGTTTACTGGCGCTAGTGGGATTCAAGTATGCTCGCACAAAACGCCACTGTTCAATAAATCGTTTTGTCCCGGTATAATTTCAAGGATAAAAGCGAACGTACGTTTTCTTTGTGGGAAGGTATGGCACGTGCGTAAGTGAACCCTCGATAGTTTTAAAACAAAACAAAATAGAACTGCGTAAAAACTTCCCGCAGCACAACAGGGAAGACATCAGCTCCATGGTGGCAAGAAAATAAACACAAACACCACAACATCATCTGTCTACAAATGGCAGAAGAGAGATTAATCGTCCCAGTCCTTTCCACGACTTCTCAGGTGCATACGTGTCATCCAAACTTCAGTCCCACCTTGTCTATAATTGCCCGCAAAGACATAAATTTTCAATTCCGTAAATTATCAGGCTATCTTCATCCTTCAAAAGAAAGGTATAAAGAAGAAAGAAGAATAAACGAAAAATAAACAGTTGTTAGTCTGCGCATTCACAAATACGTCATGTTCTTAACTGTCTTTCATATCATCTCGTAGTTTACGTCTTTATCTGTTAAGTGTAACTTTGCAGCGCAGTATACATCAGTCTCTCCTTCGCAAAACTTGATGACGTAGCGTGGGGGTCGCAGTGACCCCCAGTGATAATATTTGAATGCGCCTCATAGATTGAACCCGAGCACTGATTGAGTATTTCATTTGGGCTCCTGATAATCGATAGCTCGAGAAGCATTCCGTTATTGGCCCGTGTTCATTCGCTACAATAGACACTTTTAGTTGGGCGTACGCAAGCTCGTTGCGTACGCCCAACTAAAAGTGTCTAATAACGACAATAGCCGAACCCTAACAATGTCTGGAACTCAGCGCGTGTCCTGTGCTTTGCCAGCCCCTGCGGGTGGCTTTGAGCAACATTGGCGGCATATAATCGGCTTCAGATCACATGGCCGCTTATTCTGGCTGCGAGTTGAGGGGGTGAACGCTGCTCTTTTTTCTTTATTTTTTTTTCCGCGACGTTCGTTGTGTGGAAAGAGAAACGAACGCGTGTTTCGCTAATCATAAACTTCACGGATTCGTTCTAAGCAGTATTCGCGCAAAGTACAAAAAAATGTTGCACCGCCACTTTAAACAGGGCCCAACTGCTTAGATTGCACCTGCAAAACAAAAAGCGTTTTCGTTGGCAACAGTGGAAGCTCTAACGTAACATCAGCCAAAGAGAGCCACGTCAGCTTTCACTGCTGTCTCAGTAAGGTAACTTCGTTCTCAAAAAGACAAGAATCACGGTATTGAGAAAAGCTCATTTCTTCGACCATGATCTTTGTACACACCACCAACCATGTTGAACGAAACCGGGACTATGTCAACGCCTGCGGCTCTGACGTTACATTGCCTGATGTGACGTCAAGACACGACCATCAGTGCATACTTGCAAAATTTGGCGTGAAGTTTACTATGGATGTTCATAATTGATTTAAGGAATATCGGGGCTTCTTTACGAAATAAATATCACATATATGACTTTATTATGGCCCTCTCTACGTGACCAGCGCCAGAACGTAATAACTTCCAGATATCTTTGGACAATCTCCTTAGAAAGACAGCGAAATAAAGAAAATAAATAGGGGTTTATATTTTTTTGTAAATTTTTTTACTAAAACTTTTTTTGCGTAATATTTACTCTGTTAGATGCAATTTAGGTGGCGGTAGGCCTGTTTAAGTTCCGCCCGGTGCTCACAAAACTAAGCACCTTTTCTCTGCTTAGAATAGATGCTTGGGAAAGTTGGATATTCATAATGTAGGAGAAGCGCAAAAGTAAACTCACTCACACGGAAAATACACGCACACCAGAAAAACGGTCAATCACGTCGCGCTGACTTACAACTCAGTTCAGTTCAGTTCAGTTCAGAAAGTGTTTATTGGTCTTTTGGGAAGGAGAGTGGGGTTGTGTTCGGCGGTTTACCGGCCTGGATCTATGGCCAAGAGAAGGGGTTGAGGGGGGTGACTTACAACTCAGTTTGTATTTTCGTCTTATTTCTTTCCTTTTACCCGTGTTAAAAGTATATCTAGCTTCGTTCTCTTCTGTAAAAAACAAATAGCAATGTCAATCACACATTACCTTCGAGAGTCGAGATATAACAATTTTTTTTCAGTAAGCGTTATGGATGGACTACTAACGCAAGTGTCACTCCTTTTCATGATGTTAGCTGCCTCTATTATCTCACGTGTTAGCTGGTGATAGTTCTTTCCAATCACGGTGCTCTTTTTGAAGTCCGCAGTGCACCCACAGTCACGGCAGTGAATGCCCAAAAGTTCTGAGTTTGCTATTCGGGTGTCGTCCTCTAAAAGAGGACGACACCATCGTGGTTCTTCCGGCAGACAAGGGCAACGCCACTGTTGTTATCGACACATGTGTGTACAAAGAAAAAGTGATGACGCTCCTTCCCACGTCTGCGTATACGCCCGTGCGTACAGACTCTACAGCAAAGATCCAGGAGACAGTGAACAGGACACTATCCATCATCTTCAAGAAACACCCGGAGTCTCGCGGTCTCTGTTGCCGCTGCTTGCTGCTGCTTGCTGGTGCTTCTGGCCATACTATTGTTGTTGGTTAACACAGCAGCTTGGACTAGTTGGTTTTCCATCTTACGACTTCACAGCGCATAAACGTCTTACAAAACAGGCACTCACTGTATTTTGGGGGGTCTGTAATCGAGTGAGTGCCTGTTTTGTGGGTTGTCTATGCGCTGTCAAGTCGTAAGATGTTGTTCTTGGGTTCATGCTGCCGCTGCCGCTGCCGTCATTACTATGTGCACCAGCAGTTGAAACTGCTGCATCATCCGAGTTTGCTGCTGCTGCCATTGGCGTTGCAATTATTGCTGCTGTTTCGCATTTTTTGCCGTAGGACTTGGATTGGGTTTCCTTTGATCTCGCCGTTCTTTTCGGCGTGGTTTGACTTGGCTTTCTGCGACAGTGCCTTGTTGTTGCCCGCCAAGAAGACCACCGGGGTGTGACTTCTGCGCTGCTGCTGCTGGGCTATCTGCTTCTTTTTTTCGTTCTCCTTCCTAGCTCTTCCTTTTTGTTTTTGCTGTTTCGATCTAGATCGGGTGATGGTCGCTGTCCCATACGTCCAGGACGAGGTTACGTTACTCTACTTCTTTGGCTCTCTTTTCTAGTTCGTATTCGTATTCGAGTTGGCGCAGGTGTTCGGTGACTCTCCAATTCGGCCTTGGCTAAGAAAATGGCCGTGACTTTGTCGCTTACGAAGCGTCTCGGTGAGGATATTAGCGAATCATCTTCCTCCATGCATTGTCTTGCGCCTTCAGGATTTGACTGCACGAGATTTCTCGTCTGGTGTACCCGGTCCCCGGTTCACGCAGTGGCGGGGAGTCGTTCTTGACCTCCGTATATAGCGAGTCGAAACGGTTCCCGGTCGCTGTTCTCTGTTGTTGCTAGCTGTTGGAAAAGCTGTTGCTGACGTAATGCGAGGGATCCTCCGCGTGCAACGATGGATGGGCCTCCTGTTCCTCCCCCTCCTCCACCTGTAGGTCCTCTTTTCGATGCTGGCGCCACCCCTCGGCAGGCAGCGGCTCTCTTCCGTAATTGTTCGTCCGCTTGCGCTCTGGACTGGCATCTGTCTTCCAGGGTCGTGTGTCCAGTGACTCGGCAGTTGGGGCAGTACTTCTTCCGGCATTGTTCGGTGTCCGGGTGCGCCTCGCTGCACTGCTTGCATCGTTGTCTGCGCGTGCAAACGGTCGCCTTAAGTACAAGGCCGTAACACAGCAGGCAGACAATCGCCGTCGGCTTGTTCGGGAAAACGTTGAGGTGTCTTCTGTAGTATCGCAATCTTCTTGGGACGCCTTGGCCCTGAAGTTCAATAAGTTGCGGCCGACGGGGCGCACGTGGATCACGTCGTGATAGTTCGCGTCGGTGTGATTAAGGACTTCCTCGGCGGTGACGTCCGACGAGATGCCGTGAATTGCGCTTCCAGGCAGGAAACTGCTGCTGGACCTGTACGTGTTCACTTAAACCGTCTTGCTCGGGTTCCGCTCGCAGATTGGGATTTCATTGATACAGAGGATGTCCTGTGCGTGTCTCTCTTAATACACCGTGATGTCGACGGTGTTGTCTTTGCCGTTGCAGTCGTACGCAAGGTTGCCGTCGCCGCACTGCGAAGTCAAGTGCTTCGTGATGGCGTTCCACAGTAGTCTGGGCTCGCTGTTGGCAATCTTGACTCGTTAAATCGGTTTCATGACGATCGTAATGCGAGGTAAGTCGTGTCTGTCGAGTCTCGTATACCTTTTGCAGGCTTCGGCTTCCTGCGCCCGGTCTGCGGGTGCCACACGCTTCACTTGTAGTCCTCCTCTTCGCCGTTACCGTCGCCGCCGCAGCCGCCGCGGCGGCGGCGGTAACGGTTTTTTTTTTTTCTCACTTCATCTGCCATTTCACTTTCCTCAGACGTTTTCGCAGTAAAGGGCACTTACTTCAGCATAACTTCATCGCATCGTTATTGGGCAGTAATCTAAGTCTTTTTGATGAAGTCGTAATGATAGAGGGCTAAAAAAATTGCGCTAAAAACTAATGCTGAAAACACTGTTGTTTTGATTGTTTCTTTCTGAACGCATCCGCCCTTGTAGAAGTCCAATCCGGTCTTCTTTTTTGTCTTGCTCCCTCTCTCTCCCTCTCGCTCTTGCTTTAGATTTTCTTTCTCACTCTCAATCTGTGCTCTTTTTCTTTCGCCCAAAAATAAATAAAAAGTACAAATAAAAATATTAACGAATGGCGAAAGCAATGACGGCAGCAGCAGCAGCCTGTATCTACGCGAAAGCTGGCGACCGAAAAGACGGCGATCGAGAGAGGGAGAGCGAGGGGCAGAAGGTAATCGAAGGAGAGAAGGAAGGAGTAAATGAGCGAAAGAGAAAATGAAGGAGGTAATTAAGCCGTAAGGAATATAAAAAAAACAAAAAAAGACCAGCCTAAACTGGAGGGCGAACTTACACCAAGAATCGAGAAGAGGAGAAGTTCGCGTAGTAGAAAAAAAAAACAAAATAAAATAGAAGAGTAGGCGCTTACAAACATGATTATAGCGCAAAAAAAAAAAAAAGACGCACGAGATGAGGAGGCTAGCGACGGCAGTAGCGGCGATGGTGGCAGCAGCAGCCCAAGCCAGTCTCATTAGGATGGGGGGCACAAAGTTGGGATTTTCGGCGAGGCAGAAAAACGATAAAAGAAAGAAAAAAAAATAGTCGAAAGCGACGCACAAAAAAAAAAAAAAGAAAGGAAAAGAAGAATGTTAGAAGGGCTTGACGCTCGGAGAGGCCGGCGCGTGTTCACAAACGACTCGCGAGTCACGGGGAAAAAATAAATGAATAAGAACACACTCGTCAGCAAAACACGAAGCAATCGAGGATGAAGACGTCGGATGCTATGGGAGTAATTGAAAAAAAAAAAATCACATCGTCGTGTTTCAGTATTCATCGCGAAACAGGACAGTCTTGCTTAAAACACAAAAATGCCGTGTTTTTTTTTCCGTTTTTTTTTAGATTTAAAGTGTTGTGTAATTGTAACTCCTAAGTTTTTACTATATATCTCGGTGGCCGGTTATGCCGTGTTTAAGGGTCCATTAGAATTGAATGTATACATTCGGATGCTCTTGTTTTAAACCGATAGCACTGTGATGTGTATGTGCTGAATCGAAATAATGAAGAAATAAGCCGACAGAAAAACTAGGGCTGCGTCGGCCTTCGTTCCAACATAAAATGCTGGCTTAGTTCGCGTGAGCGTCAGCCAAAATACTATGAAGTTAAGACACTCGTTAGATCGGCTGGTTGTTAATCTTCTTGCATCTTAGTGCCTTTATGATCTAGGTTTTTTGGCATCCAGGGTAACCTTCCTGTATTTTTATCCTAAGGGTGCAACCCCATCCTTGATTAGTGTGATTCTGAACCAACATATGGCGATGAAATTACCTTTTAGACCTGTTCATCAATTCGATAAATGCTGTGTGGGGGCGCTTCGATACAGTGTCATAGTTTTACTATACCCTAAAATCGACATGTTTGGTCCTTCTCTTGTTTCAATCTGAGCGCACTTTCTGTGGAACGCACAGGGCTGGACCAGTTCCCATGCAAAGGCAGCAGCTGCCTACGCTATGAGCTCACGTCTTCAGCGATTGTGGTCAGAACAAAGCGAGCAAATCGTCGTGAGCTAATGGCGAGACACATGCACAACATAACAACCGACGCGGTGAAAACTATAAGACTGCCTGAGAGCAATTAGCAGACCGTGGATTACGGAGGTCAATTCCACATATTTCGATCTGATGAAATTTATATGACGGGCCGACCCTTTTGTCGTGCGTGTGTTCGGCTCTTTGTGGATTTCCAGGAAAACAGGATGACGCGATAAACGTTGGTTTCCAAACTTCTAGCTTGAGGAATTAAATACCTAAAAAATCTAAACAAATAAACTATTTTTTTTTTTGTATGGTGTCTCCTTTAGGTAACTGGGTGTTTATTTTGACCAAAACTATGAGACTGAAAACACAAAAAATGACACCCAAGTGTAAATATTGTGTTTAGTAAACCCAAAGCAGGACTGGTGCGGGAGTAATACCAAGGTAAAATATTCACTCGCAGCTTTAAATTATAACAATAAACTGTAATACGAGTACAGTGATAAACAACATGACTGGCCAGTCAAAGATTTTGGGTCTGTGCATAGCTTTTGCATAGAGTTTAAGCAATGTACCACTCTGACCTTGGTAATATGGGTGCACAAGCAGTGGTGTGAAAACAATAAAAAGAAAATGTGCAAAAGGTGGAGTGTGACGTTGTGCAAAATTTGGTGTAAGTTCGCACATCGCGCAATGATTAAGACTAAAACAGCGTTGCATTTTGCACTAGCGGTGAACGTACTGAAAGTTAAGGGAGCGTCGAAGGTTAAAGTTTGTACACATATACTGCTCAGGCCGTAATGTTTGAATGTTCATACAACTATATTCCCTTCAGATTTGGTGTTGCTTTGCTTGCATTGCTTGCAGGGTGTTTTCAGATAACTTCCGCCAACCATGTCCGGTTACCATTTTTTTTTAATTTTTACAAAAAAATATATTTTGTAGGCCTAATGGTCATCAGAACGAAAACCGAAATCTGTTTTACGAAAAGGAAAGTCTGTCTTTGTGGAAAGAAGTTAAGATCACACACTCAGTGCGGAGCGCTTTTCGCGAATCGCGTGAAGTTGGCATTTCGTGCGTCTCTTTAAAAACAACTCTCATGACTACGGGTCTACAAATATCTACTCGCAAACTACATATATGGCGGATTGAGTCAAATATTTATCATTAAGTATCGACGATCTTAGTTTCCATAGAAAAATCACAAACACGGCCCCATTCCGCAAAAATACCTTATTTAATATTTTTCCTCCGCATTTATATGTACCAGAACTTTCGAAGTTTACCAGCGTGTTGTCCTGTATTTACGCTAAATATTGTTGTCCTGTGTAGCCGAACAAATTTATGAGAAATGCTCATATTGGGGCCTTTTAATGATTATGTGCTATTTTGAAACTCAATTTAAAAAAGACAATCTTTCATTTTTTTAAGCTCTCCCACATGAAGGCCAATGATAGGTACTAACAGAATCTGCGAAATTATTTTGCATTTTTTGGTGCGTTTGAAGCTACAAAGCTAGAAATATGACCGAATTAAGGCTATCGCAGTACCGTGAATGGGGCGCGTAGGTACCCATAGATGGCAAATTTATTATTTTTATAAAATGTAAAAATGCCCGAGGGTAGTCAGATAGAAACAAATTGACGGTACAGAGGCGAACGGTGTTTTTAAAGTAAGAATTTCTAATGCGTTTTGTATTAGAGTCGCAGAAAATGCGCGCGGTCCGGAGCGATCGAGAGGCACTTTCATGTCGCATGCTTCGCATGGCCACTTTTCAATAGCCGGCGTGTAGGTTCTTTGTGTACGTCACGTGTAGAAAGTAGGCTCCGCTTAACACATGTTTATTTCATCCTTTTTCTTGGCGGTAACATGACATGCTTTGCGAAGCCGGCGCGCCTCCTCGCAGCATTGAAGCCGCTGCCGCATCGGACCTCGAAACGCGAAGAGAGGACAAACATTGGAGAAAAGCGTGCCAATTGTCTGAAAGTGATAGCGGTGATAGGGGACCCCAGAGATAAAGTTCACTTTCACTTGCCTTTTTTGTGGACCATCGGGCAGACGCTTCGTGAGCATCGTCCGTGAGTACTGCATGCGCTTAGCGCTCCCCGCGTCTCGATGGCTGAATCGTACAAATTAAAGCGATTGTTTTGCGCTGACTATCTCAGCAGGCACAAGAAACAGAAAATCGAATATCAAAGAAACTTTCGCAGTGTGAAGGAGCAAGAGGCGTCTTTTGTTATCAAAATGGTGCTACGATGGATACCGATGTAACAAAGCTTTTCCAAAAATAACACAGCCTGGATTGGTTCAAACTTTGAAAGACACCTCGACATTACTCGATAACTATAGAGTACGCCATTGCAACGTACTAATTACTTATCGAGTACGTCGTAAACTGCGCTGCTAGCGCCATCATGTACTTCCAATGAACATTTTCTCCTCGTGTTATGAGCACTAAGTGGTTATCTAGGATTTTTTTTTACTATTCTCAACTCATATAGGTAACACTCGGTGCTTCGACGAAGCCTTAATCATGTCACTACTCATCCCCTTTGCACAGCTCTACTCTTTTTTTGACCGATTTATATTTTATTAAAGTATGACGTATACGCTATGCGCGAATGTTTCATAATATAATAACGCAGTTATGGAGTGAACCAAAACAATTAAATATGTTAATAACTCGACAACGAGTAAAAACGTATCATGATCTTAAAATATATTTTTTTTTTTTTAAATATGACCGCCGTAAGCTCATCACCCTACTTTCTCCTAGCATATTGAGTGTCGGGGAAATAAGAAGAAGATGATAAGCCTATGTAGAGCAAACATTGTGTACCGCCAGATTGCGCGAGCCTTTGACGATATTGTATGCTGTCGTTCTACACGTAGGTCCTTTATTATCGCAATAAACACGTGGACGAATATGTGTGTGTCTGTGGGAGTGTGAGAGAGTGTTACAATGATTTACGATAAGAAAAGAGGGACATTGAAGACAAACAGACAAGACAGGCTTTCGTAAGCCTGTCTTGTCTGTTTGTCTTGAATGTCCCTCTTTCCTTATCGTAAATGAGAAACCAACACGCTCAACCATCTACGTTACACTGAAGCGCTGTGACTCGCTCGTTGACTGAGGAGTGCGGAAAAATGAAGGTGAATGGTTGGAGCACACATTGGGCAAGGGTGATAGAGAGGTACGAAGAAGGCAAACGCCGATACATGACGTTATCAAGAGAGATGAGGTCTAGAAGGCAAGTGAAGACTACAAATAATTAAATCGAAACAAAAAATGAGATAGGAGGAAGACTGGGTTTATCAAAAGAAAAATGGATAGTTTTGAAGGAAGAGAGGGGAACACAACGATGAAAATTAAACTAAGATTCGTTCAATTGATAACCGACGTGTGCGGTAGTAAAGTGATTAAAAGAGTTAAAAAAGTAAGGACTTTGAGGCAGAATCCCACTGTGCTGAAAATAAACGAATGGATAAAAAAAGGTGGGAAAAAGAAAGACAAAAGCGAGGGAGGCTTGAAAAGCGCCGACGAGAATGGGAACCAACATGAAGGGGTCAGCTATTGAGCTCTTGTCTGTCACCTTTCTTTTGCCCCTTCTAATTTATCTTCAAGTTTTTTTCCGAGTCCCAAGGTTTAAATATCATGGTTAATACGCACCAGCTCACCTTCACTTTGTCCATGTTTTGTTCTTTTACGCCGGATATTTTCGCTACCGTGTTTCCAATTTAAAATAAGAAAGAAAACAAAAAGTCTTGGAATTTTTTATACTGTGTCATTCTATCTTTTTTTTATTTTTAGAGCACAGCTTTTAGGCGCCCGTTTCCGGGTCGAGCGGCGTCAGCGTCGACGTCGGCGTAACCGCGCACGTTGCATTATGGGACGTCCCAATTTCGCCGTCCCAATTGGTGTTGAGGTCACGTGACGTCAATTAACCCGCTAAATTTAGCCGGGAAATTTTCGCTAAATGTTCCCCCTAAATTTAGCGGTAAAGATTTCTCTAAATTTTCCCGCTAAATTTAGCCGGAAGATTTTCGAAAAATTTCGCGCTAAATGGGAGGGGAGCATGAGAGGGGGAGGGGAGGGTACAGAGGTGGAGGAGGGCCATAGCCTCCCCTCCTCCTCCTCAAGAGCTGCGATCTAATTTGGCCTTAGAGAAAATTGTAAACGTCTCTCATTATTTTTCTCTCTCTGTATATAGAAACAAGAGGATAAGATAAGAGCGATTTATACAAAACAGAGGTTTTGTGGTGTAAGTTTTGAGAAAGTTTTTAACTCGACAGTTGTAATTTTCGCACTAGAAAGTCACACACTGCTTATAAACTGAATGCCTTGACTTTCCATGTTATTTATGTTTATGTGTGTACTAGTAATGGGTGATTTCAAATAAGATCGACCAAAGGGTGGCTGGTCGACTTTTTTAAATCAACTGATGTTTTTATATGCCATTGTCTAGTGTCTGGTATACACGAATCCACACTTAGTTTTGTCCAGAAAAAAATTTCGGGACAGGAAATATCGTAAAGCATGAAGAGGTGGACAGTTGCATTAACGCGCACTGACGGAGGGGGCTCGTTTGAAAGTGAATAACTAAAAGGATAATGTTAGAAGAATTCTAATACTTTTTTGTAAAACAAACTATGGGTACAGCGTGCTTGTAATATAAAGTAATAATATTTATGTAAATTTTATTTAAGTTTCTAAAAATTGCCAAACATGCCTGCTTGAACGACAAACGCCGAAATTTGGAGGCCTGTATCTCATGAAATAAATTAATCATTATCATATAATTTGCAGGTAGTATTTTACTTATATATGTCTATTATTTAAAAAATAAATAAGGTATTTGAGTGATACTTTAGTCGGGATATATTTAGGCAAACATGAGAAAAAAATCAAACAACGAAAAATTCCGATGCAAATAAAAAACAAAAAAACCACCTTCGATTTTTTTAAAACTTGGGTACCCTGACATACTCTATTTCGGCATTCATTTCTATTAAAAACATGTTGCATAATTTTATTGAGAAAGAAGACACAGCTCCCCAAAGTAGGGTCCTTTTTCAAAGCCTACACGTAGCAGTGCCCTATACGAGAAGTGACTCTGAGTTCCAGTTTCAGGAAACTAACACACATCTTTCATATATTTTTATTGATATGAGGTCACTGACAACTAAAGCAATCGGTCACACACTAAAAGTGAGGAGAAACTATATACAGCATTTTACATACAGCGTACAAAGAGGTACCATATTAGAGACTAGTGATTCGAGAAAAGAGGATGTAGTGTGAAGTTTTACTTTCCGGTACCATTTATATTAAAAAAAAAAACTTTACTTCCACATACAAAAATAAAGATACAATACTGAAATTGTTTAGGTTAGTTATGTATTTCCGGGGACAAACCATTTCAGGTGAGGTGTGCCACCGCGCCGGACTGTAAAGCCCGGTTCACACAGTTGCGTTTGACTGCGTTTGACTGCGTTGCGGCTGCAAGACACCAGGGCATCCCTGCTGCTTATATCGCGTGCCGAGAAGATTCCTTGAATTGGATTCCACGCTTCATACGAAGCACAGATGTGCCGGTGACTCGCTTTCGGTTCTCGCCGCAACGCAGTCAAACGCACTCAAACGCAAGTGTCTGAACCGGCCTTAAGAGCTTCGATACTCTCGGTGTACGAATGGATCGCGGCAAGCAGAGATATTTTATCCTGCGCGAGGATAACGATTCATGATTCTCATATGGTGATCAGATAAAGATTCAATAGGCTATCACCACGTAAAGCAGTAGGTTAAATACCCCGCGAAGCAAACTGTGATAAATAAGATAACCCGGCATTCGAAATGAGCAGTCCTTGGGGCATCAAATTCGTCACTTTACACTAAGGCCTTCCTCGATGTACACATTTAATAAAGTTTCTTCTAACGAGATCCGACTGTCCGTTCTACATATATGTCACAGGTTTCTTCTGTTGATGACTTGCACAGCCGCCACGCGTGCCAAGAATGAATACCAGGAAAGTCGCGCACCGTCAGCCATTCTTTTTTTTTTTGTTGTTGTTGACGATACCGAACAAGCTTATTTTCGTCCAGATACGCAAGATGTACCCAGTTTCTCAAATAGAACGCTCACTATTGTCCGGGCCGTCTGAATTGCGTTTATTGAACGTTCTCTCAGGTTGTTCAGAGTGGCCTGGTGCTTCACGAGTCCGCCAACTCCGTCGCATGCATTTTCCCATGTACAGATGCAGAAAATGAGCACTGGGCTTGGGGGCAATCTTTCTGTGCAAACTGGTGAAGCTGGTAGCAATTCTTAAAATGACTGGCGGCCCCGTCACTCACGTACGTCACGTGCGAGTATACCGCAACGCTGTCTTCAACCCATTTCACTTTTTCTAGAGCCAAGCACGTGAGAGCGACGTCGTCACACAGGTCGTCACTGATGATAGCAACGCTGTTTGTAGATTTTCTTGTCGTCACTACACATGTAAATATCGTAACTTTTTTTTTCAGTGGTATGCTTTAACTTTGTCAGGAAGCACGACAGTCCAGTTTTCAGCAAAGTCAAAATGAAAGATAATGCTTTCGCGTTGCATGCAGCTACTTTTGATCGTAGATCGCTTTATCTTGCGTTTGCCTGATATGGTTATGGATATGAAGTTCTTTGAGTGTAAAAGACTGGCCTTTTGGGCAGTGATCATAGTCTCCTTAAAAACACAGACTTGTTAGTGGGTCGCACAGAAATGCTGAGTTCATTTGACCAGTGTTGAATGTTGAGACTGTAACGTTCTCTACAGCGGCAATACAAAGGTAATAATTGTCGCAGCGCACACAAATGCACACTTTCTGGTGGGGAATACATTTGACCCATCTAGGGCACAAGGAATAAAGTTTCGTTAGCCCAACGCCGGAATCAGGATGCTTGTCTCTGTATACACGAAAGGCCTCTCGGATTGAGCGTGTTAGGAAGCGCTTTGGCACAAACGTTATCTCCACTTGGAGCATGACTGAGATCACGTCCTTCTGGTTGGGACCTTGGCGCGAACATTGTAGCTCGTCTTTCGTGAAGTACTCTAGGGCAGCAGACAGGTTCTCAGGGCTCGCCTTGCACCTCGTGTGAGGATCCGACTCATACCACACGCCATGCTTTTCCTTAACTAAAACGTAAACACTGTCGCCATGTTAACCTTTCCTAGGTTAACATGGCGACAGTGTTTACGCTCTATTGTATTTAGGCGGGGCTCCAGTATTTGGGGGTTCTGCTCTCTGTCGGTGTGCCTCTTTGTGCCTGTTATCGCCCGCGAAGCCAGCGAGTGGGATGGCGACAGGCACGGTTGCTCGGTAAACAGGCATCGGAGGTCATATTTTGCTGTTTGAAGCGAGTCATCCTTGACAGCGAGCGGGGAAATGCGAAAAAAGATGGCATCGGCTGTTTTTCCAGAACTAGCGACGAGTGTCGCCTGCTACTTCCGTCAACTATTGCGCCATAATTATGATCTTCGCAAGGAAATGATTGTTGCTAGCCACAGAACACTATCACGCAGAAAGGGAATACTTGATTATGTTTTTATTCTAGATATACGTCAGGGATATATATAAGAGAGAGAGATGGAGATAGAGGGCAAGAGAGAGGAGCATATAGTGCCGTAGGAAAACAAAAGTAAACAAAGTTCCCAGTGACCGATGGCCTGCAGGATCTTTTCTCGGATCACTAGTTCGTATTATGATAGCTCTTTGTACACGGTAGTTTCTCCTCAATTTTAGTGTGTGACCGATTGATCTAGCTGTCAGTGTCAGTGAATGAATAAAAATATATGAAAGATGTGTGTTAGTTTCCTGAAACTGGAACTCGGAGTCACTTCTCGTATAGGGCACTGCTACGTGTAGGCTTTGAAAAAGGACCCTACTTTGGGGAGCTGTGTCTTCTTTCTCAATAAAATTATGCAACATGTTTTTAATAGAAATGAATGCCGAAATAGAGTATGTCAGGGTACCCAAATTTAAAAAAAAAAATCGAAGGTGGTGTTTTTTTTTATTTGCATCGAAATTTTTCGTTGTTTGATGTTTTTCCCATGTTTGCCTAGATATATCCCGACTATCGTATCACTCAAATACCTTATCTATTTTTTTAAGAAATAGACATATATAAGTAAAATACTACCTGCAAATTATATGATAATGATTAAATTATTTCATGAGATACAGGCCTCCAAATTTTGGCGTTTGTCGTTCAAGCAGGCATGTTTGGCAATTTTTTAGAAAATTAAATAAAATTTACATAAATATTATTACTTTATATTACAAGCAAGCTGTACCCATAGTTTGTTTCTAAAAAAGTATTAGAATTCTTCTAACCTTATCCTTTTAGTTATTCACTTTCAAACGTGCCCCCTCCGTCAGTGCGCGTTAATGCAACTGTCCACCTCTTCATGCTTTACGATATTTCCTGACCCCAAATTTTTTTTCTGGACAAAAATAAGTGTGGATTCGTTTATACCAGACACTAGACAATGGCATATAAAAACATCAGTTGATTTAAAAATGTCGACCAGCCACCCTTTGGTAGATCTTATCTGAAATCACCCTAATATGTATATATATATTCGTACGAATTAACAAGAAAACAAACAAGTAGAGCGAATGCGACGGTTATTTTTTGGAGGGACTCCGGAAATGTGGCAACACGCTTTGCTTCTGTGTGTTAGGTGGAGCCTGCTTTACGAATGACTGTTTGCTCTTGTGCTTTTAGCACATAACCGAGGAGAGTTGCAGAAATTGGTTAGAATATGCGAATCGGAAGGGGACGCTCTCGGGTTTATTTATGTATTTATTTATTTACACT
Organism: Ixodes persulcatus; assembly: GCA_013358835.2. NCBI lineage: Eukaryota > Metazoa > Arthropoda > Arachnida > Ixodida > Ixodidae > Ixodes > Ixodes persulcatus. The sequence continues at coordinate 455,111 of JABSTQ010010026.1, forward strand.
CTACTTGTGGCATCCTGACAAAATATCTTCCGGCAGGTCGTTCCAATCTCTCGCGGTTTTGAGAAAGAATGAATTAGTAAATAAATCAGTCGTGTAAGCGGGGTACAGCAACCTTTTTTTAAATTATCATAACGGATCTTCAGCGGAACAAAATCTTGAATTATGTTTTTTAAGCGACATCAAGGGCGATCCTTTAAAGATGCAGAAAGTAGAGATAGATATGGTAGACAAGTACAAGATGTGGGAGATTGCATCAACGAAGGAAAGAAATACCTCGATGAATATGAGAGACATATAATTGGTAAGGGTAAAAGAAATTCTGCCATTATGAACCACACGGCGTTATAGAACTTTATTAGATACGAAGTGGTGCGGTGAGTATGGAAAAGAGTAATGACACCGTGATTGACCTTTGGTAGTGCAGTCTTGTGCATGAGTTCTGAAATTCAGAACACAAGTGGAGATAGTACAAAGAAGCTTTGGCAGGATAGCTCTAGGGGCAGATGGAAACACTCCAAACGAGGGAGTTCACGATGATATGAGCTGGTCATTGTTTGAGAACAGGGAGGCAGTGAGTAAAACAAATTTTGACCAAAGGCTAACCGGAATGGAGGACACGCGGTGGGCTAATAATATCTATAAATACCTGTATTGAGTACTCTGAACACGAGATGAACGAAACGGGCACGAAAGCACGGAATGAAATCCCAGCAGATGGACAATTGGGTAGACCAAACGCGTTCAAATGAAAAATCAGTTAAGGAGGCAGAGAGATGGATGTGGGAGGAAAACAATGCAGGGGAAATCAGCTTGAAGGAGTTATATGTCACAAGAGCAAGAAACAATGGAGGAAGGTTTATTCGATAATTCAAGAGGGAGCGTTCTGCTGTTTTAGATGACGACGGACGCCTTAAGAACAAAAATGTATAGGCCCAAATCTGAAGACACAGATACGATGTGCGCAGCATGTAAGGAGGAAACGGAAACATTTGAGCGTGTGATTCTAAAATGTAAGGAGCCTAGTCGTGCCCTTTTCGAACGGGCGACAGGCGTACCGGTGGCCCTCGATCTCGCTGGAAACGATGAAGGGATGGATTATAGAAGAGTAGAGCCAACGAAAAGGAGATTGAAGTGATGGTGTAAATTATCCAGTGAAAATCGAACTAAGTACAACTAACTAGCACAGCTGGGGAACGGGCAGGACAGAGGAAATGTGGGACTCTCTTCCGCGTGGCTCCGGTGTTAGGTGACGCTGACAAGGTTTGACTAGAGGAAAATTGGCGACTTTCTCGCCGGGGGGAGGAAGCGGGGGCGACATTTTTCGTTTTTTTGACGGATCCCCCAAAGATCTGCCTTGGCGATCATCTTCACGATCTGGTGAGAGTTAAAGAAACACATTGGCTTGAAATGAAAAAGAGGAAACCAGGTTTTAGTTAATAAGTAAGTAAGTCCGGTGAACCGGTACCCTTTTAGAACGGGGCGGGTACTCTGAAATAGGTGGCGCGAGCTAGCACCCATTACAAAGGGTACATCCGTTATCATCCATTCATCCATCGATCCGTAGCTGTTTGTATTCGCATTTCTACCATAATGCTCGCTATACTCGGGGACAACATTTCTTGGCATTTCCGAGGAAAAAAGGAGAGCGCGCGCACAGCTTTAATCCGCGTTCAAAATGGGACAGGACACGCGTGCCCGTACGTTTGACTGCATTGCCTAGAAAGGTTGTCCCCGAGAATAGCTAATTCCCTTAAAGGGGTACGAAAACGAATAGACCTGGCCGCGAGCTCTATACCTCTCTCTTTAAAATCGGCCAGAAAGGAGCGCAATGCGTATCGCGCTCGTGACGTCATGTGCCTCCGCATTGCCAAGGGTACTGTAGTTGCGAGCATCGCCGCTTGATGGCGTCAACGTGTGACAATCTCGCCTAGTTGTAATATCCGAGGACTGTACGCCTTATGGTCTATACATAGGTTGCCCGTAACGTCATTCGCAGCCATGCTGGTACGTAATGTGCCGTGAGTGTTCCGTTTACCGTGTTAGTTTCACACCGCAGAAGTAAAAGCTCGAGGGGACCAGTAAGTAGAAATAGCCGTCAGTACCTAGCAATGGCGACACCTGTAAGCTATGTACAAGAGGTATTCACTGGGTTCCATATTTGAGCGCGTCATTACCAGCGCATCCGGAGGGGAGACGGAGGCAGGGTGGTATGATTGGCCTGGCAGAGGTCCCCGTATCCTCAAATCAAGCTCTTACCTATCGTCTGTTAAGAACGGCGATCTTGATGGCGTGGAATGCACGTTGCGGAAGCACTGTGGAAGCTTCGCGATTCCGTTCAAGCCCGAGTTGTTAATGCGTTTGCGCTGTACTTCCGTGAGGCACTGACGCGAGAAGCATTGAACTTTATAACTACAACGGCCTTCCAACTACCAGGTGGTTTTGAGAAATCGTTTTATTCGTTTTAAAATTATCTTTAGCGCGTTTATGAGGGGAAGAGTGTTGTTTCTAAGGAGCTTACACTAAGTATTTTCTGAATAAATAAAGAAATAAAAGCTAAAATGTCGTTTCCGTACCTATTTAATGTTGGCGTTGTTTCCGTTTGTTGTTAAAATATACGTTTTCGTCTATCCAAAAGGTAAAGATAAAATTAATTGCTTCGACGTTTGTATACTGTCTGTGTTTAATATAATCACTAAAGTCACCGCGGCCCGGGGTCAATTGAGCCGATTGTCTGCGATCACCATCCTGAAGCCTCTGTCTTGCATCACGCATTAGTGATTACACGAAAGCTCGCCGGTGCAACGCCTATCTCGAAAACGGTGAGACTAGAATTTAAGCTAATCGCTGCGTCTGCAGCTCAAACGTCGAGTTTCCTTCACCCCAGCATGTCCCACTATTAAGTTGCACAATAAAATTTCCCCATACAAACAAAAAAAATGTAACCAGCGTGGCCTGTCTATAAACTTTCGGCGTTGCAAACGAGGAATACGCAAAAAGAAAAGCGGAAAATGTTGTTGCAAACTAAAGGCGTCCACTGCGCGCCACGTTCGGATTTCATTTTTTATTCGATGCGCGGGCACGCAGCTCGCGGCGTCGTCGGTGGTAGCGGCAGCGACGATCTGGCCCGCCGCTGGTATTTCGGGGAGGCGGGGACTGGAGCAAACAGCGCTTTAATGAAAGCGGCCGCAGTAGCGCTCTTCTCGCCGACTGTGTCGTCGCAGCAGCGGGCCAACGAGCGAGGGGGTTTCTCTATAACAGCCGCACGGCGTCGGCGGCGTTTGAAAGCGCCGGTCTTTGGCGTCGTCGGCGCTGCGACAGCGAGGCAACGTTGCCTGGCGGAACAGCAGCATCCGCGCCGAGGATCGCAATCAGAGCGGAACTTTGCCCGGCGACGACATTTTTTTTTTCTTTTTAGAGGGAGCAACGGAGGTTTGGATAAGTCGTTGGTTCGCCGACGCGTTTCAGTTTGAAGCGCCTACTATTTTTTTTTTTTTTTTGTTCGCGAGTCGTTTGGGTGACTGCTATCTTCTTGCGCGGTGCTTCGAAAGGGTTGGAGCGGTCCTCGAGCAGTCAATGCGTTGTTCGGGAGTTGACCTCAACCTCTGATTGGTCCTTCCTATACACCAACACGTGGCTCTCACGTCACGAAGCTACGGTGGCGCTGCCGTCGACCTGGCGCAAGCGCAGACGTATCACTCGAGGCCGATATGGTTCCTGCATTGCCCCCCACCTGGTGTGGGAAAAGACGGACTTGTTCGTGAACAGCGTGTACATCTATACAATCGACACTTGTTATTTAGAAAGCTGTTCCTTCGATTGATGTTAAATGCTCTTCTAACTTTTTATTCCCAACTAACCTTTTAATACCCAGGGGTTGCCCTCGACAGTTTGTTTCGAGAGTTTTGGGACCCTTGCCCGAATAAATATTTCGTGAATTAACGACTCGTTTGAAACAGAAATAAAAAGACGCGGCTCTAGCCGGTGCCAGCTCAAGAAACGCAGGACGTGGTCTACGCCCACGCTTATTGATACGCAATTCAACGTTCTCATTGGCTGATGCCGCAACGTCTTCGGACCGATAATATACGATGGTCTGGATTCGCCCCGCCCTGAGTGTCTTAAGCTCTTGTGGCACACCAAACACCGCACTTTGCCACGCACATACATATACTCTATACAAAGACAAAACCTGGTACTTCGTCGCGGAAACAATAGATTGTTTGACTGCGACATTAAAGAGAGGAGGAACGAACGGGTACGCTAGAATCTCCGATATTAGCACCATGCAACAGCAGGGGCCATTCTTCGAAGCGCATTTCGCCGCCCTTGCAAGAATTTCCAAGTGTGGCTCGGAGTGGCCGCTGCCGTGGCACGGCACTGATTTCGGAGATACCTTTTTTGCGCTGGCTCCCCTCTCTTCTACGGCGGTGGTTCTTTGCATCTACCAGGCTTTCCTAATATAAAGGAGGCCATGCACTAAATACACTTTTGAAGATTTTGAGTCGCTCTCGAATAATCTCCGTACACTATGATGTATGCTTATCAAGCAATGACCTGTTTATGAGCGCGTCAAATAATCGAGCGAAATAATTAATTAACTTCCAATGTCACGCAATGGCGGTGGAATCAACTATCAAATGGCATAAGTGCAGTTACTTCGCTTTAGTAAAAACAGTTCTCTGCGTTTGCGCAGTGTCCACAGCTCGTTCGAAAGAACGCTTTCGTTCGTAAACGAGTCTGCTGTTCATAGGTGTTAATAAATTTTGTTATCATGATTCCTATACCCCGGACTGCGCGGCCAGTATGTATTTCACCAACGTCCCCAAACATTCTTAGGCACCCAGACCGTCTTCGGTGGTTTTCTTTAACTGCTGCAGCTGTGCCCGATCCGCGTTCGTAAACTCGAACTGACGTTGTACCCGCATTCAACCGATACGCAGGTTCCACCTACGGTGTCACCGTCCTGGCGGTCATCTTGGAAACGCAGACTGGGATCTCGTTTTGCTTGTGAAGGATCGTAACTTATGGTGACGGAGGCTCACGAACTCCGTCAGGAGTAATATTACGCGGCGATAGTACATTAAACTGGTAAAGTACCCGTCAAATGCTACAAAACATCACCACGGCAATCAAAACGTCAAAGAAAGCACAGCCTGCGCCCGCTCGTCGCCGAATCCGTCGCGCGGTGCTGCTCTTTCGGACCAGTGGCATGGTGGGTTTTCCCACCACCAAAAAGCTTCGCTCCCACTCGACATTGAAAACGTCTTCTTCGCGACTTGTGTGTGCTCGGTACTTGGATGACTCTAATGAAGATGTCCTCGGCCGTGACATTGATAATGAGAGCGTGAAACTCGACGTGATCAGCGTCGGTGCTCCCCGCTTGAGGAGATAGCAGATAGCCCTAAACGGAAGTTCTGAGTGGGGACGGATGGCCAACAAGTGCTCCCGAATACGCCCATTTTTGGCAACTTCCGATTTTCCCTATTCCGGGCACCTCGTTGATAAAACGCTTTCTGTTTTCGGAATGAACGTGTTGTTTATGGGATTTTCCTCTGCGTCAAATCGTGTTTTTGATGTTGTGCAAAGGTAAATTGCGTCGAAACTCCCGATATTGTGCTTTCCGATGCACTACGCGATTGCGAAAAGCTGTGAACCATATCTCACGAATGATGTTGTTTTTATTTCGCTGTCGTCACTGTTGCACTCGCACGGCGATGCGTTCATGTCTTTTTGATGAAGCGCAGCCGTGTCAAAGAAACGTCGCTAGATATCAAGCATAAAAGGAGTGTCGATAAGCCTTTCATCGACCAATCGGGTGGCTGAGTCTGCCAGGTCAAATTTTTTTATTAGCATATCATAATATTTAATTAAAATTAAATTATCAACTAAGAACAACATTGTCGTCTCTTCATTTTTTATTGGTTTTATTCACGCGGGAACATGACCTTTATAATGATAGACTTTTTTAAATTATAAAAAACGAAGCGTTTAAAATTGACTTACCCTTGTAATTTGTAACGCACAGTGCCCGGAAAAGACAGGGCCCGACTTTTCTGCAAGAATTCAAACACTGCACGTTGTGCTATATTTTTGTCATGCTGTTTTGCGTCTTTATAGTTTATTCAAACGTCGTACATGTCGCCGGACAAGTTCCTACAAAATCGATGACACACCTTTTTTTGTGGTTCATAATCTGCCATGTTCCAGGGGAAAAAGCATGCAAATCTCAAGAGCTGGTCCGCGGATCTAAGGAACATGTCCGGGGACGAGTCCGCGGACCTGTTGAATGCTTTGTATCACGTGGGCAAACGTTATAAAATAGCTCCACGGATCTGCCGTACCATGGTTATCGAGAATTTAAACCCGTTCAATTGCCGCTTTTTACTGGTTCGGCGAGGTGCGTGCCAGGTCCGCGGACTTGGGTAACTAGGAAGGAACCAATCGCGCCAAACTGCTCGGGCGACCGCGAATGCAGAATCGTCGTCGTTTTACAGCGGAGTTGTGAAGGGCTAGTTTCCCCAGTTTAGTGACCGGTACCAAACAAATGTCAACCCAAAACTGCACAAAACTCTGGACAGCTACCACCACGCCATGTATAAGCGACGGCGTAAACCAGACAAGCAATCAGGTTGCCGCCGACGCTCAAAGATGGCGGCAACGTTTCCAGCTTTTCCGTCAAGGTGCGCGATGGTCCGGTGGTCGCCGTCGTGTACGCTGCCCCCTGCAACGTCCAAGAGAGATATTGAAGCATTCACGATGGACGTCTTCGGCTAGGTTAAGCTCGGCGACGACAAGTCTGCCGTAGTGACGGGTGACTTTAACATTGACACTGCACGCCGGGAGGGAAGGTGGTTTAGTTCGTTTATGCTCGAGCGCTTCGGGCTTGCGTGCGTGAACGAACCTACGGTGGCCACGACCAGGCATCGGACGTGCATAGACCTACGTCTTCACAAAGAACGTGCCTGCCGTCAGCGTACACACTATGGCGGTGTACCACAGCGATCGCAAGGGCCGTGGTCACTGTTGTTACGAAATAAATAACAAACCCCGGATCATCGAAAATAATCCCTGGCGAAGGGGAACAGGAGGGACAAAGGACCAACACAAAACTCCAAACACAGTTTTGTGTTTGTCCTTTCTCCCTCGTTTTCCCCTTCTCCAGGGATTAGTTTCGTCATTCTTGTCCAGCTCGCTTGCACCCTTGCATTTAATTGCACTATAACCCTAGTCGTTATATATATATATATATATATATATATATATATATATATATATATATATATATATATATATATAACTGGTAAGAAAAAACCCTTGGTGAAAACAGCAACAACGGACGATTTAATCCTCGACGTTTCGGCCGGAGTTCGTCAGGAAGACGAAGGCCGGACGTCGAAGATTAAATCGTCCGTTGTTGCTGTTTTCACCAAGGGTTTTTTCTTACCAGTTATACCCACGCCTTCGGCCTCCCGCCACCATGCCCGATGTATACATATATATATATATATATATATATACAACACGGCCACTTTCACGTCATCGTACGTGGTCTCCGAGGGGGATATAAACAAACATATGCAGATGAATGAACCGTACTTAATCCAATGAATCAAAGAATCAAAGTTTTCAGGAACCCGCCGAAAGCCAAAAATTGGCGGAGCCAGGATTTGAACTCTGGGCCTCCCAATGTCCGGTCGGGTGTTACGTCAAAAGTAACGCGTTACTTTTCACGTTACTCTGACAACCAAATACACAACTGTTTTTGTTTCGTGGTTTATTGTCTTTTTTTTCAGTAGTTGGTGCACTTAAGCACTTAACCGGTCGGGTTAGCACACCCGACCGGACATTGGGAGGCCCAGAGTTCAAATCCTGGCTCCGCCAATTTTTGGCTTTCGGCGGGTTCCTGAAAACTTTGATTCTTTGATTCATTGGATTAAGTACGGTTCATTCATCTGCATATGTTTGTTTATATATATATATATATATATATATATATATATATATATATATATATATATATATATATATATGTGTGTGTGTGTGTGTGTGATTCTTTGATTGTTCAAATAGCTAATTACCCAATCACACTTTAAACCTTACATTTATAAATACTTCATTCCCACCATAGTACAACTTCGCTGGTCTTCCTTCTTCACCAGAGTGGGGAGGTTGACAGTTTTTTTTTTTTTTCTACGGACCATTTTTAGGGTTTGTTTATATGGCAACCCTAGTTACACGAGCGCTGTCAACTGTTCTTAAGACAAGGACACTTGACTCAATTACGATCGGCCAGAGTTTAGCGGCGGCGCCAACTGTCATCAAGCAGCTAACGATCATTGGCTTGAAGTGATCTTGCTCTCCTCCGTTAACCGGTGGGGGTTTGCCCAAATAGAGTAAAAGATGGCGGCGTCCGGCGCATTGCCGCCGATGACCAGCGCCAGCGAAGCACTTACTATTGCGGAAGATTGGGGGAGGGATCTAGAACGTATCATAGCAGCAACTATTGTCGAAAGATGTATGATTCGGGCAAGAGCTACCGCTAAAACGATCACGGGACGTCGCGGAAGCCCACGCTCAGACATGTACGTAACGCGTTACAAGTAACGAGTTACTTCTACCTAGTTACTTTTTTCGGTAACGAGTAACGTATTTAGTTACTTTTCTAGAAAAGGAACTAGTAACGTACTTAGTTACTTTAGGCCCATGTGAAGAGCAACGGTATTTCGTTACTTTTGAGGTGTAACGTGTACAACAACGTTTAAATAGCCTCATTTTAACTTCCAAATTGAGTATGCGTCTATAGCGAGAACTGGCAGGTGGGCAACCCGAAAAACAACTAGACAGTAAGGCAGTACAGTCACGTATAACGCTGAACACGTCAGTCGAACAGTAAGACTGACGTCTCCAGCGATAAACTTTACTGTACTGAACTCTACAGCTGGGAATGTTCTTCACCCAACGAACACAATAAGCTTCGTTGGCTGAACCGTCTAGAGCAGAGTACGGATGGATCGATGGATGGATGGTAATGGCTGTACCCTTTGTAAAGGGCGGCAGCTTGCGCCACCTAGCCTAACATTTCGTCATCCCTTCTTTTTTAAAAAAATTGTATGAATGTTGTTATAACAGACCCCCCCCCCCCCTCTCTTTTCAAGTGAGTTTATTGCTTATTTTTATCTGTATTTTTTATCCTTCCCTAGATCTCTTCCACCAATCTTCCAATCTCCTCTTAGTTACCGCAATTCTTTCCCTATTCATTCGTCCATCCATGTCCGAAAAACCCAGTGCCCCCTCCAAATTCGTAGTCATCCCCCCAAGAGGGTGGGACGAAGCCCCGCGCACCTTAAAATTACATGTTCTGTAGTTTCCCTTTTGCGGTTGCATGCGTGGCACAGAGTGTCTACTTCCTGGAATTTTACCCTGTACGTTTTCACTCTTAACTCCCCCGTTCTAGCTTCAAACAGCAAAGAGCTCCCCACTCAATTATCATACAGCTGTTCCTTCTTTACTTCTTGTTTTTGTGTCCTGTATATTGTTAAAGCTGATTTCCCCTGCATTCTCTCTTCCCACAATTTCCTCTCCGTTTCCTTTACTCCCTTTTCTACTGATATGCTCTGATCGGCTCCATCTCATTGAATGTATTTAGATCTCAGCTTGCGGGTTCGGTTTGTCCACTTATTGTTTAGACTTTTCAAATATAGATACTTGTACACTTTCGCTGCCCACCGTGTATCCTCAATTTCAGCTAGTCTCGGTTCAAATTTTAATTTACTGATCACTTCTCTACTCTCGAAAGATGCCCAACCCATATCCCCCTGTACTCCCTCATTTGGTGTATTCCCATGTGCCCCCAATGCCAACCTACCCACACTCCTTTGCTGTATCTCTAAACCTGCCTGGATTTTTGACCTCATACACAATACCGCATTCCCAAATGACAGTCCTGGCACCATGACTCCCTTCCATACACCCCTAACGACTTCATATCTAATATAGTTCCATAGTGCCGAATGTAAACCCATTAGAGTTCCATAGTGCATAGTGCCGAATGTAAACCCGGAGGTTGCCAACGCGGGAAGGCGCATAATTCATTGTCAACTTGGAACTTTAGGAGTAGAGAGAACGCAAGAAAGAGGGGAATCCCAGATCCACCAGCTCTTCTTGAAGCACAACACTACCCTTCTTTCTTTCGCGTCAATGGAACGACTCTTCAGCGTCGCCGGAGATGTATTTTCAAGGAAGCGGGGAAACATAACTGATAAAAACTTTGAGAAGCAGCGACTGCTTAAGTGCACCAACTACTGAAAAAAAAGACAATAAACCACGAAACAAAAACAGTTGTGTATTTGGTTGTCAGAGTAACGTGAAAAGTAACGCGTTACTTTTGACGTAACTCACAACGTGAAAAGTAACGCGTTACTTTTGACGTAACTCACGCGTTCTTTTTGACATTCGCTACCAAGTAACGTACTTAGTTACTTTTTTGAGCTAGTAACGAGTAACGGTATTTAGTTACTTTTTTGGTGTAACGTGTACATGTCTGCCCACGCTCGGCGAGCGCGGCCATTGTGATGTTGGTGCCGATAAGACTTTTGCTATGTCTGTCTTCTTTAAACTCGCCTAAACGTTTTGATTAGAGTTTCTTTACTCCAAAAATGAAAAAAAGTTAGTTATATTTTGCGTTAAACGCTTATAATGCATAAAAAGTTTGCATAAGTATCCCATGCAAAATATCTCATGGAATAGCCATGTAAATTATTTGGTTTCCAAATTGTCACGTGTTGTTGCTTTAGCGTATCGCCACAGCCTAATTCTACTATTTCGCGTAAAAATAATTATTTACCACGCTGTTTTATTCACTCTCAAGTTATTACAACCTTGCCTGGGGCACAATCACGGCGTCCAACCTAAACAAAGTTTATCTGCTTAAAGAAAAAAAAATGTTGAGAGCCATCTTCAACGCAGCTTATGACTATCACAATGAGACCATATTTAGTAATCTGCAAATGTTAAAAATTCATAAGCTATCTGATTATAGACTTCAAATCACCATTAAGTATGAAGACCAAAAAGAAAGTGTCATTTTAAACGAGATAGCTGCATTAGAAAAATATAATACGGTCTACTTGACCCGCTATAATGAATATTGGAAGGTTTCCACATGCAGGTGAAATTAAGGGCAGCAAATGCTTCGGTATTTAGTTCCAAAGCTTCTAAACAACTTTGAAGAAAAAAAAATAGAAATCTAGAAACAATATCTCCTAAAGAGTTGCGTAACGTATTTTTACATATTTGAGCGTTCTGTGTCGCGTTTCTGTCATTCCATTTGCTAATGTATAATGTTTTGTATATGATTGTTTTTTTTGTTTTTTTGTTTTTTCATTGCACGTAAACTGGTTGCTCAATGGCTGCCGATGGGGCTGAATGCCAGTCAAGCTTCTTGTTGAAGCGTTTTTCCTTTTGCTCCAAAATTTATTTAAATGTAAATAAAAATAATAATTATTATTATTATTATTATTATTATTATTATTATTATTATTATTATTATTATTATTATTATTATTATTATTATTATTATTATTATTATTTGCATCCCTTCAAAAAAAAAAGTAATGTGACATTAGTTTTGGTTTTGTCTCCGTTTCAACTGGGATCGAAAGTTCGGGTTGTTAGGCCTATGTACCGTGCAACAGCTGGTAACAGCGGACGATTTAGTCGAGCTCGATGATAGTTGGGTCATGCCAACAATAGTTGGCTCAATGGTCGTTGAAACGGCCGGTGTAACAGGGGTACTATTTGACTGTTCTATCTAACAGGTAACACTAGTTGACACCTTATTGAACCTAATGTATTTATATGCTGTTTTTCGTAATTACTGTCTCCGTCCTTGTCGCATGTAAAGAAATTTTAAAACTTGACGATGTTTTACCCCATTTTTTATTGCAAAATTCAGAAATAGGTCTTAGCATTTCAATACATGAACCGACATCAACGAAAACAAACACCAATTCGAAATGGATTAAATTTAGAAGGCAAATGTAGTTATGCTCATCGCTTGCAGAGCATTAGGATTTAGGTGTAATAAGGTACATAGCTTTTTACTCTCAGATGGTCTTGGTGACATTCAATTAGTTACGCACTTCTATGTAACGCCGAATAAAATGTCTTTTGTTTAATGTTCCAATGGGGTCCGCTATTAATCTTTTAAAATTTCAAACCACATTATCAAAAATCTACGGTGCGAAGCTCTCGGGAATTTTATTGCGCAATAAAATTCCCGGAATTCCTGCGCAGTTTCCATCCAGAGGCTGACTATTTGTCACCAATTTTCTTTCTATTTGGGCACTTCCCAGACAAGCCTGGGAGTTCAACCCTCAGGTCTGTTGCTGCGCACGATGTGTGTGAGGTGTGTCAATGCAGGATGCTGTCGTATCAGCCACAATAAATCCAACTCTGTTTTGCAGGATAGCTGTGAAGTACAAAGCAATTCATGTGCTATTGCCGTGTTTCTTAACTATCATGAGCCCCTTCTCACTAGTAATTCCACCAAATCAGCAGTAAAATGCGTTTCCGACTCGTCTTTCAGCTTTTATATTTTCCAAGGCAGCGTTTATGATTGTACTATTGGGGAAAAATGAAATGCGAACAAGGGAGCGCGTGGCTCGCGGTACAGGCCTCGCTGCCTGTAAAGGCCCGTTCACACTCTTGCAACCGATTACGACCGAGAGATACAAGACTTGTTGAAACCTCTTAAAATTTCTTAGGACAAGAAAACACACTGGCACGCTGGCGCCATCAATGCGGTGATCCTGGAACTTCATTTCACAAGAGCGAATGTTTTGCGGGATTTCTGAGGTCAAACGTGCGTAATGCCTATAAGAAAGGCTCGTTTATAACGTTGAGAAAGTTTTTCAAGCCAAGAAAAAAAAGGATAATGCTCGAGAAAAATAGAAAATATGCCGGACCGCCAAGTTTACACTGCTACCCAATAGATGGCGCCAGTGTGTCCTCTCGTTGTAAGAGATAGTAAGAAGTTTGAAGGCACCCAGTTTTAGGACTTCGCAAGAGTGTGAACGGGCCTTAAGTGAGCCTAGGGCCGAGGGTGCGTGACCTACTCCGATGTGTTTGAGCCCTTCGCTCGGCGCTCCCCAAGCTTCGGCATTGCGCCTCTTAGTGCCCTGAATGCTATCACCGCTATCTTTGCTCACTCGGCGAGTGGCGCGCGAGGAAGCTCGCCGCTAGTAGTAGCTAAAGCGCGCGCTGGCTGAGCGCGCCTGTCCGATCTCCCCAGGCGTGAGGTGGGAGTAATGCAATTACTGTAATTAAATTACTTGAATTAAATTACTTTTGAGAGTAATTTGTAATGTTTCTCAATACTTTTGATGGAGGTAATTTAGTAATGTAATGAATTACCCTAGTGGCGGTAATTGTAATTGAAATCGTAATTACTTTTTGGATATTTCAGGCATGTCTTTCTCTATTTGTCCGGGAATTAACAAAAAGAGAAAGGTGGTCTGGCATTTAAAAAAAAATAAAACTTCTTTAAAAAATAAAGATAAAGAAACTTCAAATGCGGTTTTCGTTTGTAGCCGCTGGCTCGTTAACGGTCGGACTAGAGGGTCGTGTCACCTAAATACTGCTGGGTTTGTGTTGCTGGGACCAAGAATAGGCTTTCCCAAAGAAGGCTTTTGTCGCCCTTGAAAATTATCTTGCCCCCACGTTCACACAGAGAAGACACAGCCCACAGGAATAATCAATAGCAAGGTAATCTGAACCCAGGCGCATCCGGAGATCGACACCGTGCGCAGTAGGTATTTCGGAAAAAGGTGAACCCACAACACAGATAGACTCAAGGTGAGTCTGTTCGGTTCTTGACCATGGAGGGCATGTTGGCTCGCCTTATCTGTCTTTCGTTTTGCCCATTGGCTTTGTGTGGAATCTTATACAATCTTGTGCGCAGCAAGGACGAGGACAAAAGAAGAGAGCAGGACACAACCAAGCGCAACTTTCAACTGAATTTTATTGAATACGTGTTCCGGTGTTTATAGTCTCAACCATCGTCACAATGACGACAAACAAAATGACAAAAGCAAAGGAAAACGACCATCACAGAGCATAATTGGAAAATAACACCATCTCGTTCTCAAGAAAACAAATTCCTTCTTCGATAACGCAATCGACGGAATAGAAACACGCATGTGTCCTAAATAATCAATGTGTTCGGCTTCAACGGCTTCGCGTGTTAAAGCTGACTTGCATTTCCCAATTTTTACGCATCCATCCAACAGTGCGGTGCAACCGCATGTCCTGCAATGCAAGTCGAGAAAGCCACCGTTCTGTTTTTGCACGTTGTTATTGTGCTCGCGAAGCCGATCCTTTAGGCAGCGCCCCGTCTGCCCGACGTAGTGCCTGCCACAGGACAACGGAATGCGATAAACCACACTATCTGTACAGTCGACAAATTTCGTTCTGTGCTTTTTTTCACATCCGTGTTTGGCACGCACACCAGGCTTTGATAGTTTGCACAGGTCCATGAGCTTATTGGGCGCAGAAAACACTACCTTTACATTTGATCGCATTGCTACTTTCTTTAAATTGTGCGACACTCTGTGTATATACGGTATCACAACAACGTTTCCTTTTTGTCTTGCCAGCTGGCTCCCATTGTTTTGCACGAGACAAGGCTTTCTTAGAAGGCCCTCCGCGACCGCAACAAGAATGTGTTTAGGGTACTTTAAAACATATGAAACAGTAATTTAAGTAATTTCATTACTTTTATGCGGTAATTTGTAATTGCAATTCATTATTTTCGTGTAGTGGTAATTTATAGCGTAATTCAATTACATTTCAGTCGTTTTTAAAAAAAGTAATTAGTAATGTTATTTGATTACAATAAATGAGTAATTCGGCCACCTCTGCCCCGGGCACGAGCTTGCCAGGCAGCTGCTTGGTTCACTGGCGGAGCACGCTCCCGTTACTATCAGCACGCGCATGTTCGCCGCTTTGGAAGGCGAGTAAAGTACGCGTCACACGCACGAACGCTGAAAACGGCACCGACCAGAAGCGCTTTTTTGAAATGGTCTATAAATATTTTTCTAAATTACTTAGGCACCAAGGAGCATATGCAGGCTACAAAAGTAGTTACATGCGCTGGCGTCTGCTACAGTAACTTTTTAAAAGAAAATCTCCAGAAAATGGCACGTTCCTTCAGGTAACCCGAACCTGTGTGGCACCTGTAACCACATTCCGAGCATTCTTCGTGGTGCTTGGGTAATTTCTCAAAACATGTATTGCGTGACTCTTAGACCTTTTTTCGCCAGCATTACTGCCAGCTTTTGATAGAAGGAGAACGGATTTGCTCGCGATTTCACGAAAGTAGCGAGCTGCGGCTTGAGCGTACCGAGTTGCAAAAACGGTTTTCTCAAAATCCAAATTGTTTCCGTTTTTTTTACCCTTTCTCATACTTCAGCACGTAGGTCGATGCCATACTTTGCACAACTAGAGATTGTAATCAACTTCAGATAGCACGAGCGCCTCTGTTTTCTCGCTGTTTGATGGGAGAGAGGCGGGCGCGAGAGTACCCGATTGCCGGCCGCGCGCCTCGCAGCCCGCCGATGACGTCACGTTTCGATGGCGGGGAAAAATAAGGAGAAAACTGGGCAGAAGGATGTATTGGTTTTGGCAGCGAACAAAATTTTTTTTAAATTAACTATGGTGAATTTAGAGGAACGAGATGGCATTTCGGAATCAGGAAGCCATCCGGATTCAGATGATGCCTTTAGATCAGGTAGCTCGAAAAATTGGCGAAGCCTAGTACAGCACTTCGCGCTCTCAGTTTATGCTCAGTACGTCCTCTTCCATACCCTCTTCACCTATCGCATTATCCCCCCCTCGCCGCTTATGAGGAGATTGGACGATGGGGGGGGGGGGGGGGGGGCGTAGCGGATTTTTTTTCTCTAGAAAACCGAGGCCATACGTCGGTGGTGCAGTTTAAAGCTGCAAACCGACAAATACGAAAAGGATGAACGACAGAGTCACAGACGGAATGAATAGCAGGTTTTGTTTTCCGCCAGCTCTGCATGATGGTCAAGTTACCTTGTTTCGTCATACTGTCAGTTTAGTCAGGTCAGGAACATCTGTGGTTTTGAAAGAACCGAGTTAGATGGACATCTCAGAATGCTAACTTTGTTAATATCCTGAAGGCCACACTTGCCTATTACTCGTGGTGAGTTTAGGAGTCATAGTGGAAAAACCCAGAGACAAACATTCTAGTGTTGCCTGCGTCTTTACTGTAGTTTAGGAGTGTGGAAGGTTTAGAAATAGAAACTTTTTTATTATAAGGTTAACCACTGATTCCGCCTAAGTAATCTTATTCCTAAATTTAGACTGAACGGTAATATATTACAAGGTGCACCGTTCGCTGACGGTAACTCTCTCGAATGGCCACGACTTTTCAAGATCTCTCCTCGAGGTTATTCTTGGGAAAAAATATATTTTTTTTTCGGTTAATATCGGTTAACATCGGTTACCGGTAAATATTTTACGGTGACGGGTTTAACAAATTTCAAATAAAGGTTCCGCTCCGGTTCCGTTTTCTGAAAACCTTTCGTTCCTAAACGGTTTTCCGTTTCGGTTACGGTTGCGGTTTGAGTCCCTGCTTCTCGCACGACTTCGGGGATTGAATGCGATGCCGGGGGGGGGGGGGGGGGGGTGAAAAACATATGTATAACATATGTTTTTCAGTGTCAAAGCTGCTGCCAATGTAAAGGTATCCCAGACCCAGTCAAGCTGTTTTTTAACAGCTTTTTGTCTGGCGATCCCTCGAGTTTTCTGGAAAATAAAAATTTGATTTGATTTGATTTGATTTCTTGAGTTCTTCGCAAACAACGTCGCAGATTATTTCGCAAAGCTCGTCGGCGCTGGTACTGAACTCGGAGCGGGCCGATGCCAGAGTTGAAACGCCGTTGAGTCGATGAAAGTGGCGAGCTCGGGCCGTTAGCGCCCGCTCGGTGTTTGTAGTTCGGCAACAAACCCATCGACTGTCCTTGTAGTTTTGCGGATGAGGCCCCCGAAGATATCGCTCGTCACCCCACGCATAAGGGTTAGCAGTTTTGTTTTCGTCTGTTGCCTAAAGCCGGGGTTACACAGGTTTATACATCATAAAAAAGCAGTCAGCATACAGATTAGAACGCGAGTCACATAGAGATTCGTGCTTCGAATGCCGCATGAAAATAAGTTGAAAGAGAAACTTGGCACGCAGAAATTCGAACCACGTATATTGCGGTGAATCGTATTTGCAGACTAGATTTTGTACATTGTATGAGCAGTGTGACCCCGGTTTAAAAGTAGGCACGGACGCTCAGGCGCAAGTTGTCTTCAACAAAGCTCGTGACGGTTTGTTGGGATCCTGGGTTTGCATGCAGAGAAGGTCTTCGGCCCTTCTCCGTAGGTGTTCTCAAGTGAACGACCGCTTCAGCGCATCATTGCAGGCGGTCCACACGGTTAAGGATGTCTCGCAGTTCTCAAACAAGTGCCTGGCCGTTCCTTTCAGCGCGAAGTACAAATTCTGCAGGCACTGTTCTTCCGTTAATCGGTTGGGATGGGCCACTCGTTCGTACTGCTGTAGCCAGACGTCGACGACTTCGAAAACCCTACCGTCCTTTCGGGCCAGGAAGCTGTCAGTCAATGTCAAACTGCGCAGGCGACGTATTCTCTCTCTGAGGTGGCGAGAGTTCTTCAGCAATCGCGGCGATTTCGGCGGAGTTCAGGAGTTCCTCAACGTTGCCCACAGTGGCACCTTTCGTGAGGTGTTGCGTTTCTTGTCAAACGTTTTTCACCAGGACCACAGTGCGTCTACCCGGAACGACTCTCGCCGAGGAAGACCAGCGGGCGGCGAACGGCCGACCGACGACCGCTCTGCTATGTTTGCAGGGAAGCCGGTCCCATCTACCATGGATGCCCCTACCGACAACTTAGGCTGCGTGGGTTCCACCCGTACAACCCAGACCCGAGGTACGGCAAACGCCCTTGCGACATCGAGGTGTATCTCAGCGCCGTCTCTCCTCAGCGCTGTCTCTTCGCCACGAATCCCGCCACAAATCTGAAATAAACTCATACGAACAAACAAACCATCGCCATGACCCTGCCGAGAGATATATTATTAAAGTAACTTTACCTCAAAAAGAGACATTTGGTTTTGACTGGTTGCCTTTTTGAACGTAAGAAATTGATTATTGAATCCGCCCAATCACTGAAAATAGTATGAAAATAAAATCACTGCAAAGTTAATATTATCCTTAACTGCCGAATAATTTTTATAAAAAAATATATAAACAGGGGTGGCCAGGCTGACTCGATCGGCCTAAGAGCCGCAATAAAAACCACAAAACCTCTAAAATCCATGGGGGGGTGGGGGCAAACTTTTGTCCAGAGCAACACACAAAACTCGAACTACTTTCAATATATATATATGATTCAAAAGCAGTCCAACTGTACGTAAGATAGCAGGAGCACGACTACCAAACCGCAACCTGCCTTTCGATTTAAAACGCGTTCCATTTCTTTTTTTGGGAAGTGCTCATGTGACCGGGAGGGAGGGGGGGGGGGGTGCGGGGGGGGGGGGGGGGGGAGGGGGGAATAGGGGAGGAAACCGCGAGCCGCACTTTAACACGCAAAGAGCCGCATGCGGCTCGCCAGCCGCAGCTTGGCGACCCCTGTACTAGAACAAAAGGAGCTTAAATTGTTTAGTAACTGAGAAAGTTTTACTTGCTGTAACATTTGCGCAAAACAAAATAGGGATTACTCTGACGTTTATATGGAAACTTAAAGGAAACAGCTCCTTCCTCTCAGGTTTTCTATATTATTATTATTAGCTTCATGCTCAAGGTACTGTTGTTGCCATTGCTCCTGAGGCCGGTTCCAAACAGGATAATAACAGTCTTTCACCAGCAGCTAAAAGAAAAATCAACTAAAGAAGAAATAAAGAAAGAACATTAAGGGACGTAGATTTATGGCTTTTGTACTCAAGCACAGTTGGCGACTGCATGTGCCCATCTGAGGGAGGGGGTAAGTTGCATTTTAGGTGATTAGACCCGCCACAATACCGTCTCTTTGAATATTGGCAACCTAAAATGTAACTCATCCGCAAACAGTTACGGGACTTCGCAAGAGCGAATCAAGGCGAAAGCAGATACCGGCTCTCCTACGATAAACTTTTTCTTAACAATGCGGGTTACAAATATGATCCTACCAATGGACAGGTCGTGCCCTGTCAAAATAATCACACTTTGAACGTAACCAGTCGGCAGCCTTTTCAAATCGAGTTCCGTTGAGAAGGTTCGTCAAACATGTCCTTTCTTGTAGCCAACTTTCGCAGTCTAATACCGAAACAGGATGACTTGCTCTCTTTTATTGATACATGTTCCGCTGATGTCATTTTGGGAACTAAGACATGGCGCAGCTCAGACATAGCAAATTCAGAGTTGACATTTGCAGACCTGTTTTCAGTCTATCAAAAGGACCGGTCTTACTCCTGGGGAGTAGGGTTATGATCGTCATAAGAAAGTGCATCCCCTCGTCATTTATTCCGGTTCATACAGCGCTTGAGATTCTGTGGGTTACATTCGGAATTAAGCTTTCAAAGGTGCTTTGTCGGAGTGTGCTACAGACCACCGAACTCCGGGGCAGAGTTCATTGACCACTTAACAGAGATTCTAGACGATTTACTGTCAAGGGACTCTAACACTCCTATAATCCTGGCAAGGTGATTTTAACTATCCTGGCGTATGAAGTTTCTATCTGCTCAACAAACAAAAGGGAATGCGTCAAAGTTCTTGAGATGGCGAGTTATTTCAAAACTAGAGGAGGTTGTCACAACCCCCCCACGTGGAGATACTGTGTTGGATTTAATCTTTACAACGCAGCCTGAGCACACATAGGTTAATGGTATTGACGAAATTAGTGATAACCGCGTTGTACATTGTACCCTCTTTTTATACGTTGCAAAGCGTGATATTTTAGGGAAACAAATTTTTGATTACGAGAGAGCAGATGAGGAATCTTTGATGTCAAGATTGTCTATGTTTTCTATCTCTTTCTTGAGTGGGTTTGATTAGCGTTCCGTAAATGAAAACTGAATGTTGCTTCGCAAAAAAACTGGTAGAGTCTCAGGTTGCCTGCATTTCTGTTTTAAACATTGCACCTTGTATACGCTCCCCATGGTTTATATCTAAAATTATACGAAGCATCCGGGAGAAAAAAAAGCGTTTATATAAGCGAGCGAAGAGCTCTTACTTGTACCGCGGTTGGACCTCCTATCATGCGTATGCCTTAAGCTGCAAGAAATTGAAAAGAGACCAAACAGGGCTTCTGTGACGTTGATGTCTCGAATATGCTACGGTCAGACCCAAAGAAATTTTGGAGGGTTGTAAACCCACATCCTTCAAAGGTGCTTCCGTGCTTGGGTTCTGGTGAAACGTTACTTGCAGAATCTCAGTTGGCCGACGAGTTCAACGAGTTTTTCAGCAGTGTTTTCACTGATGAGGATGCTCTTTTAGATTCAACTATATCAGAAATGTCAGTTGAAACCAATATAGAAGATATTGTAATTTCTACCTATGAGGTTATATGTGCCATTGACCGATTGCCCACTAACTCTTGTACTGGCCCGGATGGCACATCCACAAATTTGTTGAAGCTAACCAAATCAATTTCTGGCCCTCTTCTTGGAAGGCTGTTCCAACAGTTCCTCCCCATGGGTGAATGACCAGACGGTCAGAAATATGCCCATGTTGTTCCTATATTTAAAACGGGGGATAAAAATTCATTTGACAACAACAGACCCCTCTCACTCACTTGTGTTTCATGTACACTTCTAGAACACATTATATAGTCGCAAGTCATGACCCACCTAACTACCAATCAACTTATTTTTATTAAGCAGCACGGCGTTCTGTGTGGATATTCATGGGAGATGCAGCTGTTTGAGTTGTTAAAGGGCCTTCATCATTCTGTTCACCTGTCCAGGACGTCGATGCCATTTTTATTGACTTCGCAAAAGCGTTTGATCGCGTACCACATAACCGGTTGATATATAAGCTGACTAAACTAAACTTATCCACAGGTGTTGTTAAATGGATCAAAAACGTTTCGACTAACAGACGCCAATCAGTTGTGATTGGAAAACGCCTCTCCTCCCCTCTTCCTGTAACGTCAGGTGTCCTGCAGGGGCCTGTACTGGGTCCTGTGCTTTTGCTTATGTACATAAATGATCTTCACTCTAACATCAAATCTTGCGCTCATCTATTCGCGGATGACTGCGCCATCTACCGTCCAATTATGGACCCTCACGATAGTAAACATTTTGCAAGATGCCTTAGACACAGTTTCAAACTGGTGTGAGACGTGGCTGATGAAAATAAATACACATAAAACAAAAGCTATGACCATCACTTCGAAACGACATCTCACCCCTCACACGTACTTCATTTGTAGTGACGCCGTTGAAAATGTCTCATCCTTTAAATATCTTGGCGTTCATCTCTCATCGGACCTAACGTGGAATCTTCACATTGAACATATTGCTAACAAGGCGTCGCGAACTCTTGGCTTTCTCAAACGAACACTCTTCCAAGCAAGCTCAGATACAAAACTCCTTTCCTACACTGCCCTTGTCAGATCTCAACTTGAGTACACATCAAGCATATCGCACCCTCATCAAACACATCTAGCAGATAAGATCGAATCTATTCAAAATAAATCTGCTAAATTTATAGCTTGCGACTGCTTCCAATTCACAATTGTAAGCAGTTTAAAACATCGACCTAACTTGTCACCTTTTCATACAAGAAGGCACCTCGCACGCTTATCATTTATTCATAAACTTTATTGCAGTCATTCGCCTTTTACGGACTCTTTCCTCCTACCGGCTCACTATATATCGTCCCGCTTAGATCACTCTTTCAAAATTAATCCCATATTTGCTCTAACCAACATGTTTAAAAAGGCTCGAGGTATACACCTAAGCACTTATGAATGGTGAATGCGAAAGTAAGCACGCCATTCTTCCGAAATTTTATTTCGTCTGCGGCGTATTTGCGTCGACGGCAGAGCGAGCCCTCCCCTCGCTGCTCTGACCTTGGACGCTTCGTGTTACCAACACGCTGACGGACACGCAGCGCCATGGGGTGGCGGTAGTTGAAACTGGCGCGCAGCGGCCAATGGGAGCCTTGTTTCTTGAAACTACGACCCGCGCTAGCCAATGGGACCGAAGCATAAATCTATCAGCTTTACTCCGCTCCTTTGGGGTCGGGGAAACTAGGTGTCGTTGTCTAGGCTTTTCGCGTAGTTTCATAGCTGGTAGCTGACTTCACTTGGAGAAAGGATTTAAGGTGCCGTTTTGCGCGGTTTCAAAGCTGATGACGTCGGCTCGTTTCATGGGACAGTTGATGCTTTCGCATTAAAACTCTCCACTACTCATCACTATAACGGACTGGAACAACCTTCCCCGAGAAAATGCCTCCATTAGTGAGCATCAGCCTTTTGTCTCCGCTCTAAACATGTTAAACCTTGAATAGTCTTTTATCCCTGCAATATGTGTTGTTTTCAGCGTCTTGTGTCTGATGTACATGGTTTTACTGTGCGCTATCTTTTTGATATCTTATGTTTGAAGGAAAACATTGAACCAAATGCTTTGTACGTTCAATTTATGCTTTGTACATTTATGTTTTATATTTGTCTCTTTTTGTTGCTACTTGGTTTAGTCGTGTCAATTTTTTTGTATCACGATCCCCTTACGTAATGCCCAAAAGGGCCTTTAGTGTTAAATAAATAAAAAAATAAATAAATAAATAGCCCCTCACCCCTCACTCACCTCAGTCCGCCTCCCGTAGTTTAAAGCTCCGTCGAGATTGTCGTTGCGAAACTGTGAATTTCATAGAGTACGGTGAAAAGCCATTTATACGCGCTGTGCATCAAAACATATTCATTTCATAAAATATACTACAGTTACCATAGCAGCCATTCTCAAACGACGGGAGGTGATCCGGGAAAGGGGGGGGGGGGGGGGGTATTGGTTGTGCAAGCAGCCTCTGTGGGCAGTTCCGTAACTGAGCTCACCTGTAACATTGGCATCAGCACATGGGCAGCTTGAGTTTGTTTCGCCCAGCGCAACGTTACTAGAACCACTTAATTGGGAAACTGCTTAGGGTCTGCTTTGAAAAAGTGGCACCGATCCGTACTCGAGAACCGAGCAAATGGCGATCACAACGCCGCCATTTATATCGCAGCGGCCACTCGAGGAACTGCACGTGACTTCTATTTTGGCTTCAATCGGCCATTTTGACGCCGAAAGCGATACTGTGGAAGGGGCTTCAGGGGTGCCACCCCGTCTCCCAGGCGGACGCGCCGCGGATTACTACCGAGATTAAGATGCGCCTAGGTCGGGAAGCGCTACCTGAAATCAAATGTATAAAAACAGTATTAATTGTACTGCAAAACCTTGCAAACTAAATATTTCTGAAAACAACATGCGCTCTTCATTTTGTACTAAACTCCAATAGAAATTACTACAAAAAGAGTTTTTTCCGTTCGTGTTTACGCAAAAACATGCTTTCCAAAAGCTCAAGGTGACCACAGTAAAGACAAATGATAAAGAGTGGTGCTGTTGTCGTATTTAGCTCGGTCTCGGTGGACGCCAGCGGCCCAGGTTTCAACGTTGAGTTTCCCAACTGAGGGTTCTAGTAACGTTGGCCCAGCGTCAGAAGCAGTCAAAAGGCCGTCGAGATAGTCCGTGCGAAATAGTGGTCTACGATTCATCAACCTTTCCGAGTCAAGCAATGACCAGCAAATGTTATAAGATTTTCAGCGCGAGATTTCAAACTATTCACCGTTCGCATTTGATCAGCCGCATCCCCTTCGAGGGGACCACCCATGGCGGCTTCATTCGAACTCCGCCGACATATGACGGAGATGCCGCTTCAGACGCAGAATGGCCTGGAAAGTTTTGTTTGCTAGCACGGTTTAACCTGCTATCTAGCACGACGTAAACGCCAGCGTTCGCCAGCGTTCGCGTCGTACTGCTGGGACCCCCTTCCGTCGCAGATACTTCTCAGTCGGAAATCGGTGAAATGTCACTGCGCTGCATTTCTTCGGGGTATTATTGCACCCCGCCGTGCACCACCAATCTTCCGAATTTCCATCGCATGCCGCAAATAGCCTAAGCGCTAAACCAGAAACAATCTGTTAAACCATAGACGCTCCCTATCACTACAACGTAGTACAACGCCGATGGAGGAGAGAGAGTCGTCTGCTCTCGGATACATTTGACGTCAAGAGCGCCCCTGCTTGTTGTTGCAAGTATACGTGGCTTGCACTTGACGTCATTTCCGATACCCTCCAGAGAAAAGGGGAAGAAGGAGCTCCCCTCTTATTAGGATCCTCCTTTGTGCCTCCCGGATTTGCACAGGCGTCGCTATTCTCCTCCCAGAAGATTATAGAAGATTAACCTGTCACTCAAAATTCCTACAAAAGCAGCTTCGCTCTCCTCCTCTTACATGGTGTTCAAAAGTACGCGATGTGACGTCAGTGCAAGGAGCCTATAGCGGCACCCAGCGATTTGGAGGTGTACGCGTAAACTTCAAAATTCGTTCACTCGAAAGAAAATGCTTATTTTGATGAGATATTTTGTAGACATGCCCAGAGGTGGATATTTAGAGCATGGTGAAGTCCGTATGAAAGTCGATGCCATAAATGTTTCGCCTCCCCCTTTAAATGCGCGATAAAAAATGTTTGTGAAGTGTATATAAATACTAAACATTTAGTATTTCAAGCACTTGTACTTCAATTACTGCCCAAGTGAAATTTCGGGCGCTGTTCACATTTTGGTCCCTCTTCGCGATGGGAGTCACTGCATGAAACTGGCTGCACGAATTGTGCTCAACTAACATTGAAGAAAAAAAGGAAGAGAAGAACAACGAATGAATTGGTATTGACGTTTTGGGTGAGTGATTTAATTTTGTTTTACAACGACAGCCTAACGAGATGTTTGAAAAGGCTTTGTTACTTCAACTGAGCCTTTGAAAATGAACTCACACAGAATACATTGTTTTTCCTGGTGTTCACTATAAGAAATGCCTGCGCGTCTGCTTACCCGCAAAACACTCAAACAGCCAATCTCTGCGATCTACAAAATCGGCCCTGCGAATGATGAGGCGTAACATCCGTTTAGGCCTAAAAATTAGGTCTGGGTTGTGGCATTACGCAATGCAAGCATGACGCTTTTCACTGCGTAATGCCACAACGCAGACTTTATTTTTAAGTGTAAACGGATGTTCTGCCTCGTCATTCGCTGAGCTGATTTCGTAGATTGAAGATATTGGCTCTTTGAGTGTTTTGCAGGTAAGTAGAAGCGCAGGCATTTCTTAGAGTGTTGTACACGCTTATCTTTAGACAGAAAAATTTTGTTTTTGTATATTGCCAGGCGCGTCGCCGTGCGAGCGCGTACGTGGCCGAAGATTCGACTTCCGACTACCGAGGTGAACGGACGTGCGATGACGAAGTCATTACAGAGAGGGAGATCGTAGAAAACGAAAAGAAAATGTAACAAATCAACAATACAGTGAACATATTATAATAAGTGAACCAAACAGGTCAGAAGTCAGCGCAAAAATGGTTAGTAATGGCACTTCGAAAACGTTTACAGTCGGATTGGGCAATAATCAAAGCGGAAAACTGGTTCGATTCGTCAGCTGTGCGTGGCAGAAAAGGTGAAGGAAATGTATTAATTGATGAGCTTGGGACTTCAACTTTGTGCTGGTGATCAACACGAGACGATATGTAAGAGGGCGGAGTTATGAAATGGTCGCGTAATAGGGATTATGAAGAAGAAAAAACTTTGTGGGGAAAAGGCATAAGTGTGAAAGTTTACGGCGAAGTCAGAAAGGTGGTAAAGAATCTTTCATTGGCGAGACACTGGTGATAGGTCGATAGAATGAAACGGGCTTATCTTTTTTGAGTAGATTCCAAAGCAGGGAGCAGGGTAATGTGACCGGGATCCAAGAATGCCAGAAATTTTCCTATTTGTGCCGAAATTTTTTTTGCTTGCCCCAAAAAATTACATGATCCTAAATATTCATTGTTTTTTGCATCACTTCCATTTTTTTATGAGTGATATATTACGTAGCCTTTGCGCCTTGCATACGTTTCGCAAAAATGAGTTTATCGGGCCAAAACCGTGTACGAAGCAAATCCGCTACCGCGGGACATTCAAACTGTGGAACGAAATCCTATCTTCGCCATAGATGTTATGCAAGCTATCGGAACATGGTACTGATTAATAACTTCAGAGCGCTTTTTATAATAGTCAGTCCAAAATAAACGTGTAACACAGGCGAGAGTTCTCAAGCTCGAACACACGCAACACGGCACACAGTAACTAATATTTCGTGCCTGGCACTTCACGAAATAAGTCTTTGAGTCATGGTAAGTCTGTATCTCCAGGGATCTCTGTATTTCTTCTTGTACTGAAGCTTTCTTCTTCGAGAAGGCATAGCGGCGCTTTAAGAAGCTTCCACTTGGCTGATCTCTTCCTCCATAGTTTTCATGGGCGCGATGAAAACGGATGAAAATTGTTTTTGCCGAAAAAGAGTCGTTCGATTGCTCCTCGGTGTTTCCAGATGGTCGCACAACGAACCGCCAAACGGCTGGAGGGAATAATTTAAATGTAGCCAAAGCCGCTAAAATTCGATGTTACCTCGAAATGAAGTCATAATTGATCTATAAAATTTCAGATATATATGGTGCCCGAAATTTCCCTATTTTTCAAACGAGCAAGACTTCTCTTGTTGTCACATAGACGTGAATATGACCTTAATCTGGAAAAGTTTCCTCTGGTTGGCAGCCCTGCCGGGATCCCAGATGGAGGCTGCATACTCTAGCTTAGGTTTTATTAATGCAAATCTTGTACGCGTCACTAAAAAACGTTAACCGATTACAATTACAATTAGTTTCCTCAAAATCAGAAGTGAATACAGTAATCAAGTACTGCATCACAAAAGTAATTGAAATATTACCATAAAGTAATCGATTACTTTTCACGTTACTAGACGAGGTCAGTGCAGAACACAGTCGTCTATGCTGCGGAGAACCCGGATCCTAACAACCCGTACACAGGAAACGAGGCGCTCTCGACAGCACGGCGGTTAAAACGTCGCTGAGGGCGTTGGCATTCTAATCCTTCTGGTATCTTGGTATCTTTTTTTACTTGTTTAGAAGTAAAAAAGTGTCCAACGTAGGTGCAACATAGACGAGTGACGCACGGGCAGAGAGAGCGATTTTGTACGCAAACAGACTCAAATCAATCATTTTAGCTCTTTCAAAAAAAAAAACAAATACTATTCATCACTTGCAATTGGTTACAGGAAAATAGTACTTGAATTACAGCGAACGTTACCGTAAAAAAAGTAATTGAATCGTTAAAAAGTTACAATATAATGTAATTGATTACAACTAATCAGTTACTTGTAACGCGTTACGTAGAAGTCTGTATTAATGTTTTATAAAGGACCAATTTAAGCGAAACAGGCGCTATGGAAAAATTACGTTTTAGGTAACCCAGCATGCTGTTAGCACGATTAGTAATGTACTGAATATTGGGTTTTCATGAAAGGTTAAAAGTTAAGTGAACACCAAGATACTTGTATGATGTCACTTAATTGTTCCAAGGAGTTGCCATCGAGGTAGTAGAAAGGACTCTCATTAGGTTTGCGGAATACTCTCATGTGTTTCCATTTACTAGTGCTTAGTTTCATTAGCCAAAATTCACACCAATAGACACAGAGTTAATATCAAACTGGAAAGTAAAAATGCCATGGTTACTTTGGATTTCATGGTATATTACACAATAGTCAGCAAAGAGACAGACAGATGAAGATAACTGGTAGGTCGTTAATATAAATTAAGATTAGTAAGGGGCCTAAAACAAAATTAAGATTAGTAAGGGGCCTAAAACAGACTCCTGAGGAACACCAGAGTTTACTGACGCAAGTGGAGAGTTTTTTACAAATTGCGAACAATTAGTAAGAAAAGACTGAATATTTGCAAGAACGTCAGGGTCAATGTTAATTTTAGCAAGTTTCTCTAGTAACGGTTTATAACACACTTCATCGAACGCCTTAGCGAAATCTAAGAAGATGCAGTCCACCTGGGAGCCTTAGTCAACGATAGAATGAATGTCGGGAGTGAACGATAGAAGCTGAGTTTCATATGACAATGATTTACAAATTCCGCGCTGAACTGGAGTGAAAAAAAAACATTATTCCTTTCTAAGAAGTTTACAATGTGGGAAATTATTATGTGCTCTAGAGGTTTACATGGGATTCTTGTTAACGAAATGGGACGATAGTTGTGAGGAGAATGTTTATCACCAGCTTTTGGAATACGGACCACCTTGCCCACTTTCCAGTCCGAAGGTATGTCGCCGTCTTGGAGTGACTGTTAAAATATTTTGGCAAGAATAAGGGAGGAGTATAACGCGGTGCTTTTCAGGAACTTAGTATTTACGCCGTCCACTCCTGAAGAAGAAGACAATTTCAGCCCGCCTAAATTATTAACTATAACGATAGCGTCAACAAGAATAGCATCTATTGGTAAATAACCGGCACTCACTATGAACATTATTAAACGCATCTTAGCTCAAACAAAAATTACAAGTCACAGTAATTTTTTGTGAGGTCATTGAAGTTTAAGATTTGATCTGAGAGGCTAAAAGGTTCTACTGACAACACTCAAAACGTGACGTCAAGTGTTGTAATATATGGGCAGTAAAGCATGTTCCAGACGGGTTAGAATACGTTTGGTGGTGTGAACATGACAGTTATCGACATTTAAAGCCAAAGGGTACTATTCGGTGCGATTAAATTATCCAAAAATACTCGCCGCCATTAATGCCCGCATAAGCACTTTTAAAGAATTTGTTTTTGTATTGGTGATAGATTTGTGGAACGAGCTTCCAGGTTCCGTTGTTTTTCTGCACTTCATTTCTAAATTTTATAATGTTTATATAGTCTATTTGGAGAGTAAGACTGTCACGTCAGTGTATAGTGTTTTGTTTTATTGTCTCGCTTTTACTTTTATTCGTGCTTTGGCCTTAACAAGATAATTGTAAAATAAAATAAATGACTGCTGGTAAAGCTTACGCCAACAAAACAACAACATTAAAACACGCACACTATCGTTTTTGGTTCACTTGCTCGACTTGCAAGTTATACAACATAACATCAGCCAACTGGAGGGCGTGGAGAAATTTTAATTGTAAGCAGTGATAGAGTGCAGGCGAGCTGGTAATTAATCGACATCTTGGAAACCCTGAGATGGGGAACGCGTGTTCGTCCGTTTTTTATCGTTTCCCATCTTAGGGTTTCCAAGATGTCGAAATTTTAATGTTGGTTATTACATAACATTGATTTGTCGTTTTCTCACTAGCTATTATGAATTTGGATATAATACATAGCGTGCTTGGAAGTGTAATGTGTGTGTATTCCGATAATGTGTTTAGCTTGGGTAGCTCAAAAAACGGTCGGAGGAACCCTTTATAACCCTTAGATACACTAATTGTCAACTGAGTCTTTAACCGATTAATCACGCTTCCATGGGGTTGTCACAGGTATCGCCGTCCTTCCTACAAAAATCAACATCAGGAATTTAGTGACTGAACACCATTGCCTGAGTCACAACCCATTCTAAGAGAATGTATACAATTTTTACTATAAGCTATATAATGCATCGACTGGTTAACTTCGAATTATTGCTTCTCATGGCGTTGTGTTCTGTTTTCCATCGCGCGCTAAGGTCAGACTTGTACGAAACACGTTACAAGTATGGTCTTTCAAAAGTCCGGTCAAGCAAAAACTTATTATGTTGGAGCTGCTCTGAAAAAGCCAGGAATTTTTTTTATTAACAATGTCCAACTCACAGAGATTCACTTCAGCTCCGTTCAACACAATCACCAGTCTCCTCGAGGCACTTTTTCATTCGATGAATCCAACGGTCGAAACAATGCTGGAAAGCATCCAGATTCAGGAGAGAAAAGTTTTTCCTCAATTCCCGAAATGAGGTATTCTCTTGTCTCAAAAATTTTTCCACGAAGGGGTTACTTCAGTCCGCTGAATAATCAAAAGTCACCGGGCGTCGTAGCAGGGGAATAGTCGTGGGGATTTATCAATTCCAGAATCAGGGATGAAGTTCCACGTTCTGCCAGACGTGCGACGATGCAGATCCTTCTTGGGGGGACCTCCGGGTAGTTTCTCAAATCTTTTTAGCATGCACACTTCCGTCTACTTTTCAGAGTTCACAGTTCACCTCCGCTCGAGGAGGACGGAGGCCACAACTTCCTCGAATCCGGAGAAAATGGCACACAATGTTCTGCCAGCTGATCTGCCGCGGCGAAATTTCTTCGGTGGTGGCGCTCCTTCCTTTGACCTCACCATGATATAGACTTTATTTCAGGGTCACTATTGTAAGACCAAATCTGATCACCAGTCACGATTTGCTTCCAAGCAGAAGACTTGCCTTCCTTGAATCTTTGGAGGCACTGGCGGTAAAATATCTCACGGGTGAGGGATTTCATTTGGCAGACTTTTTGCTATAACCAAGGTTCTCAGTCAAATTTTCCAAATTGAGGTGACATCTATACCAAGTAGTGTTTTCAAATTCTCCAGCGTCTTCCTCAACCGCCACCTTCACATCCGACATATTTTCATCGTGGGTGGCCGTTTTTTTGGCTACATTTACACGAGGCGTCCTCCGCAGACAATTCTCCGCTTCAAAAATGATTGAACAGCCTGGTAATCATCGAGAGCGTCGGGGCTTTATCGCCCATGACAGTGTTTGACTTCTGGATGCACCCTGCAGGCTTTACACAAGAACAAAACACGTAACGAACGAAAAACCGCACGCGCTCCTTCATGAACGTCGTTTTGTTGTTGTGTTTCTTCATTCCGCCGCAAGTATTTATCTTTTCAGTTTTTATTTTCGTAACTTCATGTGTTAGAAAAAACAAAACTGCTTAAATTAGGTTAAAAAATAAAGGAAGACAAAAAATACGTCTCTAAGTATACCTCTAAAAACCTCTAAAAATTGGAAGCGCTCGAGTGACTAACCTTTTTAAAAGTTTCGCTAACGCGTTACTTATGCCTTATTACTTTTTCGGTAACGAGGTAACGACCTTGGTCACCTTTTTAAGAGAAAGAACGAATAGCGTATCTTCGTGAATTTTTTTAAAGTAACGAGCAAGAGTATTTACTTCCGGAAGGGAACGTGTTACACCCATCCTAGTTCTCACCCGAGTTCGCGCCTGTAATTCTTATAAGGAGAAAATGCTAGATAGTCCATAAAAAGATGTTCACAAGGTATGCCAGTATAGCCACGGTCGTCCATAAATGAACGCGTGAAAAACGAGGAATTACTAACATCGACAAATATTGGAAACGGCTACTGCTTTATAAAAATGGCACATTCAGGTTAACGAGATTAGGTTACCGAGATTATGCTTTAATTTCGAGCTGACCTAACGCCTTCCCTTTGAATGGCAGTATTGAGTAAGGTACTTACTTACTTTCTACGTAAGTAACGAGCAACGGTATTTGGTTACTCTATTGGCGGTAACGCGTCCATGCCTGGATGAGGCAGAGAGGGGATCCGTAAGGTACACTGCTGCTCTTTTAAAGTTCGCTGTCTAGTTTATTTTTTGAACAATTTGGTCAGGCAGGGAATGCATTAATGCAAGCCCCTTTACCCGGTTAATAGTGTCAGACAGCGTATGTGTGCCCCCTCCCAAAGTTACACGCTAAATGTAACGGGGAAATGAAATTTGTGAATAATTGGGCACCTGTTCACGCCGTCATGTCACGTGACTCGTAGTATCTCGTGACACCATGACTTGGCAGCGTGACGTCACGTCCAGTTACGTTGATTTATAAGGAATACGTTTTCCACTCTCCGAAACGGCTATTTAACGTATTGCACAAAAATCTAAAGGATCGTTCCATAAATATTGCAATTTAAGCATTTTAGACCCTTGGAGATAAAGGTCGCAGTCGTTTTGTAGGCATTTTGCTGCTTCGTCGGGGGTATTGCAGCAGCCGGGCATATAAAAATGGTACCAAACAAAATCGGAACAAAATAAAGCAGATCCAATTAAACAAGACATAGGAATTCATGTCTTGTTAAGGGGAAAGGGCTTAAAGATATCGATGCGCGGACGAAAATATGAAATATTTAGTTTATGGTGTTTTTTTGTTAATGATGCATTAACAAACTTGAGATACTATTTTTATGAGGGATAGCGAGGTGAATTAATAAAAGGGAACATTATTTTAGGCGTTCGGTGAGTCAAATAAACATTTTTAGGTAAATTACGCGTAGCTTAAAGCAGTCACTTAAAGTGTACTTGGGAAGAAAACAGAAAACTTGACCCCAGTAGAAAATTTGATAGCATTTTCTTTACCTCTTTTCTACTTTTGCCATCGGAGGTACCGTATGTCAGATAAACAAACAAAGGAAAGGATTTCATTAGAAACCTACTAATTCTGCATCGCGAAGGCAATAGAAAACTTTTCCGGCAATTGTGTTCCCTCAATGCATAGCGTTGTATTTACAATATCGCAATATTTAAATACCCTATCACGCTCCTAGTCAGACAGATCAACCCATTATTTGTTTGAGTTACGGTGGCCGATCAATCACTTAAAAATTTGTAATCTGCGCACAGCCCAAGCTTGTATTTTGTTTTAGGAGCTTTATAGTCCCCTTGTTCGTTTTACCCCATCGGTTTACCATTGACTTGTGCCTCAACTTAGTTAAGTACCTACACTTAAGTTAAGTAGAAGTCGAAGTACGTTTTAAACACTCTATAAAGAGTGATAAATATATTAACAAGCTATTCGTCGAAAGGTCCACCGCTATAGTCGTATCCCACTGCACTGGTAAACCGAATACCGAAATCAACCCGACTGACACATATATACGACATTTCTCACTCGAAACTAGTGTGAGCAAAATATACTCAAAATTACAGCCTAAAAAAGCTGCACCCCTCCCTTCTCCAAGTGATCTCACCCAAACGCGCACGTGCACATGAAAACGCGCAACAAAAACACAAAAACCTACCGACCCCGTTCCGCTGATTTGGCTCGGGCCGCGCGTCTTGATCCCAGGGCCCTCTCGTCTCACCGCCCCTCCCCCAAAACTCGCGAACTCGCCCCCACCACCGAAGCACGCACCTCGAACGCAAATACCACAACAGCCTACAAAACACAACAACGAGCAAAACATTGCAAACATCTTCCGATCCCAGGCTCGCTGCTCCTGCCCCAAAACCCTCGGGGGTGCATTACTGGCCACACGAATACCTCTTCCGTCCTAGACGGTTCGCCCCTCGCCGCCCGAAAGAGGGAATACAGGACAGAAAAAGAAAATAATGAAAATGACAAAAGTGCGATAAAACGAGAAAAGCGGCGAAGGGAAAAAAGTTTACCCCAGGTGTCTTCCTATCGCTCCCGAATGAAAGAGGGAGAGGGCTGCGGGTCGGTGAAGAAATCAAGCAGCCTTTCGTGGTGCTCGAGTCTGTCGGCTGGCCGGTCGGTCGGTCCCCCTTCTCCAGTCGGTGATTTCGCCCTCCCAAACCCCCAGGGAGGATAGACGAAATAGGGAAGCTGGCCGCCGAAGGATGGGAGGGAAAGGTCACTTCGTTCGGCGGAGTGGGAGCGCGCGTCCAAGCCCGAAAACTCGCCGCCCAGGGCTCTGTCCGACGTATGCGGAAAGAAAAAAAAAAAAAAAAAAAAAACACGAACGATAAAGTGGGGGACGTGGGCGCGACAACGCCACGACGGCGAGGACCAACGGCGAGAAAAACAAAATTATAGCGTGCGTCTGCGTGTGTACGTTTGAAAAGAGGGAATGAAATGAAGAAAAAAAGAAGAGAGTGGAATAGGGAATAGAAAAGAACGGCGACGTCGCCTTTTTTAGGAGGTTTGGTTTGTTTCTTTCTTCTGTCACCCTCCTCCTGCTAGCAGGCACTTCCCCGGATCCGTGCCTTAAAAAAAAAAAAAGAAAAACGACTTTCACAAACACCCATTTTGAAAAAAAGAAAGGAAGTAAAGATAGTGGTTTGGACGGGGGGACAGAGCCCGGCTAACGCGCCGCCACCAGCGCGCTCCGTCCGGCGACAGCCTCTACCGCCGCATCGCTCGCCGTCGCCCGTAGATATTGTTTTCTTCCCCTAGTTTTCCTTCCCCTTTCCCACCGCGTCCCCTTCTCACACACGCAGCATCCCCCCTGATCTTTTATCTTGTTTTGTGTTTCTTTACTGTTCCCCAGTTTTTTCGGCACGCGAAACGCCGGCGGTGGCAGGCGACAGCGGCGGCAAGCGCGCCAGCAAAAGCGCGCGCGAGCGCGCGCGCACGGGTCTTGCCTTCCCCCCCTCCTCCCCCGTGCTTTCGGTCCGCGCCGTCGCCGCCGCCGCCGCCTTGGCTAATCTCTATCTCTTCCCCTTCGGCCGCCTCGGCCGGCGCCTCCTCTCCACCGCGCGCTTCCTCCTCTCTCATCCTCCCCCTCTCCACCAATGGGAAGAGGGCCCCGACGTCGCCCTCCCTCGGTACTCGGACCCTCCGAACCGACGGCGCGCGGCGGCGAGCGAGCGAGCCGGGGGTTCGCTGCTTCGAACACACAACACGGCCAACACGCGGACGGCGTGCGACGGTGGGCCCTTTTTGCGAACCCGAGCCAGCGACCACAGCTGCCGCTTGTGGTGCGCTGTGTCGCGCTCCTCGCCTCTTCCTCTTCGTGACGTCACGTCTACTGTGTTCTTTCCGTCACGTGACGAGAGTGCCCCCACCCCCCTCCGAATCAACGTGTAGTGTCCTCGAGTTCGCGCGAAACACCCGCGACTTGACAAGCCCGTGAATCTGGACCCAGCGACCGCAGCAGCTGTTCGTGGCGCATCTCTTCCATTGGTCACGTTAGGTGGCCTCCCCCTCCCCTTTGACGTGCAGTGAGTGTCCTCGAGTTGACGCGCGAGTGCATCGACTCCGATCTGATTGCGTAGTGGATGCTCGTAGTGTGTGCGTGCGTGTGTGTGGCTAGTTGAAGTGCGATCGTCATGTACAGGGACGGGGAAGTTATCCTTGAAGTGGAGTGCGGTGGGAACAAGGGACTCCTGTACCTGTCCCGGCTGTGTCAGGGTTCCAAAGGTCCGTGCATCCTGTTCAAGGATACCTGGCTCACGCCCAACGAGTTCCAGTACGTGAGCGGTCGCGAAACGGCCAAGGACTGGAAACGGAGCATCCGCCATCACGGCAAGTCGATGAAGTTGCTGCTTGCCAAAGGTGTGCTGTCCGTGCATCCGCCCGTCTGCGACTGTTCGGGCTGCCGCATCGGATCGCCGCTGGTGAGTTATTCTGCCATCCTTCCTGGTGGCTCTTCTTTTCCGCACATGACAAAAGATGCGTCGTCCAGAGTCGCCACTCGTAAGTTGTTATGCTTGAATTCGCGAATCTTCCCACGTGACAACCAGGCCCAAGTGGCTGGAGGACACCCGAACGCTTCTTGCTATCGGTTCCGCCACGCAGAGTGGTTTCATCACGGTCTTATTCTTGCGGAAAGGACAAACGAACGACTGTGAGAGAGTGTCAAAAGGAGTTTCACTAAGGGTCTACGTTTAACGGTTCCGGAACCCATGCCTACTTTGTCCATCAAGTGTGGGCAACGTGTGTGTTCATAACAAGCACGAATGAAGGATGAGGAAAGTCTCTGCAGTAAAGGGCAACAGGTATACAGTAGCGTAGCGTTTAACATAGATACACGGCTACCTAACATTCGAATCCGAAATCCAAGCATGAACTTTCAAGAAGACAGGAAAGTTGGCGGGTGCTCTCTTCGACCGCATCATAACAATAGCGCTTTCCCGGGTCCACGTGGCTGCGGCGACCCCCTTTTACATTATTGGAAATTTCCCGCCTCGGATCGGCGATTCGATTTTGGGGAAGCGCAGACGGACGCGCGCGCACCATCTCCTCGCTTTCTTCCTCCACTCTCCCGACAGATGAATGATGACGTCACGGAATTCAATTCCGAGGGAAAATGAGCGCGTATCGCGCAGCCGGCACAAGACGGCGCGGAGCCCTCGTCCGAAGAGGCTTGCCGTATGATGCCGTTCGCGACCAAAATCGTCGCTGTGGTCAGCCTCTCCTAATTGGTCAAATACTCGCAATGGCATCTGATGTAGGATTAGTTCCGCTTTCATTCATGAAATTAAGAGTAATATCATGCGTTAAACTCTGATGGTTTTGGTTTAGGAACGCGTCTAATCTTCGCTTCCACCGTGCTTTTTAAGCACACCACTTGTTCGCAAGAGGGCGCCATTACAACGTGTCGTCACCAATAGATCCTCTTCGAAATCCATGCTGGCAACACTGATAACTGTGATCATCTCAGTGTATGAACACGAATTAGATGCAATGGATGCATAAGCGTTTATCTCGGAGTGTTTGAATGCAATGAATCTCTTTGTACAAGTTTGGCTCTAAAGGCTTTTTAATGGCGGAAATTTAATCGAGGCGCTCATAGGCCGCCTCTTTGTACTGGTCAGATTTAATGTTTGCGCCATCGAAACTGGAACAAATCACGAAAGACTCGCGATTTTATCGAAGAACCTATTCTCCTCATCTGCCATTGACGTGCGAAAGGACGGTGCCTGATAAAATCCGGTTTCATGACCGCCATGAGTTTGTCGACAGTAAAACTGCTTTTTGAACCACCAGGTGGCACAGAATTTCGAAAAAAGGGTCTGTAGCGTTACTTTTACAAGTTTAAGTTGGCAGGTTGCCCTTGGCTCGCGCGCGCGACACGCCGTCACACTTAGGCCGTATGTCGGTAAGTTTATTTGTTGCGCAAATCCGCGGCGGCAAACAAAAACAGGAGCCCGGCAATGCTTGGTTGCTTTCGTTTGCGCGAGCGACGGAATTGATCGTTCGTCCGCTGACCTGTCCACTTGGCCGTGCCGTCGAAAGGGAGTTTGATTGAAGCCGAAAATATCAAGAGCGGGGAACCGAATGTCTGGCCGCCGTCTGGCCAGGGAATCGATGCTTTGGTCTGCCGGGCGTCAATATAAACCTGCACTCATGCGGGCGTAGTACTGGCGAAAATCAATCACAAATCCCGTTGTTTTTTTTTTCTTTTTTTTTTTTAGCTTCGATTTCATTGTGGTATCGTTGGCGTGGATACTTTTTGGGTAAAGAAAGAATGAATAGAATGAAATCGTCTTCATTTGTTCCCTCTGATCTTTGAGGTCAGAGACACCACAAGAAAGCTGTCCGCTCTGGCTAAAGGGCCAGGTGAGGGTGGAGTCATTATCAAAAAAGATCTAAGGCTAAGTTTCGAAAAAAAAAAAAAACAACTTCAGCTCTTTTTTCTATTTATTTATTTAGATACATCGCCCAGAGGGCATTATTATAGGGAGATTGCATACAGGGAATCACATTATACAACAAAAACAAACAATAAACTCTAAAAAGTAAGAACAAACCGGTTTTAGAAGTATACACCTAACACGCATCTTATAAACTGAAAATAACATGCATGAGTTGACAATTCCACGATTACAGTGATTTCATTCGTAAAAGTTGAAAGGAAAGAAAAAAAGAAAGAAAAGAGAGTGGGCAAAAACAATAGTATGGCAGTTCAACTCCCGCACTTCTTTTCGTAATCGTTTCGTCGAGAAATAAAATGTTGGTCTTTCATATATTATGTCCCTTTATTGATGCCGGTTTCATCGTTATAGATGGCATAAAAGTTTGTAGATGAAGGTATTTCTTCCGTTGAGAAAGGAGTTGTAATGAGGGAACGAGACTAGTTTATGGTTATTTATGGCAATACAGGCTACATACGTATTTTCATGTTTTCTTACGAACGTGCGATTTCGCATCCTGTTAATAGTTTTTAGCCGCCGGATTCTAAGGTAATAGATTCTACTAGGCCCATTTCATTCAATTTTAATCGGCTTAAACTTGTCGTTCTGTTTCGGTGGCGCCGGCTCAGAAAGTCACCCGTTATTCGATGTGGGTTTTTCTCTATGAAGGCCGAGTTGGAGGACGTATACCTGCTTCCGGTTACCGGCGTTTCTGCGAGAGCCGGCAAGTTTTTTTGTCCCGAAATCCTTTCAATGTCGATCGGGAATCTTTCACGATGACAACCTTGGCGGATTTTCCTGGGCAGTCGTCGACATACTAATTCCGGTGTCTTCACCGGCGCGACTGTGTTCTACTCGATGCGCTCTGACCTACTCGTCCATTCCGAGTTGTCATTGGAAGAGCCACCACGCTCTTACTTACTTGCTCTACTTTAAGTTTTCAGTGATTATAGGAAGTGACACTTTAAGAACGGCGAGGAAAGATCCGATCATCTTATCGTCGCATTGTAGCCAATCCGATTGCGGCAACGAGAACGTCATAAGCGACACCCTACGTTTCTTAAACTCTCAGTGATCCCAGTAATGTTAAAGCGTCGCGACATTAAGAACGAACGGGGACTAGATAATTCTCGTAAGAAATGGCTCTCTTAACGTGTGGAGCGTTTGGGAATTTGTCGAAGTTCGAATTTCGAGTGCAAAACAAACATATAAAAAATAGAAAATACTCTATAATAAAGTATAAGAAAGTTTTATATATATATATACTATATATATATATATATATATATATATATATATATATATATAAACCTACGTTTTATTTGTTTCGTCGAAGTAGCCAATCACTGTAAACAACGTGAGGATCCCCGGTGAATGACGAAGCTCAGATCCAGATTACTACCCGAAAGATGCGACGTGTGCGCATTTTTCGTGCGCAGTAGTTCTTACAGGATTTGGTGGTCCAAAGAAGAAACAATGTTTTTGGCGTTTGAAACGCGTACGTCTCGATTAATACCGTAGTTATAATCTAGGATGCATCTAATGTATTCTAATTAACCGTATAAAGGGAGGAAAATTAGTAACGTTGCCCGAGGAGCCGGGCTCTACGCTTCTGGCGAACGCGAGTCTAGTCTAGCTGAATGCCATCAAAAGCAAATACTCAAGATGGCGCCGCGGCGTGTAAAAAACTCGAAAGAAAAAAGCTTCCCCCTTTTTTGTCTACTGCCCTGGTGCAGGGAGATTGAGTGTGACGTTTAACTTGCTGCTTGTGCACACGGCATTTCTCGGATCAAATCATATTATCAGCTTCGTCATTCGCTGGGTTGCTTGTGTCGTTCAGGGCGATTCGCCACTCGCGTTTACATGCAGGAAAGCGAAGTACACTGTTTCTTTTAGAGTGTATTTTGTCCCTTAAAACGTACGAGTACATATATGGTTCTTTCTCGCTACTACGCAAGAAAGCCGCGTCGTGAATGAATACACGAACATTACCGTCTTTCTCGTATCATTCGTGAAGCTGAGCGAAAACAGTATGGCGCACGAGATAATGACGTCATATTTGCGGGTCCGCATGGTCGCCGTGGTCTTCGCCTTTCGTTTTCAGCACTTTCATTCGTGAAGTGGATCACAAAATTAACTACCAAAAAAGAACGAAAAGAGAAGACTACTGCCTTCTCTTTTCGGTCGCTTGATAAGATGTAAGTCGTTTCGGTGTACGAACTTTTCGGTGCGCGGGCATACTTTTCTTTAGTTCAATAAATGAAACCTGAACTACTTTAAAGAAATCTATTCGAGTCAAAAGCAGTTCAACTGTACGTATGGTAGCAGTATAGCAGAAGACTACCAAACCGCAACCTGCCTTTCAAATTAAAACGCGTTCCTTTTCTCTTCTTGGGGAAGTGAATGTGTGTCCGGAAGGGGGAGGGGATGTTTGGTTTGCTGGGGAGCCACGAGTCGCGCTTTAACACGCAAAGTGCCGCATGCGGCTCGCGAGGCGCAGCTTGGCAAACCGTGGCTTAAGTGGTCCACAAAGAGTAGCTGGATTATGTCAGTGCCGTCGATCTTCTGTTTCTTTCAGCACTTTGAAAATACCCCCCCGCCTCCCCCCCCCCCCCCCCCTTGCCTGCTAATCCAGCGAGAAAAATACACACACACTCACAGTAATTTCTGAAGGTAAAGCTTTGGCAGCTCTTTGCCTGGTTAGGGGGTGACATGGAGGAAAATAAACTCCAACCAGAATTTAATACGCAAGTCACTTTCGCAAACTCAAATCCAGGCTGGTGCCTCTTGCGGAGCCCATTTCCACTGTGTTGAATAACCTCGCACGACAAAAAACAAGTAATCGTTCACTTGTGGCTCATTACAGGATAATGAAGGGGTGTGCGAGTACCGAATAATTGTAATCAAATGAAATATCGATTAGAATCAAGGAAACAAGGCGAATAGATCGAGCACTAAATTTATTTTACATGAGATCAAATCTTTACTAACTCTCGTGCGAAAATAGCAGCGCCTGTGCATGATCTGGGGTCAACTCTCCTTTCGGGCCATGACGGTGTTTCCAGGTTTAAAGCTTTAAAACATTCCTACCAATAAAGTCATTGAATTTTTTTTTTAAACCTATTTTTCGGCGCAGTAAACGTTGGGGAAAAAATCGCTATCTAATTACCAACAATGTACTAATTAACTTTCTAATTAGCGACTTTTAGGTCCATGTGGCAATTAGAATTTTGTAGGCTACCACCATGGAAGGCTAGAGCAATTTACGGAGAGTGAACAGAAGCAACAGCGGAGTTATTCGCCGACGAACTTTGCGCTGTATATGGGTATGATTTCCGAAATTTGATATCACGTCACGCAACTGTACTTCTTATCACATCCATTACAGCGCCAAGTTTGGCGGCGAATATCTCTTAGCGGGTTGCTTGTTTTTAATATCCGTAAACTGCTCTAGCCTTCCATGGTGGTAGCCTTCAAAATTCTAATTGCAACATAGACCTAAAAGACGCTCATTTGGAAGTTAATTAGCAAATTTTAGTTAATTAGATAGCAAATGTTTATAACTTTTGCAATTCCTGACGTCTCCCGCGACTAAAATTTGGTTTTTAAAAATACATTTTTTTTTAACAATCCTATTGTTGGCAATTTGTTAAAGCTTTCGCTAAAACACCCGGTATATAAAACATAAGGACTTTGGCTTCCGAAAGAAATAAAGCGTGATGCATGCGTCTTGCGTGGTTCATTTTTTTTTTGGCCTATAAAGAAAGTTTGTGGCAATTGGAATTGCGTCCATGATGGGGCGGGGGCGTTATCGGGGTATTTTGTCATGTACCACGGGCTTGTTTACTGGTCCAAAATAAAATACACCCGAACCGTATCACGTTGCAAACAGCTAATTCGGATGTTTCTTAAGGAGCTCTAAACCTTCCCATTAACATTTCGGCTCTTAATGCACCATTAAAAAAAAAAAATTAGGTAATTAGTCCTAAACTTTCACTAAGTTTTATCACAAAATACTGCGACTCTGGCAAGTGGCTTGCTAACAACATACAGTTGGTTTCTTTGACGTAGAGCGGTCCACTTTTGAAGAAAATAAAATATCAGGGCGCGTTATTTGTGATACTCGGTATTTCCGTAGATCTAAGTCTGGCTGTCTTGAGAAAGGAAGCGTGGCTATGTTTTCAGTCACGATTTATTTTGGGGAAATTCGTGGGACCCCGAAAGAGCGATGGAATAATACGGGGCAAGCATATGACGATATGAGAAGTATGGTAAGTGTTGGCTGCATTGCAAGCCGCCACATTTCGGACTTCTCGTCTCGCTCGCCAAATGCAGCCCGTCGGTATCAGTGCTATTTTACCTCGTGTTTCCTGAAATTTAGGAAAACAAATCGAAACACATATATACACCGAAACGTCAGTGCATCGAAACGTCCGTACTTTGAAATGTCCCACACCGAAAAGTCCGGGCACCGACATCTCCGTGTTCCGAAATATCCGTGCACAGAAAAGTCCGTTTACCGAAAAGTCCGTGCACCGAAAAGAGCACACCGAAACCTCCTACACCGAAATGTCCGCATCCCGCCACCACATGCGTCGTTGGTGTTTGGCGGCATGGAAAAATAATTTTCCCTCGTTGAAAGACGCCAGCAAGATGTAAGTATGAGAGATCTGTGGCAATAAGCATAATTGGTGAGTTGATTGCATTCATAGTTCCAAGTACGCTTATATTGGCGAGGAACGCTTTCACTACGATGCAGCTTCATAGCGATCTTGGCGCGACTGGCTCAAAACGACCCTTTTGAAGCTTCGAAGATCTCAAAAGATCGAAATTGCGATCGCCACGGGAACAGAAAACGATCACCTTGCTAGATTTCGGTCATCTGTATGTTAGTAATTGTTTGCGTCCGGCTTGCAGACAGGAAAGGCAACGGCACTAATTTCCCACGATCCAGTGACTTTAGTGGCAGTAAGCTATAGGGTAAAGTAAGAAACATTTCCGGCGTAATATCGTTGCACGACCCGTTTAAGACGGGGAGGGCGTGGCGAGGCATCTCATTGTCTCTCCGCAGCCAATCGGATTGCCGCATCAACCGATAAGGACGCCGAATCACGACGCATAATGTGCCACGCCTTTCTTACGTTGTCAGTGACACTCTAAGAAGTCTGGCGCGACAACTTTCCCGCAAATCACTTGGGACAGCCAATCGCTGCAATTTGCGAAGGAGCGCTCGCCCAGTGACGTGGCTGAAAATAGCTCCAAACCTATACAGGGATAGATATATAGAGGACATGAACTCCGGTTTTTCGGCCCCGCTCGAATAAACTACGCATTGCGGAAAGCTGAAACTCGGTGAGAAAGTGACGCTAGCGTTGGTGATAAAATGCCAAAGTTTCAACGCATGATGTTTCCTGCATCAAAAAGTTACAAAAGAGAAACAAAACTTTTCTACGGACCGACGTCCACCTAGTTCTAATAGGAATCAAACCGAAATTTTATATTTTGGGCGTCTGTAACGATCATGTCAATGAAAAGAAACAACAACAAAAACCTTATCAGTAAGAAAGAAAAGAATATCGTCTTTCTATCTGACACGTGTTTTCACTAAAATAAATGCTAGAGGGGCCCCACAATCTCACATTTCGATTTCATGAATGTCAGGCTTAGGTGAACGTCGGCTCGTAGAAAAAAATTGTTTCTCTTTTGTATCTTTTGATCATGTGTTCAAAATTTCGCATTTTTTCATCACCGATATAGCGTCACATTCTCACCGAGTTTCAGTTTTCTGCGACGCGTAGTTTATTTATGCGGGTCGAAAAAGCGGGTTTAATTTCCTCGTAGAAAGACAGTCCGCTCTGAAGCACTGAGCAACACGCGGAGTGCCAGAGCGCACACTTCTCTTTTAGAGCGAAACATACTTTCAGCCTCAGTCATTCGTCGGGCTCCCTTCGTAGTTTGGAGTGATTGGCTCTTCCAAATGCTTGGCAGAAAAATATACGTTCCAGATTTCTTACGGGTGTACCACGCCAAACATGTCGTCTTTTTGTGCTGGTTTCTGACCTTCCTTCCCCTTC
Source organism: Ixodes persulcatus (assembly GCA_013358835.2). Lineage (NCBI taxonomy): Eukaryota > Metazoa > Arthropoda > Arachnida > Ixodida > Ixodidae > Ixodes > Ixodes persulcatus. The sequence continues at coordinate 498,644 of JABSTQ010010026.1, forward strand.
GAGCACGCGGTTCATTCATCCTCCTATCGCGAATATTTCCCCTTCAAAGATCCCGAAAAGACGATGAAAATGAGCCGTGATTCGTTTAAATATATACTTCGAGTAAACTTATTTAGCAGCGCGTATGCTACTGAAGTAACATCACTAACTACAGTAATCGACCTTAGTAAGGTTATGGGCACATAGCTGAAGTTGCTATCTGCATACTGGGGATCAAACACAGCTACCGAGGCGCTGGCCAACGCGTGCATCCATCAGCTATCATTGGCCGCGAAACGGGAGTTGGTCCTCTTCGGTGAATGGAGGTTTCTAGCTCATGTTGACACGAGTGTACCCCGCTCTGTTTTAACAGCGCAGGTATTGCATTGCTTGAGAACTATATGTGTGTTTTCTTTTTTCTCTCAAATTATGTAAATTGCAATGACGCCTGATTCTGTGATGTGCGAGAGAAACATACGCGTGGGTTACTTTTATACAAAACGCAAGTTACTATTACGTAACTACGGTAGCTCGTGCGTAAACGACTAAGACATCACCGCATTAGACGAACAAACAACGCTGATCTGGTGTTGGTATGGAGGGTGCCAGAAGCAATGCCGTTCTGGGGTCATGAAGCTGGTTTTCGCAACACGGGCGAGACTGGAACCGTGAGACTGCAGTAAGACGCACCTTTTGCAATTTACTAAAATTAATCGTTTTTTTTAAATATCTGGGAGTTTAAAAAAACTGCCCTACCCTTACTGGAATGTTTAGACAAGTATTTTCCGCTAAAAATGCGAGAAATAAGGAGAGAAGTGGGGGATACGAGGAAGGAGGTGTGACCTTTCGAGTTGAACGTGTTTTATTCAGCCAACAGACGAAAGTTGTCTGAGGTGTCGTCACGAAAGGCAGTGATATGCCTGAGTGACGAGGCATGTGATTTCCAGCTAGGTGCAGCAAAAAACGAAAAACTTAAACGTCACACGCACGTTACTGTCCTCCATTAAACACGTTTTATTAGAGACTTCTGCTCACACTCTTGGTGATTGAGATTTCGGCACGAACAAATAAGAGCGCCGAAGAACAAAGGAAGCAGTGTGAACATAATAATCTACTCCTGCGTTCCTTAAGCTGTCTGTGACAATATGAGCGCTTCGCAGCACGAAGCACTCAGCGCACTGCTCACGTTTGAAACGCTCCCCCTCCCCCTTTTCCCTGCACTATATGCTCTGAACCCAGACCGTGACCCATACAACGCAGTGCCGTCTCTCCCTTCCTGCTTTAAACTTTCTTCACGCCTCTCAAGCTCCCCCATTCAATCGGCCAGGAATGGCGTCATTTATGTAGATCGCCTCCCATTCTTTTTTCTTTCCTTCTTTCCCTCTTTTATGGTGACGTCACTGACCTTGTCCGAGGCCGTCTGTCTTCTCGGGTGCGCGCGAAACCGGCGGCACTTTTGAATCATCGCCAGTCGGGTGACAGCGTTAAAACAGGTGTTGCTGTTGTTCTTTTCTGTTTTTTTCCTTGCGCAGTTTTACGAACCCGCTTGGGTGTTAAAAATAAACCTCCGCTCGTGGTTCTTGCTGCTCGTCGAAGTTTCCTGTCGCACCAACGGCCATCGCGAGGTTTCCAATTTTACGCTGCGCACGACGTGTCGCTGTTCTTCGGGTTCTCTTCGTCACATTCGGAACGGCTTTGCGTCGGTTTACAACTTTTATTACCACCGCGTGCTTCTAAGAAAGGACTTTTCTCGGCTGCCATTGATACTTCATTTCAAAAGTTTTGCGATACGGTATAGACCATATGCAAAAAGAAGCGCCATCTAGTGTATTCATGATCAATTATCAGATTTCCTCCATATTGGGGGGTTCCTGTACCGACGGTTTCGCCCGAGAAACAATAGTCCCGGCAAAGTGGAAGACGTAGAACTAAAATATGATCACCTGCTGCAAGTCCAGTACGAACCCTTCACAGGACGTCTTCGAGAGATACCGTTCATTGACCTGGATGGCCCAGTTCACTGCTTGAGTGACGAGTCTTGCGACCTCGTTGCTGACAATTCCTTTTCCTAAATTTTGCGGCCGTTTTTCTTTTCTTTTTTGATCCGAAACTAACCAGCGACCCGTTGAGTGCACAAATAAACTGCCCCAATATCATGAAAACCGAGTTAAATGCAGATGCGCCTCGTCCACAACTGGAAGATGTGATAAACCCCCCAATATGGCGGCTCCTAATGGCATGATGATGATAGCTGGCAAGGATTTCGCATATGGCCTATAGCCCTATTTCTAAATTATCCAAGCATCAAGGAGAATTCTGGGAATGTAGGTACACGCACCACGCGGGCTCGCCTTTACTGTATAAAAGATTCGAAGTGAATAACCGAAATAAGGCGCTAACGAACGCGCGTGCAAGATGCCTTTTGTTTTAGGTTTCTGGTTTACAACTGTTACTGCTGCAGACGCCAGCACGTGCTGCGCGTGTAACTACACTCGCAGCATGCTCCTTGGTGCTCGCGTAATAGATCTATCTCACTTGTCAGTTTGACTACGCCACCGCTGCCGCAATGCATAGAGGGAACTTTAGTCTTTCTGCACATGCAACAACCCCGCTGGAGCTCTGCGTGCGTTGAGCCCGAGATGGCACGTGTTTTCTCGTGCACTGCCATCTGCCTCCTGTGAACTATCTCAGGAGTTGTGTGCAGAAAAATGCATAGGCGCGAGCACATGACTTTCAGATTTGCTTTGCTTTCGCGAGTGCTCGTGGAAGGAAGGCACATCTGAGAGCCACGCGCTCGCGCCTGTGCTTTTGCCTCTGCTGCGCGTAACTCATGAAATGGAGTATAAGGCTATGGCAGCGTCACGCAAGCACCGAATGCTTAGCGAGATCGGTCTATTTAGCGAAGGGCATATTAGCGCCCTATATGTTTCGACTGCCCGTTCATACCCCAGAGCCGTATATTGGGAGAGTTTGGCTATTCATTTGTTTGAATAGGCGAGCGTCTCGTGACCAGCCACAGAGCGCGAAGCAGCCCCTAGCGGTGGTCGTGAGCTCTAAAAATGCGACTCAACTAATTTAAGCCGTTTTAGCGTCGCTAGAGTAAAAAGGTGTAACTCTCGGTGACTGAAAACTTGGCGCATGTGAGGTTTTCTTCACGTCCGTATTCAACGGTAGAATAAACGAACGTGCGCTCCAAACCAGAGCAAACTGCGTAGTTGCGATCATTGCTGCTGCGAGATTGAACGCTTCTATTATTTCACGCTTTAAATGCTGTTTCCAATATTGTGACGTCGAAGTCTGCTGATTGGTCGACGCTGGGTCGCACTTTCAGTTTACGCTCTAACCACGGGGGTAATATTTGGCGCTGGCGGCGGCCTTTGCTCTGCCCATTGTCATAAACCCTCGCAATAAACGGTTCTAAGATAGCCCTACCTGACTTCACTACCAGAATTTGCCTCACCGTAACGTCACAAGTTACAATCCCGGCTACTTCTCATCAGTTAGAAACCAAAAATTTGGATGGTATGTGTAAAAAGAACGTTGGAAGCTCGGGGTCACCTCATTTTGAAAACAACACCGTCAACAATAACAGTCTGACATTACTCTTATTTCTATCCATGAACGAAGGCCTACTAAAGAAGTCATAGTGAGCGTTTGTCCAATCGTGGAAAGCCGACTACAGTGACACTTTTGTTCGTCTACGTCGCCACGGCACTTTTTCTAAGATGTTTCGCCGAAATTGCTGCGCAGATTGTGTTCGAGCGCGATGGCATTTCGAACAATATTTTATTGCGTAAGTGTTTCTCAAACGGATTATAAACTGCTGCGGAAATTCAGCAAATATATTTCGTCGACGTCCATGAAATTTTAGTCACGTTTAAAACCGCTTCAGCAATTTTCTGATCTAAAGGTTCACTTCCCACGAACGGGAATCAACCGATAATGTTTTATTGCTGCGGTCCGAATGCTAATACATGATACAAAAGAAGGTCTGCAGACTGAGGCGTCTTTATTCCTTGTTCTTCCAGATTAGTCATACAAAGACTGTCTCCAGACATGTTCCAAAGCATGTATGAACATGCTTGGAAGACGCTTGAGGCATGTCCTGTCTGCCGTCATGTTTGCGGCGACCTTCGTGTCTTTCGTATCATGCATCAGCAGCCTGCCTGCGACTTTATTGCGATTCCAATGTTTTCTCGAACTATATGTATCGTATAGACGTAACAATACCCTTGGCATTCCGAAGATACGTGTCGCATTCGTTGGGCGCATTATTTCCCCCGTGCATATATTTCAAGTAGGTATGTAGCAGAGACGTACCGCCTGCTTCGGGGTTTCCAAACTGGGCCACGGACGCGAAGGCGCGTAGGGTTGGCTCAAATCTGCTGTCGCATTTAAAGCTGTTTCTTACCGCTGCCGCTGCATGCACGTGTATGCCACGGTACGTCAGCGGGAATCTCGAGCATTTTGGGGCTAATAATTGGGCGTATGGCGATGAACTGGAATCGTTTATATCACATGCTGGTGAGTTTGTTGCGCGCTTCACTAGATGTGTAAAATTATATTACCATTTTTTGTAGGGGTGTGCGAATATTCGCCATTTTCGAATAACGAATCGAACATTACCCTATTCGATTCGTTAATCGAATCGAATAATAATTTTCAAAAGTTTCGAATATTTTTTGAATAATTTCCGAATAGTGGTTACAGTGTCGCGCCGCTATATTCCCTTCACAGGCGTCCCACAACGCGCCGGCACGCCTGCTAGAGGTGCCTACAAGAAGGCAATACGTACCCTCTTCTCCAAGACAATGACTATCATCATCGGCAGCTACAGTTTCTCTGGATACGTACGTTGCTGTTGCCTCCATTAGGAACCACTGTATTAAGTATAGCCCGCATGTAAGCGATTTGCCGAGAGACGAGGCAGGTGACGTCGACCCGCTTCGCTGTCGCTCGGTCAGTCGCCCGATGAGGCAAGCCGCATGAAAGTGACGTGAGCAAGCGACCAAGGCGATGAGGACGTTTTCTAGAAATCCAAACACCGAGCGACGCGACGAGCGACATTCAGAAATCTCCGTCGCTGTCGCTTGTCTCGTCGCTCGCTAAATCGCTTACATGCGGTTCAGCCTTTAGGGACCGCTTTCGCACGAGACTGCTCGTGCACGCTTTTGGAAAGCGTGTCGTGGAGACGTTTCAGAACTGGTTTCAACGGTACCGCCGCTCTGTATGTGCGAAGTAGAGATGGTAGAATCGGGAAGTTGTTCGAAGAAAAAGTGCAGTAGAGTGTGGAAGTTTTTCGGCCACTCCCAAGCAACCAATTGAAGAAGCCACAACAGCTGCTTGTGTCGAGTCTTTCCCAACACTTTTCATGGTTGTTCCACTCTTTGAGTGTATGAAGATGTTGCTTTTTGATGGTCGCAAGTGCAATAAAACAACGCGTTTTCCCAGAATCTTCTCGGATCAGTGAAAACAAGGTTCCTGGACGTAAGCACACAGGCACATGACGCCCTTGCCCCCTGCCTTGATCCTCGATTCAAGGACATCTGCTACAACAAGAAAGAAAAAGAGAATGTAGAGTTCCTACTAAGTACAATGCTTCAGGATGTACCGAGCTCAAACGAACTGTGATTTTATGTTCAGCATCCGCGTGAACCGTGATATCATGTTTAGTATTCTAATAGTTTAGTAGCTTTTGTCTGTATTTAATTATATATCGTTGAACTCCAGTCATTATCGTCTAGTCTCGTTTTTACAACAATTTTCAGAAACATTTTGGAACAATAAAAATAATTTTATAATCTCTTTGCTCTTCTTTAGTGGCTGTCTACTTACTATTCGGAAACTATTCGAAAATTATTCGATTCGTAATCGTATTCGATTCGGTGCCACAATTATTCGATTCGTATTCGATTCGGTTTCAAAAATCACTATTCGCACACCCCTAATTTTTTGTGTTTCTTTGACAGGATTGATGATTTGGCAAGTTGCAACGTAGTAGCACCGAGTCAAAAGGACACCGAAACATTTTTCTTCCCAGTGTTTCGAATATCAACTTGCGTTCCTAACGATATGGCGATATGAATTTTTCATCGCCATTTTCAGCATGTATATATCACTGAGGTATCTTGAAACTTGCACCCTCTCGATGCCTAAGTCGTTTACTATATCGTCACCTTTTTCTTATAACTGTTCTTTTATAGTCGGCTTATTAGAAGCACACAAAATGAATCGAGAAACGCTCTGGTAACCGAGAGAAACGCAGGGCGTGACTTTGCACTTCGCGGCCAATCAGATTATAGAGTAAAACATAATACGAAGCCACGCCCTGCCTGGCTGTAACTGACCGGGAGATATTCATCGCGCTGAAATGGGAGAAGAATAAAAATGGAGAAAAAGAAGCAGTTAAAAAATATAAGCCTTCAAAAAACCATTATCATTGATTTTGTTTTTTTTAGACGCCGTTATTATATAGTTTTGAGATACAGGGTGTCTCAAAAGCAATTTCCAGGGTCTTCTTCGCCGCAAATATAAACTACGCATCTCTGAACGCTCATTCTCCGCCCAAATGGGGCGCTATCGGTTCGAATCAGATGGCAACGTTTCAGTACGAATCGTTACGTTATTAAAATGATAGATAATTTTCCGAAATTTTCAATAGAAAAACGGTTACCGACGGAGCTTTCAAATACACGGAAGTGAATGGCGCCAGTTATCCCCAAAACAGCCGAAGACGAGCCGCATTTTCTCATCGAAATTTTCTGAAAATCACGTAACTTTTGAAACGAGATAACGGTTAGTTCCGAAACGTTGGCATCATGTGTAGACTAGAATCACTCCAGTTCAAATCACTAGCTCTAAGTTTGGTTGGAGAATGAGCGTTCAACAATCCGTAAATCATTTCTGTAGTCAAAAAAACAAAACAAAAAAACACTACTTTTTTGGGGGACACCTCGTAGCTAAGCATCGAAACACTATGGTGACCAAGAGAATGAGAAACTCAGGGCGGAGCTTATCATCTTCTGGCATGGTGATTGATCCTTGGGTATCGGGTACTTGAGCAACCTGATCGGCTACGAGGCGATAATATGATGTCGGGGGGCCCGTCACGCCTCGTGTTTTTTTAGATGACTATGGAGTATTCCATCTAGATCGGGGTCGTGCGAAAATACAGAGAGAGCCTGAAACGCAGCACGTTTTCGACTTACCGCCCGCCGGGAAGAGATTGCGCGCCGATGTAATTGGGATACATATTTACGCCTCGCATAACGCAGAAATCGCAACTTTTATCTGTCACAACTTCGCCTTTGGGTACGAAGAAGCCGCTTTGCCACTTTTCGCAACTTTTTGTTAATGAATCTAAAGCATGGAAGGGTCGGACTGACACTTTTATTTTGTAGGGATAAATCGCTAACTTACAACCGCGAAAATCCGAGTTTTAAACTAAATTTCGCTAGAAATCGTTTTATTAAGGTTAATCTTCATACCTAATAGCCTTATACCACTCTCAAAGTGCACCGATGTCCCTTCTGGTAAGTCGCGCCTCACTAAAGTTCTCCCGCGACCGAGCGGCGGACAGAGTAGATTTGGAAGCTCTCTCGAAGCCCGATTAACTGCGAAATCGGGAGTGAAATCGCACAGTACATGTGGATCGGGCTTAGTGCGGCAATCCTTCTGCTCGTGTGGCATACAAAAGAAACGGTGTTCGCTGAATACACGATAAGAGAATCATCAACGGACACGACTGATTGCATCTTCGAAGATGCCTGCAGACAGTTTGTTCAGGTCCAATCTAACCGGACCGTTATATGTACAAGGAAGGCCTCAGATGGCACCTGCAGACTGTCTTTTGTATGACGTATATGCAGTTTAACCACGGCTAGAAAGATGCATCTTCTGGGTCACGTAACCAGGCACGTGGTTCCTTTATTCCCGTTCGACTGAAACACTAAAAACTTCCTTTTCATAAACATTTTGTTTTGTTTAATGCAACAAAGGATTGGAAAGCACATCCTGAAGGTATATAGTAATTACCTCATGCCACTCGTCATTTTGAATCCTGTTTAGTTGCTGATCCACATTCCAGCAATCACCTTCTGGCGATCACAATAGCTCCTCGGAAGTTACTTAGAGCTTAGTTTAATCCACAGAGATATACGCACCAACGTGTTCACCCAAAGCAATGCAAATTCAATTTTGCTGCTACCAACATTATACTAAAGGTTTTTCACCCATGTATTTACTGCGCTGCTTTCGAGTAATGTTGCCAATTTCGTGTGTCCACTGACTATCTATCGCATTTATAACCTATAAAGTATATATTACAGCTAATTCTGAAACGTTTAGTGTGCTGGGAATCTGTCAATCAAGGGTTTGAGGATACAGTCTAAAAAGAAAAAGAAAATCCGTGCGTCTACTTTCCCGTACAGCATTCGGAGAGCCAATCACCGAAACCTACGGAGGCAGCTCAGCGAATCACGATGCCGAAACGTATGTTTAGAACAAAAAACGCAGTCTGAGTTGTGACATTAGGCAATGCAAGCGGGACGTTTCGCATTGCTTATTGTCTCAACTCGGACTACGTTTTTTGGTCTCAACATATGTTTCGACATCGTCATTCGCTGAGCTGCCTCCGTAAGCTCCGGCGATTGCCTCTCCGAATGCTGTACGGGAAAGTAGACGCACTGGAGTTTTTTAGAGTGTAAGAGGCTCCAACGTTTGGGTGCCCCTAAGAAATTGCGGGACCGAAACGCAACGAAGTTGGCGCCGCCGGCTTATTGAATAGGATTTTCTATTAGCGCCAATGCGGCTAACAAGCGTAATAATCAAAAAGGAAAAACAATATATTCAAAAGAAACGTTTAACATATGCGCTTATCATGTACTTTTAGTTTACAAATATTAGCTAAGGTAAAACAAAATCAAATCGCCTAAAAAGACATAGTAATATCATTACAAATATTATTAGCTGTTTCTAGCTAAAACAATCCCATCTGTCGCCAAAGATTTAGGACGTCAACTATTCCGAAACTGAGACCATCCATACTTTGCGAGCAGCTGCTGTATTCAGGTTTGAGCTGGAGCGACTTGGAAGCCTCGGAAGACTCGTTTTTAAGCTATACAGGTAGCGTGCCACGAACGCTGGGCCAGTCGAGAGAAGAAAATCTACCGGAGTCTGGGAGTAGCGAGACGCTGCCATGTCACCGGTTACCGAGTGTCTTTAGGCTTAGGAACGCGTAGAATCACTAGACGATCTTTAAAATGTGACGAGCTCATCGCTCATTCTCTGTTATTTGGTCGAGATAAAGCGAAGTAAAAGCCGGCTGCGCCATTCACTGGCAATGAACGTGGCCAATAATGCAGCGACCATCACGAATTTGCTGCAAAGGGAGTTGAAAGGGCGCCGACGTGTTTGCCGAGGCAAGCCGGCCCCAAGCAAATCGCCACCCCGCGCTATTTCTCTGATTTTGCGTTAGGAGCGAGCGCCAACCCAAAATCCAAAACGCAGTCTAGGTACGGGGCATGCGCAGTGGTGAGCCTCTATTTCTTAGAGGCCCCCGAGCTTTGGGGCCCCCTATTTTAAAACTCTCTAATACGTTTCTACAGTTTTTCCCCTCTCCCCGTTTCCCACCGCTGTAGAATGGCAGATACAACTATTCGTATTCGTCGGTCAAATGTACACAGTCAAATGTAGTGGACACTTTGACGCCGATTCTTAGAAGGGTATAACATAATATCCGAGCGTGTAAGACCCGCTTACATTGCTGGCGAGCGCCTGTTCACCTTCGTGAGGTTTTGGGCGCGTTTGAAAAAGTTCTTATGGGAAAAAGAAAAGAACAAAACAAGAACAGCCAACCGACAGGGAGAATATTTGACACTCGCGGCGTATTCAATCACGTTTGAGCGTAAACGATGAAATATACCATACAGTACTGCTGGTTCGGGTTAACGCCGGCGGTCGTTGTTTTTTACTCGGTAGACACCGACAAATATTCCACCCTCATTAGATATCGGTTACTGTTCAAACGTCACACCGTCGGATGATTGTCGAAGAAACGAACAAGTCGTCTTACGAGCACACGCCGCCTAAGCTCGTGCGTGTTCGCCGTTTGTGTGAAGCAGCTCCTAATGAATCCCTCTATACGGAGATAAACTGAGGGAGAGGAGGAGCCGAGAGCATGTGTTGATCGGAAGGATTATGGTCAGACGTGAAGCTGCCTTTGTCTCTCTCCAGTCTGAGCGAACAACTGCGTCGTCTGCTCTACGAGCACATGTTCGCTCTGACCGGAGAGGGGCAGTGGGGAGAGGCAAAGGCAGCTTCACGCCTACCCAGTATCCGTCCGACCAGAGCATGGCACTCTGACGTCAGCGCACTCTCTCGTCTCCTTCTCTCCCTCCCTTTCTCTCCGTATACGTCTGCTCCGTGCGGTCGGATGGATAGGACCGCAGCTAAGGGTATTGCGCTCTTTTATCGCTGCGCTAGTGAACATTAAACTGAACAACGTTCGACTCACTTAGCCTCGGAATCTAACACAGTATACGTCGAATTCGTACGAGGTGCTTCCAAATGTGAGCTGCCATGAAACGATGGAATTGGGAAATAAAGACGTGCGTCGCAAAATTATCTAAAAGAAACTAGACGTCGAATAAAAGAATAAATAAAATTAGCTATGTTTAAATACGATTTAGAAAATAAATCATAACGCTTTATTTTGTTAATTAGTCGATGGGAAATGTTTTTATAGCAAAAACCTCTCTTTCATGCGTGGTATTTTGGACCCAGCTCTCTAATTTGCAGCTTAAATCGATACCCGTGCTACTTGTTTTCCTTAAAAGAACTCTGGAAGGAATTTTTTTTTAAATAACATAAATAGGATACGTATTTTTTAAAATGATTTTTCTATAAAAAAAATCGCGCAATATTTACGCCGTTAGACGCAACTTAAGTGGAGGTCACAACCCGTTTTAAGCCCCGCCCACAGATCAGTGGCCCCGCCCATTACTACTGGACTGGGTTGGCTGCTCGACCGAACAGGGTAACAAGCGTAGTGTCTCTCTTTGGCGTCATCCGGTGCGTCTAGTCTGCAAGTCTAACACCGCCTGCTCGTCGTGCGAGCAGACGAGCGGCAGGCTCCGGCATCGTCTGCTATTTCACCACCGTCTAACGTCGTCTGCAATGCCGTGAGATACGGACACGAAAGCTGCACGTCGGCGTCCGTTTTCGCCTCCGACCGTCTGCTATTCATCCACCGTCTGAAAACTTCTGCAATGCTCAGAAGACTCGACCCTGAAAGCGGCGTTCTAGCGTTCCACCGTGCACAAGCCACGGTCCGATACAAGCGTCTGTCAGCGTCGGTCGATGTGCGTTGTATGCGACCGAGAGGACTAAAAAAAATCAGCATAAGAAATAAGTCGTCCTTCCAGCTTTTTTGTTCTTGTCATTTTTTTCACATGCAATCCGCGAGCAAGGTGGGTGAGCGTCATAACGCACAATTCAAACGCGACGTAAAAATATTCGCTTTGATAGGCCAGGGGCACTGCAAAACTAAAAAAAGCTTACTTTTCGCGGCGTAATGACGGGAACATACCGAGACAAACTCGATATACGAGTCGAACGCCCGATTGCCTCCAACCAAATGGCTCGCAAATTCTTACCTGTGTAGGTATCCTCTCGGAATTTAAACAACGGTCACAATCAGGACGATTGCACGATTCGAAGAGCAGCGGGGCCGGTTTTATGGGAATCCACATCTTTATTCAGCATCAACACGCGCAAAGAAAGAAATCAAGTCAGATCGATCAAAATAGTTGATCTGGGGACGCTAGGCTTAGGACAATTCCGCTACGAGAACAAGCATCCGCACAGCGCGTACTTGCAGCAGTTGTTTGTTGCAAACTATGTCGGTTGAGGATGTCTTCCGCTAAACACCTCTGTAAACTCAACCACTCGCCTTCATAAAATTTTACGAGCTGAACGAGCTTCGCTCGTTCAGCACTCCGCGGACGCTGGCAGCCATGTTTGTCAACTTTTCAAACCAAAGCGGGAGAAGCAAACTCGGCATACATTTGAAAACAAGACTGACTCTGACGAAAATAGGCCAGGGCCAGCTCGCTTGTACCTTTGCATTTAATTGCATTATAATTATAACCTTAAATTGCAAGCTTCACCCTTGTTGGTGTTAGACTGGTGGCAGCTGATAAAACCCGTTTGCTCTACTGACGTCTAACCCCTGGTTAGCGCAGTTGGTAGAGCGCTCCACCTGTAATGGAGAGGTCCCGGGTTCGATACCCGGACCAGGCGGATTTTTTCGGTCGCTCACCAGTCACCTAGCTGTGTTTGGAGATTTGTGTTTGTCCTTTGTCCCTCTTGCTCCCCTTCTCCAGGGATTATTTTCGTCATTCTTGTCCAGCTCGCTTGCACCTTTGCATTTAATTGCATTATAATTATAAGACTGACTCTATCTTGATTTTTTGCTTCTCAAACACAAAACAAAATACTAGATTAAAGTACTATTACCGCACGGAGATACAAATTTACAACCAACCTTTCACGCGTCAATCATCTCTCTAGCCAATGTGAGATGTAAGCACCTTGCGAGCACGAGGCGGGGCTTAGCGGGCTGCGACCTCCACCTTCCGCACCCAAATTGCGTCTAACAGCGTAAATATCGAGCAAATAAAATTTGTTTTCGTGGAAGAAGTATTTGAAATAATACGTGTCCAAATCTATACCCTTTAAACATTTTTTTCCTTGCAGTGTCCCTTTATTGCGATCTGGCGAGTTTCACTTTGCACTCAAATGTCAGTACGACAAAAGAAAGAATAAAAAAAAAAGCAAGGACAGTACGCGTAAGTGACCTTTACTGCATCAGTATTGCTTTGAGCAAGTTTCCGTTCGATGAAAGTAGCTTCATGCTGCAGGCACCGTCTTTCCACCACCACGCACAATTGTATTCGGTACACAAATTATTATTTTCTAGATTGCTAACTTAAGATGAGCCCTGCTTTGCCAAGGTCGTTTCACATGATAAAGATGCGGCTCAATCCTTTGGTGTTTCATAATGATTAGTTTTAGCAAATTTCTTTATCGTATATCAGTTTTGTTGCCGCTGCCGCCTAAAAAAATATACCTGGATTCACGCGCGCGCGACACATTACCGGGTTCGAGCAAACGACTGTCTGAAACTCACTAATACTAGAAATGACTGTGTAATATAACAAACACCTTCAATAACGCGTGCGTCAAATTAAAGCATGGCATTTACACCATTACGGGAAGCACCTGTGACAGCACGATGGTGAAGAGATCATTTTGCTGAACCCGTCGTTCTTTTCTTGATCTGTAAACATATCAGCAAAGACAGCGCGGCACCCGAACATAGTGAGACAATTATTCTTCTTTGAACGTATTCAACAACGCCAAAAAGACAAGCAGGAAGACGTGAAATCCCTTCTTTACACAAGCTTAAAGCGAAGGGAGAAAACAAATGCGGTAACGGAAATCCGAAAAGTCAATATGTTCTCACGCCTCTGCCTCTTCCTTTCCCACTCCCACCATTAAACCTCCATAAATAAAACTCTTTCCATCGGCAACCATTACGGAAAAATCAAAATCCTCAACAAAGCCCGGTCACTAGCTCCCAACACCGAAACACATTCGCTTACGATTACAACACACATAATCGAAACAGGTAAAACGCGCACAAAAACAAATGCACCCAGCGACCGTGGCAGACAACCCTTTCTGCGGCATCAAATTCCTGACCGAAACCGTTTATACACAAACGCACGCTCGACGCCATCCCCTCCCATCAAGACAAGTAGACATACATACGTAGTACCAATAAAACCGCTTCCACCCATTTTAGTCGCTCCCCTTTTATCCCTAGTTTACGTTTTTATATACCCCCTCTTTTTTAGCGATCTTTCTTCCCTTTTTCTTCCCTAGTCGCATTACCCGAACCAAGTACAATTTTCCCTCCTCCCCCGCGTCAGACGAACGAGCCTTTTATATCTCATCCCTAGGAATAACAAAAGGGCAAGAGGGGTACAGAAGTAGACCAAGGTCGATTACCCCTCACACACGAGCTTAGATATATACTCCAGACTTTATATACACTTATAGAAGATGGGGGAGAGGAATCCCTAAAGAGGTTTCGGAGAGGAGGGTGGCGTCGGGCAGACGTTGGCCCAAGAAAGGAGGCGATGGGGCGGAGAGGAGAGTAAAGTATAAAGGGAAGAAAAAAGCCAAATGGAGAAAAAAAAGGAAAGAAAAAAAAAACACGAACCGAAAGAGAACGATAAATAGATATGGATGTCAGGGTCTGTATGTCTGTGCGTGTGTGCGTGATTATTTTGTGGGTGAATGAGGACTCAAGTTGCCCGTCGTTTATTCCTCCTCCTTTTATTTGTTGCTTCCTGTTGATATTTGAAGGAACTCATACGGTTTTTTTTTTCTTTTTGCGAGTGCTTTTTTTGTTTTTCATTCGTCTTCTTTTTATCGTTTCCGCGCGATCGGTGGAAGTTAATGGGAGGGAACAAGATGTTTTTGTCGTTGTAGTCTCTTGTTGTACGGTGTTTATAGTGCCCCATACTTGCGTCATATTCGGTTCCTTTTTGCTGGCGTTTTATTGCGGTCTCGGAGATATACGCTCTTGTTATACTTGACTGGGAGTGTTTCGGCGGCGCGTTTACGTGGAGAGGGCTTGTTTTCGCCAAATGGGATTGTCGGTGAAGACGAGTCAAGATTTTGGGAGAGGAATAGCGACGTTTTCGGGGAGCGCGAGAAATCCGTGAACAAAACCCGACAAGGGGCGAGAGTAAAGAGGAGAGGCCTGTAATGAACAAAAGCGGCAAAGGGATTCGGGGTCTTCACCGCGCGGAGTTATACGCTTTCATTGAGAGGAAGGAGCATTACGCGATGCGAGTCCATGAATGAACCGCCTTTATTGATAATCCTGGACCTGATAGTACCGTCGAAATTTCAGCTTTCTCTGCCCCGCTTTACGAATTTGCGAGGTGACGCTCGGCTGAGTGCCACTTTGTTATGCGAGTGGCTTGTTTCGTGGTATTGAGCTATTCGTCACATATGGATTTTTCGCGCCTTTGTTAGCATGTGTGAGGCTCTTTTTAGGCTCAGCTTATAACGTTTTCCGGGCTTGTATATGGTGTATATCGCGCTGCGGATTACAGGTTACAAGCAAACTCAGCGAAGGCACGAGCAAAATATTTGTTTTAATGTGTCACTAAAAAAATGTCCCTGCGTCTACTTTCCCGCACAACACTCGGAGAGCCAATCACCGCAACTTACGGAGGCCGCTCAGCGAATGACGACACCGAAACTAATGTTTAGACCAAAAAGCGCAGTCCAAGTTGTGACATTAAGCAATGCAAAACGTCACGCTTGCATCGCTTTATATCACAACTCAGCCTGCGTTTTTTTGGTCTAAACATACGTTTCGTCCTCATCATTCGTTGAGCCTCAGTAAGTTGTGGTGATTGGATCTCCGAATGTCGTGCGGAAAAGTAGACGCACGGACATTTTTTTAGAGTGTAGGACAATTTGCTATTGGAGAACTAAAAAAAAAAAGATGCCTTTCTTTCATTCGTTCTACCTAAAATAACAAGGCGGTGACGTCTTGTTTTTCTACTGTTGTTTATTGTTCTATATACGGCGAACACAAATACTTTGGCCTTCGCAGTGACTCCGCGATAAAACAAAGTAACAAAAGCAAACGAAACAATAAGCAAAAAGGTTTCTTTAGGGTACGTGCTCTTGCGCAGGAGGGAATAGATGAGTGGCGGAGAGAGGATTATTGTTGTTGGTTTCCCTCGTGCTTTGGACACATAATCGCTTCACCTTTTTCCCCGTTTTCCACTGCTTTTCGTTGAACAAATGTTTTGAACAGAGGGAGATTAGAAGGCTTTTTAATAAGTTGTCTTTTCACGCTGCTGCTGGATTCATAACCAGGAAATAGTAGCTTTCACATGTAGTTTGGCTTCGCGAGGCTTACAGCGGTGCAGCCATCATCGCTGAGACCTCTTAGCTTCACTCGGTCACGCTGTAAATCCCTTTACATTTAATTTCAAATGTGCCGATAAAAAAAAAAGAACAATGCAAAATACTTCTTATTTCTTGTGTCCGGATGCACACATGCCGGATTTGTCTAAATTACATTATTTTTTTTGTTGCAAATTTGCGTATTGCGAGTATTAAAACAAGCCGCAGCAGCTGGCGCGACAGGGTAAAGGCCGGTTCCGACACTTGCGTTTGAGTGCGTTTGACTGCGTTACGTCGAAAACCGAAAGCGAGTCACCGGCACATTTGTGCTTCGTATGAAGCGTGAAATCCAATTGAAGGAATCATCCTGGCGCGCGATATAAGCATCAGGGATGTCCTGGTTTCTCGTTGCCGCAACGCAGTCAAACCCAGTCAAACGCAACTGTCTGAACCAGGCTTAAGGCTAACAATGTCGGCATTTCTTAATTCCCGATGCGTTCGTAAGAGTTTTGCCCATGTTTCAGACAAATGTTGCAAACCCACAGGTTTTCTGCGTGATCATGAGACAATCGGGGTTGACCGTGCTTATCCGACTTCACTGAGCTTCCTGTTACTGTTAGCGGCGAGATGTTTTGGTGGCCTCCTCCTATGGGCTCCTCTCGTGACGGTTCATTACCTTGCGAACAACAAGTTCAATGGTGTTTGTAATGAGCATGGTGGAAGCTTGAAATCAGTGCGCTCTCAAAGCAACACTGCCAACACCGTCAAAAATCAAGTTCTTATCATTCCTCTTACCTCCGTCGACGAGAAATCCTTTGCTGACGTCATAGTCACCATTCCACCAATCATGGCAGGCCGACCACAGCGACGCTTTTGATCGCTCACGTCGCCAATAGCCTCAACCGTAAAAGCAGCAGCGTCATCCTCCTTGACAAAAACAATGTGCTGCAATCCGACTACACGAATTGTGCACTTTTTGAAGCAAAAGGTACACTCGAAATGTATTAAAAGTTTACTGCGTTATACTTCAAGTATCTTTCTACTCTATGTACTAAACATTCCTCTTTTTTTCTATTTTTTTTTTTTTGCTTTGCGCCCGTACATGAAAAGCGCTGCTGCCGCCGACCCAGTCCGATCACTAAATTGTGCCAACTCGAAGCATAATTAGTGAACTCAAAATATACTATCAGTATACTTTGTAGAGTATGCTATAGCATAAAGTGTAAAAATAGTTTCCTTTTAATACATCGATTTAAAAATAATCAACGAGGGAAATGTAATTAAAAAAAAATCGTTTTCAGTTTCGCTATTCAGTGGAGAGATCTGATTCCGTACATAAATTCCGCACAAACCGGTTACAAAAAAAAAAATAAAATCATAATACACAGACACGAATTACTTGTATGTTATGAAACCGAACGTCACAAGAAATAAACAGGTTACTCAAAAGCTTGTAGCAAGCATCTGTTCGTCGGGTGGACGTCCAATTATCCCAAAATGTTATCGAACAAGCGTTCCCCCAAGCTGCTCGTTTTCCCCTTCTGGTCGAGCAGCCACGACCGCGGGCGTCCCTGTGTCGACTCGACAGTAAAGCGGAGCCTCAGATTGCGATCCGGTCGCTAGCCGAGGGAACAATGCCCTAAAGTTGCCGACGCCAAAGTGCCAGAAAGTGCCTCGTTCTTGTTGCCCCTGTGAAGCGCTGCCGCCGCGCCTCCATCAATCAATCAGTCTGCATCGGGCAGAGACGAACGAAGATATAGATCTGAAAAGAAAAAAAAAAAAAGAAAAGGAACAAGAACCTAAACTACAATAAAGACAAACTATTTGGTGGGAGAAACGAGACGAGAAGAAAAGTGTGGCGTATGTTTTATGAGCACCGTTTTTTGTACTCTTTTACGGCTTGTTATTTATTTTTGTTGCGGTCCTTTGTAGGTTTAGTAGACACCACCGCGGCCCTTGAATGTGTGTAGGTAAGTTGTTTTGCTGATTTCGGCGAGGTCCGACAATTCGAAATAATGCCAGTGCAATCTACTGCCCGACCTTTTGGTATGAACTAAGACTCTGCATACACTAGGGATTTTGAAACGTTAGTCGATTAACTAGTAAGTTCATCTGCCTAACGTGGACGATAATAATATTTAGATGTTTCGAAAATGTGTAACTGTAACATTACACCTTTGTGGTAAGAAATTGCTAGATGCATACGTCTTAGCTACGCAGGAACAATACGTTTTTGATAAACCCATTTTATTTGATTTATTGAATCGTTTGGAAGAATAGGTTTGATTGCAATGGCCTGATACCAGAAAGAGACGGCAAAAAGAAAGTATTTTTTACAAATGTCAAATTAACAGAAAAAGACAAAAACAAAAACGGGTTTGTGTTTTTGCGGTGCTTCGCGCTGCAAAGTAGGTTGAAATGCGATAGCATTGTTTTTCGTCTATGAGGGCTATATTTCGCTGATTAAGTTGCGGCGTATTCACTCTGCTTGAAGCGACATCACGGTAAGAGACCACCATTGCTGGGGTCAAAGCCGCGATACGCTGCAACTGCAGAGTATGGTTAGCTGCGCCTTAGCCAGTTAAAAAGTAAATGGATGATCGGGATACCTTGCGTAAACGTGAAAATAATAATTTATTTTGTCGTGAATGTTATATGTGGCCGTAGGCGGAAAACAAATTCGACCGGTAGTTGTGTCGAGTGCCTCCGGCGAATCCACCAAACGGCATCAGCGGACGCCAATCGGTCGGTATTCCGAAGGAACTAGTTTCTGACGGATATCTCGTTTATTATCCTCAAGGCTAGCCTTTTGGCGTTAATAACTCAAAGATCGAACATCGAGACGAAAGGACGGTGCCCTACATTTAGCAACGTACACGCGTTCGAAATCGCGGCACCCGACCCTAACATAGAAGGCTTTACTTCAATGTTTTACCTACCGCTGCCACAGTTTATGGGACAAGATACCCAAGTTGAAAATTTGTAATCATTATATATGTTTTAGTGCGTACACAGTGGGAGTCGAACACACTTATCACGTATTGTTTTCATTGTATGACCAGCGGGAACGGCTGCCGGAGCGGACGACATGCTTATGATCACAGTTGATTCGTGCGGGAGGACATCCTTCATTACAATAATCCCCCTCCTGGCACGTCATTGAGCGTCAAGCTCCAGCACGTCCGACCCGTTACAACTGCAAAGTTTCGAAAGATTGCGCATTTACGGGGAACCATCACCGTTCATGAACGCACTCAATCAATCGAGTGCATGGACGCTAAAGCAAGCACGTTGACTGTCGTTATTAGAGAGCTTTAGTAGACCGTTTCCATTTTCCGCTCCGCTCTGAGGGTGCCAAACTGCGCATGTGCGGCCCGCTTCACCGGACTGGGAAGCGGAGGTCCAAAAACGCGTTTTAGTAGACCGTTTTTCTTCAGCGTAAGAGCATTTCGAGAGCGTTGGAAAAATTTGCTTGCGTAGCCCCACAAGTGGACCTTTGTTGTACTAGTAAGACAGAACAACTAAACGTTAACACCAAGAGAGTGAAAGGAAGCATGGTTGTAGAGGTAGTAAAAACGAAGGCGAGAATAATAAACACAAAAGAGTTGGCACACCCCCGAAAAATATTAAGCTATAAAATATGAATATAATCGTTCCACCTTGTGTGTGAAGCCGAAGGTATAGACTTTTTTAATGTTTACAAAATCACAGTCCCGCGTGCAGTCTTCACAGCTCCGCACGTGCGTGTTCGTCGCTTCGGAAAGCGAGGAAAGCACGCGCCATACGCACGAACAGTCAAGATGGCACCGGCCACACGCTCTTTTTTGGAAAGGTCTATAAGCACGAGCATGTTGCTCTAAACGGTACTTGCACTGCACGAGCGCGCGTGCTGGTCAAGGACGCTGAAAGGCCGGCACTCGCTCTTGTAGCTTCTGCTCCACTCGAATTAAAAATGAAACGGGTTTACGTATTCGAAGTAGAGAAATGAAGGAAAAGGACGAAGTTTGCACATTGCGAGTACACCCTTTTGCGAAGTACGAGTACAAGGCTAGCAAAGCACCTGCACGATGAATCCCCGCTGTTCTGAAGGAAGGGGACTTCTACTAAAGAAATTAAGCTGGCGAGACATCGAATCAATGATTTGTATCACTCATGCCATCAAGCGCCGACGCTACCTTTCCGAACACGGTTTACTGGACATTGCCAACGTAGAAGAGAAATCCTTTAGGAAGGAATCCCACTTCTAGAAGGACCTGGCTGCTCTGCAAGCGGGCCTCCAAATCCCAGCACCCGACAGATCGGCGCATGTAGGGTGTTGACGAACTGGCGATACGCTTTGCATGGTTCCTTGTCGACTGGCCTATCCCAACCGTCTGTTTGAACTTGACTGAGCGTTTGGACGGAACTCGTCGGTGTTCTCCAGTATTGTGAACCTCATCGTGGGTCACATCAACGAGAGGTTCGGCCACCTGCTCGCTGACATGAACAAACATAGGTGGTTGACCCTCGCCAAACTGGAGCTGTGCTCACAGGTGAGAGCCTGCATGGTTTGTGTAAATTTCGCTTTTCCATTGTTTCTAGCAGAGCTGCTTTGTCTGGTAAAAAGTTACTCTTTTTGATACGCCAATGATTTACGTCTTTACCTTTGTTTTGGCACGAAAAAGCAGCAAGATGTACATGGGCAGTCTCGGGACAAGTCACGACGAGCGCGTTTGTAATCTGTGAGTTTTAGTAGGCCACTTTTATAAGCCCTCTGTGCTCTACTTTACGCTCTGCAAGAAGCATCGTCCCCACCGCGGATGCGTGGCCCGCTCTGAGCGGAGTGAGCGTGCGCTTCGCTTCGCAAGTTGCTGTGCGGACTACCCTCAACGTCCTTAGCGTGATCGCTTAGATATCAAGATGGCTGCTCTTACTCAATGTTTTTCATCGTGACCTCAGCCTGAAAGAGGCCGCATCAAGAAGCGGGAGCGCGTGCTTGGACGCCGATTATACCTGTGCACGCGCCCTCCTGTCGAAAATGCACCTGAAAGTTGTCAAAGAGCATAGCGCTTGCAAGCCGCACCAAAGAAACCGTTCCTCTCAACTTTAGTTATTCACATTCGCGCGAAATTTTTAAATTGTTTAACTTTCCTCCGCAAATGTTCGTCTTGGATTTCCTTGGTAGATTTAGAAAATAATAGAGACTTGAATGCAGCCTTTTTAAAAGTGCATGCCATGCTGCCCCTATTTTTCAAGGCCGCCTTATTTTGGCCAAGCGTCTAGGGAGCAAGAGAGCTGCGTCATTGTTTGTCGCGGATGCGAGTCTAAATGTATTAAACACGAATGCTGCGTGAATGCTGGATATGAACTCGGTTCTAGTCGCAAGTCTCGCACTAAAAGCGATGCCCAAAATATGGCGGCCGAATATGTTACCCGGCGGTGTTTTGAAAAGAGTTACCAAAAACCAACGTTACTAGAATACTCAGTTGGGAAACTCGCCGTCGAAACCTGGGCCGCTGGCGTCCACCGAGACCGAGCTAAATGCGATAACAGCGCCACTCTTTATCATTTGTCTGTACTGTCGTCACCTTGAGCTTTTATAAAGCATGTTTTTGCGTAAAAACAAACGAAATATACTTTTTTTGTATGATATTTATTAGAGATTAGTACAAAATTAAGGGCGCGTGATGTTTTTAAAATCTTTAGTTTGCAAGGTTTTGCGGCATATTTAATATTGTTTTTATACGACCATGCCTCAGCGGCGCTTTCAGGTAGCACGTCCCGACCTAGGTGCATTTTAACTTCGGTTATTAAGACGCGGCGCGTCCGCTGGGGAGATGGGGGTGGCACCCCTGTAACCTCTTCCACTGTATCTGTTCTGGCCGATTATATTCAAAATGGAAGTAACGTGCCGTTCCTCGAGTGGCCGCTGCGGGAGAAATGGCGGCGTCGTGTTCGCCATTAGCTTGGTTCGCGAGGACAGATCGGGGACACTTTTTCAGGGCAGTCTCTATGGCAGTTTCCCAACTGAGTGTTTTAGTAACGTTGCCAAAAACGGTCGAAAGAATTAACCCCGTGCGCGACCGAAAGCGTCGCTGTGGTCGGCCTTCCACGATTGGCCGAATGCTGACTATGACGTCGGAAAGGGGATTTATCACCGACGGAAATAAGAGGAATGAAAGAACTTTAATTTTGACGGTGTTGGCAGTGTTCCTTTGAGAGCGCAATGATTTCAAGCTTCCACCATGCTAATAACAAACACCATCGAACTTGTGGTTTGCAAGGTAATGACGTCCCAAAGGGGAACCACAGGAGGGCGCCACCAAAACATCTCGCCGCTAATATTCCACGTCAAGTTTTTGTCTGGTGAAAACCAGACAGGCATAAACAGTGCAAAATTTAGCAAACACAACGCTAGACTTCAAAGCGATAACGGTAGATTAAAACGCTTTTCAGAAGTTTTGTTTTGAATTCCGGCGTAGCGGGCCTCGCATGCACAGTTTGACGGCCTCAGAGCTTAGCGGAATTAAGGAACAACTAAATCTTTTTTAATTTACGATACACATTTTTTACAACCCTACGGTGGAAATACGCTTTATTTTATATGAGTAACAAGTCACATATCACATGTTTTGGTAGTGTATAAATACTGCCGTGTTGTAAGAGTGTCTTTTTGTTCTTTTTATTAGGCCGTCAAAGACAAGGGACCACCCTTGGACAACTGTTGGGGTTTCGTTGACCGCACAGCACGCCCATATGCCGTCCATCAAAAAATCAAAAGCCATACTTTTCTGGTCACAAGAGGGTGCTCGTCGTGAAGTACCAGGCAGTGATGTGCGCAGGCGGCATGATTTGTCAGCGGAACGAACTCTACGAAGACCATGG
The DNA here is from genome assembly GCA_013358835.2 of Ixodes persulcatus. Lineage (NCBI taxonomy): Eukaryota > Metazoa > Arthropoda > Arachnida > Ixodida > Ixodidae > Ixodes > Ixodes persulcatus. The sequence goes on from JABSTQ010010026.1 coordinate 521,486, forward strand.
GCATGATGAAAAGGGTCAAACATGTTTTTTTTTTTTTGTTTGGCTCAATATTAGAATGCGTAAACTAATCATAGTGAATCATATCCAAGCTTTTGTACTGAGCGAGATACTTGTCCAACTAGGCGGAAATGCATCTAGAAATATTTTAATAAAACAAAATTTACTAACGACTGCCATTTTACTTCTCATATATGCGTGTGAATATTGCATGTAATCAGATTACAGTGTTACTGTTGATTTCAGCGTTGTAAAAGTAGCCTGTGTTGCGTGGCCTTCTGTTGCAAGAAGCATGTGCACACCGTGCTCGATAGTGGGTAACTCCATAGCGGGGTAACTAAGTACCAAACGTCTTCACGTTCTCAGGCAATACATATGGTCGTACTCAGCTCGTCGCCGCTTCGGTTCCGCGATCTTGTCTTATCTGCTCCGAATTCCTCTTGCGAGGTATTATGAAGACTGCGGCGCATCCATTGAGAGCCTCGTCTTGTGACCCGCACACGGGCGCGATAACGAAAGTTCAAAGCTGGTTTTAGACGAGCGCAGTGGAGACAAAGGCGACTATCTTTAGGCCTACCTAGAGCACTGCACAAGCCGTAATTTCTAGGCCCGACCCGACCCGGCCCGGTAGAGGCACGGCCCGGGCCCGGCCCGAGCCCGACAGAATACTTAATTTTTAGGCCCGGCCCAGCCCGGTCCGGAAGAGAGACTGCCCGGGCCCGGCAGAATTTTCAGACAGAACACCGAGCCCGGCCCGAGCCAGACAAAAATGTTTAAATATAAGCCTGAGCCCGACCCGAGCCCGAAAGCTTATATGCATGAGCCCGAAATGGTTTGCAGGCTTTAACCTAAAAATTGTCTAAGCATAAAGCGAGTATATTTGGTTTAAATTTCTTTTAAACTTTGACCGAGATTTTTTTGACACGACAAATATTCCGACTTATGCGATCTGTTTTCGAGAATATCGGCGAAATTTTCACTTCATAAGTGATCTTAAGAAAATAAAAAGTAGGGAATATTTTATGAATGCATTTCTGGAAGAGATATTGGACTTTTCGTTGTTCAATTCGCTTCAGCGAACTTTCCTGTCTACATCTTTTCGCGAAGAAACAATCACAATCACGCTAGTGCATCTTCAAAAGGCTGTATAAACATAAAATTATCTATAACAGTTAATTTATCTTTGGTGGCATAGTAAGGCGCGGTGCATTATGGGATGTTTCCCATAATGCACCGGGCGGGAGGAAGGAGGGAAGGAGGAGGAGGGAGGAGGAGGAGGAGGCGCGTACCGTCCCCTCCGTACCCTCCCCTCCTCCTCAAGAGCTGCGCTCTGATTCGGCATTACAGGGAGTTGTAAACGTCTTTCATTTTTTTACTGTTTTTTAGTTTGAAAAGCAGAGGAAGAAGACGCTCATGTTGTACCCTACGACAGGAGTGCCCTCGTTTTCTTGACCGCGCTTTCCTACTATGCTGGTGTAACCCATACGTTTCCATTTATCCACGTGGAGGCTTGCCAAATGCAAGACGAATATTTTTTTTTTTTTTTTTATCAGCGCCGTAGTGATTCGCGCCGTAGCATTTCGCTTGTTTGTTTTCATATAACCTAAAATATCAATGAGCACACTTTTTGTTATCAACAATTTAGAATTTGCGGCTCACCACTGCCCAGCCACACGGCCCGAAAAATATTTTGTTCAAGCCCCCGGCCCGGGCCCGAGCAAATGCGTGCTACCCGGCCCGAGCCCGGCCCGCGGGCCGGGCCGGGCTCGGGCCTTCGGGCTGGCCCGGGCCCGTGCAGTGCTCTAGGCCTATCCACTAATCATTCCAACCAGAGTTCGGCGTGCTCACGCCCTCGCGCGATCTCGTCCCATCCTTTCTCTCAGTTTCCCGGCGCATAGCTTCTTTTTTGTTAGAATTTATCAACTTGTTTGTCCGATGTAACAACTTAACTCCAAGCTGTGCGCCCTGTGTTGTATTCCACGACATGAAAGTTGAGTTGCAGGTCCGGTGCTTTTTCGAGCTGCAACTCCACATATTTCTCCCTGACCTTCTATTTACTACAATTGTATGCCTTCCGATTGTATACTTTCGTGTCTCGTTAATTTGGACATCTTTTTTCCCCGGGAACATCGCCCATAATATGAGTCATCTGTAATTTACGAGACATTTACCCAGTCCGTCTCATACAATTTTGGCTATATTATAGCGTGGGATATACATATTAGCGGGGTTCGTATTAACGGGACGTGACTGCGGTACCTTGTGGCGGAAAAATAAACTTTGTATCGTATTATCATTGCGTTGTAAAGTATTCTGGTGCTAATTTCATTGTTTCAGTCTAGTTCCTTTTCGAACTACGTGTCAAAATAAAATTTGCACTATTCGAACGTGTTGGTGGCTTTTAAACAATTAGAGAGAGGGGAAACCTAGGTGTCATCTCCAAGTTTCTCTTCTTCCCGATTGTTCAAAACAGAATTGTTTTGACAATGTTGTTTTGAACAATTCTGTTTGAACACAAAATAGGATTGTTAGTGTGTGAACCTTCTTATACGTGCCTCTCAAAAGATTGCGTGGTAAAACAGTAGTATCTTTCTCCTGCAAACTCCAGCTAAAAGCGCACTCGTGAAACCCAGCAAGGGGAAAAAAAAAACCATAAGCAGAAGAAGCAAAAAGAAGAGCCCATATTCTAGCCCCCCCCCCCCCCCCCCCCCCCGCCGCCCTTTCCAGCCTGGGGCGACTCCCTTCCAGCAGTCTCCGTAACACCCCCTCCCTCTGCCATGTCACACGCGAACACACACAAACACACACAGAAAATAGTCGCCAAACTGGAAATTATTGAAGCAACAAAAAGAGGGACGTGACAATCCTGTTTTGGGGATTCAAAGGCAGTTTGGGTCAAAAGCTTTAAATGCGGGACGGGGGTTTGCGAATGTGGGAAGGGGGGGGAGAGAGATTGAGAGAGAGAGGGAAGATATTTTGGAGTGGCGGGTGCGAAAGTAGGCAAAGGAAACGGGGGAGGGGGGGGGGGAGAGAGAGATTGAGAGAGAGAGAGAGAGAGAGGGAAGATATTTTGGAGTGGCGGGTGCGAAAGTAGGCAAAGGAAACGGGGGAGGGGGGGGGGGGGGGGAGACTGGCTTAGTTGTACCAGTCTTCAAAGTTGTTTGGCCTTGAAAAAAGGGACAATCTTCTCGTCTTGTTCCCCCCCCCCCCCCTTTTTCTAGAGAAAGGGAGTTTTTGCTGCTTTTTAAAATCTTATTTAGGCCAAAGTTTAGTGGCTCCTACGTCCAAGCATGTTATTACAGGCGTCGCGTAGAACGTCGCAACAAAAGTTCACAAAACGTTTATGAATTGTCGAAGACATCTTTCCAAATATGTTGATACTATATCTTAGTATTATAATTTGCTTCCAGAAGCTAGTTTCTTGTTTCCCATAGTTGAAGGCAATAAGGGAATGTTAGTAGTACCTAGCAAGATGACTAAGCAGTTCTTCTGGTCTTTTTTTTAATCGGCTTTCTTTATTATCGTGCAAGCTTGTATACTCGTTATTTATTAAAAGAAACATTAAGGGATATCGCTTGACATAACACCTACGTAATAATAATAATAACAATTATGTTAACAATATTAATAATCAAATTTTTTCTAGTAATCGCAGTCTATTTCTAAGATGCGCCAAGTCGGATCGTGAGACAATGTTTCTGAATCGCTGGATGGAGGATGAATGGAGGGATGTTAATGGTTTATAACGGGCGGTAGCTTGCGCCACCTAGCCTAGAAACAAAAGTTTCTGAACTGCAAAAGCTGCCTGGAGCTTTTTAATCATAGACGCAATTGGTGTGGCTGGCGTTATCAATAATATGAAACTTTCATCCGGTGCCGGAATCGATGGAATTAACACCAAGTTCTTAAAAAATTGTAACATGTATTGTTTCATAATTCTCTCAAATATTTATATGCAATCTCTTAACCAGGGTACAGTCACAAGCGATTGGGTAGTTGGGAAGGTGGTTCCTATACATAAATCTGGTGAAAAGCATAGCCCATTCAATTATCGACCAATTTCTTTAACAAGTGTGCCATGTAAAATTCTCGAACACATAATCTACTCGCAGTTAATTAACTTTCTTGAATCTAATGACTTTTTCACAAACTCGCAGCATGGCTTCAGGAAACATTTTTCATGCGAGACACAACTAACATCATTCACCTACGATCTTCATCACTATCTTGATCATTACGAAGTTGATTGTGTTTTTTTAGATTTCTCCAAAGCCTTTGACAAAGTTTCCCATAAACTTCTACTTCATAAATTACAATCACTTAACATCGATTCGTGCATACTAAATTGGATTCATGCATTTTTGACTAACCGCCTACAATTTGTTACTGCTAATAATACCAATTCTAGCTCTGTTCCAGTTAACTCGGGTGTCCCACGGGGCTCTGTACTTGGCCCGCTGCTCTTTCTTATTTACATTAATGACTTGGTACTAAATATCTCCTTTTCCATCTGCCTCTTTGCTGACGATTGCGTAATCTATCGAAAAATTACTGACATATCTGACACTTTCCTTTTACAATCTGACCTTAATCTGATAAGACTATGGTGTAACCAGTGGCTAATGGAACTAAACACTGACAAATGCAAATCAATGAGAATATCACGTTCTCAAAATGTGTGTCATACCTACCATCTTAACAGTAAACCTCTCGCTGCAGTGTCTGTTTATAAATATCTTGGAGTTCATATAGCGTCTAACCTTTCTTGGAAGATACATGTCGAATACGTAGTTAACAGTGCTAACCGCATGTTAGGGTACTTGAAAAAAAAATTTCTTTCTCGCTCCGTCTTCATTAAAACTAACCATGTACAAAACGCTAATTCGTCCAAAATTGGAATACGCTGCAGCTGTATGGGACCCTGCTCACTCGTCACTAATTACCATACTTGAATCCATTCAAAACCGCTCAGCCCGTTTCATTCTGTCAAACTATCACCGCACAGCCAGCGTCACTACAATAAAAAACACGTTAGGTTTGCCATCCCTTATTCATCGCCGTAAAATATTTCGTTTGTGTCTTTTTCATAAAATATTCCACCAAAATGCTGTCCTTCGTCAAAAACTAATTAACCCACCATCCTACATCTCCGCTCGCATTGATTATAGTCATAAGGTCGGCATACCAAATTTCAAAACATCGTTATTTCAATATTCTTTCATGCCTCAAACGTCCTTGGATTGGAACCACCTTCCCGCCTCGACTGCCAACATCACTGATATTGTACTGTTTAAAAATGTTCTTACCAATATGTGCACATTGTAAATATTTATAGCTCACTCCCCTCTTCAATGTATTTACCTTGAGGGTATTTGAAATAAATAAATAAATAAATGTGCCGCTGTGGGAGGCGAACAGGGACAGTTTGCAGTGTTGTACACGTTCCTCAAAAAGAACGAAAGCTCGTTCCTCGTTCCTTCTGATTTTTGGAACGCGTTCCCGTTACAAGTTCCATATATGAAAAAGGAACTCGTTCCCGTTAGAGTTAAAAAGTGGAACGTATCGTTACATATAAGTTACATTTGTATTTTGCTGATTAACATATTTAGTTAGATCGCGCAAAATGTTATTCTGTTTTTTTTATCTATCCCATCAAATGGCAACATGCGAATTTGAATACCGTGATGGAAGGGCACCAGGAGAAGAAGACAAGCGAAAGCAGGGTTTCACTTGGTGATATATTCACTTTTAAAAATCTCAGCTTTTAACCTTATTCATGTTTGTGGTGGGCGATTCAGACGAGCCAAATGAACGGTTACTCCACATTGCACGAGCGTTTCACAACAACCTCACACTTTTCAACCTAACAAAGTGCCTTGTTCGAACTTAACAACAGTTGCTTCTCGATGTTGCTCCGCAAGACGAGCAACTGAAGAATAGGGTAGAGCTTTTGGAAGGTCAGTTTTGAAAACTACAAGTTCGTTTTTGTGAAGGTTGGATTGGTTGTTCAGTTTGAAGGTGGGGGACAAGTTGAAAAGGAATATAGGTCAATTTTTGTGTATCTTTTAAGTGACCAATGTTCGGGATACAAGGGTGTGCTCGATGTCTGTTAACCTGTTTTTTTTTTTTTTTTTTTTTTTAATGTAGGTCTCTTTGTGGAAGTTCAGCGATGGCTGTAGTCGGCCTTGAATTTTAGGGTGTATGAGGATTCGTAAAATCAAAAAGTAGCTGAGTTTAAAACGTCCCTCTTTCTGTGTCTTCCCTTCGACTAAAAGTTTTGCTTTTTGTACCGCAGCAATCTCGGGCACTGAAAAAAGAATCGACGTTCACTAGCGCTCCTGGACCCAACTGTTACCAAGCGAGAACCACGAAAAAATGAACCCTAAGATAAATAACCAAAAAGTTAACGAGATCCTGCTCTTCGTAAGGATATGGTTTTTATACTTTTTAATATTTCCCTCTTAGAAATAAAATAAAAATTACCCCACTGAACGAAAAAAAGGAACTACGTTCCTTTTTTCGTTCCAGTAAAAATGTAACGAGTTCCCGTTCCAGTTCCACGGTTGTAAAATGGAACGGCGGCGTTCCTTCGTTCCTCCTAAAAGGAACGCGTTCCAGGAACGCCGTTCCTTGTAACGCCGTTCCGTACAACACTGAAGTTTGTCACTTGATGTTCCTCGAGGGAGGCAAACAGGGATAGTTTGCCACTTGATGTTCCTCGAGGGATTGCACTTGATATAGGATTTTTGCCTTGTATGCTGGGCAGTGAATATCAGTCTATAAACCAACACACTGTTTACAAACAAGCCCGCTTTGCCCACAACAGGTGTGGGCACTGCGCATGCGCAGAAGCTAAATTTGGGAGGAATGAAGCGTTAGCGCATGCGCAGTACCTACAGCAGCGCCACCGCGGTCGTATGACGTCAGCAAGTTGAGTTGGTCTATATGACCAGGTATAGCACGCAGTAGATAATCACGTTGAATGTTTGCCTACACTAAACAAACATTTCTATTCAAAGACATTTATAGCTGCTGTCAAGCGCAGGCATTGGAATATATTCACTCGAAATAGGTCCGTAACCTAGCTACCGCAGGAAGTTCGTACACAAAGTACCACAACGAAAACTATCCGCAGGGATGTGATCGCGCGTGGGCAGAAACTCAAACCGGGAATTTCGGACATGTTTGAGAAAGATATTTGAAGTGATGTGTGTTCTAAAACGTTCAGCGAAGTATGCACGCGCCGACTCCGGGGTTGCCTCTATTGCTTAGGCATTTGAATTAGTGAACGGTAACTTGGCACGGACAAACTGCAGGAGGATGCAGACTGGTTGGCTAACCGGTCACCCTAAAGGCAGGTTGAACTTGGCATACAAGCACTTGTCTGTCTTAAAAGAGCCAGGAAATAAACGACGCTTCGGTGGAACGACACACGCCAGCCCACTTGTTGAAATCATTCTATCCTGCAGTTGTCCCAAGTTTTACCTGAAATCGCAGCGATCGCTTTTCCGTCTCCAACATATGTTAGGAAAGCCAGCGTCAGGGCAAAACGATATCGCCTGAAGCTTCCTGCCACTGTATCAAAAGCTCTGCAAGTCGCATTTTCGCATCGTAAATACCAGCGACGGCCGCTCTGCACTAAACTGCAAGATGGCGGCACGCACGAGACGGTCGAAGAATGGCGTTTTAAGAGTGGCCTATTTTAGTGGCTGTAGTCTCTCTTGAGGGATGTACTTCATAAGGGTCCCTCAATGTCCTTCTGTTTAGGGTGATGCCACCCTTTGTAGTACCCGATGCCGACAGCACGCGCTCACGGGTAAAATACAAAGAAATCGACGAAAACAAAATGTCGCCATAGCACAGTCAGCGCCACAAACGCGTCCAGGGACACGCTCTTTCACGCGCTTCTGAACAAAAAAAAAAAAAAACACAACAAAAAAAGTGTGGGACAAAATCGCCAAATGTCTCCTCCCTAAGCAAAGCGCACATGAAGGCACCCTAGGCTTCATAAAGGAAGTATATGAGACGAACCATCTACAAACTTCGCCCGCCGTCGCGTTTGCTTTGCTCGCGGCTCGACAGACGCACATTTCGGACCAGGACCAACTTGGTTCGGACACCGTGTGCAGGGCGGACGCCACCGGCCGAAATTCGTCGACTTTACGAGGCACATTCGCTTCATGGAGTCCAGCCTGCAAGTGCTTTTTTGCTCGCTCGCAAAGTGGCGATGGACTACGCACTCCAGAAATGTGCTTTGCGCAAACGGAGTCTCTTTGTTTTTTCTTTTTTTTTGGTAGATATTATAATCACAATTTGGGCGAATAACAACGTTCGTTTTTTCCGTTGTCGTCGCGTTCCTACTCCGAACGACGAAGCCTGCGGCTGACTGTGGCGGAAAAAGTGGGGATATATAGTTCCAAGCCCCGCTTTTCCCCGGGTGTTTGCACGTCGGCCTCTGTCTAATCGGATTAGGTGTTTGAATAACTGGCCACCTGCGTGGGTTGTTACCGGCGATCGAGATTTTAAACACGCACTTAAATGCACAGTGTTCGCTCGATAGATCGTTCGTACACGAGACCGGTCTTTTGGGCGTCGTCGGCACTCTTGATTCTGCCGCTTTGTGGTGCTGGCCGCTTTTCGATCAGAAGGGCAAGCGTCAAGCGAAACGAACTTCCAATAGTGGTCTCTGCACGGAAGATCTGTTTGAATAATCGTGGGTCTTTTATTTTCTTCGCTAAAATGGCATTTGCGATAGCAGGGTTTTTAGGTGAGGATGACGTATTAGGAGCGTCATTCCTCGAGTGTCTCTGAGGTGCGATGCTTTCTCATTCCGCATCCCTGCTCCTCATCCATATTGCCGCTCCCTGCCTTAACTGCGCGCATGAATCTTTTGAACCAAAAATGCATAATCCCACCGATGATCGCTTCCACGTACCATCTTAAAGATAGAGGGAGAGATATAATGAGTGAAGATTGTGGAGAGTTTGTCAGCCTTAGAAACGGCGCCGCTTACTCCATATAGTTTTATTTGAGTGACATTTGCGTGAAGGAATTGCTCACCTCCTGACTTCTCGATGTAAATGAAAAAAAAAAAAAAAACTTTCAAATGGCATGAAATACTCGTCTCCTGGTAGTCTTTTGGTGCGGCTCGCCCACGCATCGAAGGATAACGCAAAAGGGCAGAGGTTCGCCCTCAGACATCGTCGCCGCGGTCGAAACTCTACGTCGTCCGCAAGAGGAATCGAGCCGGACATGGCGGCGGCAGTGAGCGGTCGCTCCCGTCCAGTTTCCCTACGATGCTGGCGATGACAACAAAAATATAAACAAAAGAAAAAAAAACAACAACAAAGTCAGACGACGAAATCGAACGGGTCGAGAACGAAGGAGACGGCGCAGACTGCCCCTGCTCGGCGGTATACGAAGTAAACAGTCAGCGACTAACGGACGCGCAGCTAAGAAATGCTGCCCCAAAAATGGCGAATAAAAAAACAAAAAAAAAACATCAGAGATGTGCCGATGGTCAGAAAGTCTGAAGAATTGGGAAGCCCGGGAAGGGGTAAAGAAGGAGGTGGGGGGGGGGGGGGTACGCGCAGCGCAGGAAAGCAGCAGTGGCCGTGGCGGGGTTGCAGCGCATGCTCGTTGCCTGCTCGGTCTCGGCGTCGAGCGCGTGGCAGGAGTCGGTGCAGAGAACATCGCCGCCGCACGCAAGAGACAAAGATCACAACAAGTACGCGCCTAAGGAAACATGCGCAGCAAGAAGGGCGAGCTCGGACGAGGGAGGAAAGAAAAAAAAAGAGAGGAATCACTAAGGGCTGAATGTCTAGAAAGTAGGATAGGGAGGAAAAGTAGAAACGACGGGCTGGTCCGAAAGGAAAAAAAAAAGGAAAGGGATGAGGCAAAAGAAACTCCCTGAGGGAAGACGAAACTGGGAGAGCTTGCCTCTCCGGTCGCTTGGGTATTTTCGCTCGTTTTGCTTTCGTGTTTCGTTCGGGAGAAGAAAAGTTTTTTTTTCTCTTTGTTTTTTACGTATGTTCGCGCACGGTGAAGGCCTCGCTGGCCGGACGAGCCGAAAGGCGACCGGAGGCACGAGCACGAAGAACAAGTAAAAAGGTTAAAAAAAAAAAAAACTAGAAAAAAACGAGGATGGGTGGAGGCAAGCCTGTTGTTGCGTAAGCTCTGCTCTGCCCACCCCGCAGCTAGCTCGCTCGCCGGTCCCCGAGTCGCTCCTCTTTTATTTTTTGTTCCCTTCTGCCGCATTTCTTTTACTTCCGCCGGCGCGCAAGTTCCCCCCCTTCCGTCGGTCGTCTCTGCCGCCACCGTCGTGCCGCTCCTAGAATCTCCTGCTCTCGCTTTCTTGTTGTTTTCCTACTTCTCTTTTTTTCTTTTCTTCCCGCCGCTCCGCGGTGTCCTTTCTGTCTTCTCATTATTTTGGGTGCCGGGTGCGAGCCCCAAACCCCGAGTAGAAAAAGAGAGAAAGAGAGAGAGAGGACCGGCGGTCCTAGCCTCCCCCAGTCGTCCTTGCCAGCGCGCTCCCTACGCGGCAAGCTTCATTACAACACTCGCGCGCGGAGCGGCGTAGCCTCACCCGCTCGCTGGCCGCTGCTCCACCCACCACCCCTAGCGGCGGATAGCGGAAACTTTGGTAGGGGGACAACGCGGGCCACGCAACTCTTTTTGGACTGGGTTTTGTTGCTTTGAACCTTTGTCTTTCCTGCTTAGCTCTTTCTAATTTTGTTTTCTGCTTAGTTTAAGAGGTGGAGGGGATAGTTCGCTGCCGTTTTTCTTTTTCTTGTTTTGTTCTCGGCTGCTTTTGTCTTTTTGGTGGTAAGTTTTTTTGCTTTTTTGTTTTTTTATCTCCCGCGTTGCGAACTGTGTTGTCGTTGCCGTTGGTGCTTGGATCTGATGGTGAGGTGGGTTGTTTTGCTGGTTTTGTTTTCGGTGGCGTTGTGATTTGCCTCTCTGTTGGTGTCGAGCTCGGTTTGTTTAGTTTGGGCGCCGAGTTTTTGCGTGACGCAGTCGAGGTCCACTTGCTCAGCTGCGACGTTGGCGTTGGAGTTTCGGCGTCGTTGTAGAGTGTGCCAGCAGATACGGGCTTTCCCTTTTTTTACTTTACTCTTTTTTTTCAACCACGCCTAGCGCTATATCCATTTGCGCTTTGGGCTTGAACTGAGGTTGTTTTCGTTTTGCCTTGCCCAGAAACAAAAAAAGTTTCGCGGTACTCGCTTTTTTGCATTGTATGTTTTTTTATCGCTGTATTGCTTGGGGATGAACGAAATAGATTCGAAGAAACATTAAAAAATAAAGGAAAACTTTCAAAATAGGGCCAAGGAAATGTGGCTAGACAAAATATATAAGGCGAGCTAAATCTCGATAGTCAAACGAACGTCCTTTATACACATTTTCGCCTATTACGCAAGTTGTAACAAAAAGGGGGCTAATTAAATTTCCGTTTCTTTCGACGTGAGTGTTCAGTTCGCGAAATATTTTTGTTAATGTTTTTTTACGATTGATATATTATTATTAGACGCGCATTTATTGGAAATATTATTTCCGATCCCGTCTACTGACATCAGAAAAAAGTATGGGATCGCGCGCTTTCACAAAAAAAAAAAGTTATGAGAGGATTTGCAGACAGAACTAACTACATAAACATTTAGAAACAAAATGTCTAGTTTACACAAAATGATTAAACTAACTGGCAAGTTACCCAGAGGGTATCTGATAAGGCAGTTCCGTTGCGTTTACTTTTCCAACTTCCCCTTGTAGGGAAAGCTCAAGAGCGATGGACAATGTCAATAAACACTCGCTAGCTCCACTTTTTTTTTTTTGCCTGAAATAATATTTTTATTTATTATTATTATCGATATTATTTATTATAATTTATAAACAATATATAAAGATTTCATATATAAACCGGGGTTTCCTTATGCAGTTCAATGGTAGTTGCTCTTTAATCGAGACGTTACGATGCTGTCGCATTCGTCGAAAAAACAATTAAGGAATGGTTTGAAGAGTGCTCAGTCCCGACCGGAAGGACCTACGTCTCGTCGTATCTCGTTAGTTGACCTGTTACGACGATAATCCACCGATTCCCTGACGTCGGTGTAGGAGCGGACCGAGGAAATTATAGGCATGCTACTGAGATAGTGAAAACTGGCCCTCTCGTGCTAAAGCTTGATTTCGGAAAATGTAGATACGAAATGTCTCCCCCCCCCCCCCCCCCCACTTTCCCCCTTTAAAAAAAATGAAGAAACACACCTTTGTTTATTGCAAAAACAAGCTACGCAATGCCGAACGATCTCTGTCTCTGCCGAAATGGAGCGCAAGTTGCCAATGCTTCAAAACTTGCCGTTATTTGATTAAAATGTTTTAGGCGATTTTCAAAAATTCAGATGGGAAAATTGCGGCAGACGAAACCCACCAATACATGGACATGAATGGCGTCATCTACCGAAAACTATACCTATTTTTTAAGTTAAATTTTACAAAAATCGCTTAATTATAGCGTTTGAACAGGCTAACGACTAGTTGAAAAATGTTTTGCCTATGGTTCAGACAACTTGCGCTACATTTGGGCGGACACGAAGCGGTCGACAATGCGTGGTTTCAGTTATGGGCGAGAAAAACACTAAATGTTTTACAGCGAAGCCGTTTATGGCTAGGGTTCCGTGGATTTTTTGTATGCGTCAAGAAAAACTCGGAGAGGACTCGCACCGCCTTCTCTTTGGCGTCGTTCCAAGCGCCTGCGTGAATAGTTTCCTTTCCTTCCGACGGGGGGTGGTCCCGTCGCGCGTGTCTAGTTTCCTCCGGCTCCTCGGGGCGGCGATCGTCCTCGACATGTGTGTGCCTACCTTTTGTCACGATGACCACCGATCAAGACAATAAATATGTTCGTACCTTTGTTCAAAATTCTGTGTCACGTCTGCGTCGCGTGCTGAACAGCTTCCCTGGTCATCCAGCTTCACAGAGTGGAATGGCTCATGATTGTTCCATTTTTGTTCGGGAATACGCTGTACAGAAAGACAGTTTCCCGTTAAAATCGAATGTAACATTTTGTCAAGGACAAGTAGACTGACCGAGGAAGTGAAGAAATCATAAAAAGACAACAGATGAGCGAGGAAACTAATTTGTGTCTTTGAAATTCGAATTACAAATAGGACTTTAAGCAGCACCAACACTGCACGAAACAATCAGATGCGGGACAGAGGTACGCACTGCTTGTTCCCGAGCACAAATAATTTAACCATCTTTTACTCAATTTGTTTTTTTTTTCGTCCCAAACCAAAGAAGGGCACCTGTCGCGCCCCAGCGGAGGACTGAGGATTCATTTGAGCCACACCTGCGTATTTTGTGGCGTGCAAGCCTAATCTCTGTTACATGGCGCCTTCTTAACCTCCGTCAGATGGCGGGGTCCTCGGCGGGGATTCGAACCCGCCGCCTGGGGATCTGTAGGCAAAGCTTGCAATAAAAAAAAAGTATGAGAGATTGTTAGACAATTGCGTTGCATACGTGAAACGTTTTAGCATCACGAACGCTTAGCGACACTATGAGTTTCACGTATGCAAAACAACTGCCTCGATGATTGTTCCCACAATGAATTGACGCTATCACTAATCTGGCTGAAAAAACCTGGCTATCTTCCATAGCCTTCCATGCCCTCGAGCTCCTCTCACTCCGTGTACACACGTGGTCGAGCTCCTCCTCGTCTGCCTCTCTGGTCACGTGAAATCCCCCGTTAACGTATCAGCATCGAGCTTCGCGGCCACGCTTATCAGGCTTCTCGAAATGCGCAGCAACCAGCCAAAGATCCTTTCGCGCTAAAAATGTGGCGGGAAGCGTCGGGGAATAGTTATCGGCGAGATATGAACTTTCGATTACGAAAACAATTTAGTCTAGTTTCCCTTCTCAGAGTAATGGCCTTTGGAGGACCGCAAAGATTTTAGTAGTGGTACCTTAAAAAAAAAGAAGAAGAAGTAATTTATAGTGTTGAAATAACGCGCACAATTTTAGGTAAAGGAATTGCTTCCTACAATAATTGTAGAATTAACGACATTAAATTTATAGGAAGCATAATTTTTAATTTTATTTTATAGTTTTTTTGGTTGGGGGGGGGGGGGGGAAGGGATTTTGCTTTTCACCCATGTCAAAACCTTTATAATGTATTTGGGCACGCAGTATGAATTAACGTCACCAATGGGAGAATGTCGGTGATTTCGTTTTCCATCATTTTGTGTACCTCCGTAAATTTTCAAGGCCCGGGAACTGTTTAAACTGCGTTTCGTGACTCACGTGTGACAGGACGTTGAACAAGGGCCGAGAATTACTCGCGTGAGTCGTGACTAAGAATAATTTGCTCCAATAACCGACTGCTGCTTTTCCATAAAAAAAATGAGCCATTCTTTACTGTTTCAGTTTCGTAACATGCCCGATAACTCTGAGCCTTCAACGAAAAAATAAAATAAAATCAAACGACACATTGTAAATAAGAACACTTGTTTTTTTTATTTTTTTTATACGCAACGAAATTATGTCGAGCTTTTCGGGACACGCGAGAAGGACAACCTCAAAACACAGTACAAAGGTATAATACAGTACAGGAAACACAAAACCCATGCCATCAAAGCGATCCCGTCTGCCGCTGACGACCCAGCGCAACGCATCGAAACAGGCACACAGACAGTAGACAGCCATCCGAAACGGAAAAGGAGCCTCCCTTCCTCCGCGCCAATTAGGGAGAATACGAATAGGCCGGCGAACGTACGTTTCCGCCGGCGTCCCAAACTCGCGACAAATAGCAACAGCAGCAGCAGCAAACGAACGCCCTCTCCCTACGACCCGAACGACCGCGCGTTGTGTTGCTCGCTGACCGGCTGCTCCTGCTACTGCCCGCTGCAGCATGCCTCGAGCTCACCCCTGCTGCTTTACTCCGCCGTTCACATTACGATGGACCGCGGTGGACGCTACGAGCCAGCCAATCCAATGGCGCGTCAGTGTCCCGTGACATTCGAGAGACGCGGTACGTTCGCAGCGCTGAATTGACCGGGTTGGCTCATCGTGGCGTCCGCTGCGGTCCATCGTGAGGAAAGGTGGAAGGAGGTGTTGGGCACAGCGTAGAACTGTTCACGGGGTCAGGCGTCGTCGTCGTCGGGGCACGGAAGCGCCCCCACGCGACCGGGTCATTACCGTGCACCGTCGTGGAGCGCACACCGAATCCTGTCCGTCTCTAAGCTGACAGTGTGGTGGAAAGCTGAGTGCACTCGTTCTGCCCGTCGTACGTTTCTCTTATGCCTCGTGATCCCCCTCTCGCCCATATCCACGCGAAGAGGGCAGGGTCGGGCGACGAAGGCAAGGCAGGTGATTGGTCCGGCGAGCTCGTACCTCCCACCGCACTGTCAGCTTAGGGCCGAACCGACCCCTTCTTCGCTGACCCCCACCCCCAACCTTTCCCCAAACTTCCGAAATTCCCCTTTACCCGTTCCCCATGTCCTTCGAGGCGTCGCGTCGGGGCCAAACTATTTGGGGAAGTTGGGGGACCTCCGAGCTCCCTTTGTCTCCTTCGCGAGCTGCTCGCGGTGGTGGTCAAGTTGGGGGAGAGTTCTTTCTCTCTCCCTCTTTTTACTCGCAGGTTCCTCGGGGATGCCTAGGAAGGGGTGGACGGTTGGTTGAGCTTGCGCGGTGGGGAGGCGGAGGGACGGGGGAATACGTGCGAGGGAAAATGGGGAAGAGAGATGGGGACAAGATGGGTTCTCGAGGAATTCACTCCTCGACTGGGTTCCTTCCTTGCAATCCGGCACCGCCGGTCGACTTCTCGACGCCCTTATTTTCTCGTGACTCTCGTCGAGCTTCAGCGTGTTTGCCGCTTAGCTCGTGTCGGGAATCCACTAACGATGATGTCACGCGCAGGACTAGAGGTGATATCGGCCCTCCAGAGCTATCTACAACCTTGCCTCCCAAATACTTAGTTTTGTTTTTTTTTTTCGCCTAAAAAAAAATCTGCATAGCCGAACACTCATTCTCCGCCAAAATTCAGCGCTCGCGGTCCTAAGCAGCTCTCAAAGTTTCAGAACTAACCGTCATTTCTTTCGAAAGTTTGGGTAATTTTTAGAACTTTCAGTTGGGAAAAGGGGGCCCATTTTCGTCCGTTTTCTTCATTGGGCGCCATTTAGCTCCATGTATTCGAGACCTCCTTGCGCCGCCATTTTCCCGATTGAAAATTTCAGAAATCACTTATAACTTTTGAATGAGATAACCGTTAGTTATGAAACTTTGGCGTCTGGTGTGAACCTCTAGTGCTACATTTGGGCGGAGAATGAGCGTTTGGTGATGCGTAATTTATTTTTGCGCTGAGAATAACCCCGGTAGATTTATTTTTACACCCTGTATGTGTCGTGTTACGGACAAAGAAAAAATGGGTCTATCAGACATGGTACGTGGTAGAGCTCTTCTGTTTGTCAGAAGCGTCGAAACCTGCCATACTTTTGCCGCTTGTCGGTGAATGCCAGAATGCTCGGCGATCAACAATTGGAATCGGCTGAGAAGAATTCCGGGTGCCTTCCCCGGGGGAGGAGGGAGCGCGCTCTTTTCAGTGAAGGTCGGAGGATCGAAGCAATAATCCCAAGCTGCACGACGTCTTCTCCGCAATCAGCCTCCGCCGGACTGCGGGCCCCTCGGCGGGAATTCGAACCCACCGACCGGGGATGTGCATGGCCGGTGCTTCGATAGCCATCGTGGAGACTGTCTTCATTGTACGCTCGCCTTGGGTTCTCAGCTATGTGATGTTATGCCAATGAACGCTGGTCGCGTTTGCAGAACACAATCAGAGTGCAAAAAGATGTAGACGGTCGTCGATTTTTTTTTTTTTAAGTTCCGATTTTACGGCATTCCGATTTTACGCATCTTTAATGCCCCCCCCCCCCCCCCTTTTCCGCTCGTCGATAAGATTCCCTTGCTTCACACCTTGTTTGTTTATGATGTATTCTCAATAGTTTGTTTTATGTTATAACGTCCAGTGCAGCCGCGCATTCAACTCGGTTCGTTTTCACCAAAGCTTAGTTTTTTTTTAATGATTCTCATTTAGATCAGGCTAGCCAACACATGTACTTCATTATAATCATCTGCCAGTCGACTTTTTTTTTTCCCTCAAATTTCTGCGTTTATTTTATTCGGCTAACAAACAATCCGTCTGACCTTTCTTGAAATCCATCCCAATGAGACAGACGCAAAACATAACGGTTCGACACATATGCAGTTAATTCGAGCTCAATTTCAAGCAAACAGTTGCGCGGTGTGTATATATTTGACGACCTTGATAACAAGAAATAGGGAAGGAAAGAAAAAAAAAGATAAGAAGGAAAAACTATAAAATCGGATATCGCCTTGTGTGGTGAAGGATCCTTCAAAACAGTGGATAAAAGGAAGACCTTCCCGACTGCGGATAAGAAGAGGAGGAAAGCACAGGCGTCATGGCCTTCCATATAGAGGCGCGGTAACAGTCGGAGGTTGACACACAAACACGAAAAACAACGGCAGAGCTAAGCAACACACACACGCACGCTCATACACACATAAAAAAAAAAAACGAGGTGAAGGGAATATAACAGCATCTTCGAGGAAAACAGCGCTTGAGAGCGTGATGAAATGGTTATGGGGACTGAATTTATGAGTCAGTTTGGCAGTATAAGAGGACATTTGAGTAGACGGTCATCGTAACCCGGTTAATGTGATAAGCGACAGTCCACCGGCGCGTTTGCTCGTACATGGCGTTGTTGTCGGTTATCGTTATCGGAGTTACCGAAACCGTCTACTAAAACTCTCTGGGATCTCTCCGTTTCACCTTCTGATGTACCGCAACGGACGTACGGGCCGTAGGGAAAAGAGGAGCGTTAGGTTAGTCACCATGGCATGCGTGGAACACTGGATTGTTTAACGTGGCTCCTGGCCTTCGACGTAATACATGGTGCCAAGGTGAAACAAAATATATCATGTGTTCGTGAGTAAGTGCGTTCGTGCTTCCTAAATTCAGCTACCGCGTGACCCACAAAAAAAAAAAATAAAATATCTCCAGCGACCCCCTTCTTCCCTCCCTCGGCTTTTCGCCATGGCTCAGGTTGTTACACTCAGCCACAGTTGCCGTATCCCAGTTAAGGTCCGTTTATACTCCAACGTAACGTCGGCGGGCGCGGCGAGCGTGCACAGATACTGATTGGTCGCAGATATCGAGTTCCTGATTGCCGGCCAATGAAAGGCGCGCGTTCTGCGCTACGCTGCGTTCACTGCGCTCAACGTCGGAGTATAAACAGCCCTTTAGAGTGAATTACAGGGCATGAACAGTAATGTACAAACTTGAGGCACGTAACCTTAATTGACGGGTAATGTAGACCAACACGCGACACCGACGTCACGCGGCTGCGTTGACGATGCTGTCGGCATGGTGCAGGCACTTCACCTCGTTACAGTTACCTCATGCGATTATGGTTTCTGCACTGCGCATTACCCGGACCTGCTGTGGGCAAACACGGGCTTGTGTGTAAGCAGAGCGCGGGTGTGTAGACAAAGTAAAACAGCCGGGTTAAACCACGCCAAAAAGAAAAGAAGCGCATCCACTAGGTGTCATTGTTCATAGTAGCTTCGTTCGATTTACCTGCACCTCCTGCACCGGTGCAAAGAAGTGTGGGCCAGTGTACTTCCGGTATGTGCATTGAGGTACGACCGGAAGTAGACTGCCCCACACTGTCCTGCACCGGTGCAGGAGGTGCAGGTAAGTCGAGCGAAGCTAATGACTGAAGTGAGCATGGTCATTAGAGCAGTTTCTCAATACGGGGACGCAGTTTGGACGCTCCAACTCTCAGTTCCGGCTCGGCGTTGAGCTGCGACGTGCACTTTGTTTTGATCGACGCCACTGCGGAAAAGCCAAATTCTCAAATTGTTTTTTTTGTGTGTGTTTTTAAGTTTTCTTTTATGTCCAAGGAGCCAGCCCAATGGCAGTTGGAAGCAAAGGAAAAAAGACAACGAAGTGAAGACGTTGTTCGACCAGTGCGTTTGTCGCCATGTTGGCGTTGCTCACCGTGTTCCGATAATAAACGGAATTATAAGTAAACACTGGCGTCCGTACTGTATGAGCTGCTACAGAAAGACACTCCATGGGCAATGGTAAGAAAGACATCAGCAAGCTTTTGAAGAGCTCAAGGAACTGATCCTGAAAAGGACAGTCCTGGCGCACTACGACGAGACAAAGCCACTACTGATTTCATGTGACGCCTCACCGTATGGTGTAGGTGCGGTGTAGCCCAGCAGGAGAGTCAAGGCAGGGAAGCACCGATAGCCTTCGCGTCCCGGACATTGGGTGCTGCTGAGCGCAACTACGCTCAACTTGATCGGGAAGGCCTTGCTGTGGTGTTCGCAGACAACCAGTTCAACAAATATATTGCGGTACGACCGGTAACCTTCGTGACCGACCACCAGCCACTACTGGGAATTCTCGGACCGCAGAAACCGGTACCCCAGATACTTTCACCCCGCCTGACACGCTGGTGTCTAAAGCTTGCAGCCTACGACTACGACCTGAAATACCGAGCCGGCAAGTTGCATCAGAACGCATGACGCGCTAAGTAGGTCGCCGTTAACAGATCGCATCGAGGAACCTCACGCTCCTGGTGACATCCTCATGTTCAAAGCCCTTCCAAGTCCTCCTCTTACAGTCGAGTTGGTGGCAAGATTAATGCTGGAAGATGCCATCCTCTCCAAACTTTACAAAGCGATTCAAGAGGGCACGGTACAGGAATTGAAGGGAGACGACTTCACCGCTTATCGCAGAAGAGCCACAGAGTTGGCAATTCATCGCGGATGCATCACCTGGGGCGCAAGAGTCGTCATGCCAACAGCAGCCCACAAGCAAGCAATGGCACTGGTTCACGCAGGCCATCGAGGAGTCGTGGCCATGAAAACCTGTGCGCGCAGGTATTTATGGTGGCCAGGTTTGAATGACGACATTGAAACAACAGTTGGAGCATGCGAGCCATGCCAGCGCACGCAGACGAATCTGGCAAAAGCTCCGATTCCTTCGTGGACGAAACCATCGGCACCATGGCATACGCTCCATGTAAATTTTGCTGGTCCCTTGGAGGGACGTACATACCTTTTTGGTACTTGTGGATACCTATACTAAGTGGGTAGAGGTGAGACAAGTAGCTCGCCCCCATTAGGAATCGGTCATTGATGTACTGCACTCACTGTTCGCGACATTTGGGATACCACACAAGGTGGGGTCAGACAACGGAACAGCGCTCGTGTCTGTCGAAATACAGAACTTTTACAAGGACAATGGAGTTCGGTACGTAACGTCGGCTCCGTATACCATCCCGCTACCAACGGTCAGGCAGAGTGATACATTGGCGAGTTGAAGAGAGCGCTGGACCGAAAACCGTTTGCATCGGTGGAACTGAGACTTTCACGGTTCTTGTTCCGTCACCATTGTACGGTCCACCAATCAACAGGTGTTACTCCAGCTAAGGCCATGTTTGGTCGGGAACTACCAACTCTCCTCGATCGCCTCGTACCGACAGCAGGGTCACCAATAGTAACAGAAAAGTTACCGCCAAACAGGCAACTGCAACCCGGAGAAGAAGTAATGGTTCGGCAGTTTTTGAAGAAGCCCAAATGGATTCTGGCACCATAGTTAGACCAATGGGTCGACGTTCGTGGCTTGTTAAGTGTGAACCAGATTTGCAAACGTCGCCTAGAAGAAGATGCAAATAATGGGGCATCCGCGACGCTCACACGGGGCATGGGCCAGGACGATGAAGAACCAGAAACTACGGCACCAGAGAGGCAGCTAGACAGAACGGCTCCGCGCAGATCTAACCGGACGAGACGGCCACCCTCCAGGTACCGCGTCTGAGGGGGGAGAGATGTTTTTTTCAAGGAGGGGGGGGGGGGGGCAGCCCAATGGCAGTTGGGAGCAGAGGACAAAAGACGACGAAGTGAAGACGTTGTTCGACCAGTGCGTTCGTCGCCATGTTGGCGTTGCTCACTGTGTTTTGATAATAAAGAGAATCATAAGTAAATATTTTCTAACCGCTTTGCGACTCACACAGTTCGGGAAACACTGATATACCCAACTTCTACGCGGTCCAAGGAAAACTTTGAACTCGGATGTACAGGGTACTTTAGGCGCGGATCAGGGCATTTCAGGATGCGGCGAAGGATCGACATTATATTTCTGGCCACAAAGTCCGGGTTCTGGGTGCTTTGATGCGAACAAGTAAAAATAACTAAAATATGATATGGATAAACTGTGGGGAGTTAAAAAAAAAGCGGCCTCACATTTCTTCCGTAAATATTTTTAATGAACGTCGATGCTTTTATGCACGAGCGCGTACGTGCACGCGAATACGCATCTGTGAACCCGGACGCAACAGCGAACTATATAAGAAATTAAGCCAATGAAAACAAAGGAAGAATCGAAGGAACTAAAAAGATGCTGCAGACTGGTGGAGGATACCGATAATAGAAAAGCCGAACGAAATAATAATGTCCAAGACAACAACTCCGACGCGGGCACGAACATAAGAAGAAGAAAAAAAGATAAAAAGAAGGAGGTGCACGGATAAAGCGGGGGCGACTCATGATCGACAGAAAAAAAGAAGAACATACAAATAAACTAGAGAGCGTCAGACAGAGAGCAAAAGAAAGTTTCGTGGATGGGGAGGAGTGGGAGGAAGAGAGGAGCGGCCGTGTAGAGAAAAGCAAGAAATGCGGGGCATCCGTTGTCTCGCCGCCGGCGTCGACCGGTGCGTCAGCAGCGCTGCGGCCCTTCCTCGGCCCCCTCTCGAGGTTTCGGCTCTGGGGTGGACGTGGGTGGGTGGACGAGCCGGAGAAGGAGGGAGAGGAGGCTGCGTCCGCCATTAACGTGCGACGGCGGGCGGCCCGGCGTCGAGGGACGTTGCGCCGCGCGCGCGTGTGTGAGCGTGCGGGTTGGGGTGGGGTGGAGGGAGACGAGGGGGGAGATGGCGGCGTGCTCGGACCCTGGGCTCATCGATCATTGGCCGCTGCGCACCTTCGATCGACCGTGGAGCCCCCACTCACCCCGCGGGTACACGCTCGCCGCCTCCACCGTCGACGAGGCCGGCGACGACGACGAAACGACGACGGCCAACTAAAAAACAAACCAACCAAAAACGAAGAAGAAAAAAAAAAAAGCTAGCGCAGCAGAGAGCTCGGATCGGTCCGGCGCGGCTCGGATCGGGGGCTTGGGCTCCAGCTTGGCGAAGATACAAAAGAAAAAGAAAAAAAAAGCAAAGAAAAAAAAGGGGAAGTACTGGGGAAGCCAGGCGAGATAGGAAGAAAAAAAAAAAAAGGAGGCGGGTCGTGCGCGACAGCGGCGCGTTAGCGGCCTGGCGAGCTGCGAGAGACCCTGTCGGCCCTGCTCCCTAAAGCGGGAAATAAAAAGAAAAACGGGGAAGTAGTAGGGCATAAAAAATACGAAAGGGGGACAGCAGAGCGGCAGGCGGCGGCGGCAGCGACGGTAGTGAGAGTAGCAACGAAGAAGAAAAAAGTAAAGACGCGGACAGCGTCGATATACAGCGACGCCGAAGGGAAGGGATACGTGGGGAAAGAAGGGAAACAGCGCGACTAGATGAGTTGGGGAAAAAAAGTTGCTCCCGAACTCCCGATCCCCCAAAGGCAGAGGAGAGCGGGGAAGGAAACTGCGCTCCGAGGGAGGGAGAAAGAGAAGGGAGGAGGGAGACGCCCCGTATGAATCCGCCCCGCGAGCGAGGGAAGATTCGGCGGCGGCCCGTGGCGCTCTGAGTCAGAAGTGCACGTCCCCATGGGTCAGTGGGGGAAAAAAAAGTAAGGAAAGAGGAACGACGGGACGCCGGGACTGCGGTGTTTGTCGTTTCGGTCCCGTCGAGTGTGTTGAGGGCCCTGCCTAATGCCGTGAAAGTTGGCGAACCATCTAACTTTTAAAGTTGGGGTGAGCGAGAAGTAACTGGAAACGAATCACGCAGTGTCGTTCCAAGTTTCGACACTGTCACAAAAAAGAACCTGTTATTGTGGCTTTCCCTTGCACTGCCAAAGCCATGTAACAATAAGTTGTTTCTTTTTTTACCTACCGAGACTAATTACATTTTTTTGAATAACTGGATTTTACGATCTTCCCGGCGTGCTATTTAGAACCCGTGAATCAAAAATTAATATTGCGAAAGCAGCAAATGAAGGAGATGCTAAAGCCACCATTAAAAGTTCTCAGCGCATCTCTGATTGGCGTGATGTCACAACGGAAGACTCGCAGCCTAAAAGACAGAGTATGTTTCAAATGTGTTTTCTTTTTCTGCTTGGCGAGTGTTGGATTGAGCTTCCACTGCGTTCATTTCACACCATCCAGCATGTCCTAATCTGCCTAATCCGTTAGTAATAAAGCTGCACCCCCGAATGCCATCACCTTTTCTGTGTTACCAGTATGAACTTTCAACTCATTAAATGTGATGAGGACTAACTTAAACATTCCATAACTTCGCGAGAAAAAAAAAAGTATTTCTTGACCTACTATCGTGGTTACAGTCCAGTCGTGTCTATAGGTGGGTTGAATCATTTTTGAGGGAAATCTGCGACCGTCAAAGTTTCGCTGAATGTTCCCCTCTAATCGTTTTGTGTTTTGAGTTCCAGTCAGTTCAGAAAAATTGTCCTGCATCCGTGCGTAGTCCCGTTTGTCAGGCCGCCTCAAAGTGTGAAACGCTGCTTG
Organism: Ixodes persulcatus; assembly: GCA_013358835.2. NCBI lineage: Eukaryota > Metazoa > Arthropoda > Arachnida > Ixodida > Ixodidae > Ixodes > Ixodes persulcatus. The sequence continues at coordinate 545,223 of JABSTQ010010026.1, forward strand.
ACGCCTCATTTCGTTTCTAATGACAATGCTATGACCATTTCTCCGGGATCACCACCCAATATAAAGAGCCTGGAACGCTCGTGGCCGAAACGTTATCGAAGATTTTATATTTCCTGATAATATCTGTTGAAATTAGTTGCCAGGACTTCCTTTAATCCCGGCTCGGCGCGTTTAGATTGATCGCCCTGTGCTAGGGTTCAGTTTTGTAATCCCCAAAGGCACTCGAATGAAGCGCGTTACAAGAGAGGGATTTAGTACAAAAATTAATGGCGAAAGTTGCCGAATAACAGCTCGGTTAGTTACGAACAAAAGAATATTTACAGGTGACACTAAATACACTGCCCTTCGGAGAAACTACCCTTCAGCCATGCTGTTACCTAAAATCAGCGTTGCCAGCTATTGGAAGCTTTATCTGAAATCGTAGGAGACGCCTTTTCGTTCTCCAAAATCGCAGACACACTCGGCGACAAAGCAAACTCGCATCGCTTGAGTTTTCTTGATAAGGTGTCTAAAACTAAGAAAGTCATATTTTCGAATCGTAACTATCGCCAATACGCCCTTTTCAAAAGTTTAACAAGCAACAATGGGCGGTCACCATTGCTTGGACGACGCTGAAGCAGCGTTCGGCGAGAGGAAATGGGGAAATGGAGTGTCAATATTATGTAGCGTATTTAGTGGCTCTTTTTTTGTGCCTTGCGAGAACAAATGCTTGGAGACCGAATGAGACGGGTATGTGTTAACTGTCTCAGGTGCAGGAAATTGTAACTATACTTATTCGAACTTGGTTTGTTGTTTAGCTCTCACTACTATTTTTTTTTTTACGTCAGGAGTCACGAAGTACGGGATAGTATTCCAGGGAGCAGGAATGAATTATTAATGATAATGCAAAACAAGAGTTGCGAAACTACTTGCGTTTTAATTGTAGATTTATGTGTTCTGGCAGTCCCTTTCAGCTTCGGCATTGTTGGTGGGAAAACCTTGTAAACAGCACGCCACGTGCACCGTATTTTCCGCGATATAGTCCGCACCCGTTGTATACGCCTCGCAAGTGGGCTCATTTTCGTCTTCTGCGCATGAGAAAGGAAGTAGCGGTGACGTCAAAACGCCGAGCCCTGATTGGCTGATCGCGACCCCCTATCTGAGCGTCGTCTGCTCCTTTGCAACGTCGTCTGCTCGCAACGTCGTCTGCGTCTGTCTTACCTTTCCTGCGACTTTCGGAAGTGCAGGTCTTTACGAGCGAGCTCGACTTCGCCTTTCAGAGAGGGCAGACGAAATAAATCGAGCGGTACGTTGTTTTTAACAACTAGCAGACGCGCATCAAGGAGAGAAGTCAAAGGACTCACTGGCGAGGTGTCCCGAGGCGCCGAGGTTTGTTTGCTAAGAACCGAGAGTGAGCGTGTTAGTGTCCGCAAGTTCCCTCCCAAATACTTTTTCCCTCCTTTCGTGTGCGGCGAGACTCCTCATTCTTTAACGGCGTCGGCGGGTCGGCGCAGTTAACATCGTCTGCTAGTCAAAGCGATGGCTGCTTTACCTTTCCTGCGTCTGTCGGAGATTCACCGCTTTTTCACCGGCGAGAGTCACCGCTGCCTTGGAAAACACTGAGATGACAAGAGGAGGAGATTGAAGGGTTCACAAGGGTCGCGCGGGCATATTCCATTCAGCACGCCAGCCGGTCGTGGGCAGACGGTCTTGGCCAAGGACCGTCGGAGCACCGCTGTGCCTGCTAGGCCTATCTGCCGAGCTCGCTTACTCGGGGTCGGTGGAATCGTGGCCGTTGGGGCATTTCCCGGGTGTTTGTGGATCCAGCGTTCTTGTTCGTCGTGGTTTATTTCAAGTACGTTTTACTTTTTTTTTGCTGCTTGTAGTCGGGACGCGTGAGAAGAGCACGTACAAAAATAAACGTCCGTTGATCGTCGCGACCAAGTAACTGAATGACGCTGTCGGCTATGCTGAGTTGATCGTCGTAGGATTCCGTCGTAACCTGAGCAAAACTTACGATAATTTCGTTTCGTGAATACGAATTTGTTCTCACGTTTTGTCTTACGCACTCTTTTGGCGTAAGATGGTTTTGTGAATCTGGCCTCTGGACTTCCGAAAGTCGCAGGAAAGGTAAGACAGACGCAGACGACGTTGCGAGCAGACGACGTTGCAAAGGAGCAGACGACGCTCAGATAGGGGGGTCGTGATCAGCCAATCAGGGCTCGGCGTTCTGACGTCACCGCTACCCCCTGCGCAAGAAGCAGACGAACTTGCCCTCCGCATAGTTCGCAGAGACAAATTTGGGGTAAAAAGTAAAAGTTTCCGCTTAAATAGTCCACACTCGGTGCATAGTCCGCACGCCGTGCATAGTCCTCACCTGGTGCTTAGTCGACACGGAAATCTTCTCACCACACCTTGACAAATGTTTGCTTTCTTAGCTCACAAAGAAGCTCGCATTATACATAAATCATCATTAACATACTCTTTCATTTACTAAATTCGTCACGTCTCGTCACAATAAACGACATTAAAAAAAAACGAAATTCCTGTATAGTCCGCACAGCCTAAAAGTTTAACTTTTAAACACGTATAGTCCGCGGACTATAGCCCAGAAAATGCTGTACATAAATAGCGCTAAATATCACTTGCAAACACTCGCTAACAATTTTTTTGCAATGCGAAACTTAGGATACAGATTGTTGCGGCGTTGACGCTGAGTGAGGGTTCATCTCTTATATATTTGTCACCCATCAATCGAATATGCATCGCGAGCCTTTATAGTTCTTGCAACTCGTCTAATGCGTCACCATGATTGCCTGGAGCCCAAAAAAGGCTAGTCTTTTTTAATATTATTATCGAAACAAAATAGGTACTCATGCATGCCCATTCTCGCAATTATAGCTACTGATACATGCCCATGCAGTACCGCAATTATGACGTGTACTTCAAATGAGAATTATTTTAGCTTGTTGCCCCGCCGTTAACAATTGCCTTTTGAACTTCCATAAATATTTTAGTTGACGTTTGACAATGATTGAAATCACAGGCTGATTAAATGGCGCTTATAATAAATAACTATGTTTTCCATTATTGTGAAAGTATCATTCTGAAACCGGCAAAAATAGTCGCCCCGTTTTTAACGTCATTATTATTCGTAACACGAATGTCTCAACCTTACTAATTACAAGGGTCGTTCAAGGTTGGCTGCGTCTTTTCTCTATAAGAAGTCGCTCAGCGATTATAATATAATGAAACACGCGGGTGGTGTTACTTTCTTGAACATCGTGCGCTCGGCATGACGTATTTGACACATCCGCAGCAGTCCCAGCAATCATGGCTGCGAGACCCTGTCGCTGTGGAAGAGAGGAGCGTAAACACAGTTCCGGTAAAGAAGAAAGATTAAGCAGTTAAAATTTTGAGAAGATTTTCAAGCGAAGTATGTGGAAGAAACGATGACGCGAACGAGCGTGAACGAATGGTGTTAACAGTACGACCAAGGAACATCGCCGGTGACAAATGAACAACACGGATAGATTCTTCCGGCTGCAGTCACGCAGCCCAGTTCTTTCTTCGCCAAGGGAATTGGGGAGCTGCCAAAAGAATGGCAGCGGTGCCTGGACATGCACGGGAAATTCTTTGAAAAGCTGTCATAGTTCCGTACTTTTCGGATTTTACCTTTCCTCCGTAGAAATAAAAGTCCCAGTCAACCTTGAATGACAATTTAATATTTAAGTCGCACAGTTTAACCGCATTCCCCCCATCAAACAGAGACGAAATCCTTTACAGAGACAGCTCACTAAAAACTTGTGGCTGCTCCTGAAGTCGCTGGATTATCTGTCTCATGGCCGTCGTTCTCGCCGACTGTCAAAGAGATATCGTATACGGGCTTTCATTCATGTTGTGAACAGCGTACTTTCAGTCTCCGGTCAGTTCTACCAGTATTAGGGAAAGGGGTGCGGTGGGGGGGTGGGGGGGTGCGCAGCAATAGCCTACTTTTTATCTGATGACAAATAGCGAGTAAATGAAACGTCGGATTTCAGTGGATATATGTCGTGAATTCTGTAAGAACACGGAAGGGGTTTTCTCACCCTCCGAAAACGCAACCGACTGACCGCCGGTCCAATTTGTCGTGTGCTGGTTCATTTTCACCGGGTTCTACATTACTTCGTTATTTTTGGTTACACTGCTCAAAGTAAGCATCAGTCACTAACCAGAGCGCGAAGGTAATTCCTTACACCGAGAGCGTTATTGCGCTATTTCCTCCGGAACATAAATTTATGCGATTGAAGGCTTGCGATACAGAAACATTTCAACCACTCTTTGGAACCACCCATTTTTATTGAAGAAAGTAGCAATGAAGCCTTGTCACATATTTACCGTCCGCGTAAACGTCGTTTGAGAGAGATTGAGCGGAACCTCTCGTATAAAATGGTTACCCGAATATTAATTTTACTCAACACGTATTTGCGGGGGGGGGGGGGGAGGGGGGGGGGAAGGGGTGCAGGGCAGAGGTATGTACTTTAACAAACTTCCAGGCTAATTTCCCTGTCCTTTAGTTATCACACCCTCCTCTCTACTTTTCTATCATCTGGCGTATGTTCATTAAAAAAGAGAAAGAAACAGACGATGTTTTCTCTTTTTTTAAATACGAGAAGGGTAAGTAATTGGAATACCCTTACTAATAATGTACTTTTGCAGCCATCATTGCCTTTATTTGTATTCCATATGACGTAATCATTCGGTTGCGTTTCATTGATTGTTCTTAAGTCTCCAACTTGTTTCATTTTCCTTTTCCTATCTCGTCTTATTACCCCTAGAACTGTAACCCACTCAGTTAAAAGCCCGGCTTAGGGTTGAAGCATTTATAAATAAATAAAATAAATAAAGCTGGAGATTGATAGAGCCGCTGAGAGTTCGTCCGCTTTGAAGTATGGCGTTTTACCACATTTGTAGTGAAATTAGTTTCGCGCCTTTCGGTATCTTCTTTTTTCGTTGTCGTATTTATGGCGCTTATTCTCCTCAGAGACGTATATTGGGAGAGTTTGGCCAATGGGCGGAGCAAAAGCCGCCGCCAGCGCCGAATATTCCTCCTGCGATTGGAGCGTAAATTAAAAGTGCGACGCAGCGTCGACCAGTCGGCAGACCTCAGCGTCACAATATTAGAAACGACATTGAAAGCGTGAAATAGAACGTCCAATCTCGCAGCAGCAATGATTGCAACTACGCAGTTTGCTCTGGTTTGGAGCGCACGTTCGTTTATTCTACCGTTGAATATAGACGCGACGAAAACCTCACATGCGCCGATTTTTCAGTCACCGAGAGTTATACCTTTTTAACTCTAGCAACGCTAAAACGGTTTAAATTAGTCGCGTCGCATTTTTAGAGCTTGTGACCACCGCTAGGGTACTGTTTCGCTACCTGTGGGCCACGAGATGCTCGCCTATTCAAACCATTAAATGACCAGACTCTCCCATTACACGGCTCTGGGTACTCCTCGGGAGTTCCCCAACTGAGGTCTCCCGCGGGGATTCCCCTTCCGCGGGAGTTCCCCAACTCAGGTAATCCCCAACTCAGGTCCTATTTCATCACGTTCAGCAAGATCCTGCCATCACTTGCGTCAATCTCATCGCCATTTCAACATGCCAATCCCGGATTCTTACCTTCTGTATGAAGAGGAAGTATGTGCCACTGGAGGTTCAAGCGCTTTTTGGTGTACTGGAGTCATCATGGGGACATGCCAGAAGAATGTGCAAAATTCTGAAGTCCGAATATTGGAGACAGGTTCGGCTTTACCTTGACTGGCTACGTGTCGTCGTGCAAGAAGGGAAAGAACACCAAGATAACCTTCGGTTTGCCGAGTACAAGAAATTAGCATCCCAAACTACGGAGTTCCTGTGGCAGCGAGCTCGGCTAAATCTTCCACCCAAGAGGAAGTTTGCAGCGAGGGCTACGGACAACGTCACCTTGCTGGGGGACGCCACCATTCCAGCAGACGTCAAAGACATCCTGGAGAAAGGTCCCAAACACAGCTTCGAGCCTTCCTCTACTCGACATGAGCTCCTAGCCATGGTTCACAAGGTTGCTGATCGGGTCAACGAACAAGACCGAGAGAGAGCCATTGGTGATGGTGTGGACTGCTTGAGAGGCACTACAAGTCATATGTCTAAGGCGAAGCCCCCTTTTGGAAAAATCGTGAGTGTTTTGATGCAAAGAGAATTAGCACTTGTGGAAGCCGATAAGGAAGGTGGGTTCGTTGTGATGCCAGAAGGGATGTTTCAAGAAAAGGCATTAGTAGCCATTAAAAAGAATTTTAAGGCAGTAAAGTTGTTACCGAAGCAACGGAAAACTGCGGCACTGAAGATGCTGAAAGACTTGAACTTGGACGGGCTGAGAAATGCAGCTAACAAAGCCGAGAGTGGGTTTTTGGAGGTGTTTTTCACTGGAAAAACACATAAGCCCGACTGCCCTTTGAGAGCCATTGTATCTGAGAGATTCACGTGGCAGGCACAACTGAGCAGATACCTACAACGTCACCTTAACACTCTTGCAGTAGATGATCCTTTTCTGATACGAAGCTCAGATGAAGTCGTCCAAGAATTAAAGAGCGGGATACAGAATGCAGTCACGGCTTTTTCAGTTGATGTTGAAGACTTGTACTATTCTGTTCCGCACGAAGGTTTTGTGAACGCTGTGAGGAACAGGATCACTGAATCGGGGGAGGTGGTGTTTCAAAATTCTGCAGGTATCAGTAGTGAACATTTTTTAGAGCTTTTAGAATTTTATCTGGGTTCTACTGCCGTTAGCAACAGCGGACAGTTTTATATACAAAAATGTGGTGTTTGTATTGGTTCGCCCGTTGCCCCTATTTTATGTGACATTTTTTTAGCGTCGTTGGACAAGCGGATCTATGAAGGTCTCGCACAATTACATATAGTAAAGGCGTTTAGGTATGTTGACGATTTCCTTGTAATTTTAAATACTGATATTAATTTGGATGAAGTTGTTGCGAAAGTTGTCAGAGCCTTCAAAGAGGCATCAGGAGGTCCGAAGTTCACTTGGGAGATGCCAGTTGACAAGCGCATCCAATTCCTAGATCTTATGATAATTTTTTCTGGAGACCATTTTTGTTTGATGTATAAACCGCGGTCAAAGAAAAGCCTAGTGTCGTTTGACAGTGCTCAGTCTAAGCTCATTAAGCGGGGAATCGCTATAACCTGCCTCCAGGCAGCATTCGCAAAAAGTTGTAATCACCAAATGACGACTAGCTTTGATTTAGAGATAAAAAGGCTACGGGATGCAGGGTTCCCTTCTTGGCCGATTTCTAGTGTCTGTGAAAGCCTGCTTCAAAAAATCAAACAAAAGAATCAACGGAATGGTACTATCACAAAAAAAAAGATAAAAAAAGAGTGCATGTCATTCCGTACATGCACAGAGTTTCACACAACATAAAAAAGATTGCCGGCAGATACAATGTTAACATTGTTTTTTCTGCGCCCTGCAAACTGGCTAAGATTTGTCCGATGATGACTAGAAAAAAGAAAGTTCTGTGCTCCAAGAAGCATGCAAGCCAATACACTGACTGTGTCACTAACGTCATCTATGAAATACCGCTTAGTTGCGGGAAGGTTTATATAGGACAAACAGGACGCTGTTTTAATGAGAGGGCAAGAGAACACAAACTATCCGTACGCAACAATTCGGGGGGTCATCTGTCTGAGCACTGTAAGCGCTGCGGCTGTGAACCGCTTTTAGAGTCAACGACGTTCTTGAAAAAAGCGAAAGAAAAAACAGAGCGGGAAATTATAGAGGCTTTCTTTATTAAAAAGAAGCATGACAAGTGCATCAGCGCGCCATCTGTTAGCCTACTAGATAAAGAAGTGACCTATCTAGATGGGTGTCTGTAAAGTGTTTTATTGGTTGTTGGCATTGTTTGAAATGTAAACCGTAGATGAGTTGTCCATATAAGCGTTGAACGGTCTTCCAATAAATCAGTTGAGAGTGGCGCCTTGTCCCTGTCGTTTGTGTTATTTTCTCTTGTCCCTGTCTGTTTCGCGCTTTTAAACCTTATACCAATCTGGTAACGTTGACACCAACTGAACTCTTCGACGTCACGCAACTTTGGTGGCGCTGGTGTCAGTACTGCGCGGGGGGGACTTTTCGCTTCAGACGAGTATAATTTCTGCGCAACCGCAGCACCTGGTGGCGGCAAACGCTGGCTTTTCTGGAAACGTCGTCTTGGTGTATAGGATCACCGCTAGCTCTTACGCACCGACCAACCAAGAGACGGGCAGAAAATACGTCACCGTGCTGCGACTCGGAAGATGAAAACGAAGAAGAAAAAAAAAAGTGACGCACACTAGTAAACACGTGCCGCTCGTCGCAAGAAAAAAAAAAAAAGAGGCAAAGCCGAAGCAGATTAGAAACCAGACACCAAAAATATACACCCGCTACATAAAAACAAAACAAGGCAAAAACAAAGACTCGTCTGGCGCACGGTATATACGTTCGGCGAAACAGGAGTCTCCGGCGCGAACTGTGGGCTCGCTGCGCAACCGTGGGCGCTATCGACGCACGCACAGCCGCGCTCGCATGCACCAAGGGGGGCTGACCGAGAACCAGAACGAAACAAGAAAGAGAGCGTCGGCGGCGTTGCCGCTTGCGTCGAAACGCCGTCGGCGGAACGCCGTAGTGGAAGAGGACGGCCGACGCCGCGGCCTCCGGCGCACCGCCAAAATCGAACAAACACCGCACGAAAGCAGCTAAGGGGGAAAAAAAAGAGGCAAAGTTGGACTGGGCAAAGCAAAAAAAGTACGCGTCGAAGTACGCCGCCCCGCCTGCCTGCCGAGGCCGGCTAAAGAGGCAAAAACGCGACGCGGAGAAGTAAGCGCCTCGGGAAAGAGGGGCGGGGGACGAGAGTTTTTGGGATGAGGAGCGAGCGGGAGAGGAAGCTATCTCGGGATAAAAGTCTCACTAAGCGGAAGGGCAGCGGGGTAACTATGGCGGGCACAAAAAGGCAACGAGAAATAAGAAAAGGAAAAAGAGGGGCAGGGAAAACGGAGAACGAGCAAGTGCGGGATGAAGGGAGAAAAAAGAAAACGGACAGGAAACTAGCAGAAGTAGAAAAGAGATGCGAGCGACGGCGGCGTGATAGCACGGTCAACCATCCTCTCTCTCGGGCTTCCCTTTCCACATCCTCCGTACTCTTTTTTGTGCTCCTCGGACTCCGGAGATGAGGGTAAACATACGTACAAAAACAAGAATGAAGAAGAAAAGCGGATCTAACAGAACACAAATAAAATAGCGGCGTCGTCGTCGGCGGCGTCGGCAGAGTCCGGCGGTAGCAAAACGAAAAAAAAAAAAGTTCCGAGAAACGAAAAAAAAAACACAACAAAAAAAGCTAGAGAAGTTAGGAGGATGCGGATGCGGCGGGGAGGCGGAGGAGGATGGAGCGGGGATGCTGGGAGGCTGAACCGGTGGTGTGCTGTTGCGATGCGTCGCGTAGCATGTATGGCCTCGGTTGCCGCCGCCGGGAAGGCTTTGCTGTTGACTCCGGGTGCTGCGTGTTGCGTTGATTTGGACGCAGATCTCTATAGATCGTGGTAGAAGCGCGGCCGGGTTCGTGTCAGACTCCAGCGATAGTCGACGGATTCTCCCGTAGATTGTAGATTGTTCCGATTCCTCCGACGATGGTACCCGAAAACGATACGATGTAGACGCATCAGCGGAGTATCGTTATCGGGGTAAACGAAACTATCCACGAAAACTCCCTAATATTGCCGCGTCTTCGCCACGCACGCGGCAATATTTCATGACACAAGCTAGATAATTTCGTTTATTAAAACACGTGGTTCTTAATTATGACCTAAAAATTGTCTCGAATTCTGAGCGGACATTTTTGGAACAATAAATATGAACGACGGCACGTGGAAGATCGTTCCAGAGTTTGATGGCGCGTGACAATGAAGAGTTGTTGATGGCTAATGTCGACCAAAAATTACGTTCGAAGCTCTTAGCGTTAAAGTTGCGAGGTTCTTTGTTAGCGGGTTCAAGGAGCGAGATGGATGTTCGAGCGGAGTTGTTACATAATCTGCGAATTACGCATATGCACGAAATTGTAAGCCGTGTTTCCAACAAATACATTTGTTCTATTGGTGATATCCTGTGAAAACGTGAATATGACGACGAAATAAAATGGGCTGCTGAAATTTGAACAGATTCAATTTGGTTAATTAGGTAGCTTTGTTGAAGAGACCAGATAGAGGTTGCGTATTCTAATATCCGGCGGACGTGCCTGTTTTGTGTAATAATTTGAGGCGGTGAGCGGATGAGGATTTTAAATTATGCCTTAAGTAACCGCGAGGGAGCGGGATGATTTGGCAGTTACGCTGCTGATGTGGGATGTTCAAGGAGGATTTGAAGTTTGTTCGACATCGACATACTGATAAGAGGAGACATTCATGATGGGTGAATTGTTAAGTGAATGAGCAAAGTCTGAGTTAGCGCTTTTACGGGTATAATAAACAAGTTTACATTTTGAACTGTTGAGGGTCATTTGCCACATGTAGTACCTATGAATTATACGGTCAAAATCGTTTTGATGTTGTAAGTAATCGTCCGGATTATTAATCTTTTTATATAGTACAGAATTGTCGGCTAAAAGACGTACACGTGATTTTATTGACTGCCAAAGATTGTTATTGAAGACTTGCAATAGAACGTCCGGTTAAACCTTCTTTCGAACTTTCAGCAATTGTTTGACAAAAGTGCGGCTCGTCTGCGCAGGCAGGAAATATTAAAAAAAAAAAAAGAGCAAGAATAACAAGTTGATGCCGTCTGATGGAGCAGGTTAGTGTAACATTTGACGAACTAACTAAATATTTTAAAGTTTGGATGTTCTCTTTTTCATTGTAGTTAATCTCCAAACAATAAGAACAAATCTCCGCTGTATGTGATTGTAATCTGCGTTTTCGCATCGTCAGCCATGCACCCATTGAACGAGTGGTACCTCTGGCGCACTCTTGTGCTTCCCACCTGCTTCGAGTCGTTCTTAAATGTACTAATTTAGTGGTTCTCTATGGCACTCAGAAAGTTCCTAATTAGAGTTATATGTTTATCTTCACTAATTAAAATATTATTTAAAAAAATCCAAGCTCGCTGTTTAACTAATCGCGATGATTAGCCCATATATTAAAACCCGCATGTCGTGTAACTCGCCCGCACATACCGTATTAGTACCTTTTACGGGTTATTTTTTTTTTTTACTTCATATAATAGACGTGTTCTAAATGATATCAAACGCCCTCTATATCAAACCATGAGGGTCGCAGTGTCAGCGGCGATCTCATTTCGTTGCGACATCCTGGATTCGTGTGCTCGAGGTAAATAAAACAACAAAAGGCGAAAGTCTTCAGGCCATCAATTTTCCCAGGTACCGCTGAACAGCAGACAACACGACACCGGAAAGGCCGAAGCAAGGAGAATCGTCCCGCTCTTTCTTTACTGGAAATGAATCGCGATTGAAAAAGACACGAGCAGTGATATTCAAAAAAAAGACGATATTAATGAAGCCATCATTATTTAATCAGATTTATTTATCTCTTGTCACGATAGTGTATTTTTCTATATAGCTATTGCAAAATCGAACGTATTCTAGCGGCGTAGTGCCGCGCAAAGCATTTTGGGAACCTTTTGGTCACCGTTTTGGTTTCGACTTGCCAGCCTCAATTCACAGCATCCTGTCATAACCAAATACAGTGCACGCATTTTCGAATACTGTATGATTTTCCTTAAATTTATGGTGTTGCCTACCAATACCGATAGGATACTGGGGCACGTTTGTTTAGGGCTTCCGACGTACCAGAGTTTGCGCGCAGGTAAACAAAGGAAGAAGAAGAATTGTGCGTGGCCGATCATCCTGTTCCACCGTCTCAATGTTCTAGGTTTCTTCAATGATCCGTGGCCCGGAGGGTTCATGCTGCACTCTGGAGTTCACTCTAAAAAAAGTCTGTGCCTCTACTTTTACACACAACACTCGGTAAACCAATCACCGCAACTTACGGAGGCAGCTCAGCGATTGCCGATGCCGAAACATTCGTTTAGACCAAAAAAACGCAGTCTGTGTTGTGACATTAAGCAATGCAAAACATCACGCTTGCATTGCTTAATGTCACAACTCAGACTGAATTTTTTGGTCTAAACGTATGTTTCGGCATCGTCATTCGCTGAGCTGCCTCCGTAAGTTGCGATGATTGGCTCTCCGAATGTTGTGCGGGAAAGTAGACGCACGGGCGTTTTTTAGAGTGTTGTAGCCAGGCAACCAGAAAGATATGAAAGGCGGCCGGTCGTATTCCTACACCTTGTTAAGTCTAGACAGGTCTTTACGAACGCTGGGATCCGTGTCTCAACGGGGGCTCTCACGAACATGAATGAGTGCCACTCGAGCGAGCGTCGACTTTATTTTGATCCGTTGTTGAGCTGCACTACTTCGTCAGCGAGGCAATCGAAATCAAAATCATGCCACTCCCCTCCGTGACCTAGGAGGTCCGAAAATGCAACGCGCGCAGTGTTGGATGCAGGAATTTTTTTTAGTAGTTTATTCTAAACTCTGGTTAAAAAAAAATCACAACTTTCGCGTAAACAGCAGTTAAAAAAAAAAAAAATGAGATCGAAATGGTTTGTCTCGACAGACATTTGCAAGCAGCTACGCTTCGAGAGCTAGTCTGGCCACTGTGGATGAAAAACGCTTTGTATGGGCGCCAGTCTGGAATCCGTGGGTATGTCTCAGCAATGCTCGACAAAAGTGAACTGTAGCTTGATTATCAAACGATCTACCCACCCCAGCAGCAAGATGACGGCGCCCAGAGGCCGTGCTTGCAAACGTCTGTTATGGGTGCCGACATCTTAATAATCGCGGCGACGACACCGCCGTCTAGAGGCTTAAAATTTGAAACACCTGCTGGTTCTGAAAGCACAGCTATCTGGGTAGGCAACGGAGTGGGTAGGGGGAAACATGGCTAGACTTGGCTATGGTGGGCTACAATATCTAAGCTGAAACGTGTCCGATTGAATCCAGCTGGCTAATGGCAAGCCGTCACGTTGCCTCCTCCAAAGGGCGAGGACGAAGACGGTGGGCTGTTTTGATTGAGCTTCCAAAACGAACGTATGCATGAGCACTTTAAGTTAGTTTGTGCAGGTAAGCTCTCGGCATTTGATAGCGGAGCCTTGAGGGGTGGCACTAGAGGTTTTCATATCCTTCGCATTCCATGGAGCAATAGCACCGTAATTAAAAATAAAACCTTGAGACAAGGAAACAAAAGGGACATACACACCACCGTCTTAATTTGAGACGGTGGTGTGTATGTCCCTTTTGTTTCCTTGTCTCATGGTTTTATTTTTAATTATGAGTGTTCACCAGCTCGCCTGCGTTTTGACTCTTATTTCCTAGCAATAGCTTACCTTGCAGTGATAGCCTAGTCGGAGCACCTGCATAAGGTTGGAATCGGTCCTCATGACGCAGACGAAGTAGTCTTGAGCATAAACGTGACGATGAGTCTGATACAAAGTTCTCCCGATTCACGCTCGCAATCGACTGACTTCATAAATAAGGATCCTTGGGGAAAATGAAAATCTCAATAACTTTACAGCCACACTCGCGCTGCAGCTTCTTGTACTCATGGCACACTTTCCGCAAATTGTCCTTGAGCTTATTAAAATTATTTGTGCACCCAACGACGACGCAATCATAGCCAGACAACCGTAGATTTTCGAAAATTGTCACAGGGTAAAATAAAACACCCGGAACTAACTCCCTCACGACATTCGTTTCTAAGCCTTTTCGTCAATACCCTCGGCGGTAGTATACCCTCTCTTAGCGGGCATTCCAAAAATGCACCATGTCGAGGGTGCGTCAGTTGCGCGCTGGTATCATGTTATGCGAAAAAGGTCTGTATGAACACATTTCGTAGTTCTCGTTTACAGACTTCTCCCGCAAACCTGAGGCTCGCGTAAGATACCACCGAGTATTAGCTTCAGACCAGTTTCGCGCCGCTGGCACAACTGAAGATGGAGTAATATGAAAACGAAATGAAAACAAGACAAATGTAAAACTGAAAATTCACGTTGAATGAGGCGAACTTTCCCCTACAAAGTAAATGAGAAGGCGTCGAACATCTGCGTCGGCGACGGAAGGGTGACTGACCACGAACCAGCGCCTTACCGCTGCCTTTATACACACGATGACGGCGGTCGACCACGACCTGGAATTTTCCAGGATAGTGAAGTTTGCTACAAGAAAGGACTGTGCCAAGCTAAAGTCCCTTCATAAAATTCGCGCTTTTAAGTACCGCCAACCATTGTTGTGGAAACGCGCAAGACATGTGCCACGAGCGGGTTGCTTGGCTGCCCTTCGTTTCCAAGGACCGCTCATTTCAGTGCTGCGCCGCCATTCGCTTCCAAGGGCCGCTCGAGACACGGGCCTCGTGCACTGGCACAATTGACGCTACTTGGAAGACAAACGCAAACACATCCAGGCGCTTTAGACCAAGGGGGTTCAAACCCGTCTTCCGCGTTACAGCCGCGTTCGTTAACAGCATCGTCACGCACGCTCCAATATCTGAGTTCAACATATTTCATGTTCATCTGTTTTCGTTATATATAATCATGTTAAAAGCTAAAATTTCATTTATAATATATATATATTATAAATAGAATTCGAGCTCTAATATATATATATATAAACTCGAATTCTATTTATAATATATCAATAGAATTCGAGCTTTTAACATGATTGAACGTAACGCAAGCACATGCACATGGAATACATTTTATGCCAGTATGTTCCACGGAGTGTGCTCTTAAATGTTAGGTTCATTTGTACTATTTCATTTTTGGCTTTGTTAATACTTTTTTTTAAGCCTTAGAACCCCCTTGTTTCAGTCCTTTGCTTCTGATGGAATTCAGGCGAAAATATTTCCGCTTACCTTTCAAGATTTCGAGTTTAAAGTTTATTTCTCTTCGTAAAAGATGATTGCGAGAGAGATGAGGTCGGCGTTTTGAGGAACTTGTAATAAATAAAATAAAGAAATGACGAGAACCTTGGCAGGTCCGCGTCGTCCCTTGACACACATTCGCGAGCCTCCTCCGCTAGGTGGGAGGAGAGTTCGCGCATGAGCAGAACACTTTCTCGGAGAAGGGCCGCTGTGAGAAATCCTAGTGCCTTGTGAAGTGCCGCCGTTATCTCGATCGTACGTGATTGCAAACTGCCGAACATTTTGAGAGACGCCAACAAGATGCGTGTCTCGCGTTGACCAACAATGTCGGTCGTTTGTGTTTGGGGACAAGGTCATGACCAACCTTTTTTTTCTTCCCATCTTTCTTCCTTTCTTTTTCTTTTAGCATTGCAAGCCACCCGGAGCAACGTCACTTTTCAAATAAAGATTAATAATAATAACAAGTGAGCCTTAGGGTTCCACGTGTGCCTACACGGCTCCAATCATCTTTTTATATAGCTCGACATTTTAGCAACATAAACCCGATCCAAAGATCGGCTGAGTGTTATAACCGCTACTCTGATACACTCGATATTTTGAACTCATGCGGGAGCAAGTTCGGGGAAACGCTGTTCGAAACTTCCTCTAGCAAGAAAAGGGCTGATCAGTTGAAGGGTTGATGTTTGGAGTACGATATCCAAGTATTTGCTTTTCGCTCTCACACTTAGGGATGTCTCTGGTTTGTGCTTTTGGTTTTTTCTTTGTTGATTTTAGTGTCTTTCGTACTTGTTAATATTTTGATTCTCAGACTGGTGAATTACATTCCCCTTCTGCACTCGTGTGAATGTGTCTTTGTATGTGGGTTTTTGCTCGTTTTTTTTTTAAGTGTGCCAGCACTAAGACGGATTGGTTGTTCCTGGACACTTTAATCAACACTGATTGATTGATTATTTGGGAAGCAGTGTGATTCTGGAGACAAGTCTAGTTCTTGGCAACCCTTCAGTGTTTGTGAAGATTAATGATAATTTACACTACTTCCTGTGGAGAAGTATTTGATTAGAATACGTAATTATTGGGCTCGACTCGTCTCATTAACGCGTTGAGCATAACACACACTTTGGTGGTGATGGTGAAACGTTTCTCTTAACATCGAGACCCCTGACACCCTTAGGCTTGTCCCATTGGGCCACGGAGGAACACTTACCATCCTAGCTTCTTCGTTTCATTTTTACCCGTCCTCACCTCTGCTCTAATAGAAGAATTTATTACACTCTGCGGAGTTTCGAAAACCCGAACGTTACTCGGAACAGCTTCTCCATGCGTTTATTCATTTAGTGGCGGAAAGAGAAATGAGGCAATGATGTGTGAGCTCCGTTGCTCGCTTGTTTGACTGCTTCTCAGTTCTCACGGCTCCCTTTATGAGCCTCGTAGGTAACGAATAATTTGGCAATCGCTCGCTTACTATGACTAGGAAGTAACCGCGAGAGTAATTCGGTTCCTTTTGGAAATACTAAAATTACTTCTAACTTTTACTTTTAGATGCGGAGCATCTCTTGCTCGGGTCTATGTCCCGCGGCGTCGGCGTTGTAGTCTGCACTCACACTACGCATGCGCAACTCTCCTCCTTCCCTCTCTGCAACAGCTGCGCGTTACTCTCTCCGCTCTCTCTCTCTCTACCAGCTGCGCGTGCACTTCGCGTGCGTTCGATTCTAATCACACCGCGCGCGCATGCGCAACTCTCCTCCTTCCCTCTCTCCAACAGCTGCGCGTTACTCTCTCCGCTCTCTCTCTCTACCAGCTGTGCGTGCACTTCGCGTGCGTTCGATTCTAACCACACCGCGCGCGCATGCGCAACTCTCCTCCTCTAGTCTCCTCTCCTTCAACTGTGAGTATAAGCAGCGGTAGCTCCTTCTCTCTCTCTGCGCGCGTTCAGTTCAGCGCTGTTGACGCCACTTCACTCCGTTCTTCCGATGAAGTGTGATGGAAGGAGCAGTCCCGTCAGTTAGTGGGTTGGCGCAAGCAAGCGTCAGCACCACCCCACAAACTCACAGCAACGCTACGTCCACTGAAGACAAAGCTGCGCAGCGAAGGGCACGCGACGCTGAGCACAAACGCTTGAAGCGAGCGGCAGACCCTGAACTACGGCAACGAGAAGCGGCGTCCATTCGTCAACGTCGAGCGGCGGATGCTGAACTACGACAACGTGAAGCAGCGGCGGGTCGAGAACGTCGAGCAGCAGAACCTGAGGTTCGGGACCGTGAAGCTCAGCGTAAACGTACGAAGCGAGCGGCGGAACCCGACCTTCGAGAACGGGAAGCCGCGTTGGTTCGTGAACGTCGAGCAGCAGAACCTGAGGTTCGGGACCGTGAAGTTCAACGTAAACGTACGAAGCGAGCGGCGGAACCCAAGTTAACAACGTTACTAACAACGTTACTAACACCGTTAATAACACCGTTAATAACACCGTTAATAACGATCCGCGATGCTCCGAATCATCCCATGGTTCCCCTCGGGAAGATGGTGTAATTTTTTTTGGCTCCCTTGGTTCGCGCCAATTTCCCACCAAGGAATCCTCGAATCAAACCCCCGAAAGGAGGATGGTTTAAGAGAAATGGTTTGTTAAGAAGATAGGTAGTTCATAATTCGCTGGTTCTAATCGGATAATCCACAGTATACGAAAGACCCGTTTTCAAACCGGCAATAAACTTTTGTCGTTTCGAAAATCCGAAGTAATCGGAGAAGTAACAGGTACTTTTTTCATATAACGGCCAGTTTCTTTCCGTCTTGAGTAATCGAGTAATGTAATTTATTACTTTTTAAGCCAGAGTAATTGTAATATGATCGATTATATCTCTCGGGTAACGTGTACAAGACTGAGCTGGGGTCACGCTGATTATACATTATACAAAAGACAGTCTGCATGCATCACTCACCGCAATATTCGAGATTCGAATGCCGCATGCCAACTTCCTCCTCGAATTCGTTGCCTTGCGGGATTTGAAGCACGGATCTCGTGGTGACTTGCGTTCGAAACTGTTTGCAGGCTCTCTTTTGTGTGATGTATAAGCAGTGTGACTCTGGCTTAATACTCTTTATACCATAAAACCCTGAATTAATTTTTTTTTTAATTTTTAGGCTCAGTCTATTAGGCATTTGTTCGTTAATTTTGACGCCAAACTTCCGGTTAGACGTCTGCCCTTGGCCATCTGCTCCGTGGTATACACTGCGAAGAGGGGGGTTAGTCTTTTAACTACGATAGCTTCATTTGAAAGGAAAACCGACTTCGCAGATTACCTGTGCAAGCTAGTCCTGATTCAAAACTAATTACCCTAAGTTTATATGGACCCTTCCATCATTTACTTTTTGCTCTAGATGCGATGTTTTTTTGTTTTTTTCATACAAGAAACTAAACCAAAATTTTCAAACTAAGACTTACCGAATTTAAAAATAAAGAGAGTACTTTGGCTTATTGCGCACGAAAGTGGGATTGTGTAAGTGCAGTGCAGCGTTAGTGACTCGTTTTATTTCTTTTCGTCAGCGTCTTCCCTAAGCCAATACGACAGTCCTTTGTCGGCTTTTCCGTAACGGCAACGGTCGCCAGGTAAAGTTCCCATGCCGGTTCCTTTCCTCTCACGCACAGGTTCTCACGTACAGTTCGATGGGAAGGGGAAAATTTAGACGAGAATAAACAAAGCCGCCGAACCTGGTCAAAAAATCGACGAAGTTGTCCGTGCGCACGATCGCGAGCTCAATTGTTAAGGTAAACCCGCTCCCGTAAAACGTTCAATACGGAAAAATTGAAAAGCCTGGCCCAATAAAAGAAAAAGAAAAACACAATAGCACAATAGCGCGTCGAGAAATATCCTAGCGGTGCAAATTCACGGACGGATGTATCGCTCTCTCAACGTGTGATCGTGTAGGTTGTGCGTTTATTCGGATATTGTATGAAAGACGCATTTCTGATATACGGCGGGTTGTTAACAATCGCGTATAATAAATGCGTGTAAGCGCACTCATGCTCTCAACAGAAAAAAAAAGAAATATTTCATATTTAACATCCTTTCCGCATTTTTTCTGGAGGAGAGTACGCGAGAAAGAAAGAGAAAGCGGTTTACGGATTGAGACGCCCCTTAATTTCATATAGCCGTTTATTTTTATACTTACATCACCCCGTACCTTCAGCCTAGGTCCTTCGCCGTATCCGCGATAGTCGAGCGAACCACCCCGCACCCCAAATTCGTTCCGTTCCCTTTTTACGCCGACGGAAAATATCAACAAAACTGGGTCTGCGAAAAGAGAAAGGGAAAGAGAAAAAACAAAAATATATCTTCCCGTCAAAATGTCTGGTGCCTCAAACCCGTGTTTACCACAATAAAAGCACCCCGCCATAGCGCGCCCGTGTTTAAATGCAAAGTGCGACATGGGGTGTAAATACCACAACAAAAACACATATTAAAAAAAAAAGTCAAATGCTTGATTCTTAAGCTTACGGAAGGAGGAAGGGATGGTTTGTCTGAAATTTACAAAAGGGAGGGAGGGGGGGGGGGGGGGGGAGGAGAGAAAAAAGTCCCCCGAATCCCCTGACCCTTCCTTCCTTTCTCATTCCCCACTCGAATGAAGGGGTTGTCCCCCTCGGTCTGTGAACTTCCGCGCATGTTCTTGCCTGTTCAAAGATAAAACTGAATATGGGGGAAAGAAAAGCAAAGATTTCTCTGGAGAACCGACTTAGTTGTCTGCGAAGAAACACTAAAAGGAGCGTAAGAAAAAAAAAAAAAGAAAAGAAGAAAGGTAAAAAGGAGCTTTAAAAAGAGGACTGCGACAAGCCCAGACGACATACAGGATCACAAAGGGATTTCAAGCGACCACTGGTCCATGCGAGGTTCGAAACGGCGATGGAGAGAAAAAGAGAGCAAGGGAGGATTGTAGTTAACGAAGGAACGAATGATACATGTCTAAAACGCATTCGAGAATAAAAAAAAAAAAAAAGAGAAGGAAACCTAAATCAATGGGCCACCGATCCTTCTCTTTTCCATTGAGGTACCACCACCTTCTCCGTAACTTCCCAGAAAGGGGTATCTATAATGCAGAGGCGTCAAAACAGAGGGCTTTCTTACTTAAACGTTCGTACAAAAAAAAAAAAATGTGAAGGGAGAATGATAATCCAGGTATAGTCTCAGCCTCCCTACTTTCGTCGATTCAAATTATTTTGTTTCGTGCTTGTCCTTATTGAACCCATAAAGAGACCTGTCCGTCTTTCTCTTTCGCTTTTTTTTTCGAGTGTTTTGATGGATACATGCACCGGTGATCGTTTTGCTACGACGCTTAACGAAATTATACGAACTAAAATTCAACGACGAAAGAGCTTTGGCATTTAAACAAGATGCGAAAAAAAAAGGGAATGGGGACGATGACGGGAAATATTGGCGTCGGAATCGGTTAAATGGTGCACGAGAAAGAGGGTCGTTGGAAGGGTGGGAAAATGCGGGAAATTGTTTTCTTTCTCTACGGCTATTCCGAGCTCGGCGCTTCGACGCGGTTCGCTCGAGCAAGTAAGTGAATCACTCGACGACTGGTTTATTGGGTGTGAGAGTAACTCTCAAATCGAAATGGCCGCAAACGTGCGAACGATAATCCTAAGCCGGCGGAGCTGATAGAGTTGAAGAAGTGGCGTTATTATAAAGACTACTGAAATGGGGATCATTCTTGGAGTTTTATTTTCGTTGTTCTTCCAGTTTTGAGGTGTATTTTTAAAGGTTATTTCATAGTACTGTCAACCCTACAACTCTCATATGTAACAACAATTAATAAAAAACGAAAATCAATAAAAAAGGATAGACACGCAGGAGATTAGAAGTGTTCCTTGAATACTGGTAAACGTCGACCAACCCTCAGAAAAGTCACGTTGTTCAGGCAGTACAGAAACTAAACGAGACTTGAAGCTACTAGATGACAAAGCAGATCGTGTTCTTGCATAGTTATTGAACATAATTATGTCACACTGATTGTTGTTGGTTGCAAGCTACATTCGGATTGATATATATATATATATATATATATATATATATATATTTGTGACATTATAGGCTTCAAGGGTGTCGCTGTAGGTTGTTAACACTCCTTGGGCAAACACCTTGGAGACGGTGTTTGCAGAACTTTTTTTTTTTTGTATGATGTCTTATCCAGTGGAACCGTGGACTTGGTGGCTGTCTTGAGGCAGTATGCACGCACGTTGTCTTACCAAACTAAAAACAGACTTATGAAAAAAAAAAATGTTGCCACTTCGTTTTGACGTTGCTATTTTTTTTTTTTTCTTCGTGCGGGGTCGGTGAGTTTTACAGCGGTTTCTTCTTCAGTTTCGGGGTTTACACATGACGAACGGGCGAGAAGGGTGACACCGCAAGAGACGGAAAGGAGGGAAGAGGCAACGTCTTTGACCAGAGAGCACGCCTGGTTGACCTTCTAAGGCCGGCCCCCTCCGATCACCAGGTGGCGTTGCTCGTAGACTGTACCGGGAGGGAAAAAGTCCTTCCGCTCCCGAGGAGCGGTCTTGGTCGAGAATCCCCATTGAGACGAGAAAAGGTCGGTTCGTAGTGCTGGCCGGCCGTGCCGGCATTTGCTTTTGCCGCGTTAGTTCGTTCCGCCGTAGCATGTCCGACATCTGTTTCATCGCCAATAACGTGACATAAAAAGAGTGCGTGTCTAGGGAGGAAATCGACAAAGTCGGGAGAGCTGGTTTTCCTTTGTCTGATCCGTCATTGCGCCTTTTATTTTTTTCTTCCCTCCGCCGTAAATGTTCACGCGCGATTTATTTACTAATTTTTTGGCCGCCGTTTCACGCGTGAAGATAAGCCGCCTCCGTGGTGCCATCTGTTGAATCCTTCTTTACTTCTTTATCACCAATCACTGTTCCGTTGCACTAGAGAAGTGGCTCTCAAACGGGGGTCCGCGAACCCCAGCCTCATCAGTCAAACCCGGCAATAAAAGTTGTATTTTCTCAAATTGAGAGGAAACGTTCCAACTTTCGGGTGCGTTTTCTCGTGTATATGTCAAAAAGAAAAGTCAACTTCACACTAACCCTTAGTTATATCCATTTATTAAATCACTGTAATAATTAACCTACACCTTTCCCTTCGCCTCTCCAAAAACAGGGTCCTCCATCATATCCGCCGGTCCATAAGGGGTCCGTGAAACATCAGTGATTGAGAAACACTGCACTAGAGGTCGCGAAAAAGATGAAGCTGTGTGTAATAAAAATAAAAGAGAGAGAGAGAGAGAGAGAAATAACATCCTGCATTGACAGAGACGGCACTGTTTCTCTCGAAGTTCGTCACTATTGTTCGTGAAGTGCTTATTTATTAGCGTTTCACATCACTTTTTTTTTCTGCCGTTTTCTTTATAATGTCAACAACCAAACAAACTTAGAACCAGAAGGCTGTACTTCGGTTCAGCTTAAAGGGATACTGAACCAAGCAATTTAGCGTCCAAACGTTCTTTCCACGAGACAGCAGCCGCCGGTGTGCGTGAGCACACGCAACGAAATTGACATCATAGTCACCCATTCACGCTTGAGATGACAGTGAAATATATGGACTTCGGTCCAAAGGAAAATGAAGACAGGGTTTTCATCTCCGCAAGTGAAAGCTACGAGCTTGCTACACCAATTAATCGCTTACCTTTTACACCAGATGAAGATGGTGTATTTTGAAAATTACGATGGGACATGTGTGAAGATGAAAAGCTTGTCTTTATTCTCCTGTTCCCCGGAGCCCACACATTTCACTGTCATCTTAAGCGTGAATGGGGACTATGTGCAGAACCCAGGGATCCTGCGTTTAATCCCCACCCCTGCCCGTTTTGATCTGGATGAGCATCGTACCGGCGTGCGGTCGTGTATCACTACCGCGTGGTGCATGTTAAAGACACCAGGCTAGCGGTTGTACTGCACTGGCTAAATTGCTCATCTAGAGTGGATAACAATGTCGCCATGTTCTGGCAGACTAAACTCCTGCTGTATAAACAACTAACGACTAATTTGTTTTTGTTTTGGAGGGACTATGACGTCAATTTCGTCGCGTTTGCTCGCTCACACCGGCGGCTGCTGGCTCGTGGAAAGATTGTGCGCCACTTATTATAAACCCTGAAATGTTTCGTTCAGCATCCCGCTAAGCCAGACGGGTACTAGGGTTGAGCATGTTACAAAGCGAGCGATATGTTAGCAGTGGCAGATGCATTACACTGTACTCTATTTCAATGAAGTCCTACCGACGCTACGAACCGATGTAGGCAATCGCGCAGGCCAAAGCTCTGTGCATGTTGTCTCATCGGGTTTACTATCACAAGCTAAACCAATCACGCAGTGAGAGAGAGGAAAAAAAAAAGAAAACGCGCAGGATCGCGACGCATTCCTTACGCGTGTTTGCTAGCGAACACGCAAAGACCACGAGCGCCGCGATGATACGAGTGTGTCGCCGTTTGGTTGGCGCCATCGGTCGTAGCGCCCGCTGTGGCGGGATTTAAAGTTGAACGGAGAGTGCACGCGGAGAGCGAGCGTTCGAAAATGCGTCTTTTGGCGCGTCAGGACACAAGAACAGGATACACGCCAGTCAAGGGCTACATAGTGAAGGAGCGGGGAACGGGCGATGCGGAGGTAGCCAAGCGATCGCCGTCATTCGTTGAGGTCGGGGAAACATAAGCACGTGGGTGAATTTGGCGGGTAAAGGAGCGCACGAGGAGCGCAAAGAACGAACGATCTTACACGCTGTATAGTGATAGGATAGCAGGGATGTGTGAATTACAAAAAAAACATAAGTGTATCTAAATACGAATGCGAAATGCGTCGACAAAAATGTATTTAATTGCATATCCAATTACACTCGTAGGAAAAGTATTTAAATACCAGATACAAATACAACGAGGGTATTTGATGTTCTTCGAGTACTTTTTCGAATACGTTTTATACTCAAAAACCGACATCTTAGACTTAAATTTAACGCAGGAAGAAAAAAAAAAACTTGCATAAATAAAGTGTAGACTATATCCACTAAGAATCAAGTGCTTACAAAAACTCTGGCTGCTCTAAAGATAAATTTTGTTTGTCGTAACTTTATAGGGTGGATATAACGTAGGGAAAAACAATGTATTCGGTGTAAGGTTAATTTAAAGGCTGAGTTGAGGCATCAATGCCTTTTCCAACCACATGTCGTTAATCCGACGTGTTTAAAAAATATAATCACCCTAACAAAAGCAATGATTGTACTAGTCTCATTAATTCGTAGCTCTGCTCTTCCTCTTTCCTTCAGTGTTCATTCTGCGCAAAGCGCGGCAAGTTTAATGCACTTTGTATATGACTCCCTTCGCTAAGAGTGCCCACTGTCACATTTGATTGCGAAGAGCAGTGACCAAAATTGTTTTTGGGGCTGTATTTAAAATATATGTATTTGAAACATTCAATTTTAAGTATTAAAATGTAGTTCGACAAATACATTCCGCAATACCTAATTAAATATCAAATATAAAATACCGAAAGTAATTTAAATACGTATTTAAAAGGCTCGTATTTGAAATATTGCCCATTCCTGTAGGATAGGAATGCCAATAAGTTCCAGTTGCCTGGGAACGTGGGTACAATTAAAGTTTAACGATAATAAGTAAAAAAAAAAAGTACGACAAGACTTGGGGCAAACGACAGGCGTGGTCACATAAAAAAGAAATGTCGTGAGCGTGAAAAGTCAAGATTCTACGAGGCCTGAGGCTGCCCTAAAGAAAGCACTGAGGTAGCCACTGGGAAGGAACGGAAGCTTGCGCTAAAGAAAACAAATGATGTAATCCACACTTGATTTGTATAGAACACGTAATCAGATGGATATCGAGCATAAGTTCCATCTCGATGAATTATCCGAGGCTGGGGCGAGAATCATAGAAACGTCAACCGCGGACGAGAAAGAAAAATGAGACAGGAGGACAGTCTCAAACTCAGCTAAGAATTTCTTAAAGTAAACCTCTCTTATATACATCCTACCCCTCAAGGTCGCCACCCCTCTCACACAAAAGGTCGATCAATTTACTCATTGATCTATCTTTTTCCTTGAGGTTACAGCGCAAAAGACTAGGACGAAACGAGAGACTCACAAAGAGACAAACAAAAGCCCTGTGTTTGTCTCTTTGTGTGTCTCTCGTTTCGTCCTTGTCTTGTGGGCTGTAACCTCAAGATGAATCATAAACTCGCTCAAGCTTCCGTATCAATGATCTTTTGTGTGCGGGTGGAGGGGGGGAGGGGGGGGGGAGGGGGGGCTTGGGGGGTAGGATGTATATAAGAGAGGATTACTCGAATCATTTTTAGCTGAATTTGAAACTTCGTCTTCCTGTCACCTTTTTCTCTCTCCTCCACGGTTGATGTTTTTGTTTGTCGTTCCTGTCTCGAGTAATTCATCGAGATGGTAAATATACACCAGCTCGCCTGCTTTTAATGTAATTTCGTTGAGCGTGAGTTCTTGCTTTATACAAATAAATAACGTGCTTGTGTACATGCTTGTGTACAGAAAATTATGGAAAGGAGAACGTAATCTAAAGGGGTTCGTGCATGAGTATTATGTCTGAATCGGTACTCACGCTTTGCGCCGAAAGGGGAAAATATGGCCTTATCTCTCACGTTTGAGCAGGGTCTCCGGCGAGCAAAAGCGAATATTTCTCGGTCACGTTTTGGTTGTCCGCCAGAACGCTTTTTTCACGTTTCTCCCGGGCGCTACGCGGGCAGAATTTCACTGCGCAATATAAATTTCTAGAAAAAAAAAAGTAACAAAAAAGCTAGGGAAAAGCATTTTTATCGTTTCGCTAAGATACTGAAAGAGCGAACTGCATTTTTCTCCCGTTTATTTAATGTATATTTTTTAGATTTTTCAGATGCTCCGTTACCGGGCGTAGACAGAGACTGACCGAGGCTCGTAAACGATGCGTGAGTCGTGCGTGATCGAGCATTGCAGTGTCGCTTTATGCTCGATACAAGTATTGCATTGTCCTGTCGCTCGCGTCACCTGGACGAGCGAAACGGGCCTATCGGCGAACACACCGCCTAAACTAGACCACAGAGGAGATATAGTAGAGATGCAATATAGTACCGGTACAAAAAAAAAAATTAAAAAAATATAGAACGAAACTTTAAAATTGAGACAACGGAAATAGCGACGAAACGAGACAGCAGCCGATTTCAAAACTCGAGAGGAAACAGTGAGTGTCGCCAACTCGTCGCAGTTCCGCCTGTTAAACTCCGTCTCGGTGCAACGTGGCAAACAGCGAAGGCTATAAGGTCCTAGAGTGAGCCAATCAGAGCGTCAGAACTCTTTCTCACTAGTGAGTGCCGTCTAAGCCTCTGGCGGGAGAGAGAGAGAGAGGAAAGCCGCTTTTGCGCGAATTTTGACTGACGGGACTAATCTTCATGTGGGAGAAAGGTGACGTCAGGGATACACAACAGAGGGGAGTTCCTCCTTCTCCGACGCTGTCGCTCCCGTTTCCTTGGTCAGGGCTGTCACGAGCTTCGTCTCCGTCGTTCCGACTGGCTCGAAAGGGGCGGTAGCTTTTGCTCTTTGCCAACTTACGCTGAAACGAAGTAGAAAAGTCTTTGGGACCGCGCCAAACGTAAATATACGGCGTCAAAGGAACGGAGATAGAACGAAAAGAAAATGGCGGAAAAGTAACAATCTTCTACACCCCCGTTTTCTCTCGTGGTCTTTACTTTTTTTTTTTTGTCGGCGAGAATAACGGTTCAGAAAATCAAGACGCCAAAAAAAAAAAAAAAGAAAATTGCCACACGTTAGGAAAACCGCAGCCAAGGAAGCTTTCGGAGCTTTCTTTTGTTGTTTTTCAGTTGTTTAGGTTATGCGCGGTTCGCTCTTCTCTTCACCGGGATTTTGGTTTTTCATAGCGGGCATGACAGTTTTAAAGTCGACGATGGGTGTCCTCTCGTTCTGTTATGTCTTTTTTTTTTTTTGCATACTTAATCTTGACATGTAATTTTTTCGAACTTCAGTTTAGCCGTCCACTGTGCTGGCCGTATGAAATAACGAGCGTGAATATAAAACAAAAACAACGAATCGAGGTGGTATTGAAGGGGCAGCATTCGCTTCCAACCATAGGAAGGGCCGTGACGAGAAAAGTAAGGGAGTCCTTGTGAGGGTGCCGAATTGTATTTTTTTTGAGGAATATAAAGAGAAATAGAGATACATACAGGGAGAAAGTGAGAGAGAGAGAGAGAGAGAGAGAAAACATCTTGATATGAATTATCATAATCCAGAGCCGTCCACTGGAGTGACGTCCGTTTTGCTTCAGGTTTCAGTTGTCGAGTCGTATTGGTGTTTCGCTTAAAAACAAAACAAACAAAAAAACATATTTTTTGATTGATCAAAAATTGACATCTACGATTTTATTTACTCCTTTAAAAAATTAGGTATTTTCTTGGGGATCATTGCCGTTTTCTTTTTATATAAATTTAGAAAGTCACTCAAGTTCCTTCGCAGTATCCAGCGTATTTTAAAAGTATCAATAACCTACAGGCAATGACGAAATACATTTGGCGAAAAATAAAGAAACATGGCGTCTTCGAGTAATACCCAAATCACACGGCAGCATGAAGGTACCTTTAGCCCAGGTACCTGTCGTAAAGGGAGCTGGAGATCGTGATCACACGGTACATAAAGGTCCCTTTCGCTAAGGGAGGTCCTGTGTTAAACGGAGCTCGCCGAGCTCCCTTAATAGCTACAGGGAGTAGCCTCGGACCCACGAACTCAAAATAATATCACAGAAATATAAATATATCTCGTTTAATGCATTATAACCAATTGAATATATATAAGTATCAAATTATGAAATGATTGTGAACACAAATGTGATGGAATAATACAATAATGATGAACGCGTACTCTAGCTAGCAGGTAGCGGCGGCGGCACGTGGAAAAGAGTGCCTGCTACGAACCCGAACGCGATGGACCACTGCGAGCTCTTTTTCGAAGTTGTAGGCGAGTCGCCCGACTCTCCCGCCCAGGACCCTTTATCTTCGTCGTCGTCCATCCCTTTCGATCGCGTGACTGGCGTAACCGTGAGACTCCGTCGTTGTTCGTTTCTGCCGGGCACTATTTAGCTACTTCAGTGAGATCTTTGCAAGAAAATGGAGCTGGTAAATATAAAAAGGTCGCCCACCTCGAAATGCAAACTCGTAAACGCAGATGATTTAGGGCCAGTGTGGCCAGACGGGTCGGACTTTTTAAAGTAAGACTCATTTAGCCCTTAGACTTGGAGAAAAAAGTAAAGTGCTGCAAAGGCAGACAGAAATAATATTTCGGTTTTAAATATGATATTTCACATCCAATATAAAAAAAAAAATAAAAAAAAACTGCGCGTCAAACCGATTTCGGGGAATACTTATTTATCACGTGCTATTCTCGCGGTTAAGCTGGAATGCAATCGACATCAACCTAAAGTGCTCCGTTTATTTATCGTGTGATCAAGAACGCCGTTTACTACAGGTACCGTCAGCTAAGGGACCTAAGCTAAAGGTACCTTTACGCTGCCGTGTCAATTGGGTATAAAATGTATTGCTACGCGCGGTCATTTTTTTTTCTCAAAATCTTGCACTGTCATACCCGTCGGTGCACCAAAGAATGTCGCTACTTATAAGGGGCGCGAAGTGCATATTCACTGAACTCGTACTTTCTCACGCGGAGAAATGTAGCGCATTTGCAGCGAGTGCACTGAAAGGTCATCTAACTTAATTTTCGAGGGCGCGGTGATACACAGCCTCTCTCGCGACTTGAGCGGTGTGCATTTAATCCCCGTTCCTCAGTTACACGTTTTCACCGCCAGGCCTCGGAAGTTTTCGATACCCATTCTGAGAACGAGGGTGTTCTGCCCCCCCTTTCTCGACCAGGAAAAACAAATAAATAAAAACTCGCGTCTTTGCCATTGAGCGGCGTATAACCTCCACTGGAGTGGCGAATAACGGCGGGAGTGTCATCCGGAATTTCTGCCAGCGACGATGGGTGAAATAACAGGTTCAGTCAAGTGATCGCATAAGGTTTTGTGTGATAATATTGCCTCAGCTTACAAACTTTTTTTTTTAACGCGACTTTTTTTTTTTTTTTTAGTGTGATGGTTATGATCAAGCTTTGCAGGTCGAGAAAAGTAAAGAGCAGATTCAAAATCCAGACGACGGGCACCATACACTACGGATGGGTGTTGCAAACGTGGCTTTCGCTCGTCGCAAGCTGCCGATTTCCCCCGCTACAGATCGTGAACGTTACGCACAAGAGTTTGAAATTCTTGGTGGTGCGGGTATCTCACATTTTGATGACTGTTCGTTATGACGGATCGTGACGGATTTTAGAAAGAACAAAATACTTTAAGGATGATATCCGCATGGGTGCTGTCTTAAGGTATCAGACATTTGGAAAGTGCGCTGTGCATGATAATATGGTTACGTGCGCACAATAGGGAGTTGTAGTAGATCGTTTTTCTCCTCCGCTACGGTATCCGTAAAGAAAACGCCGCAGCTGCGCATGCGCGCCCCCAGCCTTGTCTGCATAGTTGAAGGTATTGTGGCGGATTACGGAGCGCTATGCGGGTGCTTAGCGGGCTGCGGACACGGTCTACTAAAACTCCCTAATGATCCAGAAAACGCGGTACACGGTAGGCTGGGGGGACGGGGGTACATCTTCAGAGTTCTCCAAGATATTCCTTAGCGTTTAATTTGAACTAAGTACACATCTAAAGCAAAACTTTCATAAATATGAAATATATTTTGTGCAAGTTAGTAGCTTTTTAATTGAGCTAGTTGGTACATACTTTGTATCGGTGTGTGTAGCAATTTCGTAAAACGATGGGGTTTAAAAATTTCATTAGAACATTATTTATTTTTGTACAGAATACGTTTTTAGTGTATATATAAATTTTTAAATCGATACGACCTCTGAAGAGGAAAAGAATGCGTAAACAAAAAGAGACGACAGTTTCTTCACTAAAGTAAGTCAATAATCAGCTGGTTTCTTCTCTCCTTTAATTCTTCCTCTGTCTATACAAGCTCAAGCTGACCAATACGTAGTAGTTTTCTCGTATATTTTTTTTAAGGCTTCATATGTCTCCAAAACAACCTTTATTTTCTCTCTCTCTATTTCTTTCTCTTATACTCTAAACACTGTTATCGGAGATACACAGCTTTTGACTAAAAACCCCGAGACTGGGACGAGAAGGGACGGACAGACAAACAGACTTTCCTTTTTTGTCCGTCCCTTCTCGTCCCAGTCTCGGGGTTTTTGAGGTAAATGTTTAACCACCAGCAGCTCGTTTGCGCCCTAACCTCTTGTTCACATACACAGCTTGTCTCCCGAATTGAGTGACATGAGTACACGAAACTCATCCAACAGTGAGTTTCAGCGAATTCCATAAAGTCGCGATCCCAGAGCTTCCCCGAGTGACGGTCCCATTGGTCATACAGTCTGCAGACACCTTGAAAGCATGTGGGAAGGAAACCTGCTTCGAACATTGTCCAGGCCGCACCTCTCAACGTGTCTGCGGCCGTGTATGGGCAGTCGGACTGCGGCTTTAACGTCGCCGTTTCACTCCGCAAAGACAGTACTAGAGGCGAATGTCATTCGTGGAACGTGACACGAAGGTTGTTAGTGTGATACGTAACACGGCCTTCTAACAAATTCGCAAAAGCTTAACTAAATGTTTGTTTTTTTCTTTCGAAGCACTTAGACTGCGAGCTCTCGTCATGACCCTGGAATTCCCAAGGTGCAGGGTGGAGAACAGTCATAAGCTCGCACTCAGGTGCTGCAAGCTCGACGGATTGCGCGAACCTTTTACGGAAAACGCAAGCACACAATTAAGACCAACATCGCCCCCCCCCCCCCCCCCCCCAAACAAAAAAAAAAAAAAAACAGTTTTGGGAATATTTTTTAATGTTTTGTATTTCGGGCCATTTTTGACATATCTATAGTAAAAGCAACACCGGCCGGGGAAAGCTTCGTTTTGCTTGCACGCCAGTTGTATATATATATATATAAATATAACTGTGCGACTGTTAGAGAGGTTATTAGAAACCGTTTAAATACCGCCAGTAAACGAACCAACTCAGAAAAGAAGCTTCTGATAGCAAGCAGAAAGAAGAGTGTGGCGGAGCAACTCGACTCTAATTATGCGACTAGACACACTCGTGCTCTTTACACACTCCTAAATACGGCAGGGATGGGAGAATTATTACCAGTGATGGAGGCCACTCTCTGTTTCGCGTATTCTAGGCCATTCTTTGTGTCACTTATTTCCTTATAACTTATAAGTCACATTATTTCTCACGCACTCTGAGATGCTCTCACACTGACGACGTTCGTTTCCTCACGCTCTCTCTCCCTGTATATTCGTACGAAAAATACAACGCTGATAGTTTTACAGGCACGTATGTACAAATAAGCATTTTCTCTCGTTCTTCCTTTCACACCGCCATCTAAGTTCACACATCTTTCCTCTTTCGAATTTTGTTCGTCCCTTACTTTTTCCCTGAATGTTTCTTCTTCTTGTCGGCACGTTGCGCTCCACCAACACAAAAACAAACGAAAAGTAGCGGACAAAATAAATAAATAAATGCTCGAGTAAATTTTGAAGAGCGGGAAACGTCGGAAACCCTTTCGGCCTTCCTCCCAGCCGTCAGACGTGTGTGTGTTAGCGGCAGAAAAACAACATAAAACCCACCCAAAAAACAAAAACCCGCTCCGAAAAACTTGGCTCGACCTCGCGCATTCACCGTCCGTCGGCGGCGAAGAACCGACGACACCGACGACTGGAGAGTGGTGCGGAGAGGAAGGAGGTGGAGCGGCGGCTCCGCGCGCGACGTTTCTCTCAGCGTCTTCCATCTCCATCCTCCTCTTCGGCCTCCGCTGCCGCGACTCCGCCGCCGCCTCTCTCGACGTCGACCCTCGAGCGAGGAAGACGGAGCGTCCGAAATTGCCGTAGTTCCTCCTCCTCTCCTTCCGCGCTTTCCCGGCGCTTTTTCCTCCTCCCCGACGACGACGACGACGACGGCGACGAGGAAAGCTCGCCGCGCAAGGCACGCACGCGGGGACCCCAGCCAGGACCCCGGACGAGAGAGCGACGTCTCGCTCGCGGCTCTAATTTTAGACGAGTAACGACCCGGAGGGCTACGCTGGCAGCGGCCGGCCCACGACGACGCGATGAGCGCCCTAAGCCGACCGGGGAAGTGGGCGGGGAGAATGTGTGGTTAGGTAGATATACGTAACGACGGCGACGACAACGTCGATAGTATACCAGCAAACTTGGAAAGTGGAGGATGGGTACGATGTGTCCGGAACGTGTCGTGATCTCGGTGGGTCGATCAGGAGCATACTTGGTTCACCAACATATACTTCGTTCACCACCGAGCTGGCTGTGCGGTGAATGCTACGCGTTCATGGGACCAGTTTCTGCCTTTCGCGACGTGTTCAGGCTTTCTCACCGGTACCCACGGGCGGAGAGGGTGGTCACGTGTTGAGTGCGAGCGGGTTGATTGGTCCGGCTACCGCGTGTTGCTCCCAGCACGCTGGCGGCTTTGGGGCAAGCGAAGCAGACGGATGGCGGGAACTTGTCTCGAGCTCCAACTTTGCGTGAAAGTCGACGAAATTTCAGTTGGGAACAGTGAGTGGTGCCCTAATTGTACGCATACACAAACGAACAAATATATATATATATATATATATATATATATATATATATATATATATATATATATATATATATATATATATATATTTTTTTTTTATTTCACACAGAACTTTTTTTTTATCAAGTTTACGCGATATCAAAGCAAACCTATACTTTTTTTTAATGCCTCAGTTAGTTTGTCCCCCTCCTCCGCCGAATGGCTTCTGCTCGAATTCTCAATGTGCGAGCCTGCACACAAGAGTTGAACTTCTGTCGATTTTTTTTTGTTGAACTTTGCTTTAAATGCGAGATTTGGATGGTCTCTGATTTTCCTCAAAATTGGTTCGAACTAGTCATAGACGCATTTTCTAAACTAGTAACCCAAAATTACGAAAAAAATATAAAATAGCGTCAAATGTAAAACGAGGAAAAAAAAAAGGGGGGGGGGGGTGGGGGGGACGTTACTTTCACTGGAGAGCGCGGGAAACTGCAAATGTTGCTTTTGGCATCACGTTTGTTTGCCGTTTTTTCGCTGGCTCTTTTTAATTTCGATATAATGATCAGCGAACCGGGAAGAGTAATGTGTTTTAATCGACGGAACTCTCCTTTGAAAGTCGGAAAACGTTGAACCTGTCCGGTTTCTAACCTGGGCAGAAAGACTCACGACGTCCCCGGCAGCACAAACCATGGTAAACGTCGAACGCGGTAGACAAACTGGGATCAGACCCGCACGGACATGACTCTGAATCGATAGGTTTGGATTGCGTAGTGCGGACTCGACAGATTTATTCGGCTTTTTTTGTTTTTGTTTTAGTTGGGACATCCTAAAGCGTAAACATTGGCTGCTCATTACTGGGACTGCGATGTTTGATCACTACGAAACACCAAGGATAACGTTTGATCATTGCGTAGTTGCTAAAAAAAAGTGAGTGAGTGAAAACGTGTCTTATTGATGGGTGCGATCACCCTTCTGCCTAGCTACAAAACGATAGGCCAAGTTTTTGTATGATAGCGTTATGCTATACTTAACAACTACCTTCTCCGAAGTAAATCTTTTGCTATTTTGAAAGCCTGAACATGTTTCTAAGCAACGACTCATCGGACAGCAATAACGTAGAAAACATAATGCAAATCGTGAAGAGAAGAAGCTTAGTTTTAAGACGGTGTTGTATTGTCCCATTTTTTGTCCCTAGTCGGAATGTTTTTTTTTTCACTATATATCCCGATCAAACGTCCCAGCTACAGTAATTAGCAGTCAGTGTTTCCGTTTTAGGAAAGGCCAGCAACTATCGCAAATGAAAAGTGTGCCGTCATGCACAACTCACCTTACGACAGCTGTGAACCATTAACTTCAATCTATCGGGTGTCTCAAACAGCGGCCAGGCTCTTTCAATCGACCGCAAAATTCGGTTTCTTATCCTATCGCGTTACGAGTTTGTGCAGCGTTGCCCACAAGTGGTGCATTTTTTTCTATAAAATTTGCAAAGAGCAAACTTACCTGAAAAAAAAAAGTAAAAAAATGCTTAACTCCTATGGAAACGGAGCGAAGGCACCGGTCTTCAAACAAAAGGGCGCCCTATTGATGGAAGACCGGTGGCTTCGCTGCGTTTCCATATATGAGTTAAGCCTTTTTCTTTTTTTACTTTTTCCTCGAATAAGTTCCCTCTTTGCAAATTTTATATAAAAAAATGCACCATCTGTGGACAACGCTGCAGAACATCGTAGCGCGACACGTTAAGAAACCGAATTTTGCGGTCGATTTAAAGAGCCTGGCCGCTACTTGAGACACCCGGTAGTAATACGGTCACGGAAGTCAGGAGTAAAAATCGCATTATCCACGAGAATTGTCATCTGCCTAAAGGACAAAAAGGGATGAAAAAAAAAAATACTCACGTAGAGGTTATAACTTAAGACGATAAATATTTCTATTCTAATACCCTACTTACACAGGCCCCCTTACACGCTGTTAAGTGTGACTGAGGTCAGACTTAAGTGCGGTGAAGAGTGCCTATGTAACCAGGGTGTATTCTCACGAGAGAATTGACTCAGTTAGCAGATTAATATATACATATATATATATATATATCTATATATATATATATATATATATATATATATATAGAGAGAGAGAGAGAGAGAGAGAGAGAGGGAAAGAGAGAGAAACCTAGCGTGTTCACGGCGATATATATATATATATATATATATATATATATTAAATGAACATATGCAGATGAATGAACCGTACTTAATCCAATGAATCAAAGAATCAAAATTTTACGAACCCGCCTAATATATATATATGTATATACAAAGTATGGTGACATTACAGATTAAATGTTCTTCTTATTTTGGCAGTGTTACTGTGGTGCACACGATTCCAAATCCGGGGATGTGATTCAAAGCTGCATTTTCACCAAAACGTCTTGTACATTGAGGTAATAAGCGCTGATAACTCTGTGACGGAAGAGAAAGCACACCACAAAGCGCAGCTTTCGATTAAGAATGGATTACGATCACACAGATTTGCGGTGAGCGTGTGTTTAATTAATCCTCCGCTAAAAGACGCGGTTTTGGTGTCCTATTTTCTTGTGTTCACGGCGATCATTTCGAAGCCCCGTGCCGTGAAATTGATCGATTAACCTAGCGATTAATCGACGTGAACTATTCGGGGCTAATTTCTTACCAGATTAACCGTAAACAGTGGACCGATGGAGTTGTCAAGGGCACAATCTAGGCCGACGTCAAACTCGGGGTGGAATTTACTCACTGGCGAGACTTTATAAAAATGCAAGTATCTTTAAAAAAATATGTTTTTACCTTTTTAATAAAATAATACCTAAAAGTTATATTGTTTAATTGTTTAACTTCCTGCTGCAAAAACACTATTTGCTTTGTGTTCGTTTCTACTGTTTGACATTGTAATCAATAAATATTTAAGGCGGAAAGGCCATACTTCACATATTTACTTAGTTGTACAGCCATTTGTGGCGTGTCTCTTGGCGTCATTAAAAAGGTGCTTACATTCATTTCTGTCCTCTAATCTGCCTCTGTCATTAGCCTATTGCGTGCGAGCGTATGCTTTACGAAAAGTAATAAATGAAATAAGGTTCCCTTTAAAACGTTTCGCACTCTTTTCTGTACCGCTAAAGTTTTCTTTGCAAATCTCGGCAATCGTGTCCTCAAATGTACGACGTTATTATTTAATACAGTAACAGTTTCATCAGACATTACAGCTATTAATTAATAAAATAAAAGGTCCTCAATTAACCTGTTAAATATTCTTAATCGGCGCGCGGCACTTCGTTTAACCGGTAACGTCCGTCTGCATCACAAGTAAATCAAAACTTTGCCGAGTTGTGTGGATAGGTTCTTTGTTGCTGGACGCCAGCCGCGAAGCACTGATTTTGCGTGGACGCACTCAACGACGCCACCAGACGAAACAAACGAGCAAAGAAGACCGCTTAATCGCAGTGCAAATGCATTTAAGGGAGGAAAACAGAGGCAAACAATGAATTTAGCTCCTTTTTTCGCAGCCACTCATGTTTTGATAGCTTTTTCACTCCCTTTCCTTCTTCCCGAACCCTCCCTCCCAAATTATATCACGATTTTTTTCCCCTTCGCGCTAAGCTGCCGCCTTTCCTTAAACTGTTAATAAAGTACAAGGCCCGAACACCAAAAGCACGACATACATTGTTTTTCTCTGTGTCTTTCCCCCTTCCCTCTTTTTCCTTCATTCTTATGTTCATTTTCCTCCGCTTTCCCTTTTCCCGAAAGGCGGCGTAAGTTCGTCGCACGTACACTCGTATACGCGCGGATGCAGTGGGGTGCCGTGCCTTTATTTATTTTGCGCTCACTCCCCTCTACTCTCTTCTTTCCATCCCTCAGGAGTTGTTTGTTTCGCGGCGTTTTTTTTTTCTACTTCTCGCTTCTTTTACTACTCGGCGCGTATCCCCTCATCAGGCCTAACGAGCTCGTGGAGCTCAAAAAGGGAAACGAGCCAGCCAGCCAGCGTTGCCGACGAACGAAGACCGGATTGCAGCCCCGACGGCGACCACCGGCACCAACGGCCGCGCTCCCGAAAGTTCCCCCACAAAAAACTCGGACAAAAACAAACAAACGGGGACAACACGAGGACACGCTACGACGGAAACTAAAACAAACACAGCGCAGGTTAATAGAGAGAGAGAGAAAAAGAAAAAAAAGAAGAGGGAAACAACTGACACGCGCGCCGCCGAGGAGCAACATACCATAATCAGACAAAACAACTCTTACGAACGTTTCGTTGTTTACTTGGCTTGTTCCGTCCT
This sequence comes from Ixodes persulcatus, assembly GCA_013358835.2. Lineage (NCBI taxonomy): Eukaryota > Metazoa > Arthropoda > Arachnida > Ixodida > Ixodidae > Ixodes > Ixodes persulcatus. The sequence goes on from JABSTQ010010026.1 coordinate 582,172, forward strand.
TCCAACACACAAACACGCGCGCGCGCGCGGAGTTGTCGCTTTGTTGTGCAGCCGTGCCGCGCTTTTCGTATAGTTGTTGCGTCGTTGTTGCCGCGCGCTATTCAAGCGAGCGAAAGCAAGCAACACTGCCCTCGAGACTTTAGCTTTAGCTTTGGCCCTTTCTCGCGGGCTTTCGCCGAAGGGCAAAAAGAAAAAAAAAAAAGTAAAGGTAAAGTTGCCTGAGCTTGTTGGGGGAGGAGTGAGGAGGAAGTTCGTCGGAACAGCCGGTCGTTGTCAGGCGGCCGGCGCCGGCACCCAGCGCCACGACGTAGCCGTTGCGACAGTGCTCCCCCCTCCCTTCCTCGCTTCCCTTTGCCCTGGGAGCAAATCGTTACAAAAAGAGAGTGCGACAGATTTCGGCGAAACTAAGAATGCCGCGGCAAAAAAGAAAAAGCGGTCCCAAAACCGGGTTAAATTAGAAGGTTAACGTCACAAGAATAAGGTTAGGAACCGGTGACTAAACGATCAAAGTAAAAGAGGACAATTAAACTAAAAGCGAGGAGAAAAAAAAAAAAAATAAAGCGTGCAAGTGAAGCGAGCGGGTACAACGTAATGGCAGCGGGCTGGCGGCGAGAGTGCTGTGGCTTCTTGTACTGCTACAGGCTTCGGGTGGTCCACCGTCTCGTACGCTTCACTGACCTTGTTTGTTGGCTCAACTTTCGCCCTTCCTGGCCTTTTTTATTGCTTCTTTTTGCTTTATGCGCTCGCGAGAACTAATTGAGAAATAATGAGGCCCGAAAAGACGCGAGTCAAAAGTTTCTTGGGGAAAGAACCAGATTTTCTTTTTCCGCGAAAAAAAAAAAAAAGAAAAGAAAGTGAAAGCTCTCGCGAAAAAGAAAAAAAAAGAGAAGATGCGTAGACAAAACAAACGAATTGCTCGTCTATCTAAACAGTAAACAGCGACGAGAAACCAGCGCCAAGATGTCCCGATTCGCAACAGATGACGGCGTGTTCCACGAAGAAGCAACTTCGTCGTTTCACCTTACGCTGGACCACAGCCGAACCTACGAGCCATCCGAGCCAATCCAGCGTTGTGAAAGTAGCACGTGACTGCACGCCCCTCGTTTCGCTGCGTCCTTCCCGAAGGTTACGTGACACGCGGCATTGGATGAGCTCCGGGGGACTCGTATAGTCCACTGCGCTCCATCGAAGCTTACGCGACGGAGTCCGCCTAGCCACTAAGTTACGTGCAGCAGGAAAAAGAGTCTGTGGTGTCCGAATGGAGTTGGCGTTTAGAAACTGTTCAATGGCAGGGAGAGTCGTGAACTTCGCGAAGCTCAACGGGGGAAAAAAAAGAATCGAAAAAAATTAGACTTGTTTAGGAGTTTCGAGATAGGAAAATCTAAACCTCTCTTTTGTCTCTACTGTCGAGACCGGTTATACCGAAGACGACGGGAATTGGAAAATCACTTCGCTATATCCGCTATTTCGTTATAACCGACTTCGGTTAACGAAGTGCAAAAGGGTATGGGAAATCGTGATCGCTTCGCTCTATCCGCTATTTTGTTATAACCGACTTCGGTTAACGAAGTGCAAAAGGAAATGGGAAATCGTGATGGCTTCGCTCTAGCCGCTATTTCGTTATAACCGACTTCGGTTAACGAAGTGCAAAAGGAAATGGGAAATCGTGATCGCTTCGCTGTAGCCGCTATTTCGTTATAACCGACTTCGGTTATAAGGAAGTGCAAAAGGGAATGGGAAATCGTGGTCGCTTCGCTGTAGCCGCTATTTCGTTATAACCGACTTCGTTATAACCGGTCTCGACATTATTGCCTTTGTGTATCTTTCGGGTTCTCGCGCACGTTTAGAAACTTTGAAGGGGTAGAAGATTTCGGCACACGCTCCGTATCCCGCACGCGTACGTGTATAGTTGTGTCCTCACGGAATCAAACCGTGGTGCGAATCCGCCCTCCCTGATCTGCCTTCTTTCCAGCACGTCACAACTTGTGCGCGCCCCGCCGGCAACTAGCCATGCCGCGGCGGCGGTGGTTTTGTTATGTGACTCGTCCGCTCCCCTAAAGTAATATCCAGAAAGATAGCCCACCTAAAATCGAGGGAAAATTGTGTGAAAATAGGGAGTGGGCTACCCTTTGATGTGCAATCGAGAAAAGTCTTTAAAATGTTATTTTAAGATCATATGTCGCTGCCAAACTTGTTATCGCGGCGGTGCAATAAAGCAAACATGACTGTACTACTTACCAGTCTGCAATGCTCGCTTATATCCGGCCATAGATAACTAGACGGATATATACGCCGAGGTCATCATTGATCTCAACACTGCTATTACTAGGAGTGGGCTATCTTTCGGTGTATAAAAGAACATAGCAAATCAAGCCAACAATGTTGCCTTTCGGGGGTGGGGCACCTCTCGGTAGTTGGCGGTAATTTACCAACACCACCTAACATTGGTGACGTCATGCATCCAAGCGCTACGCTTGAAGCAACGTTGCTAGATTACCTCAGTTGTCGAACTTCATTTCAAACCACGGGGAGCGTTTGCAATTTAATGGCAGACGCTTTTCGCGCCAATTAGTCGAAAGTGCGAATGCGCTGCGTTGTCGCGTGGCGTCGAGGAAAGCAGGCGGAAAGGCGGAGGCCCTCGTAGACGATCAACGCGATTATCACCTCCTCGCATCTTGTATCGGGAATCGGCCCCCTAAATAACGTGAGCCCGATCAAGCAGTTGGACACCATGTGAAATACAGGCTCTCAAGGAGGGACAAGACTGCACTCTACTTCCCTAGCGAGCCGAATAGACATGTACACTCCACTTAAAAAAGAAACCAGCAACTAGATACGACGAAAATATACCCTGGAGAATGGGAACAATACGGACAAAGGACAAACACAGATCTCCAAACACAGCTAGGTGACTGGTGCGCGACCGAAAAAATCCGCCTGATCCGGGTATCGAACCTGGGACCCCTCCATTACAGGTGGAGTGCTCTACCACCTGAGCTAATCAGGGGTTAGACCCCAGTAGTGCAAACGGTTGACTGGTGCCTAGCTGTGTTTGGAGATTTGTGTTTGTCCTTTGTCCTTCTTGTTTCCCTTCTCCACGGATCATTTTCGTCATTCTTGTCCAGCTCGCTCGCACCTTTGCATTTAATTGCATTATAATCAACTATACACTGTCTCACCGTATAGGCTGGACTAAAGGCAAAAGCTACTTACCGCCAGATCCAATTACGAGCTATTTAGAACGTGCGTGGTATATTGCTTCGATGCGCGTATCGGTGCCCGCGTCTCATATCACCGATGGAGATGGGTGGATAGTGGTTTGAATCGAATAGCACTGAGTGACTCATCAGTTTTACATTGCAAAGAAAGCCACTACATGCTGGCTCTTTGCAGTGCCGAAGCTATAGAAATGATGCAGAGTTTTATGATTTTGAGCATTATTCGTTTACTCCTAACCACTGTTAAGCATGTCATAGTTAAGCGTGGAACGCGATTGGACCTGGCGGCCCATGGCGTTGGCCTTTAGTCCACCGTATGATGAGACAAAGTATAGATACCGTTCACCGTTACTCGCTCGAAAAAGTAACTAAGTGCCTTTCGCGTCACTCGTAAGGAACGACTTCAGCTCAAAACTAACCAACCATTTATAGTTCCTTACTCTCAATGTCTCATGATAAAATCAACAGCGCCGTAAGGTACAAAACGACGGAACACAGGAAATCAGGATAATAATAATAATAATAATAATAATAATAATAATAATAATAATAATAATAATAATAATAATAATAAGAAGAAGAAGAAGAAGAAGAAGAGAAAATGTTTCCTTCTTTTTGTCTCATCCTTTTGAGCGCTGTTTTTTCATTATGTATACACCAACTTACCATCTTTCTTAATGTTTCCTTTTTCTGAAGTAGCCACCATGAGCCTTTAGTGTCATTTATAATTCCCGGCTATTAACGCGTTAACGAAGATACTGGATTCCCACACCAGCGATGTGTTGACTGGAGGTATCACCTGGAGATGAGGGTTGCTGCGGCTATAAATATATGTTATACTTGTGTGCAGAAACACATATCTGACAAAAAGCGTGTACTCCTTTGATGGTCTAGCTGATTGCTGACGCGAATTGATTAAGAAAGGGTAATTTTTAGTGAAATCGCGTTGCACCCAAAATTAGCCTCATTCGGGGTGCACTCATTGTCGGGAAAAGCGTGTTCTCAACGCGATTGAGTTCTGTTATTCCGCATGGTACTGGAGTGCGAGAAAAGCTTTGCGAACGCCTGGCGGACAGTCCAATGAGAATGGGGAATGACGTAAATCAAGAAAGGAACTCGATTTTTGGGGTATGGGGACAGAGAGGACGGTCACAAGCAGGAAGCTTTGTGTTTTAGATTATCCTACTTCCTGCGTCAAACTGTTGTACCTTACAAAAGTTCGCCCGATTCCTGTCTTTGACCATCTGTCTTCGTATCATCTTAACAAAACATCTCCAAAATTGCGTTACATTTAACGGTCCCTTCAGAAAACGGGTATTAGCGGAGCAAGTGAGAGTTCGTGCCTCCCTATTGGGGACGCTATAATTATTCACAAACAACTTAAAAAATAAGTTATATAAAAGAAAATAGAAATATAATACCTTTCAAATAAAACCACGCAATAAAGAAAGGATTTAGGATGAGACCAGTAGCGAGAAGCCGAAGAGCAGCTAAATTGCCAGGGTCAGTGGGACCGTGGCCTTAGACTGACTATACTTCCCTATGTTGTAACTGCATACGCTCTGCTTGCAGAGCCAGAGAATCGCGTTCCTTTTCCTTTCGCCGCCAACTCTGTATAGGCGGAGAAGCGGTCACGTGCGCCGAGCTGGATCGGAACTTCGTGCGGGAAAGCGACCTTGCAGGCGCCGAGTTTCGGGCGGATCATGTTCCTCGCTTTGCGCTTGCGAAATATACATCCTAGACTAAAGTCGACTGAACTGGCAGGTTCCTTGACCGTTGAACATTCCGTGTAGCCACTGGATACAGTATAATCGCGTTGTTTAATAACGCGAGCGATGTTTTATAACATGTTTTCAAAGTCTGGGAAGAAGACGACACGGAGGACGATCGCGTAGCTCGCGCATCCGGGGCTCTTGCAGAAGCGACGGCCGCTTCCCGCAGTGCGGCCTTGGATCCAACATGGCGGCCCTGGAAGCGCCATTGCGGTGCTCTGCTCCGCAAGGCGGAGCATATACAGCTACTCTACTTGCCCACAGAAATCGGTGCCACCTGGCGGAGCACTGGAGAAACAAACTAGTACGCTCCTTCTGTTCGGTAGTCGAGCGTATGTGATGGACGGTGGCTATGTTAAAACTAATCTTTTTCTTTATTTTATTTAGAAGAAGATGTTAGTAAAATATTATATAAAGTCGAGTATATATCCAACGTACATATAACACACACACACGCACACACAGACACAGACACGCACGCACGCACAGATGCGCGGATACCAAAACCGAAACACAACGGATAAAAGAAAGTACACTTAAATGAGTAATACCACATCCGAACTCACATTAAAACAATAACAAAACTTAACACCGCAACATGAAGAAATAAAAGCTGCTTGTCTTTGAACTAAGCAAACACACCAACAAAGAATACAGAAAAAAAAAGGAATACGTCAAACTTCAGTAAGTAACCTAGAAAAGGACCTGGCACCGAGCGGTAACAAGAGATAGGAGACACAAAATATCACCGCCAAACATCGAAGAGCGCTTTTGACCTCCGCGGTTAGCAGCTTTTGTAACTAACCTGTGAACATTTTGTTGTGCATCATTATCAAGGCGTCAAGCTGTTCGTGAGCATAGAAAATAAACAAATGAATGAATGAATCACCCTTCGTAGAAGGGACGATGGTGCCACCTGAGGTGAGCCTGCGAGAAGGGCGAGATGGTACGCTGCATGACTCATCACATTGGATGGCCGCGACCCTCCCTACGTGTCCGACGCTTCATCTAACTCGCCGATCTCTGGGATGAGAAGGAGCGAGTTGATGTGGCGACGGCGGAGGCTCAAGAGGAGAGGCGGGAAACGCCCCCTCCCCCGTTAAGCCATCCTCCGTTGCCCGACAGAATTCCCCTCCCGCAGCCGAGGATTGTCACCGCATGTTGCGCGCAATATGATAAACGTTCCACTCGTTTTTCTTAATATATATATTTTGCAAAGCAAGAAGTTCTCGCTTAACCGTCATTGGCTCTTTGGCATTCTGATCAGCTGATGCCGCAATGTGATTGGCTGGTGAGCGATAATGAAATGCCTGGCACTCGCCCGCCCCTCGTTTCTCAAGTTGGCAGCGACTACAGTAGTCCCAGTGTTGGGCGTCTGAAGAAAACAAAGAAGAAGCGTTTCGAAAACGCTTCGCGTAAACGGCACTATTTCCAAAGTCCATCAGCAACATTGGCGGATCTCCATTTGTCGGGCACGAAGCGTCTGATTGGACCCGAGTCCTCGGCGAACGCTGACACAGCCCTCGTATCCAATCCATGTTCAGAGTACGTGATCAAGCAATGGCAGACTCGGATGATTCCAGCAGCAGCTTCTAGATGGCACCACGAACGAAAAGGCTGGATTGTCGCAGAGTTGGCCGGCTGCCAAGTTGATTGCGCCTCTCAGTCCAGCAGCGCCGCGGGGACGTGTAATGGCATCGTTCAAAAAGAAAAAGGGAATTAAAAAACAGCTACTTAGCGGTCCAACTAGAAGTCGCGGTTCAACGACTCTTGCTCAAGGCTCAGGTTGCGTCGCTCGCGGCACAGGGAATATTTGCGTCCTACTTTGGCACGGCAGTTGCATCTTTTATGCGTGTGGCGTTTTTATCGAGAAACAGTCGCCAATTTATATTACTGGGACACGAGGTTAAAGTATGACAAAAAATTAGATTCTGCGGAAATAATGTACGCCTTATGTCTCGAGCTGTAACAAATTTTCAGAATTTACGAGCAGTTTTCTATCACGGTGACATCATAAAATTTAACCTAAGCGATTCGATTTCTAAGCCACTGTCCAGAAGAGAGAAAGTAATGCTATCGCATTTAAAAGCAAAGTGGTTACCAAGTCTAGTGGTCCCGGCAGGCCTCCTTGCTAGACTATAGAAAAACGGCTTTTTTTATTTGCGAAGAAACGACGTGCCACAAGCACGAAGTTCTTCGTTCCCATGGGCACGTCGTTTCTTCTCAAATAAAACGAATGTTTTCTTAAATAGACACCTTTTGTCGCTTTACAATTTATCGTGCGTCAAGTAGGAGTGAATCGTAAGATCACTCGGCGGTTTATAAAATTTCCTAACACTTGTCACAGGGGCGATTAATTGCGAGTCACTTAGTCGTGCTAGCATGCGCAACGTCCAAAATCCTGCCAAAGGAACAAAAAAAAAAAACGAAACTGAAAATTTCGAGGTTCTTATGCTAAACTAACGAAGATCATCTGACACGCCAGTGGAGGGCGAAAGATTAATTTAAACCACTTGGGGATCTTTTGACCTGCAACCAAAAGCTCGGTTACACGGGATTCGAACCCACCAACTGGGGATCCGCAGGCCGGCGCCTTGCCTCGGAGCCACCGAGGCGGCCTCAGAGACGAGCTACTGCGCATGCTCAAAACCCGTCCCGCAACACAATAATAATTTTGACGAAAGATGGCAGCGTGCAGGACGAGATTTTTGTAACTCTGCTCTTCGTAACCTTACATACCCTGCCGACGAACGTTACTGTAATTCCCGTGTTAATAGTGGACCAGGGGGCAACATACAGTACAGGAAGATCGTGCTGGACTCTCTGCTTAAGTTCATTCGAGAAGCCGGTATCTGGCACTATTTTTAAACATTTCATCTTCATTGTATTCTTCATCTCTCACCCCTCATCTTCCCCACAAATGACGTAAGGTCAAGGCGGTGGAAAAATCATTAAAATACGTCTTAAACAAACAAAATATATTTCCCCCGACTTTCCTAATTATTACTCTTTCTCTCCTTTTTTAATACAAAATGCTGATTTTTATTGGGAATATCTGGGAATATTTAAAGGGACACTGAACCAAACATTTTAGTGTCCATATTAAGTGGCGCACGATCGTTTCACCAGCCAGCAGCCGCCGGTGTGCGCGAGCACACGCAACAAAATTGACGTCATAGACCTCCATTCACGCTTAAAGGTGCCCTGAGGAGGTTTCTGAGATCGCCTGAATATGGCAATAAATTACGCTGCGGGCTCCAAGCATCCTAGAAATTCATAAATCATAACGATGCGCTGCCGATTTCGCCATTAAGAAAAACAATCAAAGATCGAACACACCGAGGTCATCTTCGGGATGGGTGTAGCATTGTTCCGGCAGCCAGGACGATATGGGGACCAATGAAAACGCGACATTTCGTTGAGATTGCAAACGCTGTAATTACAAAATTTGTACGCTTTTGCATATGATAAAGGAAAAAGAGTAGTCGAAAAAGGTTACTTTCTTCGCGGAGAATGAACATAATACTGCAATAAAAGATAAAAAACAACGCATTTTTTTTCTTGTTTTTTTGCGGGAGTGATGTGTCCGGTCGACAGCTCTCGAGCCCTCAAGCGCGCGCTCGCTGAGTTCAATCGTAGTCCGGACCGAATGGGCAAAGAGCCGCGCGTAATTCGAGATATCACTCCGCGGTTTCAGCGGTCGGAGGAGCGAGGATCCTTCGCTCGCTATTGGCTGACAGTGGTCTTGGTTTCGGAACATGCTCCTTCCATCGCCTGAAATGATTTCGGTGTGTTGCGATTTCTCATTGCTTTTGAATATGGAAATCGGCCGCGTATCGCCCAGATTTAGGGATTTACAGGATGCTTAGAGCCAGCAGAGTCTGTTATTGCAATATTCAGGCGATCTCAGAAATCTCCGCAAGGCAACCTTAAGATGACAATGAAAGTGATGGGCTGCGGGCCAAGGGAGAATAATGACGGGCTTTTCATCTCCGCAAGAGAAAGCTACGCGCTTTCCAAGACTAATTAATCGCCTAGCTTTTACACCAGACCCCACTGTCGAGATGAAAATGCTGTCTTTATTCTTCTGTTCCCCGGAGCCCCTACATTTCACTGTCATCTTAAACGTGAAAGGAGGACTATGACGTCAATTTCGTTGCGTGTGCTCGCGCACACCGGCGGCTGCTGGCTCGTGGAAAGATCGTGCGCCTCGGAGACGTGTGCACGCCGGCGACAACCTCGTCGAAGGGGCGGAGCAGGCCCTACGCCTTCGCTGTGGAGGCTTACACACTGCGGGTTGTCGCCAGCGCGTGCACAGGCCTCTGAAAGTTCCGTCAGACAGTTGCGGTAGGTTGTTTAAACTGTTCGTCCACATGCCATGGTCGGAAGGCGGAAAACACAGCTACCGCGCCATCGCACACTGCCCGTACGGTTGTCTCCGACTCCTGCATCTTGCTTAGGTACCGGCGACGCTCGTCAACATTAAAATGGCGACGCTCTCAGTGTTGTCAGATCAGCCAGCAATTTCGCGTAAGGTCTAATATGAATAGGTAGCTTCGTTCGATGGTCAATACAACCAACACCCTCTAGAATAATGGGAAGCACGTGCAATGTCATTTCGAAATAATTGCAGCAAAATTACTTTAAAAAAATCTAGTCTGAAAACATTCGGGCGAGGGGAAGCGCGTGCTCCGTGCCGTCAGCAGCGCCACCGCCATAGTGGCGTGACGTCATAGCCGCCAGTTGGTGTACACGGCGTGGCAAGTTGGTCCGCTCCTTGCGCGCCTTTTGCGTTTGTTCCCCACCCCCATACGCGCCCACGTGCTTTTGCTTACCCCCCACCTCGACCGATGAGGACGTGCTTTTGGCTGCCTCGTCATCGCGCGTTCCCCGCGCCTTCTCTACGTTGCCCTTCGATTGGCACGCTCCTCCTTTGCGTTTCAATGCGGCAAAGCGCATTTTGGAACACTCGCTCGCCGTACACTCCATTTCGCTCCAAGGCCGACCGCATGCCGATGCTACAGTCGGATAGAGCCAAGCGAGCGGGGCCAAAAGTGCATCGTCACTTCGCTCTTTGTGTGTTTGCTATCACAACCCATCACGCGGTGGAAAATAAAAAAGAAAACAACAACGCTGGATCAGGGGCGCATGCATTGGCTGTGTGTGATCGGTTTAGCCGACGACAGCAAAAGCCCAGAGACAAGGAGCGGAGATAACGACGCGCGTTTTGCGCTTCCTTGATTTGGCTCCGTGAAATCGTGGCGCCTGCCGCTGGCGAACCTCAGTTTGAGAACGGTTGTTCTTGACGCCGCTCTGACATCACCGAGGAAACCGATGACTGCGCTTCTCAAATCGCACCGGAAAGGGTTTGCCGGCCGACGGGAACGAGGAAAAGAAGAAAAACGAAGAAACTAAAAGACAAAAAAGGTCGTCGGCGGCGGTAGGGACGCGCGGAGGGACAGTGTACGGGACAGCTCGGGAAGATGCGTCGTCGTTGGCGACGGCGGCGGCGGTTGTTGGCTGCCCGCTGCCCTCTGGGCTCGCTCGCTGCCCCCGCCGACGGTCGGATGGACGGTGTTGCCATGGAGACCCCCAGGGGGGTGCACGGACCCTTCTTCCGCTGCCTCCTGACGACGGCCGTGTGCTACGTTAGTCGGAGAGCGCGATTACAACGAGCGAGGGAGCGGCGCGATTCGGCGACGGAGACGCGCGCCGTCGCACGCGCCAACCTGCCCAGAGACGAGGCCGCTGGCCTGCCTCAGACAAAAACAATATTAATAAAAAAAAAGAACTGGTCCGGTGGTGGTTACGAGAATTCCAGTGGATGCTCGATTGATTACGGCTCTTTCGACTAAAGAAGATGTTTGAATGGGGTTGCAGAGACGGCGGGTGTATGCGTGGCAGGCGGCCGTTATTGATGAAGCGGAGGCATAGACAAGTAGACCGATGCCATTCTTCGAGAGGGAGGCTTAACCCCTCTAAAAACGATTTTGAAGTGCCTGAAAGTGGGCTTTATGTAGGAAAGTTTTTTTTTATTTTTTGTTTGCGCAATATTTACGTCGCGAGGCACATTTTTAGTTAGCAGCGATTCCGAAGCACGTCTTTCTTTTCAGACGCCACGCCGACCTCAAAATAGAAGCATGATTCAGGATTGCTCCTGGCTGAAGTTTAGTTTGGGCAGACATGTCCTATCAAGGAATCTACAAATGTCTTCTGGGAGTTTTGTGTTTCTTCAAAGATTGAATTAACAACAACAAGAAAGAAACTTTTACTTGACTTAAATTTTTAAAGTTACAGAGGGTAAACTTACACTCGCCTTGAACATGGTACAAGTGTCCTATGTCGCTAAAAAGAGCTCAGGCCTCTCGAACACCTAATTCGAAGCATAAAAACGAGAAAAAAAAAACACTTTGACAGTGCTAGGTTTTTCAGCGATATATTAAAGATAAAGGTCATTTGTAGATGGTGGTGACCAAAAGCACTAACGATTAATATAAGCGTTTCATAACTTGATGCTCTCCATTAGTCTGTCACGACAGCCCAGATTGTTCACCTGTATTGACACGAAGAAACAAAATCATTATTCTAAACGATCATCCCACTTCATCTTAAAGGATAAAAAAATATGCAGGAAAAACAGAAAGAAATATGCTTGGTTTTTTGGCTTCCTCCTCTGAGGATCGTTCATACCCGGTGTCTTATCGTAACATTTGCTTACCACCGAAACAAAAAAAAAAAAAAAACTATTCAAATTACGTAGTTTCATTCTGATATTTTCAGGTCGTGTTAATTAATTAGTGGTCCGCTGCAACATGAGAACGTCCGTTCAAAATAAAACTAGAAACCGAAGCGAAAATCCATCAAAACGCAATGCAAGTCACACTTTCGAGGGAATTTATATCGTTCTCCGAACACTTAGACTTTTTTTATATATACTTTAAACCTAGGTTTTTGTTTGATCGTTTCTTTATTAACGCAGAATGGCCCCTTGTCACTTCGCTTTAGACTTTTGATTTTATCTTAATTTTCTTTCTACTACCGCGGGTCTTTAACAGCTGCATCAAGCTCTAAGATCTGCGCAATGTTATTTTTGTATCGTAAGTTTGTACGTAATATAATCCTATTAGACGTCCATGGTGTGACGGTGATAGCCCTACTGAGGACACAGCTCGATTTATTTACATAGACACGCAGAGGGTAGAGGAGAACTCGGCACAGGCCCTGTCGTGACTCGTCTCAGGCCAATCGGTCCTAGGTGAACTTGTCCGGTAGGCCAAGTCATCGCAGGTCATTTCGTGCGAGGGATTCCTGTCACGTCGGAATACCCGTCATGAAGATCACTCGTAGTACGTTTTATAAAACGCCACGTGTGATCTTTTTACCCAAAAAGAACAGTTTTGTAATGGGAGTAGTTAATGTCAAACAGTGAGTTACAATCTACAACTTGAGATGAAAACAAAATTATTCTTTTGTTCGCAACTCAAAGATAACCAAAAGCTAAAATTAACTTTTGGTCACCTTATAGCGTGTTAATCTATTTGTATATATATTTATTCTTATTTTGAGTAGAACTATCGTGTTAGTAATTTTGAGTTTCTGATCGAAACGACAAGAAACTATCAGATCCTTGGTGTTTTTACTGTTTCTACTGACTGTTTTTAGTTGATGTGTTTAGCGTTGTCTCTTTATGTTTTGCACTTACAAGAAGGCAGTAAAGCCGTTTGAGGGCACCCGAAAAAAATTATATATATATTTTATGTAAAATTTTACGTGTCCTTGAAATCAACCAGATATTAAATACAAACACTCGTGATCATAAGTAATTTGCATACTGCTAAATAAAAACCAGAGGCTAGGCATAGAGCTTTGGCGGAACGCCGAACAGCGTGCGGTTATTTGTTTCTCCAAATAACTGGTTATTATATTAGCAGTCTTCAAAACTGGCGTGAGAAATGTAAAGGCACTGCAAGTATGTCATGGAACGATGTTTTTTTAATTGAACTTCTACAGATCATATAAATCTCTGAATACTGGACGCTTCTTGCAATGTTCTGGAGTGCGTTAATTTCGGAGACGATTTCGAATACCGAGAAACATCCGGCATCAAGTAAAATTAGATGGGGAAGGTCGCTTTATTATCTTTATTTGAAAAGAAAAAGCAGAGCAAAAAATAGCCGAGAAAAGAAGTAGAAAGACGTCCAGTAAAGGAAGTATACACATTCACACTCTAGCCTAAGAAACAAAACAAAAATATTGCAAATTTATTTTATACCCTGGCGTACCTTTGCAGAGTGGTTTGTTTGATCTCCAAACTAAATATGGGAGCCACTAACGGCCACAATACTGACAGACTCGTGAAATGTTCTCGATTGCCTTGTTGTAGAAATTATCCCTGCATGCCTAATCAATGCCAGAACAACATTTTCTGGTATGCGTTTAAAAAAATTCTTAGTTTAATGGCGCAAAACTCTCCGGTACAACACATCGAAGAGTTCAGGAGAGTTTATTTCGGGGAGTTTTAAACTCACCCGAATGTACTTATACCAATTATTATGGCCCTAAGCCTATATGTAAGTCGATTTCAAATTTTTCTTTCTCTAAAAAATAACAAAACTAATTGCGGGCGTTGCTTTTTTTTTTTTTTTCGTGCGAATCAAGGTTGATCCTGATCCCACCAAAAACACAGATGACTTTTCGACCAGTGCCGCGGTGGCGAACGGCCCCCTGTGCCGAGCGTTCCTACGACGAATTTGCCTAGATCCAGAATGCCGATGTGACCAGTCGTCCTGTGACAAGCTTTCCGGCAGGAAGTGGGATTGTGACGAAAGAGGCCGGTTCCCACAGGCAGGCGCGAAACAACGGCAGATATAATACACAAAAACAGGAAGCAGTATTCGTGTCGTTGCGTGAGAATATACAACATAAACATAAATGTACCTCCTGTATGCTTCGCGGTTCACTTTTGTGTTCCGTTTTTTTTTTTTTTTTTTTTTTTTTAACGTAGAAAAAACAAATATTTTATGCATTTGGTTAACCCTCGTTTCTTAATTCCGCTATCCACAATGCTTCTTTACTTTTTTTTAGTCGACCTTTTTTTATGTGCCACGGGAACCTGGGATTTAATTAAGCACGGACTTTGATAGAAACAAACAAAATGAAGTACGAAGAAAAAAATATATCAATAAAGTAAAAAAAAAAAGAAAACTGAAAAGAGCCCCCTGAAACCTCGCCCTCCAAAATTTTCAAAAGCAAAAAAAAAAAAGTTAACAGCTTCAAATAATTGTATTCAAAAGACAATCAACACCAATCAGACAAGTAAAAAAGATGGTAGTCAGAAACAATAGAAAAAAAAGGAGCCGAACGAAATCGAATCCCAACATGGCGGCGCTCGTCAACAACACAGGAAACAAAAATAGTATAGAAGCCCACATGAGTTTGGCGACTCCAGCGCCACTGCCCCTCCATAGTAAAACACACACACACAAAAAAAAAAAACGCAAACTAAGTCAATGACGGCACTTTTCTAAAAAAGAAGTAAAAGAAAATAACTTTTTGATGTTCCGTTCTCCGGACCCCCGATCGCTTCTAGTCTTTTCTATCGTAAGCGTTTTGCCCGCGATGAAACTTTTTTTGGCTTGCCTTTTGCGTATTTACTTTTGCGTAAGCGTGACGGGCAAATTGGTGGCGCGCACGAGGCGCCCGGAGTGCAGGGAAGGATTGTTGTTGCTTTAATTATAGTTGAAATAACTTTAATTGCGTCCTTTCCCCCTCCTGATGAGCCCTGGAAGAAGGGAACGTGAAGGGAAAGAAGGTTTTTAAAGTGTCGACCAATCAGGGTAAAGAACCAAAGTCGGAAAAAAAATATATTTAGTTGTCGTAGAGAGCGGAACATGGCGTACGGGGTACCTCCTTTTTTTGTCTTGTTTTGTTATCTACGCGATTATACTCTGGAAAGACGAAAAAAAAAAAGAGACGTAAAAGAAAAGAGTTTGCTATTGTTTAAGGTTGGAAAGCTCTTTGAGATAACGGTTTGGTCCAGTAGCGTAGGTTTTTTTACCAGCAGAGAGAGGAAGGGGAGAGGGCAACACTAGTGCCGGATAACGCCACAGTACGAACCAATCACGGCGCAGCAATTTGGCGTGGCTCCCTGGTTTTCTTTTTGCGTGATTTAATTAGTGGCGGCTTTTAAAACCTGCACTTTTTTGTTTTAAATTAATGACTTTTTTTTTTTCTTCCTTCTGCGGTGGGGGTGCAACTCTCGAGACAGCCGACATTGTTTCGGCTTAACGCTTTTTTAGGGGCGGACCCGGTCCTTTTTTTTTATTGCTTTCTTTACAAACACATGCGGAGAAAAAAAAACAAAGATAGAAAAAAAAAATTTGAGGCGTGGGCTTTGGTGTTTCCAGGGGCGTTGTGGTAGGGTGCGTGTGTGTGTGTTTTTATTGGTATTTTAATACGGCGCTCTTGATAATATAATCATCCTAAAGTATACGCCCGTATAACATGTAAGGGATGTGGGCTTAGAGACAACGTGAACGTAAATCTTTTTTTTTATTTTAAAGACAATAGAGAGAAAGAGAAGGAGTAGGGGAGTTGAAAGCTTTTTGAAGTTATGGCTTGGAGACAAACATCGAGTAAAGAACTGCGGAAAAAGAAAGCAATGCCAAAGTAAGCTGGGCATGCATTGTTTGCTGCAAGGTTGAACACAAAATATGATATTTAAAGCTTTTCTTTCGTTTCAAGGGAGAATAGAAATGAATTAACATTTGCGATGAAATTGTGCAAGAGGATTAAGCACAGCCCGATGGGTATTCACAGTAGCCACGTTTAAAACACCTCGCTAAAAAAAAAAAAACGTGTTTGTAACTTTTTAGGTGAGCTCAAGGTGCAAAAGAAAGTGACGGACTAACAGAAAAGTCGACCCTTCGCCGCACTAGCGAGGCGAAGGCAGTGGTAACGCAGAATGTGATACGTAAGTGTGGAAAAACTGTACACATTTGGAGAATGCATGGACGACGCGAAACAGGCCTGCGTCGTGCATGGTGAGCGCGTGAGCCCCGCGTGGACTTCTCCCTTGTGGGTGCCATCTTCTGCGGTGGCAATGGAAATGCGATTTTTTTCAG
Source organism: Ixodes persulcatus (assembly GCA_013358835.2). Classification (NCBI taxonomy): domain Eukaryota; kingdom Metazoa; phylum Arthropoda; class Arachnida; order Ixodida; family Ixodidae; genus Ixodes; species Ixodes persulcatus. The sequence goes on from JABSTQ010010026.1 coordinate 598,285, forward strand.
AGCCTGTTGATGGAAAGCGAGACGCAATGGACGGATCGTGCGGAAACAGAGCAGTTGGAACGCGGCAGCACCGATCAGAGCCCTCGGGCCAGCTCTTGGCAAAGACAACCAAACCATGGCTTCCGAGCTTTTTTCGCTCTCTGACTGCGCTCCTCAGGCTGTGCATTCGGCGGTGAAGACTATTGTGCGAGGCATATGGTGGCACTGGTAACCAAACCAAACCAAACAAAGAAATAGCCGCAAAATATGATCATCACCATTATTGTCGGTCTACGGAACTTAGGAGCAGCGCGAAACATGCTCCCCGTCTCTCGCCGCAACATACATACCTTTGGCAAGGAAGAAGTTGATCGAAATTTTAAGTAGAGTAGATTGTTGGGCTAGTTGGTTTTGGAACTTGGAATACATTTTAGAGCTCAGAAGACAAGAACACAAAGACGAAAATCAGACACCACAGTGCGCTTTTCGAAGCGCGGAAAGTGTAGAACAGATGTCTGTGCACGTAAGTGAAGTTCAGAAAGCTGTTCTCACGCATGACGGCAAAAATATGTCTACGCTTGTCCCGCCGGACCAGACAGTAGCGGCAGAGGACAAGTATAGAGTCGCACTAAACATTGCATCCTGAGGTATCATCCAGCGAAAGAGCGCAAAGATCGGAGCAGCGAATACAAATCGCGAATCAACAGAGATCGACTTACCTCTCCCTATTCTGGTGATGAAAACAATAAAAATGCAAGCTTCATGCCGCTGGCTCACACTTGAGAGCGTGCTCTGAGGCGATTCTGTTAAAATTTCTGGTTTGGGTCTAAGCGCCGCACGCGGAGATATAGAGAACTGGCTCGGCTCGCTTCTTCTGCTGGGCAGCCGAGCGTTTAGAAAAGCCGGATCAGAGCACTCGAAAAATTTCGGAGGCCATGACCAAACACACGGACTACCTCCACTCGTTGCGGCAACTTGTGCACGTCTAACGTACGTATGTTTTTTTTCTCTCTCTCTTTCTTTGTATCTCCTTTTCTTTTGCGCTTTTCTTTTTCTGGGGAAACCCGGGCCTACTCGTTTCATGGAGCTGAGCGTCACTGTATGTCCGAGCACGTGATGTTTTACCCCCGCCGGGTGTAACATGGAGGCACTTGAGGAAGAGGTTCGCCTGGTACTGGTATTCAATCACTAAGGAGAAGAGGGCTGCCGCAGCGTTCGGCTGGCAGGCGGCTCATCGACTCCCGTACCTGGTTGGGGAAAGAAAATGGTTAGGTGGCAGCCATATTTCGCATTTTGTGTGAAAAGCAAAAGAGAAAAAAGAGAAAAAAATAAACGGAACTTTAAACAACCGCTTTGATGTACGCAGCGGGACATCGCACAAACACACGATCGCGGTTTCTAATTTTTTTTAGAATACACACGTGACTTTTAGCCTAGTATTCTCGTGGCTGGACTTTATAAAAGCTAAAAAAAAATGTATATGCTCGGATAAACATGGGCAGCAATTTCTTTTCTTTTATTCAAACTTTCTCTTCGTTATTTAGTGATGACGTTGTTTTTTTTTTCGATTTATATATTGGAGAATAATTTTTCCAGTTTTTATATTTAACAAATTACCATTCGCGTTTTTTTTTTTTTTTTACTATACACGGTACGTGTGTTTAACCACATCCAACCAGCGGGAGTATGATGTCAGCTCTGTACTGACGAGTATAGCTAGCAGGTTGTGCAACTTTC